>CM061233.1:103429586-104102031 GCA_030844895.1 Ambrosia x helenae | reverse complement strand
AAACATTGAGCTTTCCAGGTTATTCAGATAGTGATTTTGCTGGCTGTCACACCACAAGAAAATCCACATCAGGAGGGTGGCCAATTTCGGGAATGCCTTAGTCTCTGGTCAAAGCAAAAAAGTAGGCAGCTGTTTCCACCTCAACAGCTGAGGCTGAACACATTGCTGCTGCAGCAGCTGTACAGCCCAACTGTGGCTTCAAAATCAATTGCTGGATTTTGGGATAACTGCATTACAGACTCCACTCAAGTTGGATAGTCGAGCTGCTGAAAATATCATCAAAAATCCAGTCTCTCCTCCACTACCAAACACATTGACATCAGACATCATTTGTCAGAGATAGCTATGAAAAGGTTTAATTTTCTCTGCACCATGTTCCACAGAGGATCAGTTGGCAGATGTGTTGACAAAAGCTTTAGACACATCTACCTTCACAAATCTGATTTCTAGAATTGGTATGCTAAACATGGAATAAACAACACAATGTTTTAAATAAAAACATTAAAATGTTTCAGAAAATCAAAATTCATCCTTAAAAATAGCTTTTTGGTTGAAAAATCTGTTTCAAAACCTCTGATCAGATAAAACAACCACTGTTCCATTCATTTTAATCCACTGTTGGTTGAAAAATCTGTTCACAAACCTCTGATCAGATAAAACAACTGTTTTATATTACCTATATATATATATAATATATATATTTACATATATCTATATAAAAAAAAATAAAAAAAAACAAACAGCTGTTTGGCATCAGTTTTTGCATCAGCTGTTTTACCAAAACAGCTGTCCCCCACCAGATGTTTTAACAATCAGATGTTTGCCACGTCTGCTCTTACAACAGAGTTTTGGCCACAACAGCGGTTTCACCAGAGCCTATAAAAACCCTGTTTAATCACAACAGTCGTTACACTGTCTCATTTGTATTCAAAATACCTGAAACCGCGCCTTCCTCATTCTCAAACCCTCAAATCAAATTTCATTCATTCTCAACTTCGGAATCCATTACAATGATTTCTTCAAGCTAAAGCCACCCACAATTTCCTTCCATATCTGGTTAAAACAGATGAAAACACTCCATTTCCATTCCACCATCGACATCATCCTAAAATCCAAATACCTGACAATCTTAACCGCTGACGCCCCTATCTCTATCTTGATACTCTCCAAGAATTCTGGATGAATTGGATTCTCTTGCTTCAAGACAAAAAGCCTACTTCCATTATCTCAAAAATTGGTGAAACAAGTATCGTCATATAACCCTCAACTGATATCCACAACCTTCTCAGTTTAATGACGTGTCAGGTAAAGACTCTTTCCCTAAAACAGAGCTTCACACAGAGTTTCAGAAAAGTGGGTATGATGCTCAGATGACTGGGTCAACACATTTCAAAAAGTTTTTCCCCACCAGTCATGAAATTTTTCTTCCATACCCTCCTTCTCTGTGTCTCCGCTAAGTCCACTTCCTTTAATGAAATCCCATTGAGGATTCAGTACTTGGGCTATGCTATGTTGTCAGATTCTGACTTCAATCTATCCCAGGGACTGTTTATAGATTTAGTGTCAAATGTGAAAGCCAAAAAGTCTGGGTCAAACAATGCTTTTCTAATTTACCCAAGAATCTTAAGTGTAATTCTACAAAAGGTTTTACCAGAAAAAGTTTTCAAAAAGGGTGAGTCTATGCAAATGAAGAGTCTAACTGATGAAACTTTCACAAGAATGCTGGGTGCAAACACCCAAGAAAAAGTATTAAAAGTGTCAAAGGTTTAAAAAAAACACAAACAAAGAGGACTAAGACAACAACTGTTGTCTAAACCTCTGTTGTTGAGCCCACTGCTCCTGGTGATCATGGCACTACATCCAGTGCTGTGAAACCCACACCCAGCCATTTCCAAAAGGAAACGTCCATTCACAAAAACCACCACTCACACCTCAAAAGAGACTTCTGGAAGATGAGATACCAGAAGATAACTCTGTTGCAACACAAAAGCAACTAGAAACCACTGTTGTTACTTCCTCACAACACTTAGAAATATCTCAACCTGACCAAACTCCTCATGCATCCTCACAAAAGGATCATTTTGTAAGCCAAGGGGAACCACATCATGATACATTTGAGTCACTTGGCCAAATGTTCACAAGCCCCTCTCCCATGGCTAATTCTCTTTTTTACTCCTCCACCTCACCATCACATGTTCAACAGACCATGCAACCTCTGTTTGAGGCTATTGACAAAACTCAGGAAAATCCCAGTTCCTCTCTTTCACCTGTCAATGAGAGTTATACCTCCACAAGTGACTGGGACTGAGGAAATTCAATCAGCCATCCCACAAACAGATGAGGAGGTTACACCCCTAGGGTTCAATGCAACTCTAGGTGAGTTTTCAAGTGGAGCAGCCACTACTAGATGTAGAGACCATTGTCTCACACCAGGACAGTGGTTACATAACTAAGACTCCCTTGAAGGCAACAACTGATGAGGCCACTATAGTGTCCCCAAAATCAGTTGGAAGTCCCCAGAACCAAGACAAAGGGGCATCTGGTTCTCATCCTTTGGATTCACCTCCTAGGACTGAATCAGTTAAAACTACCACTGTAGGAATTCAGATGATCCTATAACTTAGGTAATGGATTAAAATACCAAGAATTGACGGCTAGAGTTCAAAACATTGAAACCTCTGTTGCTGACATCAAATCTGATGTCAAGTTAATATTGGAATCCTTGGCTACTCTTTCCAAGAGTCAACCATCCACATCTGATATTGCTAGTGAGCTATAGAAATCTGTTTCCCCCATCATCATAGCTCACAGAAAACTAGCAGATCAGAATCATGAAACCTACATGGCTGAGATCAGAAACATGGTAGATGCAAGGTACAAAGATACTCATGCAGACATTCAAGCCATCAAAGACCATCTGCTGAAGACCACTGGCTCTGCCCTACCACCATTCTCAGGGATGAAGATGATGTATTCACAGCTGATGATGCCAAAAAGGGGGAGAGTGGCAGAGATAGGTTGCCAAATCTAGATCCCTTTGGTTGTCCACCTTCACAAAAAGGTAAATCAAAGTCTGCCAACATACCAGGGTCTACTCAAACAGCCCCTCAACAGCAACAACAAAACTCAAACAGCACCACAACAGCAACACCAAACTCAAACTGCACCACAACAACAACAACAAACCAGCAAAGATAAAGCAGTAGACAACTCTGCAAATAAAGAAGCTGAAAAAGCTGCTGAAGACAAACAAAAGAGGGCTGACACTTTGAAAGCCAAAGCAGAGTTGTTTGGTACAACTAAAAGGGAACAACAGCAGGAAGTTGAAGATGTGGGATCCTCAAAAAGGAAGAAGATGCCTGCTAAACATGTCAGACAACCACCATCTAAACTGAAAACCGCTGCTGCTAAAACCTCTGTTGATAAAGCCACTGCTGACAAAACCACTGTTGCCACCCAAACCACTGATAAAACCACAACACCTGAACCTACAACAACACCTGAACCTACAACCACCAAACCTACATCTGAACCTACAATCACATCACCACCCAAATCCCAAACATCTGCAGGTCCTACTAAGTGCCAACAGATGTTAACACAACCACTGCTTCCACACCATCACCAAAAATCTTGTACAAAAGGAAGAGGAAATCAACCTTTATTATATTGGATGAAAACAAACATATATCACCACACACCACCTCAACCACACAATCCACACCTATATCAGCCATTCCACTCTCATCATTTTCACCACACACGTCACAATTCAGATCCCATAGACCACCACCAACCATTACACCATTGGCTGTTCAGTATCCCCTTGAACTTGATCAACTCAAGGGGAAATGCAATCCTTCTATAATACTGAACAACCATCTGATAGATCTTTCCCTTCTCTTCAACATTTCCTTGTTCCCTTAAACATTGACACATATCTTAAATACAAGGCTGAACAGGCAGATGTTATCATAAAAGAGAAATGCAAAGGGAAGGATGACAGGACTGCTCAGGGCATCCATTCAGCAGAACTTAGCAAATTGAGAAGGATTGAAGATTTTGCTAAGACCCTGAGCAATTCCATGTCTGCCATGCCTCTCAGTAGTGACATGGAAAAGGAGTTTAGGGAATCCCTTATTGAACAGATCTGGCAACCATGCCTTACAAAGCAAACAAGAAACAGTTTGCAGGCTGGACCACTCATGCACTCAGAGAAAAACTCTTAAGAATAGAAGAGTTGGCCAAGAATCCCCAAGCCAAAGTCTCTACCCCTGATTTTGGTAAAGGCAGAGATCCACCAGAGCCCTGAAGTTTAAAAGGATGAGACAAGAAATTGTGGCTGCTGATTATGGGAAATGAGGTCTGTTGCAAGATGGTCTGAGCTGAGACTGGTTGAAACATACAAGAGACTTGAAGAAAACAGGAAGAAAGATCCCAACCTACCTAGAAAACCTGTCTACACTGATGAACCACTAATGAAGAGACCTCAACAGGCTTTTACTCTTGACAGCTTACTTAACACTTCTGATCTATCAGCTGCTGCTAGAAGACAGTTCAAGAAACAGAAAGAAATGTCTGAAGAAGATCAGAAGAAGTTTGCTGATACCTACATAAAAGAGGGCCTCTTCAATCAAGTGCACTTTTTCTCAGATCCCACTACTGACAAGCTCAGAGAACTCATTGGGAGACCTCCATCACCAAACTCATCAAGAATAAAAGTGCATCTCAGCAAATCCACTGACTCAAAAATTCTAAAATGGAAAGTCAATAAAGACAACCATGAATTGAATCTGCTCAGGTCAGATGGAAAAGTTCAAAAGCTAAGCATGGATGATGCATATAGCCTGTGTGCAAATGATCTCCAAACACTGCTGAACCTTGAGCTTGAAAGAGATGTAGAAGACCTATTTGCTTTGGATTTTGAACTTCAATTCAAAGGACAAATCAGAGAAAGTCTGATGAGAAATAAAGACCAATAATAAAGCTTAATTTTGGCATCATCTGTTCTAGGGGGAGATTGTTGGGTCTGCTGACCTGGAGAAGAACAGATAATTAAAAGCCAAAATATGCTAACAGTTGATTCCATAAATAAACAGTCTTTACAACATATTCCTCCCAAAAGACTGCTGACCCTAACAACTGTTCCATCCAAACAACTGCTGTGACAACTGCTGATACAAAGGACTGCTAGAGAACAACTGATAGAGAACAACTGCTGACCAAAGGTCTGATGAAGAAACAACTGCTGATGAAGACTAAAGGTCTGTTGGAGTCAACATCACTTAGACTCCAACAGATGTTGCAAGACCATCAGAGTTTTCCCTTAGCAGTAGTTTACTTTACAGTGTTTTATAATGTAACAGTAGATTGTATAGGGCAGATGTTTTATGTTGTTATTCTGTTAGAGGTCACTATCTTAGGTGACGTCAGCACATGTCACCAGTGGTTTAGGTTTGTCTATAAATAGAATAGTGCTTGTACTGTTCTGTTACATCACACACAAACATTCTCTCAGACAAACAATCACTGTGTGATCAGGCTGAGGGGGAGTATTTGTACGATTGTAATCTTTCAATTAATGAAAGCATTTGATCATTGAAAACATTTATTCCTGTTGTTTTGACTATAGTTTATCTTTCCGCTGCACTTTCCATATAGCAATAGTAGGTCTCACACATCAAGCCTTCAAAAGGTAAGGGGGTGGAGGGGCTTGGGTTTTGAAAATATTGTGTGTATAACTTAAAAAAAAGTTCTCTTTCTAGTGTGTGATGCATGTAGACTTGACAATTATGCCAAAATAGGATTTGATAAATGTTTGTTTTTGAAATTGCTTAGAAGGGTTTCTTTAGCTAAAGCAAGGTTGTATTCTCAATGTGTTACTTTGGGACATTAGGTTCAGGGCCGGCCCTGAAAATTCAGGTGCCTGGGTTGAGCTGCAAAAATTTTACCCTTTAGCCATAGCTTTAGGTCTTAACGAAATAAATAATGTAAACTATTTTTTTAAGTGATGATTAAAGTAATATCAAATTGATGGATCAAAATTATTTCCCACTTAGGTTATAGTCTAAAGTATGAAAATATAAACTATAAATGGGTGAAAGTTTGGAAATTAAAAAAAATTGTTTCATAAAAAAAATAACACTTAAAAAGGAAGTCAAAACCAACCGGTAAAAAGCAAAAACAACTTAGTATGAGCCATCTTCATTTCATCTTCTTCATTTTCTCTAGTCCTACACTCATTAATAAACCTGCAATTTTTTCTCAAACAATTTCATTTTCTTCTTTAATTCTTAGCCCCTCTCAACATTTCTTTACTTTCTGTTTTATATAAAGTACCATTCATTTTGATTATACTTTATTAATAATTTTAGGGCTCAAACATACAAAAAACCATCGAATTAAAGACATCATAGTTAAGAAAACTTGGATTGCCGAAGGGTTAATGTGCCTCCGAAAAATTAGGCCCGGGCCGGGAGTCCTCTCCGCACCCCTTAAGGTCCGGCCATGATTAGGTTTTACTCCATATCTCAAATTAAGGTACCCATTCTTCAGATCTTCATTTTATTTTATTATTATAGACCAGGTCAGATGTTTGTAGAACTGTTTCAAAGGGATGGTTATGTAAACTATGATCTGCTGCATTTTGAAAAGATAAATGAATTCTTATAGGGTTTAAGTTACACTCTACATCGAAATTTCGTTACTAAATTAGCCCATACCATTTAATTTGATGCTAGTTATAATTAAAAAGAACTCTTTATTTTATCGCCAAGGTGCAGCCTGGGAATCTATTGAAACATTACAAACTTGGTTTTGTTACTCTATTGTCAAAATAGTCGACACAGATTAACATTATTAACCAAGAACACTCAAAGAATTCAAATCTGTATCATTGTACGATTACAATCAAAGCCTCACTTCAAAAACCTTCAAACTCTCAGGTGATTATCACAAGATAATCATTCACAAAATACACAAGGAGAAACCAAAGTTTTTAGATCAAGGAGATCTAACAACGAAACCCTAAAACTGTGTGAGTGAAAGAGAGAATACTAAAACAATATGTGATAGAAAAAAGTTGGAATGGCAAAGAAACACAAGCCTTTTATAGAAGGTTTAGAACCTTCTATTCAGAAAGCGCATCATCAGCCATTCTCCACCATAGGATCAAGATCACATGAATTGAGAACAAATAGACAATCAGGATTGCACCGGATATTATAAACACTCACAAACAAGGCTGGGCATAATAATCTGGGCAATATGACTAGGCCACAAGGCTTGAACTTCAAGACTGGGCTCGTGGACCTCCTGTACTCCAAAGAACACAACAACAACCAGCTAAAGCATCATGCCCAAACACCAACAACTTGTGCAACACATTAAAAAAGTCATATGCACCTACAAAAGATACATATGCAAAATATTCAAATATCCAACAAATATGAAAATAAATCCTTTTGTTATTATAATTAAGAAGAGATACAACCTTTCAACACTCCCCAGCCCACAATTTAATAACCCGAAGGATTACTTAAGTTTAAAGACTTACTTAATTCTTCATGGAAACCAACACCAAGACCCTTGGTCATAATATCAGCCAATTGCTTTTCAGAAGCAACTTTCATAGTTTTGATTATCCCTTTTGACACAAGATCTCTCAAAAAGAATAAATCTAACTCAAAGTGTTTTGTTTTATCAAATAATACAGGATTTGCAGTAATTGATAAAGTTGCACTATTATCACATAAAAGACTGACAAGTAATTCAACCTGAACATTAAGTTCTGACAAAAGGTTTTTAAGCCATAAGATCTCACAAGCAGTTGTGCACATGGCCCTGTATTCTGCCTCAGCAGATGATCTAGCAATTGTATACTGTTTTTTACTTTTCCAGGATAGAAGACAATTTCCTAGAAAAATACAAAAACCAGTCACTGAATTTCTTGTGTCAACACATTTGGCCCAATCTGAATCAGAATAGGCAGTAAGGTTAAAGTTTGAACTTTTTGAAAAACTGATGCCCATCCCTGAAGCCAGTTTAAGACATCTTAACAACCTCAAAGCAATTTTCAAATGTCCTTTTGTTGGCTTATGCATGCATTGACTTGAATAATGCACAACATAGGAAATGTCAGGTCTAGTATGAGACAAATAGATCAACTTTTCTACCAATTGTTGATAACCAGTAATGGACTGAAGTCATTTTGAGTTTTCATTACAAATGTTTGTTAAAACATGATCTGGAACCAAGAGTCTGTTAACTGGTTTGCATCCTAGCATGCCATACTTTATTAACACATTCAGGCAATATTTTCATTATGAAAGACACAGAGTGTCTTAACTAGAAATGACCTCTAACCCTAGAAAGCACTTCAACTGTCCTAGGTCTTTTATCATAAACTTTTCTTTAAGACAAGCTTTAACCTTATTAATCTCATTCATACAATTTCCAGTAAGCACAATATCATCAACATAAACAAGCAGGAGAAAAGTAATATCACAAGAAAACTTAACAAATAAAGAGTAATCACACTTGCTTTGGGTGAAATCCAAATCACATAAAACACCAAACAATTTCTCATTCCACATTCTAATGGCTTGTTTCAAGCCATATATGGACTTATTCAACTTACAAACCGTAGATTCATCACTAGAAAAATATCCTCCAGGAAGAGACATAAAAACTTCTTCATGCAAGTCACCATGTAAGAAGACGTTATTGATGTCAAGTTGATACATTTTCCAACCATTTTGCACAACAATAGACATCACACATTTATCAATAACAAATTTGACTGCAGGAGAAAAAGTCTCCTCATAATCTATCCGTTCTTTTTTACTATACCCCTTAGCAACTAACGTAGCCTTAAACCTCCTATTTCTCCATTGGATTTGTACTTAATTTTGTACACCTATTTGCACCCAACAACACTTCTGCCCTTAGGCATTTCAACTAGAGTCCAAGTTTTATTTCTATTAAGTGCCTCGATTTCATCATTCATGGCCCTTATCTAATTTGGTCAAGAGAGGATTCCTAAAAGTTTCTAAGTTCAATACATTTATTAAGGGTAATAGCAAAAACTTTATTGTCAACAGGCAATTTAGCATAATTAACAACCCTCTATATACCATATTTGACCTTCCCTTTCACAATAAAATCATCAAGCCACTTTGGTAGAGTAGACTCCCTATTAATCCTTCTAATGGTTTGAATATTAGATTCATTACTGTAACATCCGACCCATCTCACCACCAATATTGTCCGCTTTGCCCGATGGGCCGTCCATCTAGAGCTCACGGATTTGTTTTTAGTTGCCCCGGTGGAGACTTCCTAGGAGGTCACCCATCTTGGTACTGCTCCCACCTAAGCACGGTTAACTGTGGAGTTCTTGTCTCATCCAGTAACATTAAGCCCTAAAATGCGTTGATGATTTAAGAGGCATTGGATTACATATGAACCAAGGATCTCTCCTGGCCACGGCCGATGTGGGATTTTCCTAGGGTGTCACATTCACCCCTGCTAGAGTCTCATCGTCCCTGATGAGGTTTTACCCACCACCCTGAACGACACAGGGGTGGCTCTGATACCATCTGTAACATCCGGCCGCTCTCACCACCAATATTGTCTGCTTTGCCCGATGGGTCACCCATCCAGAGCTCACGGATTTTTTTTGGTTGCTCCGGTGGAGACTTCACAAGAGGTCACCCGTCCTGATACTGCTCCCACCTGAGCACGCTTAACTATGAATTTCTCCTCTCATCCACTAACATTAAGACCCAAAGCACGTTGGTGATTTAAGAGGCATTGGATTACATATGAACCAAGGATCTCTCCTGGCCACGGCTGATGTGGGATTTTCCTAGGGTGTCACAATTACCCTAAGAAGTAGTAATATTTTCATGGGAAAATTTTATAAAATAGTAACTAAGTTTCATGTTTGTTCTAATTTGGTCACTAATATATTTTTTTGTCCCAATTAGATCACTTAACTTTAATGAGTGTTCTAATCCTATATATTTTACCTGAACAACAAGTTAACGTGCCTAGGTGGCATTATTTTGATTAAAAATGATGATGTGGATTAAAAAAACTAATTAGATATTATTATTAATTAAATAATACAAGCAGATCGAAAGCAGCCGAACAAAAATCGTATCAATGTATCATCAGCAATCGATTAAAATCGTATAGGCATGTTAACCTCTTGTTTAGGTAAAAACTATAGGATTAGAACACCCATTTAAACTAAAGTGACCTAATTGGGACAACAAAAAATATGAGTGACCTAATTAAAACAAACTTGAAAAATGGTTGCTATTCTATAAAGTTATCCCTATTTTCATTCTCTGTACAATCATGCTTGGCCCTGTCAGTTCTTCTAGTATTAGAAACTTGTGAACTGGAATGTTCACCTGAATTTTGTTGACTAGAAATAGACTACTAAGACCCATAATTCTCAGAGTCAGACATACCTGGACGGCTTCCCTCATCATCAGGTGTTTCAGAATTTTTAGGTGTCTCATTGTAAAAAAAAAGTTAAGAAAATTTGATGAATCTAACTCAGTTAATGTGTTATCATCATAGTTATCAAAGGTGCTAGGGCATTCAAGGCACCTAGGCCTCGTTTGGAGCCACGGCGTGAGGCGCAAAAATGTCACACCCTCAAATTCCACTTGCGGGGTTTTACCGCGAGGCACATGACATACCAGGATCCAAGTCAACGGTCACAATAAACGACAACTATATGATAAGAAAATCACATGATAAAACCAATCATGCAGTTCAAAAGTTTACATAATGTAACATCACACAAATTTTCTTTATATATATATATAACTCCCTCGTTTATTCATCCGATTCATTTTTACAGTATCTTTACCATCCATTTTGTTAATGTTTTTTGTTTAAATAATGGCGTATATTAAATTGGATTGTATTAAATTCTGATTTAAAAACGTTAAAAAAATGTTTGCCTGTGCCAGGATTCGAACCCGAGTCCCTGGCGGGCTAAACCTTAACCACACCACACAAACCACTACACCATTTGGTGTTCTGTGATGTTAATTAAAACCAATTAAACTTAAACCCTTTCAAGGTCCCTTAGTCAAACATGAAAAGTCAAACGTAGTCTCCTAGTCAAGTCAAGTCAAAGTGTTAGTAAATATGGTCTCCTAGTCAAGTCAAAGTGTTAGTAAATATGGTCTTCTAGTCAAGTCAAAGTTGTTCCTAAATTCTAGCCTAGTCAAAGTAGTCCCTAATTACAACTCCAAATTTTACACTATAAATACACTAGCCTACCATTCAACTCTTTATACCATTCAAAAAAAAAAAACATTATTATCCCATCTCCCATATACTAAAGTTTTCATCTGTCATTATCTCCTCTATCTAGTTTCGAGTTTTCCAAGGCATTATTACTAAGTGTTTACACGCTCAATAAAACGCACGAACTCATTATGCACCTAAGGTGAGTTTACATAGCCCCTTTTTCTATTTTATATTTTTGCGGTGAAACATGTTTAAACATTTTATACACTATCATTTACTCATTCTTACATTGTTGAAACTTGTGATTCAATTACACTATCATTTACTCATTCTATCATTTGACTGTAACAAAAAGACACAGTACAATCATTAACATTGATCAAGCCGCCTGTTTAGATTATAGCGCTATAGGTCTGACAAACTCATCCCCCGCATAAATTCAGGGATGATCGATAACAGTTACACTTTTACTAACTTGCGAGTTAGGTCTCAGTCGACACAAGGTTTGATTGTACAAAAGACGCATTGTTACATGTCGGACTCATACTATTATAATATACAACTATGATTGTTGTACAAACTACTATTATCTATCATATTCAAAAACCTATGTATTCTCACCAACTATTTATAGTTGACCCCCCCCCCCCCATCTTTCCAACTTAACATGTTTCAGGTTTATATGCTATTGGAAGTTGTACAAGTCTTGGAACACATAGGAACTTTGGACCTAGTTAAATCAATTTTTGTAATCTCTTCTTGTAAGATGAATTGTAAATTGATAAATATTATTCAACTTTCATTTAGTACCATGAGCTATTGAACAATCATCACTACGTGACATCCCGATGTTTCACAATGGAATGAAAAATAGGTTGAAAAGTATAGGGCATCTGATCATATGATCCAGTTTTTGGACTCAAACACATTATTATATAGTGAAACAGAAGTTTGTACATAGGTTCAAAATATTTCTTAAAAATAGTAGCATGTGAGAGAATACCTTGGTAACCACACTCTGTCATGGTTAGATGAATTTCAGAGTTTGGAAATTGATCTAGGGCACCAACATCATCTAGACCCAGTCTAATCCCCAAAGTTGCTGGTGTGATTGCCATTCTTCTCCCTTGGATGGTTGAGTTGAGGGAGATCACCTTATCATTCACCATCACCGTCTCTGCGTTTGCCCAAAACTCATTTAGAGTTTCAGTATGGATTGGAGGATCAATGGTGAGGGCAGTAAAGTATTGGGATTAAACGACTAAATCAATGATTTCGTCGTATTGGGACCAGGCTTCATGTTTCTCGAAGTAGCCTCTTTGATTGTGTCCCTGTTTCAGTATTAGAGTCATGTGGTTTGTGTGTGTGTGTGGATCAAACAGTGTTTTTGCAGGTTAAGGGTTTGAAATCTTTTTGAGAGAGAAGGAGGGAATTTTTGCTTTTTGAAAGGATAAGTGTTGGAAAAGGTGTTTATCAGAAGTTTATAACCGCCTTAGGTCAAACTTCTGATCTGGGAAAAGTCTGATTTACCCTTATTGACCAAACTGCTGATGAAGAACAACTATCATCAGTATTTCCCATCTTCTCTTCAGTAGTTTGTTAAAAACTGATGAGAATGATTTATAAACACTTTATTCATAACTTCTGAAGTTTATTTTATCAGAAGTTAATCATTTTTCAGAAAATATTCCCATACTGATGGTTTGTTCATCAGTAGTTTCTCTCTTTTTGTTTTTCAAAAGTTATTAGACTAAAAACAGATGTAAGTGAAAAATGAAATATATGCAGAAAAGTAAAAAAGAAACACTTACAAATTTAGCATCCCAAGCATGGATACTAACTTCTGAAAAGTTGATGTGTCAAGGGGTTTAGTGAATATTTCAGCTATTTGATTAGCTGTTGTTACATGCTTCACTTCAATCTTGCCTTTTTCATAGCAATCCCTTATGAAATGATACCTGATTTCAATATGTTTAGTTTTTGAGAACTGAATAGGATTTTGAATGATGCTAATGGCAGATTTGCTGTCTACTAGCAATGGTGTCTTGGTCTCTTTGATTCCATAATCAAGAAGTTGATATTGGAGCCATTGTATCTGTGATGTACAACTTGCAGCTGCAATGTATTCAGCTTTAGCAGTTGAAGTTGCAACAGATGTTTGTTTCTTTGATTGCTAGTCTTGTAAAGAAAATTTGTTCAATAATTCTTTAACATATTTTGATTGATGTATAAATGTTCCATTTGTTTGTTGTTTAATCTGCATTCCCAGAAAGTACTACAGTTCTCCCATTGTACTCATCTCAAATTTTGATTGCATGAGTTTCTTAAATTCATCACACAGTTTTGTATTTGTTGAACCAAATATTATATCATCAACATAAATTTGACCAAGTAAGACATGATTTCCAACAGTTTTAATGAAAAGAGTTTTATCAATGGAGCCTCTTGTGAAGTTATTTTTGAGCAAAAAGTTAGAAAGTGTTTCATACCAGTCTCTTGGAGCTTGTTTTAGCCCATAAAGAGCTTTGTCTAGCTTGTACACCCACTCAGGATGAGAAGGATCCTCAAACCCAGGTGGCTGACAGACATACACTTCCTCTTTGATTTTTCCATACAAAAATGCACTTTTAACGTCCATTTGAAAAACTTTAATTTTGTTGGAAATGGCATAGGCCAGAAATAACCTGATGGCTTCAAGCCTTGCAACTGGAGCAAAGGTTTCATCATAATAAATTCCTTCTTCTTGAGAGTAGCCTTGTACTACCAGTCTTGCCTTGTTCTTTATAATCATACCAGCCTCATCTTGTTTGTTCCTAAAAACCCATCTTATGCCAATTGGTTGCTTGTTTGGTGGTAAGGGACAGATTTCCCAAACCTGTTGCTTTTTGAATTGAAGCAACTCATCTTGCATTGCTTGCACCCAATTGTTTTCTTTGAGGGCTTCTTGGTACTTTTAGGTTCCAATCGAGAAACGAATGTTGAGAAGAAGCAAAAGTTGGAAAGCTGGTTTCTTGTGAGAACACCTGATGCAATATCACCCATGATTTGTTCAAGTGGATGATCTTTGTGTTCAATCAGTTGTTTTAAACCACTGACAGGTGTAGGTGGCTCTTGTACTTCATCAAACAAACCACTGAGATTAATAATATCTGGTTCAGCTGTTTGAACATCTTCAGTAGTTGTAGGAGCTAAAGCAGATGTTTGAGTTTGTACATCAGCAGTTGTTGAATCAGAAGTTTGTGAAACTTCTGATGGTTTGAAAGTTGACTTAATGACTGTATTAGGAGTCCATGGTGCTGGATCCTCATCATCAAACCTCTGATCACCATAATAAGTAGGTTTAGATGAAGTAACAGTCTTTTCAGGTCCGAAATGGAAGCTGTCAAGGTCAAAAAGTTCAGCAGGATGTGCTGGAATAAGAGTGTGTTTTGACTTATTGAACTTGACATTCAGTGTTTCTTCTACTATCTTGGTTCTTGAGTTAAAAACCTTGTAGGCTTTTCTAGTGGAAGAGTCACCAAGAAAATAACCTGAATCAACTTTAGCAGCAAACTTTGAAATAGAGTCTTTAATGTTTAGAATGAAACATTGACATCCAATAGCCCTGAAAAAGGAGATAAGGGGCTTTATGCCATGAAGAACTTCATAGGCAGTTTTGGAGTGTCTCTTGTTGACAAGGACTCTATTTTGAACATAACATGCAGTGTTAACTGCTTCAGCCCAGAAATAAAATGGTAGGCCTGAATCAGCTAACATTGTTCTTGCTGCTTCAATTAATGTTCTGTTCTTCCTTTCTACCACACCATTTTGTTTAGGAGTTCTGGGAACACTGAATTGTCTAATAATCCCTTTAGACAAACAGAATTCATACAGAGTTTTGTTCCTAAACTCTGTCCCATTATCACTTCTAATGGCTTTGACAGATAGAAAATATTGTTTCTCTACTTGTAGAATGAAGAACTTGATGATTTCAGCTGCCTCATCCTTGGAGAATAAGAAGAATACCCATGTGAATCTTGAATAGTCATCAATGATGACCAAGCAGTACTTCTTCTTACCAAGGCTCATGATTTTTACAGGCCTAAATAAGTCCATATGGAGTAGTTGAAGACAAGCAGTAGTTTTTGATTCTTTAATAGACTTATAGGAGGACTTATGCTGCTTTCCCTTTAGATAGGATACACAGTGTTCTTGACACTGGTATACATTCAAAGGTAGACCTCTGACCAAGCCCATTTTTGTGACTTTATTTATGGTTTTAAAGTTCACATGGCCAAGTCTCTTGTGCTAGAGATCAGTCTCTGAAGTTGATGCCTTTGAGAAGAAACAGACAGTGTTGTTCAATACTTTATCCTTTTCAATGTCCACTGCATAGACATTGCCACATCTTTTGGCTATCAACAAAGTATGATCTTCAATGATCTTCTCTATCAACTTCTGGCCTTCTGGTGATATGATCTTGCATGCTGTCTTTGTGAAGAAGGAAAAATATCCTTTATCACACATTTGAGACACACTTAACAAGTTGTACTCAAGGTTTTCAACCAGATTGACCTTGTCAAACTGTATTTTGCCAGAGAAGACATTGCCATGTCCTAGCACATATCCCTTGGCATTGTTCCCAAAGGATACAGATCCTTCTCTTTGACTGATAAAATTTTTTATCAGGTATCTGCATCTTGTCATGTGCATTGAGCCTCCACTGTCCACATACCAAATGCTATTTAAGCCTCTGGAAACCCTCTGCACAAAGTAGCAAATTAGTTAGATTTAGGAACCCAAGCCAGTTTGGCTTTGGGTTTGCTCTTGAGAATATTAACAGTTTGTTCTTGACCAGGTTGAGGAATCCATGTCTTTTTGGCAATGGATTTTTCATTAAGAGCAATGGTGGTATCCTTTTGAGGACCACCATCAACCCTGGTCATCAGTAGTTGTACCATGTTCATGAGATCTTTTATCTCAGCAGTTTGTGAAACTGCTGATGATGTAGGTCTAACTACTGAAAGAGAATTTTGAGAAAAAGATTTTTGTTGAGATTTCATCTTTTTTTGAGAAAAGGTGTTTGTTGGTTGTTGTATCCTGGGAGAAAAAGTTTCTTTAAAATCATTTTTGATTTGTTTTCCCACAACTACTTGTGAAATTTTCTTGTTGTACTGGATTCCTTTTCTATATCTGCAAAATTCTATCTTGTGGTTAAACAAACCACAGATTTCACATTCTTTTGCCTTTTCCTTTTCATTTAAAGGCAAATTTCTGACTGTTTTTATTGGTTTTAGGTCATCAGTAGTTTTCAGGTACTCACTCCTGATGTAGATGAAACTACTGATGGCTTAAGGTCAGATTTTATCAGTACTTCTGAAGAACTTTCTTTGTGAGTTTTTAGAAAGTTTTCATGGAAAGATGTGCATTCTTTCTCTTCAGAAGTTTCATCTGAAACAATTTATCTCCCATCTTCAGTAGTTTTGGGGAAAATCTGTTGGTGTTTCAGTGTGATTGTACCTTATGCCAAACCTAACATTTGAAGCACTTTGTTTGTTTAGCAACAGTTGGTACCCCTTACAAGATTCTACCCATTTTTCACAAGTGACCTTGGTGTCAGCAATCTCTTTTCTGACATTTCCTAGGTCATCAATCATGATTTTAAGTTGTGCTTGGGTTTCAATAGCACTGTTAGTTAATTTAGAATTTTCTTTTGCCTTTGCAGCAAGTTTTCTTTCTAAATCACATTTCATCTGAGTGAATTTTCTCTCGGAGTCATTTGCTTTTCCTTGTAAGTGCACATTGGTCTCTCTTATTAGAGCAAAAGATTCTTTACATGAAGTTGAACAAAGTTTTGTTAAAGATTCTTTTGATACCTGAGACAGGACAGATTTTGAGGTGCAGCCCTCAAATGCCATTAAGGCAAAATTCTTTCTGCCATTATCAGGTTCTCCCCAGTTGATGTCAAACATTTTGTTGTCTGCATCAGGATTACACTCTGTAGTGTCAAAAGGAAGACTGCTCCAGTCAACATACCCTGAGGTGAACAAGCTTTGTTGTGAGGGTTGCTGAGTTTGTGGAGGTTGTTGAGCAGCTGGAATGGGAGGGATTGATTGTTGGCTCTGCATTTGTTGAGCAGGCATCTATACATATTGTACTTGTGGCACATATTGGATTTGTGGCACATATTGGATTTGTGGAGCTTGTGCCTGTACAAAATGTGCACTCCCCTGTGTTCCATTATTCCTATTATAACTAGGGTTATACAAATTTCCAAACTGAGATTGGTTGTAGCTAGAGCTTCTACACTCTCTAACAAAGTGTCCCAACTTCTGACACTTGTGACATCTAAGTTTAGATTTGTCAAAACCAATTTTTGTAGAACTGTTAAGTCCTGGAAATTTCCTTCCTGACCTTTTGTAAAATTTGTTTGTTTTGATACTTAACATGGCTAGTTGGTGTAAGATGTCCATTTCTTCTAAGTCATCATTGCTGAAATTTTTTAAATCATCCATGATAAAACACATGTTATCAGCATTTTGACAGTTTTCTTCATTGTCATAACCAGGGAATGATCTTTCAGATGAGATCCCAGTAGTTATGTCAATGTGGTCAAAAGATCCAAAACTATTTGAACAAGTAGGTGAATCTTGTCCCAATAGTGTTGTACTACCTGGCAGATAGTCATCAGCAGTTTTACCAGAACTTTGTAATTTCTTCTTTTGATCGATTTCTCTTTCAAAAGTTAATAATCTCCCATGTAATTCTGTAAGAGTGAGGGAGCTAAAGTCTGGTGAAGATCATAAGACTATAGAATATGTTTCCCATTTTTCTGGTAAAGACCTTAAAAATATATGAAGCATAGATACAGTTGTATATGTCTGACCATTTAATTTTAGCTCAGATATTAATGAGGAGAATCTTTCAATTTGTTGAGTTAAAGTTTCCCCATTAATGTGAGCAAAAGTTTCATACTGTTGAGCCAGGATTTCTCTAGTGTTGGCAATCACCTCTTCAGTTCCTCCAAACTGTTCTTTTAGGCAGTCCCAAAGCTCTTTGGCACTATCACAATGTAATAGTCCAGAGTAGATTTCATTTGGGAGTGCCATTGCCAACATAGAGAAAGCTTTAGCATCAAGCTCAAGTTTTAGGAAATCATCATCTGTATAGTCTTTTGGGTCTTTTGGTATTTCTTCTTTAGTTTCAAGATTGATATTTACTGGTTTGTGAGGATCATATATCACAGATTTCCAGCAACCAGTGTTGGTCTGTGATAATGTATGTGCCATTCTCCTTTGCCAGATATTGTATTCATTTCTTACTAGCATAGCAGGTTTATTGGCAGAACAAGTATTATGAGGATCCATTTTAAAGAGTATTGATTTGTCAAAGATCTCTTAAAGTGATGGATGTTTGATAAAGTGAACATTTAATCCTTTATTGAATATCAATAAGAGCCTGTGTCTGATTCTCAATGTGTTAGATTGATATGTGATCAGATAAACCAGCGCTCTGATACCAATTGTTGGATTAGTATTGCTCTTGATGTATTGCTTGCTAGTGAACACTTATGTGTTTAGCAAGTTCAATCAAATTTGCACAACGGAAATAAGTAAAGTTACACTATCAACAGGAGTTATTACTCCCCCTGGATGTTTGAAAACTAAAGACAAGTATTTAATGAGAATCTAAGTATTTAATGAGAATGAATACTTAAACAGATTCTCAGTAAATGAAATGGAAAGAACAATAAGAACAATAATAAGCTTTGAAGGATTTCTATATATATCAAAATCAATATCTAAAACAGAGGGCTGAACCCATCCATTTATAGACTTTACATATGCATGAACCTTGCCAAAAGCAGAAACAAGTTGCATTCTTGGAACTTGTACAAAAAGATAAAGTAATACTAAACTAATAAACTACTTAAACATATGTCGGTGAGAAAGATTCTTTACAAGAGCTGATGAATGACAAACTACTGATGAGTAGTTTGTCTTCAGTAGTTCTTCAGTGAACTGTCTGGTTAGACTTCAGAACTTCTGATACTTCTTCTTCTTCAGTACTTGTTGAATCCTTCTTCAGTACTTTTAGTCTTCTTTCTTCAGTAGTTCTATACTTAGGATATTTTGACAGAAGTGAATTAGACTAAGGTTTACAAAAGTGGTTTCACCAATCCTTTTTGTCCTAACAGTTTACACACAAGGATTACACATAAAACACTTAGTTTGCATCAAAATTACATTTCTACAGTCGAAAGGTCAAACGAAATCCAGAAAATCAATCTAAGGGGTCGAATGGGTCTGGGAAGGCTCTAGTTTAACCCAAATGAAGTTGGTTCGACCCCACGCTGGTCGAACCAATTTTTGGTGGTTCGACCCTAGGTATGGAAAATCGTCCGAATTGCACCAAAACTCATCAAAACAGTACGTAAACATCACGAAATATCATAAATCACAACAGTTGACTATATCTAATCTATCCCCATAAAACCCTACCATTCATTCCCCGAAATCCGTCCATTTCATGAAGAAATCACAACTTAACCAAAATGGAAAATTATGGAAATGTCACATCAATGCATGTAATATTTACCCAAAATGGAAACTTTTCAAAACTACTTAATAAACAGGTTATTATGCACAGATTAATCATGTATATGAAAACCCCTAATCATATCAACAATACAATCAAGAATAAACCCTAGATGTATCACAAAACCCTTAAAATGGGTAAAACATCATTAATCATCAATTAAACCCTAAAATAACTAAAAATTATCATCTAAAATAGTCCTAGATTATTAACACTAGTAGGAATGCCCGCGCGTTGCCGCGGGTGTTTGTTTATACCCATTCAGGTGACCCGGTATTGCCATGCCCTTAAGCCCGGATGATTGGAAGAACTATCCATACTACATTATAAAGTAGAAATATGGTACCAAACTAACAGTAGTTATATCTCCTACGTGATGCGGCATGGCGCGATGCGTGGGGGATTTCATGTGTGTAAAATGCCTAAAAACCTACAACTATAATTGAATCGGTTCTTAAATACAATTTCAGCAAAAGATCACAACCAAAATCAAAAGTACAACCAAGTTTTTATTGCCAAATGCCAATCACTTGTTAGATGTAAAAAATGCTATCTTCTTTCATTTTCATCACCAAATCTGAAAAAAAAAAAATTTATCCGTATACCTTAGGAGCCTGCCCACATCATCATGCGCCGTCTCTTTTAACTTTGCATATCGGTGTCAAAGGATCTCCAGGACCCACAAACAAGTTTTCGCATTTCAGGTCAAAACGAACCTTTTTAGCTACTCTATGCCACTTTTTTTTTCTTTCAAATGCAGGTACTCTATGGCTCCATGCCAATTGGAGCATCTTGTGCAACAATGAGCTTTCTCTGTTAATCAAGTGCTCTGCACCAATATCTTTGTTACCATAACCTTGAAAATATCACCAACTAATTTTTAAAAGAACATGCTTATGTGATCCATTCGTCATATCCTCGGTGGTAACAGTGGATAATCTTCAAGACCCATATGGTACCACACTATGTTTGTAATCAAATTATATTTGATAACATCTTGCTGACATCTGTTGCATCTTATATGTAAATAATAAACCATGTTTAGTAATCAAATTATATTAATGTTTGTAATTTTCTAAATAATAAAAGCAGACATACCTCTAATATTAGGAGTAAGGGTAGTGTTGACAGCAACACTCTTCTTTCTTCAGTTTTCCAACAGCTATGTTTGTAGGAAACCAAACCGACTCAAACAACTACATTATACACAAAAAGAAAATAAACTAAAAAATAGACCTCAAAAACTATTTAGATGTACCTCAATTACCTGCTCATATTGGGAGCCAAATTAAAGTGATGGAGGTGTTACTGCTCCTTTTCCCATAAACCTAATTAAATATTTTGAAACAACATATTTTTTATCAACAAACGACAAATTTTATTCCACCCAAATTGATATATACAATCTGTGTACTACAAGAAGCTAGACCACAGCAAATACAATCACCTAGGACTCTCCATGACAGAAACTATTACATTATACTATGTTATTGGGACAGTAAACGCAACCCAATTCTCCCAAGTCAAGTTACTATGCTTCGCCCTATGCTTCACCCATAAAAACGACATCGCTTGTATTTCCCCAAATAATCCTTCAATGTATATCTTTTTACCTGAGAAGATAAGTCCGTTGTGCGCCTTCCATATGATCCAACAAGCCACGACGATTATCAAGAGCACAAATTTCTGTTTGTTGTCATTTACTTTGATAGATTTATGAACGGTCATCAAGTCTCATATCCGAAAAGCAAAGATCTGAGGAAGTTTGCGCCAAACGCTAACGTTTTGCCATATTATTGACGCCACATAACATCCTGTCAAAAGATGATCCGAGTCTTCATTCGCCTCACCACAAAGTCTGCACCTACCTGACCCGTGCAGAATATTTGTTTTCTGCAAAGCAGTAAGGGTAGGAAAACGATCTTGTTCTGCACGCCACATGAATATACTAACTTTCCTCGGAGCCCAAGCAACCCATTCAAAGGGATAATACGGCACCGCATGCTGGGATAGAAGTCTTCTACACGATGCTACTGAGAAGGTACCATCCGAATTGCAAACCCACTTCCATTTGTCTTGCTCCGAGGATAAATGCAGCCTCCCAGCTATCTCTTCGCAGCGAGTCAGTTCCATCCGTTCATTTGGCAGATTTGGCTCGCGTTTCCATTCCCATCCAACAGCGCGTTCATTAACTGTTGCTACTTCGCTTTTATCCAAAGCAAATAGCTTCGAGTACCTGTACATCAGTGGTCTGCAGCCCTCCCAATTTTGAAACAACATATTATGTGTGGTTCAACCAAAAGCCAACTTACAGAATTCAAGGTCATCCTCAAACTGCTAAACTAATGAAAACTTGTAACAGAAGAACAAACAAACAAACACACATGAACGTAGACATAGTTCAAATGAACGTAAAGGAACACAATAGCGAATTCTTAAAAACAAAAGTAAAGAATACAATGTACTAATATACAAAAAAACACGAGACATGGTTCAAATGAACATGAAGGAACACAATAGCGAATTCTTAATAACAAAAGTAAAAAAATACATTGTACTAATATGCAAGCAAATAAACAAGAATATAGACACAGTTCAAAGTACCATTCTTAATCTTAGCAAGATTTGACTTTAGATCAAAGTCAATGATTCCTTTACCTTTTGAGCTTCTTTTTAGTCTATTTTTCTTCCTAATATTTTGCTTGGAAAAAAGAAATTCCGAATGTGTTCTTTGAAAAGAAAAAAGGTAATAGCTCAACAATAGGGGCTTAACAAAACAACATAAACCATGTGTTCTTGTTTACTATTATATTTTCCCAAGAAAATGCATCAATGCCTTCTAGGCTTCTTCAGCATCACAGCTTAAAGTTATGAAAAAATGATAAATTTTTGTTCTATAGAAATATATCTTATTATGATGTGAATAGAAATGTAAAATTTTATTTATTTTGCTTTCTTTTGTATGCATGGAGTATGACACCACATATGTGATATGTTCAAGAAGAACACATAATTGATTTTTATAACAATTAATGAAAGATCAGACGTGTAAGTAAACAATTCAACTAATCCTTTGTTAATAATGATCATTTGATAGCATAACAAAAACATATTTCATACGTTGATCCTATAGTAAACATGATAAAGACAAAAATTCACACAGTTTAGCAAGCACATAATGCTTATTTATTTATAAAAGGGTGAGGGGAGTGTCAATAGGTCGAGTGGTCAACCCAACCCAACCTGGTTTAATTTGACTCAACCAACGCGAACCCATTTTGACGTATTAGCCACAATGAAATTTGGAGAAAGTTGACATTACCTTGATTAACCACATTATATAAGTAGATGCATACATTGCTTGTGATTCATAATCCTCAAAAAATCATCTGGAATGGTTGTACACAAGCGAAAGAGTAGTAATTCAATATCTGAAATAAATCAACATGGGTCCCACCTATATGAGCTGCAAAGTGTTTCATCCAGCAAAGGGAGATGAAATGTCAATAAAGCTATAGTACCAGGAACACATAGATAAATACCACATTTAAAAATTCAGCCAGATTTCTCAAAATTTCTTAAAAATAAAAAAATAATTGTAAAACAGATTGTAAAAATAAGAAAAATATATTTATTCTAATTGTAAAACAAACTCTACCTTTTGCCGGTAATTGCCCTCTGATTCATACTATAAAGAAAAGAGTAGTCTTTATTATATAACATAAAGCTTAACTTCAACCCGTTTCGACCCGTTAATCAACAACACCCTTCTCAATCGTTTTACCGATGATAAATATAGTTGCTACAATTGTTAACATTAGTCGCTTTTCTAAAACAACCCATTTCTTTTCTAACCCATTTTGTCCAGAGCCTGACTTTGACCTAAACCAAATTTGTTTCTTCTAAAAAAGACAATTCCAACCCAAACCCATTTTGATCTCTGATACCTTGCCAGCCCAACCCGACCATTTTGCAGGCTTAGGCTAAATGATCCAAATGATTTGCAGCGAACAAACACATAAGAGGGCTGCGATTCTCACCTATTGTGCAAGCTTAAATAGGTATCAAATGAAGTGCTGGTGAAGCCTAACATTATCATAGTTTATTAACAGTTGTTCAGAGCTATATTTCTGGAAAATCAAATATATGAAATGTTGAAATTTTATAAAGAAAAAGTTCAAATATTTAAGGTCGGATCACTTGTATACCTGAAACAACATATCCATAGGTTGCTGGAATGCTTATAGACTGCTAAGTCAGCTCCTTGTCCCCACCTCGAGTGATCTATTAATCGTTTATATAGAATCCACATTCTTAAATATCATCACTCATCACAAACATAAAAGAAAAATCCCAACTATGCCTCAAGGACCCCAAGTCCACATCAACGCCACGTAATTTTTCCCTTCCCCTCCTCCAAATGAGTTGCATTTTTTTTTGCGACTGTTAACAGAAGAACATAATAGAAGCTGCAATGATTGTCTTCAATGTCTCCATTCACTCTTTTTCGGCACAACCTGATAAAAGTAACTGGAAATCAAATCAGTTGAAATGGAAATACAAAATAAACCACATAATTAATTTAACATATCACCAAGTTAGATTTTTAAACACATGATTATATAATCAAATATTCAAAATTATAAACTACTTAAAAGAAGAAACTTCTCACATACAACAAAACCCTAGAAAAAATGAACGGTCTATAACTTGAGTGAACCGCCTGGCGCCTGTTCCGCAGGTGCGGTGTCTGTTGTCCCTACAGGCCCTGTACAGCCATAAATGGTTGAGAAACCGTCGTGATTCCAAAATTAGAGATAAATCAATGAAGGTATGGCTGGAAGATGAAATTGAAATGGTTGGATCTTACCTCTTGGCCAGAAAACTGACTTGTGGTTGTTGAGTAGGAAATCAGACAATTTCAGAATCACCATTGTAGTAAACAGAGTAGTGGCTATTTCAAAATCGGTTCAAATAGAGACCTGGAGTGTGAGGTGTGGGAAGATTGAAATTGGGGCAAATGAAAGTTCTCTGCTCTGTCTCTTGGTTTTCCGTAATAAAAACACTTGAAATCTCACTTACGTTTGAAGAAGATGAGTAAGGGCAGTGATGGAAAATAGAGGGTAATATTGTAAATTTATTTTAATATTGTAAAGGAGATGGTAGATGAAATGTCTAGATTACCCTCCTAAGTGTCTTAATTGTCACCTACATCCCTATAATACCCTTAACTATATTGCTTTGATGTGTTGTACATGTTGCTTCTTAACTTGTACGGAAATGAAAATTACCATCTTAGCCGTCACTCTTCCTTAATAAAATAATATAGATATCATCTATTGATCATTCAAACATCATATAACACATAACAACACAAAACAACTCATTTAACACCATTAGCATAAGGAATTTTGTATGAAAACTCATGATTAATGTATAGATTTGGTTTAGAAAGATGTTAGAAAGGTTTTTATTCATAAAAACTTCCTTGAATTAGATCTGGATAGTTAGGTTTGATAAAAACGAATGAAAAACAATTTAAAAGGTTAAAGATTAAGAACACACCTTGAATCTGCTCTTGTTTATGATGTAGAACGTGTTTTTATGTTAGGATCTGAAAACCGAGGTCAAAAACTCCTTTCTACAGGTTTGGGGTTGAGAGAGAGCACTTGGAGGTGAGTTAGGGTTGTGAAATGATGAAAAAGTTGAGAACTGTGGTATTTATACTGAAGGTTGGTTCGCACCTTTGCAGGGTCGAATGGGAGTTCATTCGACCTTTACAGGGGTTGAATGGACAACTATGGGATTGGTTCGACCTTCCTCATGCGAACCAGTTTCCTGGTTTCCAAATTTTTGTGATTTTGTTATTTTTACCCATTTTAAAACATGTTAACCCTATTTTAACATATGTTAATTCATCATAACACATAAATATTAATGTGTGAAATGTGTAGTAAATAAATCGGTCACGTTTTAAAAATGGAAAAACCTACAAAACCACACACTAACGACAAGTGTGCCGGTCGCAGTGTAGCAGAACAAGTAAGTCCGAGTATCGAACAGTGGACACAATATGGTGACTCTCGGTAATAAACCTCTGTCGACTCCTAGCCTAATAATTTGGATTTTTGTTGATTTTATATTAATTAATTACTAAAACAAATAAATTAAAAATAAACTCAAACTAATAGATAGCGGAGGATTAATAAGGAGGGAAATCAGAGATGGGAAACTATGTTGGTAATCAGGATCTTATAATATTCACCCCTAGTATCCTAGTGGCTCCCGGATCATATACCAAGACTGACCAAAAAGGAATCCTAAAGGCTGCTAGCCTCACTGATTGGTTAGATCACCTCTCGGTCTCACTAACTATGCTAAAGTACTCGCTAGACTGGTTTAGATTTCTCACTCTCCAATCACAATACACCCTAAAGTGCAAGGAGTAACATGTAAAGTCAATCTATGACACATATAAGCAAATAATACTAGATAACCTAGGAAAACCTGATCTCTAAGCGTTTCTAGCCTAAACCTCTTGCACCAAAGACAAATCTGACTACCTATCACCTCTCGGTCTCAAGAGTAGGAAGAATACTAATTACCTCTAAACTCACAATCAATGTTCCTATGGAATTTAGGCCTAAAACCATAAAGTAAACTACAAGCACAAAGCAAGTAATTCTAACAAGTGTCCAAACATGAAAGACATTCACTAAGAAACTCGTGGAACATTAAAAGATCATAAATTAGTAAAAAGTACGCACACACATCCTAGAATCATAAACAAGTTTCTTACTAAAACATAAATCCAACTATAAAATCCAATACCGAAACATAAACCAAAATCAAAAAGTCGTCATGTCAAACCTAGGTGGCTACTAATGTTTTAGCCAAACATAATAGTAGTGGAACAAGATAAAAACATAGGTTCAAAATATAGCAAAGTCATGGTATCAATATTTATAGACACAAAGTAAATAAATATAAAAGTTATAACTTGCATTGATCAAACCCGTAGCTTCAATCTTGATCCATGGCCTTCCTGTCCTTCAAAAATCTTCTCCAACTTACGTTCAAGACTGTTTGTTGATAACCTCCTCTTTCTTTTTCTCCTTGCGGCGCTCGACTGTGTTCTTCGAAAAGAAATATTGTCCGCCGTCCCAAAAATTTATAATGTGCCTCAGCCTCTTAATATTTTTTGGAGTTTTGGGCCATAGCTTATAAGGCCACGAGTTTTCAAGCTTTTTTTTCTTTTTCTTTTCTACTACTAATTATTATTATTATTATTATTATTATTATTATTATTATTATTATTGTTATTATTATTATTATTATTATTATTTCTTGTCACTCGGGTGTTCTTGACTCGACCAAAGTTTCTCGTCTACGCTTCAATGTCCATGAACACCTGATCTCAAGTGTTGGTGTCTCGATTAGAATTCTTTCGTTTTCAGCTCATTTTCCACGAACACCTATAAAATAATAAAATAAATAAATACACTTGTTCTGGGATCCTTTATCTTGGTTTTAAATCATTTAATAGAAACGACACAAAATTAATAAAAACTTGACCAAATAATATACAAAATACATAGGAAAAGTGATGTGTTTTGCAACACATCAAACATGTAATTCTAACATATGTTAATTTTATTAAATTACGTAGACACGTATTCTCACATTGAATTTCACATACGAAGCATTTCATACTTGCTACTTAATCCAATTATGTAATTTCACCAACAACGGGACTCAAGACTCAAGTGTGCTATGTTGTCCTCAGTGATTCCCCGGATCATTGAACCCTGGATAATACATAAGTGTAAAACGACTCAACTAACTCCGTCAAGTACGTTAAATAAATGTTATCGCTAAGGTACACTTATATGTTTGTAAAAGTGTTAACCTGAGTTTGTTGAGTGTCACGTCATCCCGCTGTTGAAAGAATTTTTGGCCTGAAAATTGCTCAAAGCCGAAAAGGAAATGACGAAAAGAAAGAAAAATTTTCCAGTTGCTACATCATCCCCCTGTTGAAAGGAATCTCGCCCCGAGATTCACTCTGCTTCAACAGTATTATGTGCTGACTCAAATGCGCCCTTAGGAAATAGATGAGGATACTTAACTTTCAGCGGAAGCGTGATGGGCCCATAACCCACAGGTCCCAGGATCAAAACCGCGAGGTGCGTGACATACCAGGATCCAAGTCAACGGTCACAATAAACGACAACTATGTGATAAGAAAACGACATAATAAAACCAACCATGCAGTTCAAAAGTTTACATAATCCAAACAACCACAGCGGATGCATTTAAAAGTTTACAAACCCAAAATCCAAAAGTATTACAAGACAAAGTATAAAGTTCGAAATCATCCAAATGACGTAGACGCCATGAGACCTTGTGCTCCCATCCAATGCTTGCTACCTTAGCGACCTGAGAAAACATGCTAAAAATGTCAACATACAATGCTGGTGAGTTCACAGGTTTATAAAACAGTTTCCATATGAGTATAAGATCATTCTAGTTACTACTATGTTATGGGAACGTTAGCTAGACGTTATGTTTTGTTACTACTACGATAGAAACCCGTGCTGACTTTGTTGTTTCCAATAGTGAGTACCCTTCAGACTACCGTCATCTCCGGTAGGCCCTGTGTGTTTGAGACAATATGCACCCTCCGGCTCCCAGCCGACCCGAGTTGGGTTTATCAGGCCCAATAGATCTATCCACATTTCCTCGCTATATACCTATATTAGTGGTTTCCTTGGGATTTAGATGATTCGTATAGTGAACAAGTGATAACCATTGTATAACGTGATCTAAACGTATCCAAAGTGTGTATCATGTTTCTCCCCCATGAGAAAGTGTGTGAAGTGGGGCTGTGACACTCACCTTAGGTTACGTCTTCAATTGAAAGAGTAATCCGACACGTATTGATAGTCTCAACTATTGGCGACCTATCTTAAGATTTGCATAAGTGTTTTGACTACTAACCCGAAGGTTGACTAGTCCCCGATTGTCCAGATCATGACTACGTGTGTTTGAAAGTGAGTTTGAACGCTAAACCGACACACCGAACAGACCCGACATCACGTTGGTGACCCGTTACACTAATGGATTATGTACACGTAGTTTACACACAAGGATTACACATAAAACACTTAGTTTGCATCAAAAATATATTTCTGCAGTCGAAAGGTCGAACCAAAAACTTGAAAATCAGTCTGAGGGGTCGAATGGGTGTGGTAAGGTTCTTGTTCGACCCAAATGAAGTTGGTTCGACATTGTTGGGTTTGGTTCGACCCCACGACTGTTCGAACCAATTTTTGGTTCGACCCCACAACTGTTCGAACCAATTTTTGGTTCGACCTTAGGTCTGGAAAATCTTCCGATTTGCACCAAAACTCATCAAAACAGTCCGAAAACATCACGAAACATCATAAATCACAGCAATTGATTATATCTAATCTACCCCCATAAAATCCTACCACTCATGTCCCAAAATCCATGCATTTCACGAAGAAATCACAGCTTACCCAAATTGGCAAATTATGGAAATGTCACATCAATGCATGTAATCTTTACCCAAAATGGAAATTTATCAAAATTACTTCATAAACAGGTTAATATGCACAGATTAATCATGTATATGAAAACCCACAATCATATCATCAACAATACAATCAAGAAGAAACCCTAGATCTTTCATAAACCCCCCCCCCCCCCCAAAATGGGTAAAACATCATCAATTATCAATTACACCCTATAATAACTATAAATCATCATCTGAAACAGTCCTAGATCATTAACATGTCATCTATTCATCATTCAAACATCATATAACACATAACAACACATAACAACTCATTTAACACCATTAACATAAGATGTTTTTATGAAAACTTATGATTAATGTATAGACTTGGTTTAGAAAGATGTTAGAAAGGTTTTTATTCATAAAAACTTCCTTGAATCAGATGTGGACACATAGGGTTTGATAAAAACGAATGAAAAAAGATTAAAAAGGATTTTGATGAAGAACACACCTTGAATCTTCTCTTGTTTATGCTGTAGAAAATGTTTTTATGTTAGGATCTGAAAAACGAGGTCAAAAATTACTTTCTACTAGTTTGGGGTTGAGAGAGAGAACTTGAAGGCGAGTTAGGGTTGCGAAATGATGAAAAAGTTGCAAAGTATGGTATTTATACTAAAGGTTGGTTCGCAGCCTTGCAGGGTCGAATGGGAGTTCATTCGACCTTTACAAGGGTCGAATGGACAACAAGGGGATTGGTTCGACCTCCCTCGTGGTCGAACCAATTTCATGGTTTCCAAATTTTTGTGATTTTGTTATTTTAACTCATTTTATGTAAACACGTATTCACACTTTGCATTTCACATACGAAGCATTTCATACTTGCTACTTAATCCAATTATGTAATTTCACCAACAACGGGACTCAAGACTTGCGTGTACGTATGTTTCCCTCAATGATTCCCCAAATCATTGAACCCTGGACAATACGTAAGAGTAAACCGACTCAACTAACCTCGTCAAGTACGTTAAATAAATGTTTTCGCTAAGGTAGACTTATATGTTTGTAAAAGCGTTAATCTGAGTTTGCCGGGTGTCACAAAAAAAACGACGGCCTGAGATACAAAAAAGCGAACAAAGAAAAGAAAGTTAAAATATTTTAAAATAATACTATTTTTCATCTAGTTAGTATCGAATGTTTTAAAATAATGATGTATTAGTGTATAGAAGTAGTTTCCTTAGATAAAAAGTAGAAATTTGGCTGGAAACTCTCCGGAATTTAGGAATCTAGCTCAAATCTGCACCTAAACCATCACCTGGAGAATTAAAGCGCAATTTCCTTGACTCAAAGCGCAAATGCATCGCCTCGCCTAAAAAATGGGTCTAGCCGCAAGAGGCGATGGCTTTTAACAACTATGGTTATCATTAACTTTTTCAAATACATGTTTATCTTTAAAAGGAAATATAGTTTCATAAAACTTTACATCTCTAAAATAAGAGACATTTTTTTGTATCTCAACTATATACTTTATACCTTTTTTTCATTTGAATAACCTAAGAAAACACATTTTTTAGCTTCTTCACTTAATTTGCTAGATTCATTAAGCACGGTTGAAAAAAAACACACCTAAAGACTCTTAAATGATCTTGGAAGGGTTCAAAACCAAGGATAAGCTTGTAGGGAGTTCTACCATTCAGTACTAATGAAGGAGTCCTATTAATCAAATAAGAAGCTATTAACACACAATCAGACCAAAATCTAACAGGCAAGTTACTTTGAAATAAGAGAGACCTAGTAACATTTCACAAATGCTTGTGCTTACTTTCAGCAATACCATTTTGCTGAGGAGCATAAGCACAAGTGGTTTGATGAAGAATACCCAAGGACTTACAATAATTACTCATTTGATTATTAACAAACGCAAGCACATTATCACTCCTAAAAATCTTAACAGTTTTACTGAACTGAGTTTTAGAATATTAACAAAATCCTGAATATTTTCAAAGACTCCACTTTTTATGTTTCATCAAACAAATCCACACAGCCCTTGAGTAGTCATCAACAATAGTAAGAAAGTATCTAAAACATTGCCTACTAGCCGCCCTATAAAGACCCCATACATCCAAATGAGCTAATTCTCCTAAACTTCTATATTTATGATCACTTAAGGGAAAAGGTTGCATATGCTGTTTAGCCTTGTTACACATATCACAAGTTAAATCAGAATTATGAACACGTTTAGTTCCTATGATGGGTTCTAACTTTTTTATAACAATATCAGCAAGATGCCCTTACCTAGCATGCCACAGGTCATAATGTTTAGAGCTAATTCCTACCTTGTTACTCACAAAAGAAGCACCACAGAAATACAACGCTTAAAGTTGACTACTAGTCACCAGGGTTTTCCTTGTTGACAAATCATGAATGTAACAATTAGACTCATCAAAACCAACAAACAAATGATTGTCCTTAACAAGTTTGTGCACAGAAATAAGATTCACACAATACTCAGGCACAAGAAAAACATCATGTAAGACAACCCCATTTTCAAGTTTTAAGGTTCCTATTTTGGTAACTAAGGCATTGATATTATTAGGGTGTTTAACTTGAATATTAAGATCAGAAACATCAATAAAATCAGTTAACCGATGTTCACTAATGACCGTATGTTGATTAGCTCCAGAGTCAATAATCTAACCTATTTTTATCTTTCTTCCATTAAAATTAAAACAAAAACTAAGTTTAATATTAACATCATCACATATGGAAGGAAACATACTATTCATATTAGCACAAAATAGAGAAAACAAACTAGTTGTAACATTATGGCTTTAAGGAGCATCAACATTCTTTTCAAATATTAAACTTAACAATTTTGATATTTGATCACTAGACAAAGAATGAATCTGAACATCACTTTTATCAAAAACAGAATTATTAGCAACCACCCTTTTCCCTTGCATTCGTTTTGCCTTTGCCTAAGGAGGATACCCAATTAACTCAAAACATTTGTCAATTGAATGCCCATTTTTATTGCAGTATGCACATTTCAACCCTTGATTAGCAGTTTTGTTAACCTTCTTATTAAAGTCCATAGGTTGATTTGTTTTTGCAAAGAAACCAACAGTGGTTTGACCCTTTTTAAAAACATTAATTAAATTCCTCTGGGATTTCTTTCTAGAGACAATGGAAATGGCCTCTTTAACAGAAGGTAAAACATCTTTGATCAAAAAACTAGTTCTAACACTTTAATACACAATGTCAAGGCCCATAAGAAATTGCATCAATTTAATCATGTTATTGAAACTATTAAATTCCCTTGATGCATCAAAAGTACAAACAGGTAATTGCACAATCTAATCCAATTGTTTCCACATAATGTTCAGTTTATGATAATATTCAGAAACAGGCATACCATTTTGACTAAACTGATTTATCTTTTGATACAGGTCAAACACAACAGAACCATTAACTTTATCATAGGTTTCCTTAAGTTCAGACCAGACATCACTAGCAAGCCTAGAGAACACATGACCAATGTATAAATCCTCACCGATAGAGTTAAGAATCTAAGTTAAGACAATGAAATTCCATCTATCCCATTGTCTAGCAAGCAAAACATCAGATTGAGACCTAACACATGATTTATCAATAAACCCTCATTTGTTTTTTAACTTGTAAAGCACGGATTAAAGCATTTGCCTAAACAGAATAATTCTCATTCTCCTTACGTTTAAAAGTAATAATGATCAAATTACTAGAATCAGAGAGATGCAAATACAAAGGATCACTAACATCAAGCTTACTAACAAGAGTTTCATTAACAACAATAGAAGGATCAAGTACACGTCCACCACCAGCGGCAGCAGGGCCGCCACCAACAGCAGCCGGATCATGATTATCAGCCATATAAGACAATCAAACAAGTAGTAGCAAATAGGAACCAAATAAACATCATGATTATCAGCCATATGATCCAAAAACTAACCATGTTAACTTTTAGTTAATATGAGACCGTTAAAAAAAATAAGTTAAAATGTGTAACTGCCAACAATAATTTTTTAAAGGTGAGATAATGGCAACAAATAACTAATATAGTTGAGATTTATTTAAATCTAATATTCCTTATTAATACTTGTGTTATCCATATTACAAAAGCCCAATAAGTACTGTTTAAAGAAGAGGCATGAGGATAGCATGGATGGTAAGCAAGTGTGCGGTGGGGATGAAGACTGCAACACAAATGACAAAAAGACCCAAAACTATTGTTCAACTCCAGTGTGTAATAATACATAGTATAATTGTTTGAACCCATTTTATATTTAACCTATAAAACTCAAATGTAAACTAATTAAGAATTAGTTCAAATGAATTTGCTAATAAAGTGTCTGAAATTAAGGTTTAATGTACATGATTTGCCATTTTGACATGATTTTTACACAGGGTGAATACCATTGTGTGAGTAATCGAAACCAAGTCTTACAAATTGTAACAACACCGTCGCAGCGCTTGGATAATATATAATTTGTTTAAAAAAATCTCATAATTAATAATAAAACCCAATTAAAAATAGTAAACCACTTAGAGCCTCAGGGTCCTGTAACTATTCAAAATAGATCATTTGCTACAATAATTTTGTTGTGTTTATAGTGTCGGGTTATTTTTACCAATAAGAAAGCCCAACAAATAAACCTACATGGGTTACTATTATTTTATTTATGGTATTATAAAATAAGAAAAGAAAAGAAAATGATATATGTTTTCTTTGATGCATTGACGTCTAAGAAGTATAAAGAAAAAAAAATGGAAACAAATATTATGGTGATTTCCTTTGTGTGGGCTTATTGTTGGCGAGGAAGAAAGAATTAAGGTGGGCTTTGAGTGGCCCATATAGCCTCACGTACGAAACAAAAACATCAGACAAGAAAATAATACAAGGGTTTTTTTTGTGTTTGCTTCTGTCGTTGCAAGTTACGAGGAACAACAATTGAGCTCCAATATTTTTGGGTTTGTTTTTAAAGATAAGAAATGCTCTAGAGATAATTCCTTTGGTGATACGTATTACCGACCTACTCGTTTTTGTTTTATTCCATATATTTGAAGTTGCTTATTCCAAGTATATGATGATTTGTGTACGCTTCTAGTTTTACCTAGAGAAGACTTTGTATTGCTCTATTTTGGTGATAGTGAATTTGAAGCGGCTCTAGTAGTCACCTGGTTTACCTAGGTAGTCCCTGAGTCGGGAAAATGAAACGAATAGTAATTCCACATTTATTTATTTACCGTTTGTATCAGGTCGTGTTTTTCCCATCGTATTGCTATGATGTTTTCACAATTATCATCATGTTACGGATTTCATATATATACATTTAAGACCCATTTTTCTAGTCGCAGATGGCTCTCGAAGGCGACCTAATTCTCAGATGCCATAGTTTTTTAACTTTTACAAGGTGACTGATTACATAAAGATAGCCATAGTTTTATCTTAGGTATGAGACTTGTTACCACTTTCCAGTTGTTGAGTTGTGTGATCTGATTGGTTTTACATGGTTCCTTTTGGTCGGTCATTTGTTAAAATTTGTGTGTGTTTTCTGGTTCAACTCAAAAGATTTTCCAGTCAAATCTGGTTTACGTGTGTACCAACCTACTCTCAAGCGTGATGTGCCGAAGACAATATTCATATGTTGACCAACTCTTCGCTGCCTTACGTAAATTGAATGCCCTACACAACAACAATATTCATATAAAGCGTTGGGAGCCATTTTTTTAGTCACGTACGTCTTCTCTCCTACTTTAATAATACAAATTGACATGTTTTTTTTATTTAAAGAAAAAGACTGTTAACTAACTTTTAATTTCTCAAATCGTTTGATGGAAAATCTGAACAAACAACCTATAAAAGTATTATTCGATTAATTAAGAAGTAATTTGGTTAACATGTTGACAAGCAAATCTCATTTGAGACAATTAGGTAAGTTTAAGGAGGTGTCAAATCTTGTGTGAAACAAGTATAAGTTCAAGAGAATGCTTTTTAGCTAGATCCAAAAAAAAAAAAAAAAAAAAAAAAAAAAAGAACTATACTATACTATACCAATCAAATTTGTGAACTTTTAGTTAATTAATTAATAAAAAAGTTTAAAATAATAAAATAGTCTTATTCATTGATATAGCATGATGTAAACAATAACAAAATAGTGAAGTGAACGTATAACATATTAGTGACTTCTTTTTTCAAAGTACAATTAATTTAACATCTACATTGCTAAATAAACTGTTTAACCGATAATTGTATAAAATTTTCGTTATGTATCGTTGATAAAACATAAAGCATGTTGAATCACCGAGGTTTGTTATACGTTTTTTTTTATGAATAAATAGATAAATGAGTATTTCAAGTAATTCATAGGAAGATATATTTTATAGGGTTAGGATCAAATACACAAGACACTTTTTCTAGGAAGGGTGAGAAGGATTGTGATCCATTGATCATATATTTGAAGGGTTGAGATTAGTTTGTTTGAAAAAAATAAATAATGAATTAGAGGAAGGGCATAAAAGGAAAACCACATTTGTTGACTTTCTCTCTCCACATGCAATGCACATGTCAATTCCCCCATCATTTTAAAACGTCTATAACTTTTTCATACGACATTTTTTTTTCAAAAAAATTTCACCATATTAACGAGCATTTTTTTATCTTTAATATGAATACCACATTGCTACATTAAAATTGAAAAAACAAATTCGTGCTAAATGGGTTTTCTTCTCTGTTGTGTCTTCTGCTCGTTCATTGTGTTATAGTATGCATGTGTGCTTTATAAATATGTTATTTATGTTTTTTTAGTGTACACATGATTTAACTTTGTTCATTGTGTTTTTAGTATGTTTTTCATTGTGTTTTACGCAAATGAGTTTTGTATTTAGGTGTACATTATGTTTTATTATGTTGTTCATTGTGTTTAAGTCTATTATTCATTGTATTTTAGTCTTCTGTTCATTGTGTCTTTTATATGTCGTCCATTGTGTTTTATTAGACTGTTCATTGTGTTTTATACCCTATTGTTCATTGCATATTTAATTGGTACTCATTGTGTTTTACGTTATCTCCATTGTGTCTTACACAACTAGGTTTTCAACTTTTTTTCCAAAAGTATTCATTGTGTTTTAATCTTCTGTTCATTGTGTCCTTATTATGTCGTCCATTGTGTTTTACACAATTGGGTTTTTAACTTTTCTTTCAAAAGTATTCATTGTGTTTTAGTCTTCTGTTCATTGTGTCTTTTGTATGTGATCCATTGTGTCTTACGCAACTGGGTTTTCAACTTCTTTTTTTTCAAAAGTATTCATTGTGTTTTAATCTTCTATTCATTTTGTCTTTAGTATGTTGTCCATTGTGTTTTACTAGACTCTTGATTGTGTTTTATACCCTATATTTAATTGATGTTCATTGTGTTTTACACTCCATTGTGTCTTACGCAAGTGGGTTTTGAATTTTTTTTTCAAAAGTATAACAATATGGTACTCATATTAAAGATAAAAAGACGCTCAATTTTATGGTGTAATTTTTTTTTTAAAAAAGATGACGTATAAAAAAGTTACGGGCATTTAAAAATGAAGGTGGAAATGACATGTGACTTGCAAGTGCATATGTTTTTGACAAAATTACCCCTCCCACTTGTTAATCCTTTGGACACATGTCATTTTCTAGTGGCTTCTCACCCTTCTCATTTTTTGTAGCCTTTGTAGAATAACCCAACCCATATTTTATATATCCATTTGATATTGTATCTACTGATTATTCTGAAAAATATTAATTGTGAATGTTTTTATTGAATCAAAAAGTGTTTGTCTCAATGTTTACAACAGAATATATATATACATACATAGTAAATGCAAAAGATACAAAAGAATACAATGACTTGATATTGGGCGAGAGTTGTGGCAGGCAATCATCTTGATTGATTTGCAAGTTATTACTTGATTGACCCATTGAATGGAGAGAGTAATGTGGGGTTGACTAATTGAATGAAGAGATTATTGTGCAATTAATATTAGTTTAATTGGTGGCTTTAATACGTCCCCGCAAGATGGAGGATCCATTTGAGACTCCAATTTTGGAGCAAAAAAACAAGAAAGGCGCCCGTGAAAGTGGTTTGGTAAGAACATCCGCAAGTTGGTCCTTTGAGCTGAGGTAAAGAACTTTAAGTTGGCCGGAGTTGACTTGTTCCCGTACAAAGTAATAGTCCAGGGCAATATGTTTCATTCGTGAGTGATAAACAGGGTTGGAACATATATAGGTAGCTCCGGTATTGTCACAGTAAAGTGATGGTGTGCTCACAGTTGGTAAACCAAGTTCACCGAGTAAGTTTTTAACCCATGAAAGTTCAGCTGCTGCATTAGCAAGTGCTTTGTACTCAGCTTCGGTGGATGATCTAGAAACCGTTTTTTGTTTGGCAGATTTCCAAGAGATGATGTTTGACCCAAGGTATAAGATGTAGGCTGTAGTAGACCATCCCCCATCATTGATACCGCCCCCATCATTGCGCTTCAAGAACAACCCATGATGGACCGTTCCTTTCAAATAGCGGAGTACCCGTTTGAGAGCTTGCCAGTGTGATTGTTTAGGTGAGTGCATGAACTGAGATAATTTATTGACGGCAAAGGAGATGTCGGGACGAGTGAAGGCGAGGTACTGCAAAGTACCTACGAGTTTGTGATAGGGTGTGGGATCGACTGGGGAAGTGGAGTCAAAGGAAGAAAGCGGATCGAAAATGATTAAAGGAGTGAGAACCTCTTTTGCACCATCCATTTTAAAGGTGGTGAGAATATCTTGAATGTGGCGATGTTGGGATAGAAATAGGCCTTGGGGCGTAGGAATGACTTCAATTCCTAGAAAATGATGGAGAGCGCCTAAGTATTTGATAGAGAATTGTTTGCTTAGGGTTTGAACAAAGGAATCCATAATTTAATTGTTATTGCCGGTTAGGACAATATCATCAACGTACACAAGGAGATAGCAAGTGATATGATTGAGATTGTAGACAAAGAGAGAGGGGTCAGAGATACATTTTTTAAAGCCAAATCGAATGAGAAAGTTGGTTAGTTCAATGTACCAAGCACGCGGTGCTTGCTTAAGCCCGTAGAGAGACTTTTTTAGTTTGCGAATGTGACGTGGGAATTCCGTATTGGTGAACCCGGGAGGTTGTACCATAAAGACATCTTTGTGTAGAGTCCCATGAAGAAACGCATTATTAACATCGAGTTGACGCAAAGACCATCCTTTGGAAAGAGCAATTGAGAGAACGGTGCGAATGGTAACGGGTTTAATAACGGGACTAAATGTTTCATGATAGTCTTTGCCATACTGTTGGTGAAAACCTTTGGCAACTAGGCGGGCTTTGTACTTGTCAATGGTGTCGTCGGGTTTACGTTTGATTCGGAATACCCATTTGCAACCGATAGGAGTTTGGGTTGTGTGAGGGACAAGTTCCCATGTGTTGTTATGGAGAAGAGCATTATACTCAAGGTCCATGGCATGGCGCCAATCGGGGTCTTTCAAGGCTTGAGTATAAGTGGATGGTTCAAGGGAAACGGGTAGAGGATGAATGGTGGTAGAGTTGACAAAGTTGGGGTTGTAATATTTGGAATTGGGTTTTGGTTGTCTACGAGGTGGTTGAGGGTTATGTGGGGGTGAGGTCGGTTGAGATGCGGAAGAGTTGTTTGTTGGTGAGATGGTATCGGTGTAGTTGGAATCGGTTGGGGTGGTGTTGGGGCTATTGGGCTGAGAAGGTGTGCTTGTTGGTGAGGATGATCCGGTTGGTGAGGTAGGTTCGGTGGGTTGGTGTATAGGGTCGAGAGGTGAGGTGTTGGATGTTGGGTTGTTGGGTGTTGGATTGGATGTAAGAGAGTGAGAGGGTGGGCTGGGGGTTTGGTGAGAGATAGATTGTTGAGCCTCGACAGTAGTAGGTTGTGGATTAGTGAGTGGTTGAGAGAGTGTAGGTTAGTCTGGACAATATTGGGCAGGCGATGGTGGTGTGTGGTCAGATTGGGTTGGGAACAGGAAGGTATCAAAGGACATTTGTTTGGGTTGGGAGTTGGTGGATTTAGATGGAAAAATATGGGAAATAAATTCAACGTGACGAGAGTGATATAGTTTTTTACTAGTAGGGTCATAGCATTTGAAGGCGATTTGGAGGATGAGTACCCAATAAATATGCAAGCCATGGAACGGGAGTGGAGTTTGGAAGTGGCATAAGGTCGTAACCATGGGTAGCAAAGACAACCAAACGGTTTAAGTTTGGAATAAGGAGCGGTTTTGAACAACATATTCTTAGGGAGATTTGTTGTTAAGAATAGGTGTAGGCAGGCGATTGATTAGGTGGGTTGCGGTTTGAAAGGCATGAGACCAAAAATGTTGTGGTAAATGGGAGTAGTGAAGTAGAGCGAGACCGGTTTCAACGACATGGCGATGACGTCGTTCGGCAACACCGTTTTGTTCCGGTGTGTGGGGTGGTGTGGTAAAATGAGAAATGCCTTGGGAAGTAAGATACGAGGAAAGACCCACATATTCACCCCCATTGTCGGTAAATAATGCAATAATGTTGGTTTTAAAAAAAATTCTACAAGTGATTTGAATTGTGGAAAAAGGGTTTTAACATTGGATTTTCGTTTAATTGGATACAACCAAATGTATTTGGAAAAATAGTCAACGAAAATGACGTAGTATTTGAAACCATCAATAGATGTTGTGACAGGACCCCAAACATCCGAGTAGAGGAGTTGGAGAGGTTGATTAGCAATAAAAGAATTCTTGCCAAAAGGTTGTTTGTGGCTTTTATTTAAAGAACACGACATACAATGAAATGAGTCATGGGTCACCTTATTACAATAAAGTCCTAATCTAGAAATTAAAGACTTAAACACTTGAAACGATGGATGTCCAAGTATGTGGTGCCACATGAGAAGAGTGTTGATTTGGGTGTTGTTGACTTGAGGAGATAAGGAGATTGGACCATAGTAAACATCATTGACGTTCACTCCCCGCATGAGACGCGCCCCCGTGCGTAGATCCTTGACAAAAAAATGATATGGAAAAAATTCAACGGAAACACGGTTAGTACGACAAACTTTAGCAATAGAAATAAGATTATTTCGAATATTTGGAGCAATTAAAATATTATTTAAAAGAAGCGGACGAGATGTTGTGGGAATAGTTGTTTGAGCGATATGAGTTATGGGAAGAGTTTTACCATCACCTAGCACGATCTCATCGGGTCCTCCATATTCGGAGAGAACGGGAAATGATTGGTTGTTGTTCGCGGTATTGTTGGATCCACCGGTGTCCCACATCCAAGAAGGTGTTGTAGCCGTGGGATGGGGAGTAGTGTGGTTAACAACCGAGGTGTTGCCAGTTTGAGGCGAGACATTGTGTTCTTTTAAGAAACGACCAAGTTTTCGACAATATTTGGTGTCATGTCCAGGAATGTTACAATAATAGCAATAGGCATTGTTGTTCCGAGTTGGGCGGTTGGTGGGGTTGTTAGGCCGAGAAGGCCATTGGGGTCGGTTAGTGGGTTGAGTCGGAGTTCGGTTCGAGCGATTATCATAGGTGGTGTTTTGGAGGTTGGTATTTGTGCGAGAGGAGGTGCGGTAGGTGTGGTTCACGGTTGTAAGAGTGGGTTCGGGTAGGGTGTCTTTAAGGTTGCGTTCATGGTCTAATAATTTTTCAAAAAGATCCGCAAAGGAGATTGTGGTGTCACGGGTTCGAAAGGAGGCAACCATGTTGGAATAGTTATCACCTAGTTGGTTCATAATATGAACCACAAGGTCTTCCTCGGACATGGGGCTTTGAGCAATAGCAAGTTCATCGAAGAGAGATTTCATTTCATGGAGGTAATCGGAAATAGAGCGATTTCCTTTTGGATTTTTGGCTAGCCGAGACTTAAGGGAAATGATGCGAGAGCGAGAGCGACTCGCATAGCTTAGTTTAAGATATCCCAAGCTTGACGGGCTGTTTTGGCGGATGAAACGATAGGTTGGATTTGGTGGGAGCAACTACCAAGAAGGGCGCTTATGATCATTTGGTCTTGACGAAACCAACGAAGATATTCCGGGTTTGATTTGGTGAGTTGGCCATCTATAATGTTTTCGGCCGGGATAGTTTCGGGTCCAATGATGTGGTGATCGAGTTCAAGACCGATTAGGGTGGCGGTAACTTGGGTGCTCCATGAGGGGAAATTTTGAGAGGTAAGTTTGATAGGAAAATGGGTGACGGCTGTGATGTGAACTATGGGTTTGGCCATGTGAATCGAAAGGAAAAAGGAAGCAGTAAGCAAGCAGGGGCTGTTTGAAAAAAAAAATGAAGTAGTGGCGGACAGAAGGGGCTGTCGAAGGTGGATGATGACTCACTGGAGCATATAGGCTCTTGATACCATATTAATTGTGAATGTTTTTATTGAATCAAAAAGTGTTTGTCTCAATGTTTACAACAGAATATATATACACATACATAGTAAATGCAAAAGATACAAAATAATACAATGACTTGATATTGGGCGAGAGTTGTGGCAGGCAATCATCTTGATTGATTTGCAAGTTATTACTTGATTGACCCATTGAATAGAGGAGTAATGTGGGGTTGACTAATTGAATGAAGAGATTATTATGCAATTAATATTAGCTTAATTGGTGGTCTTAATAAAAAATGCTTATGTGTTTTAAAAAATATATATATGTTTTAATAACATATACTTACTTTATGGATCTAGACTAGATATTTTTTTTAAGTACTTTAGGAGAATTAGATGGAAGAAAATAAAAGGACATACATGATCCCGACAATTCATATCTATGAAAAGCCAAGGATGCATCATGTAACAACCATGTGACATTATTCGCAAATCACAAAATCATTAGGCTGTTTGGTTTTGTTTACTGATGCTCAGATCCTATTCAAATTATTTAACCGAACAAATTTGTTTAATTAAAAATATCCAATAAACGTATTTTTAAAACTTATACACCGCCCGGAGGGTATTGTTTTGCTGGGTGACAGGGGTAGTGTTTTGCTGGTATGTTTCACGGGTGTTATGCCATGGATGTATTGAGAGTGACGATTTTTTTTTATGGGTTGGATGATTCAGGGTAGTGATGCCTCAAAAACTATGTTTCAGTGAAGTGATATGATATTATTGGTGTAAAAAGTGAAGTTGACAATATTTCAGTGGAGCGCCCCGCTAAAAGGTGTGTTAGTCTTGGTGAAAATCCAGCGAGAGGCAGGGGGCGTTAGTGGGCTAACTTGTGACTTGCGAGCTGCGACTTGCGACAAACAATCTCCTCAATTTGATGCCATAGAATTTTTTTTTTTTTTTGAACGGCAAATTTCATTTCATATCACCCAAAACTATATACAAATGACGGTATGCTAGTAAGATGCTAGACACTACCGCCACAATACACCAAACGACATTAGTACAAACTTATACTACCCTCAATATCAAGGTATTACATAATCGGAATTTCAAAACGTTTCCAAGTCTCCCAATTCCACCCTGTTGACTTCAATTTGTGATTGATCCAGCCAAATGATGTAGTTTGTAGTTCTCCGAAAATACCATCTAAGTTCGCCCTTGTACCTTGAAAAACCGCGGCATTTCGTGCTTTCCAAATTGACCAAGTAGCCGCCATGATGACAATTTGAACCCACTTCCTTTTGCTTTCCGGAACATCTCTCAGTTTATGCACATTTAGAAGATCTCGTACAGTAAAAGCGTATATTGGAGGAATGTTACACCATCGACTAACTTTATGCCAGATCCAAGATGCCACATAGCAGCCCGTGAGTAAGTGATCTGCATCCTCGTCGCTATCTCCGCATAATTTGCAAGCAGCCGAGCCGTGAGTAATCCGTCTTCTGAGCAATCCTTTCATGGTTGGCAAGCGATCCTGTTCGGCCCTCCATATGAAGATAGACACCTTCTTTGGGACTCCCTTTACCCATTGAAACGGAAAAAAAGGAATATCAAATCTGTCCAGCAGCTTTCTGCATGCTGAAACAGAAAAAAACGCCGTCCGCAGACCCAACCCATTCCCAGTTATCCCTAAGATTTGTCAGTAAGGTACCAGCAAACAGTGACGTGCACTGCTGCATAGCCGTCAATTCAGAGTCAGAGCTAGGTACTCGCCTCCAGCCCCAAGACTGAAGACGAGCAGCCACCGATACAGTTTTGCAGCTTTCAATATCATACAATTCCGGAAATTGATCTTTCAAAGGTCCGTCTCCAATCCACCAGTCGATCCAAAACCTGATCGTCATCCCATCTTCCACCTTTCCTTTAATGTGGGCTGGAATATATAAGTTCTGTTCCGCGACAGAATCGCCGATTTTGTAAATTGAGTTCCAGACTCCGGCTAAGCCCCTACGGACAGGGAGATATGACAAGCAATGGTAATTTTGATGAATAGCCGATACCGTCTTCCACCAAAGGGCCTGATTTTCGTGTTTATACCGCCACCACCATTTTATTAAAAGACTCTCATTGATTCGTTTAAGTGACCCGAGGCCGAGGCCCCCTTTATTTGTCGGCCCTATTACTCTATCCCACACAATCCAGTTGACCTTGGCCTTCTCCTCATCCCCACCCCAAAAGAATCGCCGTCTAAGAGCTTCGAGAGTGTTTATAACCCCAATCGGAGCCTTAAACAAGGAGAAGAAATAAAGGGGCAGACTATCAAGGACAGCACGAAGTAAAACGACCCTCCCACCAAACGATAAATGTCTTGCCTTCCACTTGGAGAGTCGCTTCTTAAATGTGTCAATTATCGAGTCCCACCACTTGATTTGGTTCATGTTGACACCCACGGGAACCCCCAAATGCTTACACGGGAGTTTATCCGCCTCACACCTTACCAATTCCGCCATATCTTCCACATTTGAATGATTTACGCTGATGCCATATAGTCTTGTTTTGTGGTAATTCATTTTCAGCCCAGAAACAAGTGCGAAGCATCTCATGAGTCTCACAATGTTCTTTAAGTTTGCCTCATCCCACTCCCCCACATAGACTATATCGTCGGCGTACATGAGGTGGGTAATAAAAGGTCCCCCGTTAGGAAGTCGTAGCCCTTTAATAAATCCCAAATCCGTCGCTTTATTGATGAAACATGTGAGTGCTTCCATGGCCATGATGAATAGAAACGGTGATAGGGGATCACCTTGTCTAACCCCCCGATAGCATTGAAATTCCCTAGAGGGTGAGCCGTTGATTAGTACCGATGCTCTAGACGACACCAAAATACCTTCAATCCATTTTCTCCATCTAGGTGGAAACCCCATTTGGTGAAGCACCGATAAAACGAAATCCCAATTTATTGTATCATAAGCCTTTTCCATATCAACTTTAAGAATGAAGGCTTGGGTCTTCGAAAACTTAGCCCACGAGCATACTTCGTTCAACACCAAAGGCCCATCTAGGATATTCCTAGATGATAGAAACCCAGACTGAGTTTCAGAAATGACTGAATCGATCACCGCTTTTACCCGATTGGCGAGCGTCTTGGATATGATCTTGGTAATACAACCAATGAGACTAATAGGGCGGAAGTCATTGAAACCAGTGGGATCGTTACTTTTCGGGATAAGAGCGATGAAAGAAGACCCACACCCACGATTTATCACCCCATTCTCAAAAAAATCTTCCATCATCAACATAATATCATCCTTCAAATTGTCCCAGTAATGTTTAAGAAAGCCAAAAGTTAATCCGTCAGGCCCGGGGGCACGGTCACTTCCACAATCCCATACGGCGATTTTAACTTCTTGTATAGAAAATGGGGATTCTATCCAGGAAGCCTGCTGGTCAGAAAGCTGTTTCAATGCCGGGCACGAAAAGGACGGACGGCTCTGCAACGGTTCTCTAAATTTGTACGCGAAAAATTTCCATGCCTCGTATTTTATTCTATTCGGATCACACACCCATTCATCATTAACATGAATCCCACTTAATCGATTTGCACACCTGTTTTGGTTAATTACTCCGTGAAAAAACGCCGAGTTTTCATCCCCCTCTATCATCCATTTGATCCTCGACCGCTGCTTTAGATCTTGTGCTATTTCCGCATTAAGTTCAGCCAATTGCTTCTTACATTCCACCCATTCAGAAATTTCAGGTTCGGAAACGTTACCAGCTTCCATACGATCATCGATGGTATTAATACGATTCTCAATGTCTTTCTTCATAACCCCCCTGCTGTCGCGGTTTGCAGCCAACCATTCTTTTATTTTTTCTTTAATCACTTTGAGTTTGGAAGCAAGCCGCAAATCAGGAAAAGTATTTGGAGCCGGTGATTGACAAGCCGCCAAAACAACAGCATCCAACCCGGCCCTTCCAAGAGAAGAGTTGAAAAAGCGAAATGGTGTAGCCCCATAATTTATTCTATCAGTGGATAATATGACTGGACTGTGATCAGAAACGTTCCGAGCCAATGCCGTCACAGACGCATCTGGCCACGTATTCCAGAAGGACTCATCAACCAGTATTCGGTCAATTTTACTGAGTTTATCGCCCGAGTCCGAGACCCTAGTATACTTTCTTCCCCCCATTGGATATTCGATTAAACCGTTTTCTTCAATGAACATATTGAAATTTTCAGCACAATTTGCGTTAAACTCGCAATTCAGCCTTTCCTCCGGTATACGAACCGCGTTATAATCACCCATAAGCACCCACATGCCATCCGATTCAGCAATGATCTGTGAGAGGGCATCCCATAGTTCCTTTTTCTGCCGTAAACCTTGGGGAGCGTACACATTCCCAATGTTTAGGCCTACTCCAGACTGTTTAATGAACCCGCTAACCACCAAATAGTTCTTATGTCGTAACGTGTTATTCTTTTGAAATACCCCGGGATCCCAACATGTAATTAACCCTCCCGATCTACCTTCAGCATTTACCCACTCGAACTCAACCGGACCCCGACCCCATAGCTTATTAACTTGGAACTTAGATCCATCTTGCAACTTAGTTTCTTGGAGACAAACAATATTAGCTTTCTGTATCTTTACAACTTCACCCACTGAAAGGATTTTATCATCCTCCCCCAAACCCCTAACATTAAATGTTAAACAATTCATTGGAAAACAATGCACTCACCTTCCTCCCTGATGGATTGAGCCAGCAAGTCCTCGAATCCACCCATGTTGATACCAACCGCGTTACCCAGTTCAGCGGTGTTTGATGTTTCCCTATTAATTTCATTCGTGGAATCACCATTAGGGTTAACGGGATCCAGGGGTTGTTGAGAAGATGGTGTCGAGTGGTGAGTGTTTGTGGAAAAAGCAGGGGGAATAGGAATGTTCGCAAATAGGTCAACACCAATCAAAGATTTATACAAAATTTTAATTTATTTATATAATTTGAATAATAAGTTGGAGTTAAAACTAGAAACTGGAGTGAAAAAAAAAATGGTATAAGTGGTGGGATGATGTGTATAAGAAGTGTCAGTTACCACGTGGAGTGAAAAATGTGAAATCTACTTCTACTACTACAAAATGAAACCAAAGTTGGGATAGATGGCATATTCTCACGTCATGTAGCTCAGTTTTTTCTGTTCATTTTATTGAAGCACACTCGGTTAAAATCGAGTCTTCCATCAAGTCTTTAGTCAATATTCAAAATTAATGCTTGTTATAATTATAATTTCTTAGTCAATATTCTTCCTAGTCTTTATTTTAGTCAATATTCTTCCTAGTCTTTAACTTAGTTTCTAGTCTTTAGCTCTTTATTGTGTATATATGTAATTCGCTCTTCAAAGGAAATAATCAACAAGTTGATACATTCATATGGTATCAGCCAGGTTTTACTAAACCCACTCATTCTTCTTCATCACCCCACCACTCCCTATCATTCTGCCCAAACTTCAAGAAAACTCAACCTACTATCACCCCTTCAACTTACAACAAAAACAACACCCAAATTAAACCACAAGCACACATGATGGCAACACACCATACTGTCGATTCTGATTTATCATGGCTAAAAGACAGTGGTGCTTCTCACCACATTACTAATGATCTTAGTGCACTCTCCATGCACAGACCGTATGATGGTACCGAGGAACTTGTCATCGGTGATGGTTCGTCTCTTAAAATTACTCACGTTGGCACTATTACTCTTTATTTTTCTAGTGTCCCTATTATCCTAAAAAATGTTCTTTGTGTCCCTTCTATCTCTCGCAACATAATCTCTATCTCTCGTTTATGCATTGACAACAACATACTAGTCTTATTTTTCTCTTCTTATTTTGTCATCAAGGATTTTCACACTCACCGAACCATTCATCGGGGAATAACTAATCATGGTCTCTATGAATTATCCTCCACCAAGTCTCCACAAGCATTTTACATGCAAACAAACAAAGCGTCTTCTTGGCATCACCGCCTAGGACATCCACATTTGCGAGTTTTACAACTTTTAGCTTCTTTTGTTCCGTCTATTTCTAGAAAGCATGAATCATGCAATTCTTGCTGCATCAATAAAAGTCACAAACTTCCCTTTCATTCATCCTCTTTCACTTCTAATACACCTCTAGATTTAATCTTTTCCGATGTTTGGTCATCTCCAATTACATCTTTTGATGGTTACAAATACTATATAATTTTTGTTGACCATTTCACAAAATACATTTGGATTTATCCATTAAAACATAAATCTGACTCTCTTAGTACTTTCATCTGTTTTCAAAAACTCGTTGAAAACTATTTCAAAACAAAAATCAAGCAATTATTTTTCGACAATGGTGGAGAATATATTAAATTGTCTTCTCATTTATCTTCTTGTGGCATTTCTCATCTCACCTCCCCTCCTCATACACCCGAACACAATGACTACGCCGAACGTCATCATCGTCATATTGTCGAAACTGGTCTAGCCTTACTTTCTCATGCCAAAATGCCTCTCAAATTTTGGCCATTTTCCTTCATCACCGCCACCTACCTCATCAATAGACTACCCACCCCCACCTTAAACAATGATTCCCCCTACTATCGGCTCTTTCACACTACTCCCAACTATGAAAAACTTCATGGTTTCGGTTGTCTATCCTACCCTTGGTTACGCCCATACTCGAAACACAAACTCGAGTCTCGGTCTAAACCATGCATATGCATAGGCTAATCATCCTCCCAAAGTGCCTTTCACCTTCTTGACCCGCTCACAAATCGAATCTACACAACCCGTCATGTCCAATTCATTGACCATATTTTCCCTTATGAATCTCTCTCTCAAACCTCTACCCCCGCTCCACCATCACCCAACACTTGGTTACCTCTTACCACTCAATCAATTTCACTTCCCAACCACTCTCCTCCTCATTCTCCAACTCCCACGCCCGCTGCCACTACTTCGGCATCTTCTTCCTCCAACCCACCAAACATCACTTACCAAAGACAACCGCCTCCACCCACCCCCACCGAACTCCTACAACAGCCCACCGAGCCTTCCCACACCACTGACCAAACCACCACTTCATCCCCCATACATATTCCCTCGGATTCATCTCCCTCTAATATTTTCCAAACCACTGAACCCACTTCCTCTCCACCTCAAACCGCTGCCTCTTACCAAACTCAAGACACTCGTAAACCCAACCCGAAATACCACAACTCCGATTTTTTCCTATACCACTCTACTACTCACACTCTTCCTGAACCCACTAATATTACCCAAGCTCTCAAACAACCACTATGGCGAGATGCTATGCAAACCGAGTTTGATGCCCTCAAACGCAATCAAACTTGGACTCTTGGTCCTCCCGACAACGCCCCTAACCTTGTTGGATGCAAATGGTCTACCTCACTAAATTCAAACCTGATGGCTCGGTAGACCGCCTAAAAGCACGTCTTGTTGCTAAAGGTTTTCATCAACGTCCCGGTCTAGACTATGTTGAAACCTTTAGTCCCGTAGTAAAACCGGCTACTCTACGCCTTATTCTTGCTATAGCCACTTCATACAATTGGCCTCTACGCCAACTTGACATAAACAATGCCTTCCTCCAAGGCACCCTAACCGAATCGGTTTACATGTCTCAACCACCCGGCTTCGTGGACCCTTCCTATCCCACCCACGTTTGCAAACTTAACAAAGCCATCTATGGCCTTCGTCAAGCTTATCGTGCTTGGTATGACGAACTTAAAACCTACCTTCTATCGGTTCACTTCAAACCTTCTATATCCGATCCATCTCTTTTCATCAACAAAGTTACTTCTTCCCCCATCTTCATTCTTGTCTACGTTGATGACATAATCATCACCAGAGCAAATCCATCTCTCATCCAATCTTTCATTCAAACTCTAGCTGCCAGATTCTCTTTAAAGGATCTTGGCAATCTCTCTTACTTTCTTGGCATCGAGGTCATTCCTCACAACCATGGCCTTTTTCTATCTCAATCTAAATACATCCTTGATATCCTCACCAAAGATAACATGAGTAATTGCAAACTGGCACCTACACCGATGTTGGCTTCCTCTACTATTACTTTCCTGGATGGTGAACCCCTACCATCCCCAACCGAATACCGGGCTTTCGTAGGTGCACTACAATATTTATCTTTAACACGTCCTGACATTTCTTTTACAGTAAATAAACTTTCACAGTTCATGCATAAGCCAACAAATGTACATTGGAAAGCTCTAAAAACATTGCTAAGATATCTACATGGCACTCTACATCATGGCATCTTCTTCAAACGGAAATCTCCTTTGCAGCTTCACGCTTTCACTGATGTGGATTGGGCCGGTGACCGACCCTCTTACCGAAGCACTACCGGCTACATCGTTTAACTCGGTCAAAACCCGATTTCATGGAGCTCCAAACGTCAACCAACACTTGCTCAATCATCCACCGAAGCAGAATTTCGTGTTGTGGCTTCCACCACAACCGAAGTCCAATGGCTAATCTCCTTATTGGTTGAACTAGGTCTCAAATCCACAGTCACACCCGCCATCTACTGTGACAACTTAAGTGCAACACACTACTCAGCAAATCCGGTCTTCCACTCCCGCATGAAGCACCTTGCACTAGACTTTCACTTCGTACGTGAAAAAGTTCAAGATGGCACCATTCGCGTCAAACACATATCAGGAGATGATCAACTTGCGGACGCTCTAACCAAGCCTCTTCTACGTCAACGGTTCCATTTTTTAACATCCAAGATTGGTCTCCTCTCACGCTCGTCCATCTTGTGGGGGCATATTGAAGCACACTCGGTCAAAACCGAGTCTCCCACCAAGTCTTTAGTCAATATTCAAAATTAATGCTTGTTATAATTATAATTTCTTAGTCAATATTCTTCCTAGTCTTTAGCTTAGTCAATATTCTTCCAAGTCTTTAACTTAGTTCCTAGTCTTTAGCTCTTTATTGTGTATATATGTAATTCTCTCTTCAATGGAAATAATCAACAAGTTGATACATTCATACATTTAACAGGTCAATTAAATGGGTGATGGATACTCCATCTACTATTAAATTATTTTTTCTCTCTCATGTGCATAATACATGCACTTTCCCCCATAATTTTTAAACGCTAATAAATTTTTTAAATGACATTTTTTTGGAAAAAAAATACACCAAATTAACGAGCATTTGAATATCTTTTTTCAAGGAGTACCATAGTGCTATACAAAAATCGAAAAAAACGAACGTTTTATTATCTTTCCAAATCAAGAAGTAAGGTATCTGTTGCAAACAAAGTCTATTTATTAAAGTTTGTTCCAGAGCAGCGAGTCTGTTAATAAGATCTGTCTGAAACAGTTGTTGTTTAAACAGCTGTTTCAAACCGATGATGTTTCAAAAGTTTGCTTGCAACAGCTATTTGAAGCAATCTGTTTAAGCAACAGTTGTTTCAGACAGATCTCCATAACAGACCCACTGCTCTGGAATAGACCTTAGTAAACAGACTTTGCTTGCAACAGATTCTTGACTTCTTGATTTGGTAACAGACCTTAAAAAATGATATAGTCTTCATGTGTAATATTTGTTTTTTTGGAAGGCAACTTTCATTAAACAAACCAAACAAAAGAGGATCTCCAAGACGGAGAACCTCACTACAACCAATTACATCACATCAAAATAAAATTCTTTCCAATCTAACCAACCCACCATTCCCTTTTTACATCTATTAGAAAACCAAAGAAAACCCAATGCTTTAATATCCGCAACGATTTCCACCACGTTCCTGCTATGATCTTTAAAAATCTTCTAATTCCTTGCCTTCCATAGCCGCCAGCTGATGTGTGTAAATGTATATATATAAATAACACAAGCTTTAATTAAAACGACTAACCTAAAAACTACACACGCATGGCAAGTGTACCGGTCGCAAAGCAGTAAACAGATAAGACCGAGTATCGAACCAAAAGATGCGAATGCAACTCTAGATCACAACCTATACCGAATACTAGCCTAAATAAATATATACTTAAAGTGGGGGGTTAAACTAATAATTATAAACTTAGAAGAAACTAAATATAAGTTAAATAACCTCGACTGCTTATAGGAACTTGGAGAAATCAGATAGGAAGAAGGCTGGTTACTTAGGTAAAATCCCTAGACACTAGCAATAAATCCTGAATCTGATAATTAACTTGAGACCCTATTCTTATCTAATAAACCTCCTGTCAAAGATAACTCACTAGACTCAAGGCGGGACAAGTGTAGAAATGCTAAGATGGATCCGGATCGCCCTAGCGTACTAAAATCCCACAGAAATCAGATTAAAACCTCTCCTGGATTAAAACCCTCAAACTATGAAGTAGACTTAAACTCTACTGAAGAAAACCTAGGAAAACTCTAAACACGGACAAGTAGCGACTCCCGCCCTAGCGCTTGCCAACTACCGAACAATGACTAGTTAGTTACCTAGCAATCTCGAGTTAGATTTCTCACCCTCAAGAATGGACTGCACGTCTTAGTTAAATTATTATATTAGTTTGTTATACTTGTGTCGTACTCCAACTCCAAATACTAGCACGCTAACCTAAGTTGACGAACTAGATTGATCTCAAGACCTAGGGGGTATCTCTACATGCCTAGCTCCACAAAACCAATAAACAAATTTCAAATAAAATCAACACCAACACACATATATCAAATCCAACAATAAAATTAAAGTCATGTAATCCTACACATCAAAATTAAATACCAAAAATCATTAAAAACTGCATAAAACGTGTCTAGTTCATAAACCTAAGCAACCATAAAATATTTAGTTCATAATTATAATTAGAAACATAGTCATAGAATCTCGAAAAACAATAATAAACATGTCTCTAAATAAATAAAAACGATAAAACAAACCACCGGGTCTTCAAATAATTAATCTTTAGTGCACCCGGTACCTTCTTCCCTTCAAAAACCTCCTCTCTAATTTTTTTGTTTAGAAGCTGTCGAATGAATATTCTCTTTGGCTCTAAGTCGAATGAATGTTGAATGAATGAATTCCTCTCCAAGATAATGTAAATTGCCGTCAATAATAATATCCATTCACATATCATGACCGACTTCTTAATTTTGTTTGTTTTATTCAGCTTGGGCTACGGCCCAAAGACATTATCATTCTCTTTTTATTTTTTATTTTATTTTATTATTATTATTATTATATACTATTGTTATATATAGCATTTTAGCTTAGTGCTTTTAACTCGGGTGTTTTTGGCTCGACCAAAATTTCTCATTTACGCTTCAACGTCCATGAACACATGCTCTCTAGTGTTCGTGTCTCAATTAAAATTCCTTCGTTTTGAGCTCATTTTTCATGAACACCTATAAAATAATAAAATAAATAAATAAGTACTAAAAACTAATAAAAACTATACAATGATAAAAATAGACAAACAAACAAATACACGCCTAAAACTAATAAAAACTATATACAAAAGACTCAATTATAACTCAAAATACATAGGAGAATAGATGTGTTTTACGACACATCAAACATCTCCACACTTAAACCTTTTTCGTCCCCTGAAAAAGAATTATGCTATGGAATCACAATCAAATAATCTGGCCTCAAAACATAGGTTAATTTAATTTTAAAAATCTAATCACGTGCCAACTGCGATTGCAGGTATACTTGTCCACTTAAACCCAACCGCCGGTTTCTAAGCCCCTTATCATCATGTAGTTTAGTTTTAAGTTCATTTAGTCTACCTAGGGTCTCACACTAAAGAAGTCACAGTTTCACCTAATCCCGCCTCAAGCTTATGAAACAAAAGGAACAACCAATTGACTATTCCTAACCATTTTATGTAGAAAACCGAGAGAATTTAAAATCATTTGTTGTTGTTTTTTTCTCTTTTTTTTTCATCTCAGCATACTTAACTCAGAGGGTGTGACCAATCCAAGTCGCTATCCCAGTGGCCAGGCACCTTAAGCTTCAGCATTTTTTTTTTTTCATCTCAGCATACTTAACTCAGAGGGTGTGACCAATCCAAGTCGTTATCCCAGTGGCCAGGCACCTTAAGCTTCAGCATTTTTGCTTTGATTTCTAATTTTTTTTTAAGTGACTAGAAATTCTAATGGTTTTCTACTTATTACGGTGCTTCTTATACTATTATTGGCGGTTTTAGCTTCCCCATTTTTTTCCTAGATGAGTACCCATAAGGTATCCTAATATATTTAGGTGTATTAGCTCAAAGGAAACTTTTCTACCGGCTGGCCTACCCATACATCCCAAGTCAACACGCTTTCGATTATTTATTCTTCTAATACATATAATATTTGAAAACCAGACACTTGATTTTATCTATCATTTCCCATATTTTATAATGCAAACTTCAAAATTAGGGACATTTGTTTTTTTTTTTCAATTTTTTTTTACTCAAAACGACTCTATATACGGACTAAACGACAGTTTCCCATCCCCACACTTAAACTCTACATTGCCCTCAGTGTAGGAATAGAAAACGACTCAAAACAACAAAAAAAAATAAATTCCGAATACAAAAATAAAAAGACGAGGGCAAATTGGAAAGGACTTAGCTGGTTAATTTTTCTTCGTAAGCTCTAGCACTCTAGTCCAATCCAGCTCAATCGTATAGCATTTTGGTCGCGATCGGCTCTGACACACTGGTAAACTCTGGGCTTGCCTTGACAAATGATAAACAGCTCTGGAATCACCCGAATGGAGATTGAGTACGGGCGGTGCAATCCAAACCTGCGCAAAACGAAACAAACAAAACCCGAGCATAATACCGAACCACAAATAATAATAAAAAGACTAAAACTACTACTTAGACTCATAATATAACAACAAACAAGAAGACGTACCTGCTTGGCAACATGGCGGTGAATGGTGGTAGAACCAAATGGGTAGAGAAAAAAAAAACTATGGTTCTCGCTCAACGTGAAGGACACTGGTGATCACAACACGCGTTGCAAGCGAAAAATATAACTTTCCGGGGTAATAGCTGGTCACATGAGGCGAACAGGTCAGCCCAGACTCCTCACGTTACGTGAAAAGTCTTTTTTCAGAGAAAGTTAATTAATTTTTTTTATTATTATTTTTTTAAGAAAAATTCTCTTTTATTACCCAAACCTCTACCAAAATTCCCATTCATAAAATATATATATAACGATAAAACATGGGATCCGCTCATGGTGAAATTTCCTCTACCCAAGCAAACACGCAAACCTGCAAACAGACTCAAAGACACAAAAAAAAACAAAGAAAAAAATAAAAAATAAAAACCAATGAACCACTACCGATTGACGGACCACAAATAAAAAAAATTGAAAAGCTAGAAAAAAAATACATAGGTATAAATATAAATTTACAAACTCTACAGAGCCTCCCCACACTTAAACTTAATCAGGGGGCTTCTCTTTTATCTGGACCCGATCCAACCCGTTTAATTCCACCCGGTCCATATTATTTAGTAAAATTACATTAGTGGAATTGAAAAATATTTTATCAAATTTAAATGGGTCGGGCCACCAATATTTAAATTTACCTGGACCAAACCTGATTCTTGGCATGTAATGTGGGGATTTGTTGTCTCTACAACTCCTGACCCTCACCCTGTGTCGGTCCAGGTGCCTCTTCGCCTTCTCCCGTGGTGGTGGCCATGGTGGTGGCACTACTAGCAGTGTAATATCCAATGCCTGCACGGGCCGGCTGTGGTGTTCTTCTTCTTCCACCACTGCTTCTTTCTGATCTTCTTTGTTTGGTGACACTTATTCAAAATCTTTGTCCACTTCTGGAGCTGTCAAATCAATCAACTCGTCACCAAACTCTGCTTCCCCATCAGCTGCTTCTTCAAGCAGGTCAGTGGTGTCTTCCTCTTCCACCACTTCTTCCTCAAACAGCCAACCTGTGGATTCTGAAAAATCCATATCTTCCTCAGCCTCCCTCCAGACATCTGCCCCCCAAGGATATGCTGCTGAACTAGAGATCTGGCATGGCTGCTCATCCTGCTGAACCAAAGGTGGGACTAAGGCGTCCATTGTGGTCTCTGGCTCTAACCCTGAATCCTGCAAAATATCATCCTCACAAGACAAGTGTAAAGAATCATATGGGTCAGTTAAATCATGCACAGAATCAGATGAGTAAGGACAAACAGTTTCAGCAACGGGACTAATACAATCAGGTAATGTAAGTGTTACCATCTCGTCTGGGTCATCATATGTGAAATAAACCTGCTGAGCTGAAGGTGGGACTTCAACGTCCATTATTGTCTTCAGTTCATCCACCTGAGCCTGTAGCCTCTCAAGTGCCGCATCTTGTTCCCTCAAATAGTCGGTGCGCTCGGATAGCAAAGAACGCATTTCCTCGAGCATGAATTGTTGATTAGCAAGGAAGGTGTCACGCTTAGCAAGAAGGGCGGCAAAGTCGGGCCTAGTGTGAGACGAGACATCTCGATAATCGAGATGTGGATACAAATGTTCGCTAGGTGGATACTCTGACGAGCTACCACCATGCCTTTCCTCATACATCTCAGCTTGTAGACGATCAGGCCGACTTTTTATTCTATCTAGTGACTCAGATGTTGCAGGGTTACACCACCGGTTAGCCTGTGGGTATGAAGGCTGGTATGACTGATATGGCTGCGGCTGCAAATACGTGTTAGCATAGTAATCTGCGGAATACCCCGATGAATTTGGGCATTTGATAGTGAAGTGGGGTCCTCCACAGATCTCACACATGTTAAAATGAATATATATATATATATATATATTACGAATAAAAAGAAATAAAAAATAATTAATAATAATAACAAGTAAAAGCAAAAACTATTTACAAAGTAAAAGACTAGACAAACGGTTTGGGAAGTAATCAAGAATGCCAATTGCGTCCCCGGCAACGGCGCCAAAAACTTGATGTGTGTAAATATATATATATATATATATAAATATAAATAACACAAGCTTTAATTAAAACGACTCACCTAAAAACTACACACGCACGGCAAGTGTACCGGTCGCAAAGCAGTAAACAGATAAGACCGAGTATCGAACCCAAAGACACGAATGCAACTCTAGATCACAACCTATACCGAATACTAGCCTAAATAAATATATAATTAAAGTGGGGGGATAAACTAATAATTATAAACTTAGAAGAAACTAAATATAAGTTAAATAACCTCGACTGCTTATAGGAACTTGGAGAAATCAGATAGGAAGAAGGCTGGTTACTTAGGTAAAATCCCTAGACAGTAGCAATAAATCCTGAATCTGGTAATTAACTTGAGACCCTATTCTTATCTAATAAATCTCCTGTCAAAGATAGCTCACTAGACTCAAGGCGGGACAAGTGTAGAAATGCTAAGATGGATCCGGATCGCCCTAGCGTACCAAAATCCCACAGAAATCAGATTAAAACCTCTCCTTGATTAAAACCCTCAAACTATGAAGCAGACTTAAACTCTACTGAAGAAAACCTAGGAAAACTCTAAACACGGACAAGTAGCGACTCCCGCCCTAGCGCTTGCCAACTACCGAACAATGCCTAGTTAGTTACCTAGCAATCTCGAGTTAGATTTCTCACCCTCAAGAATGGACTGCACGTCTTAGTTAAATTATTATATTAGTTTGTTATACTTGTGTCGTACTCCAACTCCAAATACTAGCACGCTAACCTAAGTTGACGAACTAGATTGATCTCAAGACCTAGGGGGTATCTCTACATGCCTAGCTCCACAAAACCAATAAACAAATTTCAAATAAAATCAACACCAATACACATATATCAAATCCAACAATAAAATTAAAGTCATGTAATCCTACACATCAAAATTAAATACCAAAAATCATTTAAAACTGCATAAAACGTGTCTAGTTCATAAACCTAAGCAACCATAAAATATTTAGTTCATAATTATAATTAGAAACATAGTCATAGAGTCTCGAAAAACAATAATAAACATGTCTCTAAATAAATAAAAACGATAAAACAAACCACCGGGTCTTCAAATAATTAATCTTTAGTGCACCCGGTACCTTCTTCCCTTCAAAAACCTCCTCTCTAATTTTTTTGTTTAGAAGCTGTCGAATGAATATTCTCTTTAGCTCTAAGTCGAATGAATGTTGAATGAATGAATTCCTCTCCAAGATAATGTAAATTGCCGTCAATAATAATATCCATTCACATATCATGACCGACTTCTTAATTTTGTTTCTTGTATTCAGCTTGGGCTACGCCCAAAGACATTATCATTCTCTTTTTATTTTTTATTTTTATTATTATTATTATTATTATTATTATTATTATTATTATATACTATTATTATATATAGCATTTTAGCTTAGTGCTTTTAACTCGGGTGTTTTTGGCTCGACCAAAATTTCTCATTTACGCTCCAACGTCCATGAAGACATGCTCTCTAGTGTTCGTGTCTCAATTAAAATTCCTTCATTTTGAGCTAATTTTCCACGAACACCTATAAAATAATAAAATAAATAAATAAGTACTAAAAACTAATAAAAACTATACAATGATAAAAATAGACAAACAAACGAATACACGCCTAAAACTAATAAAAACTATATACAAAAGACTCAATTATAACTCAAAATACATAGGAGAATAGATGTGTTTTACGACACATCACCAGCACGTTAAGACTAAAATACCTTTGAGAGCCATTTTCTTCACCCCTGACCATTGCGAGGTCGAAACAATCTTTAAAATGTCATTTACCGAAAAGAAATAAAAAAACGGGAGCTTCACCCAGTTGGCGATCCCGTTCCAAACACCATTCGCCACTATACACCCTGTAAATAAGTGATCAACGTCCTCCTCTTGGTCTTCACAAAGATTACACATCACGTTCCCAACATTTACATTTCTTCTCATGAGCGCAACCTTTGTCGGGATCCTATTCATAAGCATCCTCCACATAAAAATATTGCATTTTAAAGGAACCCATTTACTCCACTCATAACATTCCATACCCGAATAAGCCAAACCAGAATTAATCCACTTCTTGACCTCGTAAACGGAAAACAGGTCCTTGTCACCACTATTCCAAACCCACCCATCCCATTTATTACCCAGTGAGATGTTTCCCACCAAATTTTCACATGCCACTAATTGTTGGACCTCCTCCAAAGAGTTGGGCCTTCTCTTCCAACTCCAACACAACCCATTTTCCGAATTATGTCTAGTAAGTCGATCACGAACCTTACAACACTTTTCTTTTTCCAAACGGAATAATACCGGAAATAATAATTTTAACGGTTTTTGATCAGCCCACACATCAATCCAGAACCATATATCCTCCCCGTTTCCAAGATTCCCTCGAATCATATCCACACTACTAACACCCCCCACCTTTAAACGAACACTACTCTTAACCAACTTCGACCACGTACCAGAGAATCTAGCGCTATGTGGATATTCATCCCACCTCCTCCTGGAACCATGAATCGCATCCACCACTCTTCTCCACGTCGATAATTTTTCATGTCTATATCACCACAACCACTTCACTAAAAAAGCATTATTACAATCCATAAGCTTCCGAATCCCCAATCCACCTGCTTTAATTGGCTTCGTCACTACATCCCACCCCACCCAATGAATTTTTTTATTAATCTCATCACCCCCCCCCCCCCACAAAAACCTCTTGATCAAACCTTCCAATTTATTTATCACTCCTATAGGCACTTTAAACAAAGAAAAGTAATATGAAGGTAAGCTTTCCAACACTGACTTAATAAGAGTTAATCTGCCCCCAATAGACAACACCTTCGCTTTCCAACTCGTCAACCTATTCTTGAAGACTTTAACCACCGGATCCCAATTTAAAATTTTACTCATATTCGCTCCAACTTGTATTCCAAGATAAACAAAAGGCGTCTCCCCTGCTCTACACCCCATTATACCCGCCTTAACTCTAACGTCTTCAACTCTTTTTCCCACACCATATATCGTGGACTTATGAATATTAATTCTAAGGCCCGAGCACATATGAAACACACGCAACAAACGTCTAAGACAATCGAAGTTCTCATCCGACCACCTCCCCATAACCATAGCATCATCCGCATACAATAAATGTGAAATAACCGGACCATTATTAGGAAGAGCCACCCCACTAAAGACCCCAACATCACACGCCTTTTTAATCATACCCGAAAGCGCTTCCATAACTATAATAAAAAGGAATGGCGATATAGGATCCCCCTGCCGAATGCCCTTCCCACAGTTGAACTCGAACGTAGGCGACCCATTAACCAGCACCGAAGAACGAGCTGATTTCAAGACACCCTCAATCCATCTACACCACATATCCGGAAACCTCATCTGCCGCATAACCGATAATAAAAAAGCCCAATTCACATTATCATAGGCCTTTTCAAAATCAATCTTGAACAAAAATAATTCATTCCCGCTCCGTTTAGCCCAAGATAGCACTTCACTAGTTAGAAGAGGACCGTCAAGAATATACCTACCCGACACAAACGCGGACTGATTCTCGCTTATGATTTTATCCATAACCATCTTTATCCGATTGGCCAGAACTTTAGATATCACCTTGCTCACCACACCTATTAAATTAATAGGCCGATATTCCCCCAAACTAACCGGATCTTTCACTTTAGGAATTAAAGTGATGAAAGATGAACCGACACCACGATTAATATTCCCTGTATCTGCAAAATACCTCATTATATTCACAAAATCATTAGAAAACACTTCCCAATACCTTTTGATAAACCGAAAATTGAACCCATCAGGCCCAGGAGCTTTATCACTGCCGCATTGAAACACCGCTTCCTTTATTTCTTTTTCCTCGAACGGACGTATGAGGTTTGCGGAATCCTCATCATTAATCATTTTCAAACCGTAACAATTAAGTGAAGGTCTAACCGGACACTCCTCCACAAATTTGTTTCTAAAGAATCTGAGAACCTCCTTTTTTACCTCTTTTGGCTTCGTCACCCACTCCCCATTAATAGACAACCCCGTAATACCATTCGACACTCTTCTACTATTAATCGAACCATGAAAAAATCTAGAGTTTTCGTCCCCGTCTTTAGCCCACCTAGCTCTAGATTTTTGTTTCAAGTCTTTTAACTTCCATAACTCCAACTGTTTTAACCTACTCTTCGCCTCCTCAAAAATCCACGACTCCTCTTCGGACCAATCTCTGTCCTCCAAAATCACTTCTAAATCACTAACCTCTTTTATCAAAGTACTCTCCTCCAACAGTTCATTGGCTTTCACCTTCTCAATCCACAATTTAATATTATCTCTTAGACAACGAAATTTAGTCATCAAGATGACGTCCGGATGACCATCGAACGCAATATCCTTCATCGAATTATGAACCACTTCATCCAATCCTTTTCTTTCGAACCAAGAATTAAAAAACTTAAACGGTTTGGCACCAAAATTTCGAGATTCAACCTTTAACAATAACGGGCAATGATCCGAACCCCCCCTATCCAATACCCGGTATTCCGCGTTTGACCACTCGTTAAAAAAATTCCAGTCAACAAAAATTCTATCAATCCGGCTAAGTTTATCCCCAACCATATATGTATATTTTCGACCCCTAAGCCCATACTCAAACAACCCCGCCACTTCTAAAAACTCATTAAAATCGTTCGAGGAAACGACATCAAATCTAGAATTTCTACGTTCTTCACGATCTCGAACACAATTGAAATCCCAACCCACTATCCAATACCCCCCATCTTCCGTAATCAATGCTTTCAATAGCTCCCAAACCTCTCGCTTGTCTTGATTACTTTGAGGACAATAAACATTCAAGCACGTGACCCTTCTCCCACTACTCTTCATGAGACCAGAAATCAACAACACATTTCTTTCTTTCCTAATACCATCTTTGACAAATAACTTCGGTTTCCACAACGAAATAAGACCCCCTGACCTGCCCGTAGCATCTACAAACTCATATTGAAACTCATCTGAACCCCAGAATCTGCTGACATCAACCCCTTCAAGCGACTCGAATTGAGTCTCTTGAAGCATAATAAATCCAACTTCATTTTCCACCTTAAGTTTACGACACCAAGTACTCTTGTCACTTGAACCCAGACCTCTTACATTCCATGATAAAACATTCATTGGTCACCTGCTTGAAAACCTTCTTCCTGGATAACATGAACTACCGAATCGCCAAACATATTAATATTTTCCGCACCTAGAGCCAACCCCAATTTCACAGTTTCTGCGGCTTCTCCCTCCACCTCACTCATTAATCCTTCCTCTCTACCCACCCGGTCATCCACCTCTTTACCATTAGACTCCCTTTCCATCGACCCTTCCATATCTACTGTCCCCTCTTCCTGATCATTGATATCCTTCCCATCCCCATTAATCACCCAAATAAATCTATCTATATCATAAGGATCCTCCCCGTCCCTTGGTCGTTTTTTCGGTCTTTCCTGCTCCGACGAAGAAGGAGATTTTAGAGTTCTATTTTTTTTCCGAAATCCTCTCGCCTTTTTGTTACTAGCACCCGGAACAGCCGTAACGCCTTCAGCCAAAGGTTGAATGGATATACCTTCCCTCTCCAATGGAACTTGTTTGAAGGGCTTGTCAACCTCTAATACATCGTCTTTAGTACCAACATACCCTTCCACCACAGTATGATGATCCACGTCAATTGTCTCATTCATTTCCTTCACCCCCTACTCGGCTCCTCCATATTATCTTCTACATTCATCCTACTATCTTCCTCCAAACTTTCAAAATTCTCTTCCAGACAATCCGGCACCCAATCACTACACTCCTTTTCCACTAGCACCCCATAAACCCGACCCCTCCAGGAAACATTCATTGCACAGTTAATTCTTTGGACCGAGTCGCATAATATACCAATCATCACGAATGTTAAGTCCACCGTCGAATCGTTGACGTCTTCATTCTGTATCACCTTACCAAACCTTGCACCAATATCACTAGCCACCTCGCTACCATACAAACTCACCGGTAGACCGTATATCCTAAGCCATGCCACACGTTCATTCGGAATATCTTGATTAACCCAAGGCTCCAAGCTTTCGAAACAAACCTTCCAAACCTCTTTTGAAAATAGAAAACCTTCCATGCACACGTCCGATTCAAAAACTAGAATAACCCACAGCCCACCAACGTAACGAATTCCCACCTTATCCTGTCCGAGCAAGTCGAGCCACAGCCGCAATTTAGACAATTTCTTGAAATCTAAAACCTTACCCACAGCACCACACCCCTCCCACAAGCTTAAACCTTTAACTTTCGAGTCCACTGTCATCACCGTACTTGGATCCGGTTGCGAAGTCTCTACATTCAACAACGTGTCTCTAAATGATCTACCCCCACCATTCCCAACCAAACTGTCCTCGCCATTAACATCCTTCTCCACCCCCTCGTTTGCCTGAGCCGTCTTCTCCTTCGCCACATAAACCGGAACCCTCTTACTTCCACCCTTCCAATCTATCTTCTCCCCATCGACAAACCGAGCCAAGGCAATAAACAATTTATACGACCCAATCCAAACGTCCTTCATATCGTTTTCTAACCCCACCGGATCCCTTACATTAACAAAAGATACGAATCCGAAACGCTTACCAAGTTTATCGAACTTTCTAGCAATATAAGTTGCCTGTATATCCCCGAAACCCTTCAGCACTCCCACTAGATCCGTAGATGCACAGCCACCTGGAAGATTTGACACAAAATACTTCGTTACCACTTGATCTATCTGTTTCGAATGCTCTCCTTGCGTCGATCGTTTTCCTTTTCTTTCCGGAGCATCGTACCATGTATTCTCCTTGTATTTCTCTCTTGCCGCCATCGCTGAAATTGAAGAAGAAGCCTGTTCGCCGTCGCCTACCTCCTATTTGTTGCCCACATCTTTTTTGAAGCTCTTTGGCCGAACTGGTTTGAGGTAGGGTGAGTTTTCTCTTAAGAGTTCTCATCTTGGGGATAGGTCACAGGTTCGATCCATGCATACCACAAAAAAATTCCCCATGATGGTTTGAGCTTAGACAAGAAGGACACTGGTATGTGACTAGGGATTCGAATTTAAAACCAGTAGGTTAGGGTTGTACAAGGATTTCCACTTAACTAGGTCTTTAAAAAAACATCTTTGAAGCTCTTAATTAAAATTTGTGCTGCCGAAACAGATTTTTTAAGGCATGGATTTTTTCCTTTTGTCTTTTTCTTTTTGGAACGAGAACCTTGATATATATAGAGAAAGTATAAGATATAAAGTTTTTTTTTTTTTTGAAAGGCAAGATATAAAGTTTATTAACGTGAGAAGAATAAGAAGCCATCAGATGATGCCATGTGTCAACTTAACCAAACCCCAATTAACCTAAATTATTGATATAACGCTAGTGTTATATTTAATGAGAAATGTTCTTGTACAAATGAGTCTTATTCTATAGATAGTCATTAACTTGAGAAGTGAAGGAGAGATTTTTTTTTTAATTTTTTTTCAATCTTGTGAAACATGTATTTTAGTAATGAAATCTAAAAAAAAAAAGTGTAGAGTAATTACGTAATTACTCTAACGACCTAATTACGTTAAAAAATTTATATTTTTTATATTATTTATCTATTCATCTATAAAGATTTTTAAATAGATGGGAAAAAATTCCCCCCTTCACTTCTTATTTTTAGTCGGTTAAGACAATTTGTATTTGAGCTTTACTCAATATTTAATAAACGTTATTTTAAACCTTTTATTAATACTTTTTCTATAACAATTATTGAACAACCACACATATTGATGGCAAGCACTAGGAGTAGGACCACGTTAAAAAATATTATTAACAATTTTATATCACTAAAAATTTCCCACTAACCATTGCTAACTATTGACTAGTCAAAGTCATAATCTCAAATGCTAACAACAATAATTCAAAGCACTTTGGTCTCTGGTTTATTTCTATCCATTAACATTATAAACATAAAAAAAACCTCTTTACATTTTCTTGCCATAAATCATACTCGTCCTTTATAAACATGAAGTTAATTCATCCTTACCTGTATTTGCTCATTTTCCATTCAATAACATCAACTGCAGTTTCAAAATTCGCCAAGACAGGGTGCAATGATACGTGTGGGAACAACGTGACGATTCCATACCCTTTTGGCATCGGTGCAGATTGTTCTGCCAATAAATGGTACATAGTTGAGTGCAACAACTCGACGCCATATCTATCTGCACTCAACCACCTTGAATTCTTGGGCGTAGACTTAAATAATCAAACAGTCGTTGTTAGTACACCAAGAATCTCTAATTGCCAAAGCCCAGATCAGAATACGAGTCAAATCATGAGCATAGATCTTCATGGGAGCCCCTTCCTATTCTGCAGTTATAACAATAGATTTGTTTTTGACGGGTGTGGTAACGCTGTTGTGGTGAATAACGGAAGTGTGCTCACCGGGTGTTCCACTTCTTGTTTGAATGACACTGTTAGGGAAAGAAACAATGACTGTTTTGGCATTAGTTGTTGCCAAACCACAATTCCTCATTTTATTAAGTCGTACAGCATAAATATCTCGGGTCTGCGTAGAGATGGAGGTTGTGGGTATGCCTTCTTGGTGGATACGGATTCATATCTAAAAGGAAGCTTTTCAATCCAATCTGTTGCAGCTAAGGACGCTTCGATTCCCATGTCCCTTATGTGGACACTTCCATATAGCACCACACTAGATTGTTGTCGAGGAGTGGCAGATCATATGAAGGTGGAGCTAGATATGGGTAACGGTACTTTTGTGGCGACGCAGAAATGTAACCGTCATATAGGCTACAGCGGAAATCCTTACTTGTTTGATGGATGTGAAGGTATTTTTTTTTTTTTTTTTTTGGAAAAAAAAAAGCATTTTTGTTAATAGTAAGTTATTTTCTTGTTTTTAATTTGTTGTATGTGTGATATCATGTGTTTAGTAATTGAAGACTGTGCAAGTTGCCCTGATGCCTCATGTAACTATGATATAATATATGGTGGCGATGGCTCAAGTGTTAAAATAATAAACTTCAGTTGTGGACCAAAACTTTCTACAAGTTCTGGAAGCAAGTCATCAATCGGTGTTATTCTAGGTAATTTTAATTCAATCTCTTTGCTCGTGATGATATGTATATGCGCATTATCTTAAGATCTATAGCCAGTTTCAAATCTTGGTTAATTTTTTTAGAAAGTTCTGCATCACAAATTTAGTATATGATGACAAAGAGTTTGTCAAGAGATATATGACAAGTTTACTCTGTTGATTTGTTTTGGCTGCAAAGTTAGACATTTTATGATTTTTTTAGTACGCCGCAAATTTCTTACAGTGCGAAATCAGAATACTTGATTAAGCTGGTTTTGACTTTAAAACTTCAACCTTCGATCTCTTATAAGGTAGAAGTGGGTACTTGATTTGAGATCTTCCACATACTCGACCTCTGCTACTGGATTATGATTTATGTGTATATTGTATGTGTGTATCCTTCTTTGTTTTTATCCAAAATATGAAATAGGCAACTCCTAAGAGTTGTAGCATTTAAGGACAACTTCTATGTTCATAAATTAAAGCAGAGAACAAAAAAGGCTGCAGAGCATGAACAATTGACTTATTTTGAAAGGTTAGATAAGTTGCTAAGTTGCCATTTTGTATTTTCCTTGATTCAGGTGTCAGCATAAGTGTGGGTATACTTTTTATAGTGGCAACCAGCTATGCATTGTACAAATGGATCAAGAAAACAAAAGAAAAGAGACAAAGAAGGAAGTTCTTTAAACGAAATGGTGGTTTACTTTTACAGCAACAAGAAGAAGCTGACCGTCTTTAGTTGGTAAGACCATACTTTTCACATCACATGAGCTAGAGAAGGCGACTGACAACTTCAATGAGAATAGAATCTTGGGTCGAGGAGGACAAGGTACAGTGTATAAAGGGATGTTAGTGGATGGCAGGATTGTAGCAATCAAGAAATCAAAGGTTATTGATGAGAAGCAGTTAGAACAGTTCATTAACGAGGTGGTTATTCTATCCCAAGTCAATCATAGAAACGTGGTCAAACTTTTGGGATGCTGCTTAGAAACAGACGTCCCTTTGCTTGTTTCTGAATTCATTCCAAACGGCACATTGTACGATCACCTTCACAAGGGAAGTGACGAATACACATTTTCTTTGAACATGAGATTACAAGTAGCTACAGAGGTTGCAGGAGCACTTGCCTACTTGCATTCGGCAACTTCCATTCCGATATACCATAGAGACATTAAAACCACTAATATACTTTTGGATGACAAATACAGAGCCAAAGTTTCCGACTTTGGAACTTCTAGGTTCGTCTCAGTAGAGCAAACACATGTGACTACCTTAGTCAAAGGTACGTTTGGCTACCTTGATCCTGAGTATTTCCAATCTAGTCAATTCACTGAAAAGAGTGATGTGTATAGTTTTGGAGTCGTTTTAGTTGAACTTTTAACCGGAGAAAAGCCAATTTCCCTAACTAGATTTGGAGAACATAGAAGTTTGGCTACACACTTTATGTTGGCTATGGAAGAAGGGCGTGCTATGTCTATTTTTGATGCAATAGTGATAAAAGAGGGTACTAGGGATGAGCTTTTGATTGTTGCTAAGCTAGCAATGCGATGCTTAAATCTGAATGGAAGGTATAGACCAACAATGAAAGAAGTAGCTACAGAGTTAGAAACTATACGAATGTCACACATACCTTCTACCATTCAAACTGATATCCGGCCCGTGGTACATAGGGAGGACTTATCATTTATAACATATCCAGAAACATTATCAACAATCTCGAGTTTCAACGATAGCATAGTCAATGATGCAAAAAATTAAGTGGTTCATTGTTTATTAAACTTAGAGTTAATTGCCAATTTAGTCCCTGACGTTTGTCAAAAATTGACACTTTCATCCAAATCTTTTTATTTGGTCAATTTAGTCCCTGTGGTTTCATTTTTTTGTCATTTTAGTCCCTGTGGACTAACAAGATTTGGATGAAAGTGACTTTTTAACAAACCACATGGACTAAAATGACAAAAAAATGAAACCACAGGGACTAAATTGACCAAATAAAAAGATTTGGATGAAAGTGGCAATTTTTGACAAAACTCAGGGACTAAATTGGCAATTAACTCTTAAACTTACGACATATAGTTGCACAGTATGTAATAATGAGATTTACGTTGTCGTAAATGGGTTAAATTCAATTATACAGTCTTTTTTCCTTTACCAGCTATTGACAATCAATCTTTCTTTTTCTGAAACTAGATATGTGACGCCAAATACTCTTGTTGATCTTCTATTAGTTGTTCATTGATAGATTGGTCTCTCTTTCATAAGTTAAAATAGGTTGTAGTCAAACTTATTTCAATTAGAATTCTCAATACATAATGTGATATATTACACTTTCGTCTATGCTTGGTAGTTTTGCTACTGGAACTTTACTGACTCAAACGGAAACTAACCTCAAAGAAGAATTTCTCAAAACAAAGCCCGTGAACGTAATTCATTCAGTCAAATACAACCACCTCTTTTACTGGGCCGCAAAAAGCTGAAAACCAACATTTTTTTTCTAGTGGGCTAAATGAATAATCCTTCCCCTAGTGGGCTGTAGGCCGCAAGTTACGTCCTATGTTAGCAAACCTGATTATTATTTTAGAGAGCTCAGGGCACTCTCGGCTAGACACAATTGGCTTGTGAAGCCTCTAGACTACACCGTCCCTACCTAAGGGGCTTGCAAAGTCGGTTTAGGGAAGCCGAATTTGGAAGGGAAAGATGAAGACGTTAATCTTGAATTGGGAGATAAAGATCAAAACGGGTTATAGATAATTCTTGGTGAATTATTTATTAAGTCTTTTATATTTCTATTTGTGATAATTATTGGTTTAACTATATAGGTTTATCTAGTTTGTTTATTTTATTATTTAAATAGAGTTTGAGTTTGGTTAGGATTAGAATAAGTTTAGTATAAAAAGATGGTTATTTTCCAACAATTAGTATCAGAGCTTGGAAAAAAAAGCGGGTTTGAGAGTCGTTTACTGAAAAGGGGAGTATAATGATATAATTGATTCAACCTCATCAATTGATTGAGGTGAAGGAGGTTTATATAGAAAATAATTACAACTAATCCTCCTATGATTAAGGGGATTTATAAATACAAAAGATACACAATATATTTTACAATATTAGCTAATACCCCCTTCAATCGAAAAGGTGGCGGTCCAAGACGTATCATGGTACGAAACTTTTCAAATTGAGGGCGCGGAAGACTTTTAGTAAAAATATCCGCCACTTGAAGATTGGTTGGAACAAACTTGGTATAAAGTTTCCCTGAATGAACAAGCTCCTGAATAAAATGATAATCCAAATCAATATGCTTGGCATGCTTATGTGATACCGGATTTTGAGTCAAAAATAAAGCACTTTTGTTATCACAAAGCAAAGTGGGACGATCTGGTGGTAGGGCATGCAGCTCGCGCAAGAGGTGAGTAATCCAGACAAGTTCAGTAGCAGTATTGGCCATCACCCTATATTCAGACTCACAGCTGGAGCGAGAGATAGTTGGTTGTTTCTTAGCACTCCAAGATACTAGATTACCACCAAGGAATATAGAATAGCCGTAAGTTGACCGCCTTGTATCTAAACAACGAGCCCAATCAGCATCAGAATAGCCAATGATAGAAGATGTATGAGGCCGACTGTATGTAAGACCAAAGGAAATAGTGCCTTTGACATATCGAAGAATGCGTTTAACCGCCTGAAAATGGTCAACTGTAGGAGCATGAAGGAACTGAGACACCTGATTGACAGCATAAGACAAATCTGGACGAGTAATGGTCAAATACTGCAAAGCGCCAACTAAGGACCGGTAAGTTGTAGGATCGGAGTGAGGCGTGCCAGTAATCGTAAATGACTCATGAGGAGCCAAGGGAGTGCTAACGGGTTTAGCATCAAACAAGTCAGCCCGTCGAAGAATATCCTGTGCATACTTGGATTGAGTAAGAAACAATCCTGTGTCAGTGTAAGCAACTTCAAGTCCCAAAAAATAATTGAGATTACCCACATCTTTAATCGCAAACTCGTGATTTAGACGAGTGATAAACTGATTAATTTCACCTTCATTATTACCCGTGAGAATAAGATCATCAACATAGACGAGTAAGTACATGAGACATGAATCCGTCTTGTAAACAAATAAAGAGGTGTCGGCCCTGCTGCAGATAAAACCATAAGACACCAAAAAACTGATCAAGCGATGAAACCACGCACGTGGTGCTTGCTTGAGACCATATAAGGCCTTGCGAAGCTTGCACACATGATTAGAAAAATTAGAATCAGCGAAACCTGGAGGTTGTTCCATAAAGACGGTTTCATTTAGATTACCATTGAGAAAGGCATTTTTAACGTCCAATTGATGTAGCTTCCAATGATTTAGGACAGCCAAAGAAAGAACAATACGAACAGTGTAGGCTTTAACAACAGGACTAAAGGTATGAGAATAGTCAAGTCCAGGTATCTGAGTGAAACCTTGAGCTACTAAACGAGCCTTGTAGCGTTCAATTGAGCCATCAGAATGATATTTGATACGATAAACCCATTTGGAGCCCACAACATTAGTATTATTTGGACGAGGTACAAGAGTCCAAGTGTGATTTTGATGAAGAGCATCCAATTCATCATGCATTGCCGCCATCCATTTGGGATCTTTGGCGGCAGTTTTGAAACCACGAGGTTCAGTTGCTGTGAGAAGAGCAGTATGAAGAGCATTCGAGGAAAGAGAAGCAAAGTCCGCTCGATGCTTGGGTTTAAAGATACCTGCCTTTGATCGTGTTTGCATGGGATGGGTAGATGTAGTATGAGGAGGTGGTGAAGGTGAATCGGCTGGGGGTGAAGGTTGATCCAATTGAACAGAGTCATTGGGCTCAGGAATGGGCTCAGGTCCATTAGTGTGAGGAGAAGAGGGTTCTTGTGAGTCAGACTGTGAATGATCCGGTTGTGGTTGGGCCGAAATAGGAGTGTCAAACTCAAATATTGGAGAAACCGATGGACTTGCTGATGAAGATTCCGGACTATTGGGCTTCGGGAATGGGCCTGATGGGCCAGGAGGGGCTGTAGCTGAGGGCCTTTCTTCAATGAAACTAGTAACAGGCAAAGAGGCGAGATCCATTGATGAATTAATCCCTTGAAAAGGAAAATTAAACTCGTTAAAACGAGCATGCCGAGAAATATAAATTCTCGAGGTAGCAGGATCAAGACACCTATAGCCCTTGTGTTGGGTGCTATAACCGATAAAGACACAGGCAATACTGCGAGGTTCCAGCTTATGCTTGGTATAATCACGAAGATAAGGAAAAACTTGACATCCATAAGTCCGGAAATTAGAGTATTGAGGATGCTCATGAAATAATAACTGATAAGGGGACTTATTGTCCAAAAGAGGAGTAGGCAAGCGGTTGATAATGTATGTGGCAGACGTAAAAGCATCAACCCAAAAAGTAGCAGGAATGTGAGCATTAAAAAGCATTGCCAATCCAGTTTCAACAATATGTCGATGTTTGCGTTCAGCCCGGCCATTCTGCTGTGGTGTGTAGGGACATGAGAAGCGATGAAATGTGCCATTATCCTCAAAAATTTTTCGAACTGTGTGATTGACAAACTCTGTACCACCATCACTTTGGAAGACTTTAACCTTGCGAGAACACTGTGTTTGAACAAGATTAAGAAAAACAGGTAAAACGGAATAAAAACCCGTTTTTGTTTTTAGGGGATATAGCCACGTAAACCTGGAATAATCATCAATAAAAGCAACATAATAACGATATCCATCGTGGGAACAAATGGGTGCAGGTCCCCATAAATCACAATGCACTAAATCCAAAGGGTTAGAAGCACCCTTTAAATTTAAATCAAAAGATAAACGTTGTCCTTTAGCAAGTTGACAAGGTTTACAAACTGTAGGTTTAGGTAACAATGAAGTAACAGATAAAACCCCTAACTTGTTCAAAAGTGAAATAATAGGAAAAGAAACATGTCCCAGACGAGCATGCCACAACTCGTATGAGGCTTTAGTAGATCTTCCTGTGGTGGCAACCAAGGCTTGTGAGGGATTCTTCAGCACATATAAACCATCATCGCATTTCCCTTCAGCGAGTACCTGCTTGCTTACCCGATCCTGAATGTGAAAGTAAGAATCGGAAAATAAAACATCAACCAAATGATCATTGGTTAGTTTACTAATTGATAAAAGCTTCTTCTTGAGGCCAGGAACAACAAGAACATTGCGTAGTTTAAGATTAGCCAAAATAGATGTTCCTGTATGAGAAATAGGAAGAGTCTTGCCATTACCAAAAACTACATAATTATTTCCTTTATAAGGAGTTTGATTTTGAACAGTGTCTGATGGTGGGACCATGTAATCGGTAGCTTCTTGATAAAAGCTTCTTCTTGAGGCCAGGAACAACAAGAACATTGCGTAGTTTAAGATTAGCCAAAATAGATGTTCCTGTATGAGAAATAGGAAGAGTCTTGCCATTACCAAAAACTACATAATTATTACCTTTATAAGGAGTTTGATTTTGAACAGTGTCTGATGGTGGGACCATGTAATCGGTAGCCCCCGAGTCCTCACTCCAGTCCGGAGAGTCATCAGTAACATGGCATTTAGCATGAAAAGCTTTGGCTAGGTTCTCATCAGTGGTAGCATTGGAGGCAAAACTAGCAAGTTGTGGACAAGCATTGGCATAATGTCCATTAGTGCGACATAACTGACAATGCGGAGCCCGACGATTTGCCGAACCACGACCACGGCCACTGTTGTAGTTACGGCCGGAATGATTGCGACCCGTAGCATTGCCACGGCTGCGGCCTCTGTACTGCTGAGCATGAAAGGCAACCGGTGGAGTATCACCACCGTGAATAGACTGCATAAAAATCTCCTGACTTTCGGCTTGAGAAACAAGATCCCGAAAGGAAGGAGATGGCCTAGCAGTGCATATGGCGGTCGACCAGATTTCAAACGACGGACCAAGACTACATAAAAACCAGTGAATGCGATCCATCTCAGCAACGGGATGACCGATTGCTGCGAGTTGATCACAAATACCTTTAAAACGTCGAGAAAATTCAGTAACAGTGGATGTACCTTTCTTAAGCAGGCGAAGAGAATCACAGAGTGTATGAACACGTTCAACAGATGTGTTGCTGTAAGCAGTCTCAAGGGCTGTCCAGATGTCTTTTGCCGTTTTTAAACCAAGCACTTCTGCAGCAGCTTCTTCTTCCGTAAGGGCAGATTTGAGAAGAATAACTGCCTTACGATCATTTGTATGCCAGACTTCTGCAGCAGGATTGGAAGAAGTCTTTTCTGCAGTAGTAATAGTGGCCGGAGGAGGAGCAGCCAAGGGATCAACATGATCGGCTATATTGTGATATTCAAGAACCAGAAGAATCTGATCACGCCAGACTAAATAATTAGATGAGGAAAGCTTGAGGGGCATCATGTGGGAGAAAGAGTTCATGGTGAAGGGAGTTTCAGAAGCAGATGGAGAGGCTGCCATGATGACAGCAGGGGAAGAAGACAGGATCGAAAAAAAATGAGGCGGCAGAGATTAGGGTTAAGGAGAAGAAGAAGGGGAGGGTTTAATGGCTGATACCATATAATGATATAATTGATTCAACCTCATCAATTGATTGAGGTGAAGGAGGTTTATATAGAAAATAATTACAACTAATCCTCCTATGATTAAGGGGATTTATAAATACAAAAGATACACAATATATTTTACAATATTAGCTAATAGGGACCCACCCCTCGTGGGGCTACAACGGCAGTAAAACGGCAAGAGGTTTGTGAGTTATGGTGTCGTCCAAAGGGTGTTGGTTTCTTTTGGACATAATTCTAAGGCGGTAGAAATACGTGTGGAAGTCCGTGGACAGTTGCTATCAGAGTACGACAGTCGAATAAACATGGATAGGCGGAGTTAATTGTATGCGTGAGTAGACTAATTGAAGTCATTGACTATTCCATGTTTGAATTGTGAAAGCCAACTTGATGGCCACACACACCAAGATAAGAAAAGGAAAACATAGAAAAAGAAAAACATGTGTTTTAATTTTATTTAGTGGAAAACAGAATTGGCTTGTGAGGTATTCTGTGTGTGGCGACGACAACGTGATTGGGGAACTCACATTCAGGTGACTTCAAACAAATGTGAAAAGTGTAATGGGTTGATTAGATTTCTTTGGTGGAAAAACCAACCAGTGTGTCGCGGATAAACTAAAGAGCAAGGAGCTACGAAATTAGTTTAGCGACCGAAAAGACGGAATAACGGGCTGTTATTGTCTTTGTTGGTAGTTAATATTAGTGGGGCGATAAATAGCCGATTCACATCGGTTCAGTGACAAACCAGTAAAGGTGAGGGTTGTCGACGGTTGTTTACGGAGAACGATGGATCGGGTTAGTCGGTATAACGGGGAGTTCTCCCCTGTTGGGACGGCAGTGGTGACCAGTGATCAAGTGATTGGTTCAGTGGTGATAAACTTCATACCACTAACAACTTTCAATCTAGGTGAGATCAAGACCCGGTCCTTCCCGCCATGGATAAAAACGGAGTAACCAGAGTAGGTTTTTTTAATGGCAGATGTATCTGATCGGGATTTGCGGATAGATGGGCGGAAGAAGATTCATCAAAGCGGGATGCTTTGAATCTTGTCGTGTCTAGCAATGAAAGAAAAACCGGAAGAAGCGGGGAGCTTGTTTTTCTTTGATCGGTGGTCAAGAACGGGGTAGTTATGGTGACCCAGGAAGATGGAGTAATGAATCTTGGTCAAGGAATTGAAGTTGTCAACAACGGTGTGGATGTGAAGAAACGAGTCTAATTCAAGATTAAGGGGGAGAATGAAGACGTTAATCTTGAATTGGGAGATACAGATCAAGACGGGTTATAGATAATTCTTGGTGAATTATTTTATTATTGATTTAACTATACAGATCCCAAAGCAACACCTTTGTTTTTCTTTTATATTTTTATTAGAGATAATTATTGGTTTAACTATATAGGATTATCTAGTTTGTTTATTTTATTATTTAAATAGAGTTTGAGTTTGGTTAGGATTAGAATAAGTTTAGTATAAATAGACGGTTAGGTCTATTGTATTTTGTGTGCTTTGATTGATAATAAAAAGAGTCGAACAACTTTGTTCAATCTCGTGTGTTTTGTGTTCGATCAAAGGGCCTGATTTTCCAACAAAAGAAGCCGAAGAAAAATAATAAAAAGTGGGTTTTTTGGGTAGGGACCATCTCATGGTGTGTGTGTGTGTGATTGGTGGGTATGGTAAAATGGTGGGGTCCTTGGTTTCAGGCTACTTTGAACTTTGCGTTTCAAATGTTTAGGCTAGTTTGGGGTTAAAATGACGTGACGCGGTGTGATTTGTGGGCATAGGGCTACACTGGGCTTGTGCCCCTTCCCCCTTAATCAGCCACGCAGATAAAGTCTTAATTATTTAAGTGCACCGATTTCATATCACTACCCAAGATTCCCTCCTTAGACCACTTGTAGTGGTTAGTGAATTTGGCGTGAATGCCTATTTTTGCGCCGCTTTAACGGTGCCCACACCGCCCCACACTCGTTTAATGAAAGATTACTTTGATAAAGAGCTGACTTATCCTGACCCAAAGACTTTTAGGCGTCGTTTCCGGATGCGCAAACGTTTAATTCTACGCATTTCAGGAGAATTGGAAAATACGTTTGATTACTTTAAGCAAAAAACCGGATGTGAGAGGGGCGCTTAGATTTACCGCTATTCAAAAGTGTACTTCAGCACTACGCATACTTGCGTACAGGAAAATGACTGACATAAACGACGAGTATTTAAAGCTGGCTGAGAAAACAACACACGACACATTAGAGCATTTTTGTCATGGTACAACACATTTTCTTAAAAATTATATTCATTTGCATTTATTTTTTACTTAGTTTAATGGTATATTTATTTGTTTTTTAAAAGGAATAATACATATGTATGTTGCGCGTTACCTGAGAAGGCCCACTTGGTACGATCTACAAAAGATATATGAGGTGCATTCAAATGAATATGGTTTACCAGGAATGCTTGGGAGCATATGTTGTCGTCATTGGCCGTGTTATAATTATCCAACAGCATGGTGAGGTCAACACACACGAGGTGACCAGGGACAACCAACGGTTATTCTTCAAGCGGTGACGTCACATGACCTTTGGGTTTGGTCGGTTTACTTTGATGTCGCAGGGTCATGCAATGACATAAATGCTTTTGAGCAGTCGTCTCTATTGGAGGATTTCATTTCTGGTAGAGTACCAAAGGCATGTTTTTATTGTTACACGTACTGTAGAAATATCGTTGTCTTTTACTTATAGCGTTATATAGTTTTCAATGTTCTCATAAGCATCAATTCTTGGTCTTTTACTCAAAGTGATAAATACGTAATGCTTATGATGCATATCCACAAAAATTATGCTACTAACCTAATACCTTTGGAAACATAATAAACTTTTGTAAGAAAATGATATATGAATAAGAAAACTATAAAAAAAAAAAAACAAGTAACACGGTGCAAAATCACATGCATAGTTTCTAATGTGGAAGCTTGATGAGTGATCGGGTGTGTTAGGCTCTTACCGCGACTTGATCCTTGCTCCGGGACTTCCTTCACTTGTTTACCTAGCACCATTACACCAAGAATGGTTAGTGGGTTGTCAATGATACATTTAAACTAGTACGGTAGTCGTTACACATTAAAACGGAACGAACCAGGCCAAACGGCCCTTTATCGGGAGAACAAACTGCTGCAACTTTTGCGCAGAAGCTGTTTGGATCGCTTTTACCCCTTCTAAAACCCACAATCCGACTTCGACCTTCAAATAAGAATTGTTCTACGCTCCGAGAGCTTTCCAGTCATATAAAGAACACCTCCTAACGATTTTTCTACGATTTTATATGAAATTTTAAAGATCGTGCCATTATGCTGTTCTCTGTGAGCGGCCGCTCGGTGTCTTTGAGCGGCCGCTCACAGCTTCTGATGTAAATTTGGTGATTTTTAAGCATGGGAATCATGTCGCAACCGCATTTGACGATTCCCGAAGCCTAAGTATTGACTTGCCGACTAAATAAACCTTTGTTTGACTGAAATTATAGTCCGGTTCATAATGCTATGACCCGGTTCAAAGTTTTAAGTGTTTAAGTTGATTTTTACCCATATCGACCCGCTAAGGCCTTGAATCAAACAAGACACTTTTTGACCACTTAAATTGCATACCGTTTGAGTTGTCAAGTCATTAGACACTTGATCAACAAAAGCATTTGTCCGATTTGTTTCATTATGACTTAGATTCTTAGAATCAACCTTTATTAATCCTTTAAATCCCTAAAATGCCCCTCATGATCAAATCTTTCAATTTAGCCATTCGTGGTGAAACTTCTTGTTTAAAAACCTCTAAGTCCTTCCGGACTTAGAGTTTCATCCTTTCTCAAGTTTTCACTTGTTTAGTCAATTCTAAGCGCAATAGCGCGCATTTGACACAGTTATGAAAATAACTTACTTAATTGGCACCCAAACTTCATGTGAGTACTTTTATCACCTATGTTGCTTCGCCCGAAGGCGTTTATTTGACTACGGACTTACCGGGTGGCCTTGACCCATATCCATACCTTGTGTTTATCCTCAATGATTCTTAACATCAAGCATGCACGCGCAAATGCATTTACCTGTATGCTTTCTAAATAGACAACGTTAATTTCTCGGAACGCAAATGGCAATAACTTGCCATTTGACCCGTTTAACTGTATGAATCTTAATGCTTGGAATACAAGCATCAAGTGTTGGACTCACATGGTGAGGACATCACCATTTGACCCGTTTAGACTCATAGTTCATAACACTATGTTACCCAAGTTTTTATCTATGGTTCAAGTGACACAAACTTGACCCATTTAACATCATGTTTAACGACTCCATTCAATTGATTTAATTTGGATTAAAACATCATTTCTCACATATCTTTATTAGTTGACCCGTTTGATGGATTTCTCCATTTGGTCATAACTCATTATCTCGATTAAGGTCATAAACCACATTTTGTATTGAGTGCACATAAGGCGACCCACTTAATAGATTCTACCCCTTGGGGTATATCTTTATCTCACACTCAAGATTTAAAACTAATGTTTATAACAATTAAGCTATGTTATAGTACATTGGTGTAAGTAAAACTTACCTTGCATCCATTCATGTTTCCGTAGCATCCGCCTTGCATCCGTTTGACCCGTTTACTCCCTCTTTTTTGTACCTAACTTGAGGATGAGTCAAACTCGTTTATTAGAATACACAATATGGAATTATCCCAATATCCAAAGCATCACGTATTCACTCACACACCTAGCTCACCATGACCTATTTCTTACATAGAGCATGCACTTGACTTAATTCATTAATTAGCTAACATCACATATAATTGTTAACTTTCACATGCTCCTTATTCCCTTAATTCACTAGTTTTCATATGCTAGACGTTTCATCGAGCAGTTGGTGTGCATCCACCCAAACTACTTGATTTTCAAGAATCTAAGTTTAACCAAAATATAGCCATGTATCTAATTATTATCATAACAAGATATTTAGGCATTTCAACTAAATTTGATCGTTATAACAACTCCTAAGAGTCACCAAAACTACTAACCATGTGTGGTTTCAACCTAGAGGTTAAAACCCTAATTTCATAAGTTAACATATTCATATGAACATAATCACACATATTAAATGTGATTTGTAACCAAATTATACATGTTTAAGGCTCCCCAAGGCTAGGGCAACCTATATTAACCATCAATTCCACATTTTTATAAAACCCTAGAACCATCATCTTCAATATACCATGGATTTGGATGATTTAAAAAGGATCTAGAGTTACCTTATGATGTTTAGAACACTAGATGATCATGAATTCCATCATGCATTTAGAAAAGCCATCGATTTTGGCATGATTTGGGGCTGAATTGGTGGCCCTTGCTTAGGAGATATGCTAATTCTTTTCTCAAAGTAATGCAATCTTCAGTAACATATCCAAAATCTTCGTGGAAAGCACACCATTTGGATTTTTCCTTCCATCCTGACTTGTTATCTTTCCATGGCCATCTTGCTTTGTCTCCAAGATCCTTCATAGCATTCATTAAACCTGTTGCATCCACAGAAAAACAATACTCTGACAGTTTAGGAGAATCCTCTTCATCGTCACTGACAACCACATTGACCTTTTTATTATCAGGTCTAGCATATGGCTCATGTTTGTAAGGTTCGTATGTGGAAGTGGACTTCCGATTGGGATCGTTGTATCTTGAGGATGTCTCTATCCTCTCCTGTATCTTCTTGTCATCTTCAATACGGATGAATCTTAAAGCTCTATTCTGAACTTCATCGAGATTCCTACAAGGGTTCATCACCAATTCTTTATAGAAAGGCGAATCCTTCTGTAGTCCCATCTTGAAGGCTTGCACTGCTGTTGTGACATCTAGGTTTGGGATGTCAAGTGCTTCCTTCCGGTCTTTGAAGTCTTCAGATGACCATTGTGGTTGTTTCATCTCAGGTAGACGTTGTAGCAATGGTTTCTCCTTAGCTAGTCATTGTTCCAGCTGTTTCCTTATTTGTCGCCGATATTAATTGTATATCGGTTACAACTTTGACTCCATCTTCAATCTTGGACCATGAGTTATACTTCTATCTTTGACTTCTTTAATTGAGGATTATAAAATAGACGTTGCTGAGTATGTAAATCCATATTATAACTTAGTTGTACCTTTTTACTAAATTAATATTAACAAACAAGACAGGGGCCTAGTCTCTTCCCGAGGTTTTATGCCGGCAATCTACAACTGATCAAGGGCTTTCCTCGTAGATCGAGTGTTGTTCTTTATGTTTTACTACTTTATTTGTTCATTATAAACAGTTCCATCCCGAGGATATAACTGCCCATCCCGAAGCAAACCTAAGCCATCCCGAGCATAGTTGTCACTTATTTACTTCTTTAGCATCCTGATACACCATTTTCATAATACACCATTTACCTCACTTTTACTAATTTGGAATACAAAATTATTTCTACTAGGTAATTTTTGACCAAAACAATTTGGTGCCCACCGTGGTTAAAATGTGTAGAATATGTTAAATACTCAGTTGTATTCTGAAAATAGCAGTTTAATATAATAAAGAAATAACAATATGACAACTATGCTCAGAATGGTAAAGAAACTGGTCAGGATGGACAGTTATATCCTGAGGATGTAACTGTCTGACAGAATGATGAAATAGGCAAAAATCAATGAATGTAAATGTAATGCAATAAAGGAAAGACACTCGATGTACGAGGAAAGCCCTTGATCAATGTAGATCGCCGGCACAAAACCTCGGGAGGAGTCTAAGCCTCTGCCTTGTTTGTTAATATTAATAAGGTAAAAATAGTACAACTTTGGATAGGTGATGAACGAGTATCTAAGATTACAATATGAGTGTTGTGTGTGTGTGTAGAGAGTATCAGGTGTTCTATGAAGTGTTAAGCAAGTGAGAAGTGTCCTATTACTCGTTGATCACCCCTATTTATAGTTACACGAAAGTAAATAATGAATCTCATGATATCCGCCGTCTTTAATGATCTTGTGGGCTGTTTCAGGTGACCGTTGTGTTGTTACAACTGAATATGACCGTTGTAGCAGTTGTTTCAACTGAATATAGTCGTTATATGGTTGTTTCCTCCTTTCTCGCCTATATTTAATGCATGTTGGTTACAAGTTTGACTTCTTCTTTGAGCTTGGACTTGTTCCACACGCATAGCTCTTCAATGATCAGCTCCTCTTACTTAAATGAGTCAATATAGCCGTTAGGGAGGAGTTACAAGCCTTAATATTGATTAAGTGTACCTGCAATAATATCATAATAAGATAATTCGTTAGTCCATCCTCAGGATGCACAGAGGTCAGAACACTGTTACATCCTGAACCTTGCTTAGTCCTTTAGCATCCTGAGGATAGACTAACGAACTATATTATGATGGTGCTTCAACTATGAGAGGCAAAGGGTTAGGATTACTACTAAAATCAGCCACAAAATCAGCTAGAGCCTGTGATTTGATTGTATTTCTAAGCTCATATACCAAGTCAAAAGTACTTAATTTCACTGACTATTTTGCCATTCTTCCTGACATTTATGGTTTTCTAAGCACATTTTTAATAGGGTAATTAGTTTAAACATGTATCCTATGTGTTTCAAAATAATGCCTTAACTTGGTAGATGCCATAATCAAAGCTAAAATTAGTTTTTCAAGATGAGAATACCTGGTTTCAACATCGAATAGAGTTTTACTTACATAATAGACAGGATGTTGTTGACCTTCGAAGTCTTTTACCAGGACTGGACTTATTGCATTCCCAGAAACTGCAAGGTATAACTTGAGAGGTTCGCCATCCTCAGGTTTCATAAGGAGTGGAGCTGCTGCAAGATATTCTTTCAATATTTTCAATGCATCCTCGTGCTTTTGTCCCCAGTCGTATTTGTTTTTCTTCTTTAGGATGTCATAGAACTCCTTGCATTTTTCTAAGGACTTTAAGATGAATCTGTTCAGAGCTGCTATCCTGCCAGTCAATCCTTGTACATCCTTGACATTTGTTGGAGATTTTAGGGGTTAAGTAGGCGTGTCATGCAGTTTTTATTTTTCAATAATAAAATAAAACAAGTGGCTTGAGGATTACTACATCTTGCTATTTTCCTTAGGTAAACTTTCATTTGGTTGCTTGAGGACAAGCAACAGTCTAAGTGTGGGGTGATATGATGTGGCATGATTTAAACATATAAAACAGGCATAAACAATCTCATAATAGGATACAATTAGGCTTAAAGTATTGATATTTGATGCTTAATTCGTTCCTATTTGTATTTCTCAGGAAACTGAAGCTCCAAGACGGAAACAGAGGATTTCCGAGGAAAACAAGCAAAAACTGGAGATTCCTGAAGATACGAGACTTGCAGCATGTTCACTGTATGTTTGAAGACAATCCCGGGACTTAATCAGTGATAAAACCAGTCCGGGAGTGACCCAGCACGCCCGCACACTTGCACGAATGCCCTGCACGCTAGAAGACAACGCATCGAACCTAGAAAACGACGAAACTTGGGGAACAAGGCAATCACGCCCCTGCTCATAGATATGGCACACCCATGCTCAGGCTGTTTGCCTATAAATAGCAAGCTACCCCTCACCATTTGTTCATCCCTTCTTGTGCTCTCTTGGGGCCGACTACCAAGCTTCTTCCAGATATCTTGGGGTCCTTTGGGAGGCCTTATGGCCCTCCTAACATCCCACCAAGGTTAGGCCTCGTTCTACCTTGATTAGCTTGGCCAAGAAGAGGATCGTAGAGTAGTTCATATGCAATAAAACATCGAGGGTCATGGGGTTGTTAGATGGATAACACTTGAAGATGGAGAGCTTGTCTATAAGCAGCCATGTTCTTGGGTTGATCATTCGATATGGTTGTATCTTTCTATTATCATGAACCCATTTCGATATGTAGACTTTTATTATTAGTATTAGTAGTTTATTTTTAGTTATTTGTTGTGTTATCTTCTCCTAATCTTTATTTGTTTATCTTGTGACAGGTTTCTAATGATGATTAACTTAATAAATCTATAAAATACTTTAACTTAATTACATAACTAGAGGTACAATCAGCTTCTGGTAGTCCCGAGCTAGATCCAAGGCGAGGAAACCGGTAGTGAGACAGATCCTTCGGGCTTCTGATATCCAAACCGGATTCTAAGCAATGGCTTCTGAAGTGGACCAGATCTGAGTGACACATTTCTGGCACTTACCAGATGATTAAATGATCTTTTTGGTAAAAGACGGTTTCCCTACGGGCGCACCAGTGATCTTCGGATTGCACGCTTTTAGGATTATGTGCCACCTTTACCAAGGATTTCATTCAGTTCGGGAGGTTAAGGGCTGGGTTAATTAAGTCACCAATCATTAAACCAAATTTATATTTATCAGGCCTATAAATATTAAAGTGTCACAAAAGATAAACAAAATAAAGATTCTTTATCTAGTTCTCGTTAGTACAACACCGTTAACCAATGGTGACCCGAGAGCCTGAGACAGCTGTAAGAGAGATCCTTTGGTCTTCATGACCGTTAGCCTATTAGGGGATCCGAGGTTGCCAGGATAAAGAGACCTTTTGGTATGGAACGCGATAACTAAGGGAGGTGTATGGTGTCCCGGTTCGGAAATGAAGCATCCACTTCAAGAAGATGATAAGTTTGAGGACCAGAGACTTGACCGCGGTATGTGGAGCCCGCTATACGCAAGGCCCTGGCGGAGTACCCCAGGTGAACGCACGCTGGAGAGGTTCTGCATTCTACTCAGTTGTAGCCTCCGCTTATCTATCAAGGAGTCAACACTTCAAGACCACTCTCGTCTTCCGCACAATTATTTAACTTAAATTATTAATTTTAGTATTAAACTTAAGTAATTATTCGGAGGATCCCGAGATGTGCATATTTGATCTCTCTACCATTTTATCTTTTTCTTTTATAAAACCAAAACCCTTTTCAAAAACTATTTTCATCAAAAGAACCCCTCCGTTTTATTTTTCTTTTCAAAACCCGATCAGTTGATGGATGAAAGGTTGAGTAGGGGAAAGTGTGAACTCTGGAATACGATACTCAATACTTACCCTAGAAGCTATACTATGCACGTTAGGTTCTCTGCCTATGTGTTGGTTTTAGTTTCTAAAGTAATTATTGTTTACTTTATAAATTTAAAACTTGTTAAAACCGGTTTAGTAAAAAATTAGTCGTTTACCCCAGTTTTGGAATTAAAACATTAAGCTTTTTTTTGCACCGGGGAAATGACATCTTTCTAAATTACTAAAACCACACACATCAATCACAATAAACCAAACCATGTCCAAAATAGAGCTAAGATGAATGAGATATCGAATCTTGAACGTTGTAGGCAGGAACAACCAAATATAAGAAAATGGATAAAGTTTTGTCAACTTGTCACACATTGGTGGGATGACAAAACAAGAAGTGGTTTATAAGGAGGAGCACTCCTTGTATATTGTTTAGCTTGAGCCAAACACTAGTGGGGACCCTAAAGGGTGCGGAGCACACTTAACTCACACTCGCACACGTGCGCGCTCGTGGCGTGGACGATGGGCACAATGTGGCACTTTGATGGCGCACTTTGCACTAGGTCTGCCAGGCGGACTCACGGGTAGTCATCCGCGGATGACATGACTAGGGGCACAAGACTAGGTTGCATCGGCGTCAGCGTAGAGCGCGTCTTCGTGTCGCGGATTGGTGAGTGAGCATCTGAAACGTTGCGCGGCATGTGTAGGGTCTGACTTAGGCGCGCCCGCATGCACGCAACCAGTCAGACTAGTCCACCCACTAACTTAATGCCTAGACTGTTTCAAGTCATGCCATAAAGTAACTTGACGGTTTCAAGTTCACCACTAAAATCCATTTATTAGTATTTATTATTGTTTATTACAAGATTTATGATCTTGTTAATTACAATATTAAATATAAAAATGTTTCATATTTTTGGTCAATATATAAGAGATGAGTTATGTGTTCAATTTCAACAAGAGGAAGAAAAACAATCTCATGATAAAAATCTCTAGAAACATTGAGAGGAGTACTCTAAAGTGTTCCACAACTTTTCTTTTCTAACTTTTACGAACGCTAAATCACCAGGTGATATCTCGGGCTTAAGACCATCTCCGGCAGTACGACTACTGTTCCGGTTGTTGTACCCTGGGAGACAGACTCTAACGACCCAGGTGGCGCAGCGGATTATCATTAACAGATTTAATTGTAATGATTACATTAAACTGAATTTCAATACGAATGAAATACATAAAATGTAACCATAGCCTCCTCTTCTTATCCAAATCTTCTATTCGTCAGCTTTCTCTTTAATAATCTTGTATAAATACCTGACCACATGCTTAAAGTACGTTAGTATTTTCATACTAGTGACATGCTGATATAATAATAACTCAACTTTAACAAACATGCAACTCAACATTATGGTTCGGTCACTTCTAAGGTAGAATGTATTATCGATGGTAGCACCATACTAATGCTTAATAATGGTTTCAAACCTCTTCTTGGTTCGGAAAATACATTCTTTTGATACCGAATGGATCCATTCTACGTGATTTCTATTCGACCGATTCTATTAACAACTCGATAATAAAATGGGGAAAGGATCATGTACTCACCTCTATTATATTCTTCTCGGTTGGTGGTCTATCTTCTATTAGTATATTCCAAGATAATTATACCTATTTGATGTGTATCACTTGGATAATTAATCCGTAGAGTGGATCAAATTCAAAGAAAATAGTAGGAAGACAAGACTTGAGATAACTCTCTTAACATTTTTTATTCATGATTATAACATTAACATACTTGCCCTTTTATAGGCTTACAACCAAAAGAAATTAACAAGCTTAACCCATTACTAAACTTAAGCAAACAATGAATACCCGGCCACTATTAAGCTTAAGCAAATAATGAATACTTAATTGGAAGAAGTGGTCAAACACCACTAATTAGGTATTATTCTTTGACTCCATAAATGACTCACAACTACTAAGATGTTGAATGTGGCATGCATGTGGTCTACTACGTGGGTAGCACATGTCAGGCACATAACAATCCACCCCGCTCGAACTCGCCTTGTCCTCAAGGCAAAAATCCAATTCGGCCATGGCAGCCGCCATTCGGTTCGTTTAGTGGCAGTTCTAGGCGTCTTAACGGGGTACCATGGAGGGCGCCATTCAGGTGATGCTTTTTGGAGGGTCCTAAATGCTTTGTTGTTAACGTGATCTTTTGGTGATGGTTTTGGTGGGTCTGTGGTCACAAAAAAAACATAGGTGAAAATGCTTGTTTTGGAGTGATCATTAAGGCGGATTGTGGGAATGCCGATTTTGGTGCCGAGAGGTCAATTGAAATGGCTTGTTTTGGTAATATGGGTGTCGGTTTTGGCACGGTGGCAGAAGTGGGTGGTGCTGCGGTTTTTGTTATCCCCGGAGAAGGTGGAGATGGTTTTTGTGCTGGTGCCAGTGTATATGGGGTAGGTTTCCATAGTTGTGCGTAAGGAGGTGGTGGTTGATGGCTTGGGGGTGGCGTCAGAGACGGTGGTGGTATGGCGGCCAAAACCGGTGGTGGTGTAGTATTTAGGATTGGTTGTGGTGGTGCGGAAGCGGATGGTGAAGAGAAAATGGTGGCGTAGGTTGCCCATCTTCGGGACTCGCTTCTGAGAAGACCCCTCATCTCAAAAAGCGTCAAATCGATTCGAGCCATTCAAACATTCCATTCACGAGCGTCCATAGGAGTGGATCAAGGCCGCTCTGATACCACTGATGTGTATCACTTGGATAAATAATCCGTAGAGTGGATCAAACTCAAAGAAATTAGTAGGAAGACAAGACTTGAGATAACTCTCTTAACATTTTTCATTCATGATTATAACATTAACATACTTGCCCTTTTATAGGCTTACAACCAAAAGAAATTAACAAGCTTAACCTGCTACTAAACTTAAGCAAATAATGAATACTTAATTGGAAGAAGTGGTCAAACACCACTAATTAGGTATTATTCTTTGACTCATACTTTATTGGAAGAAGTGGTCTAACATCACTAATTAGGTATTATTCTTTGACTCCATAAATGACTTACAACTACTAAGCTGCTGAATGTGGCATGCATGTGGTTTACTACATGGGTAGCACATGTCAGGCACATAACACTATTATGTTTTAATAACATTAGCGCGTGCCAAACTTACGCACGTGATAACGCCGGGGCACAATCCTTTAATATTATATTCTTTTATATTCTTGTACATAAGTTGGTGTATTTATATCCGGTTAATACTTAATATTATCGTCAATGTATTGTGTCTAAATTATGTTATATGACATGTAGACATGTAGTTACTGTTAGGCCTTAAAAAAGTGTAGTTGTTTTCGTTAAGTCACTGTTATTTGGTGGTCGACTTCCTATGATCGATTTAATTTTGGATTTTGTAACTGAGACTTTAGTCACAGTATAGCTGCATCAGTTGATTAGTGAGAGGGCCCAAGTTGCTACTTGCTTATGATTATGCAAAATAACAATAGTAATACAACATTCATATATTTTGCAGGTCTAATTTCCTTGGAACCAAATCACATGCTGCTGTAATTCCATTTGTGACCTTTGACCTTGCGTTGACTGCAGAAGGTGTGATGAATGTTGGTTGTTCAGCAAGGTTTTACAGTTATATTTTTTGGGTGAAAGTTATATAAATTAATGTTTCATATCAAGACTTTTAAACACCTCCAATAATTGCAAAAAAAAAAAAAAAAAAAAAAGTTGTTATGGTAGTGCATATTTTCTTAATGTTTTTTTTTTTTTTTTTTTTTGAACAACTATAATGCTAATAATGTAAACGGGTTGTTTGGGATTGTGTTTTGTAAGTGATTATGGAACGGGTTTATGCTATCTTTCCCGATCCTCCTGGTGTATTCACATGGTCATGCTATTTCTTTGTGTGCTTCGTCCCCCACTACTAAGATGTAGCCGCTGAAGACAGTGGTAAGGTTTATAGCGTTTACTCATCGTATCTAATATATGTGCATGTACCATCACGTGTGCGCTTTGCAGTTTCCAAATATAACAGATAACTACGTTAGATACAATAAGTTGATATACGGTTGGAGATCGAGTTCAACGCTGCTTTCCCTTGCCTCCTCAATCTAAACACGCAAGCATACATTTAAGTGAAGCATATATAATCATTTTTTTCCAGTTAGAAAGTTGGACTGCAGGAAATATATATGAGAAATACATGCGTTTGTCATCTCGGCATGGATGCAGGAAACAAACAAAGCAGCCACGCGAAAAGTGAACACTCATCCCAACCCATGTTTTGTGAGAAGCACCCACTGAGTGCAAGACGCCTTTGATAATATTAGTTCTATATAGGCTCAGATTAACTCATGGCTACACACAATAAACGGAACTGCTACGCCAAGAGTTAATAATCATCACAGCCTGTGGTGTATGGGCATGTAGGTTTATACCCGCCGCGCGTTGTAGCGGCGGGGGCAATGCAGATCATCGTCGTCGCCATAGGCTCAGAGCCGCTACGGCTGCAACCGAAGTTGCATGCCAAGTAGCAGGCGACCATCATCACCGAAGTGATTTCGACGGTTAAAGGCAGAATCAGCGTCCTCATCAGCCAACCAACGACAAACCTTATAAAAGGTTATGATTTATGCCCAACAACAACTAATCATCGAGTTGTCGGTGAACGCTTTAATGACTTGTATTGAGCGAAACAGTCACAGCTCCTTATGTATATGCTCGTTATGTGGCTCAGAGTTTAAAAAAGAAATTGGCCGCAAGGCGGGTTGCAGTTCCAAAACCTACCATCTACCGCCCTTGCCACGCCATCTTCATCAACTGTCCGAAAAAGATTTTGAACTCATCATAGCCAAGCAACAGAACTGAGTAAATGCAGAGGTAACTTTAAGAGTCAACAGTTAAACAACATGAACATAATGAAGAGATGGCGTAATAAGTTGTCCTAATGGCATTAGCACTTACTTCATCCACAAACTGTAAGATGATTTGTCATTTGGGAATACATGACTTTAGTTGTTTCCATCCAAGCCCATTTCGATAACATTCAACGGTATTGAATAAGCCACGTAACCCTCCCACATTCCCGTTTCTAGCCATTTAATACCAAGTAGAGTATCAATAAGTAGTAAACATAGATTATCAAACACGAAACTTACCAAAAAGTCAAGTGTTTGATTGTGCAGTAAATCTTCCTTCCCATCAGAACTGATTGGCTGTACAAATCTGATAAAATATCATTAATTGATAAATTTGAACTTGGATTCCGTGTATGCTTGGTTGATGATTTAGACAATTCATGCTCAAGATTCAAGGAATTATCGGCTTCCGGATCCTCTTCAATGCCAAAAATGGAAAATGGCACTGGCTCTTTATAATTCTTTTTACTTGAATCAAATCCCTATAACAATTAAAGAATGAGAATAACACTATTAAAAATAGAAACAAATTAAAAACAGATATAGTAGTGCTAGAAAACATGAGAAAAAAAAGCTTTAATTTACCTCCGGCTTTGATTCAGATTCTTGAAATGTTGTCTCAAATTTCCCAAAACTTTCATCATTAGCAGCACCCAACCAGTTGCATCACCTGTACACGGGTCATAGAAACGCGTCATAGAGCTCAGACAAAATACAGTGTACTGTGAAACACGCCAACCAGTTGCATCGTGACGATGCCATCACAGTCGGTGGACACAGGGCAGGCAGGCGCATGAATGTGTTGTCATCATCGCTCGGGTAAAGCGAGGTGTGTACGTCGACAACCGCTTGCTGGCAGCTGAAAATTCAAAAGAGTGTCCCACCTGTACACGGGTCATAGAAATTTATATGAGCAACATAACTTGATAGGGCACACCACATTCACATCGATCATTGTTAGTGAAGTTAGTGAAATCCATATAAGCTTTTATGGGTCGTTAAGAAGCAAGAGTAAACAACTTTTCATCTTTCACCCGTGTCAAGCAGAGCCAAAACATGTAAGCGCGCGCACACACACACACACAAAAAACAAAATGTGCATAAACAACCAAGGACAAATAGAATCGAATGACACAGAAAAGAAGGCAAAACAGTAAAACATGTACACAACCTATTCTAAAAACAACAACGTCAAAATCTAGACAGTAAGCATTTCGTCGAGCACCTTGGCTACAAAGTTTAACACAACAATTCTGAAAACAACAAGAATATGGCAACCCAAACATTGAAAGCTACTGAAACAAATAATGCTATCACTATTCCGCTGATCATAACAAAGGCAATCAAAACGCATGCAACAATATGATGGATCAGAATTAATAAGAACACAATAAATGAGCCAAGTCTCTCTAATATTATTGATTGAAAACTTTAGAATGTGATGATCAAACACCACAGATTACATGCCATTATATAGGCCAAACATAAACGGCTACATGCTGAAAAATAGAACTAACAAAACGTCTACTTATTCAAAAACTAAACCAACTGAATAACTAGAAACTCGGCAGAGGACTTGATCTTCAGATGAGAGACTTGACTACTTGATCTCCGGATATCATGCAGATGACAAGCACATTAATTTGGATCATTTTTAATACCCCTTGATCCAAACTCCTTAACTCCAATCACATGCCTGAAGAACACAAACTTTTCTTTAGGAAGGGCCTTTGTAAACACATATGCAAATTGATCATTTGTGCTACAATAACTCAAACAAACTTGCTCCCGATTCACCATATCTCTAATGAAATGACGCTTTAGCTCAATATGCTTAGTCTTAGTGTTGAGAACTGGATTTTTAGACAGATCAATGGTTGACTTGTTATCACAAAAGATAATTGTAGCATGGACTTGAGGCACATTTAAATCACTTAAAAACCTTCTTAACCAAATGGCCTGACATGTAGCACTTATGGCAGCAATGTACTCAGCTTCAGTACTAGACAAGGCCACTGTCGTTTGCTTCTTGGATGACCAAGATACTGTTGCATCACCAAGTAAAAACACATTCCCTAACACACTTTTCATGTGATCATGGCTAGAAGCCCAATCACTATCAGTGTACCCAACTAACTGATCATAACTGGCCCTTTTGTACCACAATCCAAACTGACTTGTACCTGCAATATATTTTAATACTCTTCTACCAGCCCCCAAATGAACTTTTGATGGTGACTACATAAATCTGGACAACACACCCACAGCATAAGATAGATCTGGTCTAGTGTGAGTTAAGTAAATCAAACCTCCAATCAGACTTCTATAAGTAGTTGCATCAACCTTGAGTTCACCATCATCTTGAACATACTTCTCTTGTGCACTCATAGGTACTGATTCAGTGTTGCAGCCTTTCATACCAAACTTTTTAAGAAAATTGCAGACATAACCTTCTTGACTTATGAAAACCCCATCATTGGTCTGCTTGACTTCAAGACCAAGAAAGTATTGAAGTAGACCCATGTCAGTCATTTCAAAAACTGCTTTCATTCCATTTTTGCACTCTTGAATGAGCCTACTACATGAGCTAGTACAGATGATATCATCCACATATAGGCACGCATAGATAATATCATCTTTACTAGTTTGTTTAACATAGAGAGTAGGTTCATTCAAGCTCTTCTTAAATCCATGCTCCTGGAAATAACCATCTATTTTGGAGTACCAGGCTCTAGGAGACTGCTTCAAACCATACAAGGCCTTTTTCAGCTTATACACTTTGTCTTCAGCTCCTTTTACTTCAAAACCCTCAGGCTGCTCAACATATATATCTTCTTGCAGATCACCATTTAGAAATGTTGATTTAACATCCATCTGGTGCACATTCCAACCACAATGAGCAGCTACAGCCAGGATCAGTCTATTTGTTTCATACCTTGCAACAGGTGGAAAGGTTTCTTCAAAATCTATTCCCTTCTTCTGGAATATCCTTTTGCCACCAACCTTGCTTTGTACTTCAACACCTTACCATCTGGTCCAATTTTGGTCTTAAATAGCCACTTAAGACCAACAATATTCTTGTTCTTTGGAACTGCAACAAGCTTCCATGTCTCATTCTTCTCAATTGAGCTTAGTTCTTCTTTCATAGCCTTCAACCATTCCTGTCTCTTAGAAGCTTCTTCATAATTAATTGGATCTGCAACACTCAATGCAAAGTGCAAATTCATGAACTCAGTTATAGGTTGTGTGTTAGCATATAGATCTTCAACTGTCCTAACTCTAGTAGGACCAGAAGAACTACTAGAGCTGGACCCTTGATCACCACCATTTTGCACTAAACTGCTAGCAGGAGTATGAGGTTCAGTAACCTTATTTGACTGTGTATTGACATCTTCAGAGTTGGGAGCTGGTTCTTGATCTTCAATGAGCTCTTCTAAATCAGCAAGGAAAGGATCAACATACAATCAGTCATATGCTTCTGACTTAAACTTGTATGTTGCTTCCCAGTCCCATTAATCATTCTCAAGAATGGTAACTTCATCTCTTGGCCTGGATTCCAATTTCATGGTGTCTGGATTGTATAACCTGTACCCTGCATAGCATAACCAATAAACACCATTTTGTGTGATCTATTATCCAGCTTCCTTCTTCCTTGAGCATATGAATGACCATACCCAATGCATCCAAATGTTCTAAGAAAGGATACATCAGGTTTGTCATTACACCATAACTCATAAGGTGTCTTGTTTTCAACTGCAGCAGTGGGGGATTTGTTGAGGACATAAACAGCTGTGGCAATTCCTTTGCCCATAGAAAGTTTGGTAAACTTCTGTCTTTGAGCATGCTTCTGGTCATCCCCATTATAGTTCTGTTTTTCCTCTCCACTACACCATTGTGTTGAGGTGTATGTGGAGGGGATAATTCTCTCTTGATTCCTGCTTGATCACAGAACTGATTGAACTCTTTTGACATAAATTCACCCCCACGATCAGATCTTAGAACCTTGATAACATGTTCACTTTGCTTTTCAACCAGGGCCTTAAACACTTTAAACTTAGAGAATGCTTCAGATTTGTTTGTAAGGAAATAACCCCAACACATTCTAGAATAATCATCAACAAGTAAGTAGTAGTACAAACTCTTACCAAGGCTGGGAACTTGCATGGCACCACATAGGTCCATGTGTATGAGCTCTAACTTCTTTGAGGCCCTCCAGGAATGAGAATTGAAAGATAGTCTAGTTTGTTTACCAAGTATGCAACCTTTACATACTTCAGCACCCCTTATCTTTGGAATACCTTCTGCCATATGCTTGTTATGCAGATTCTTTAAGCTATTGAAGTTTAAGTGCCCATACCTTTGATGCCATAGTTGAGCAACAAACTTGTTATTGCTTGTGCCTTCTGATTTTGTAGCATCAAGCAAGAACAGGTTGTTACTAGACACCATTACTTCCATAACATCTACACCATTATTCTTTATTGAGCACTTGCCATTGGCAAACAAAAGGGAGTATCCCTTCTTCATAAGTTGCCCAACGCTGAGTAAATTATACTCAAGTGAGGGAGCATAATACACATTTTCCAATAGCTTGTATTGAGATGTGGCAGTATGAATTCTTACAGTACCCTTTCCTTCAACATTTAGAGTCTTTTTATTGCCTAATTGAACTTCAAGTTTAAAAATTTCATTCAAAGAGACAAAACCGCTTCTTGTTCCTGTCATGTGATTTGAACATCCCGAATCAATAAACCAAAGATTATTTGATTCACTTACTTGTGTAATCATGGCCATGAACAGGTGAGGTTCTTCATTTAATTGTTCTTCCTTTTCCACAGCTTCACCAGCCATGTTTGCATATGAATCTTCAGTATTGTACCAACAATCTTTGGCCATATGTCCATATTTTTTACAAACATGGCATTGTGGAACCTTGCTTCTATCAAAGTTTTTGCTTCTTCCTCGGCCTCTGAAGTTTTATCTACCTCTTCCTCTATTTGTGTTAGATGGGAGCCTGTTGTTGTTGTCTTACATCACTTGAAGAGCATGCTCCTCAGTTTTTTGAGTTTTATCATTCATACGGTTGTTTAACCTCTCTTCCTGAGATTGAAGAGACCCCATTAGTTTCACATGAGAGAGTTGAGAAAGATCCAGTGATACCTCAATAGATGGCACAACAAAATCAAATTTTGGAGATAAACTCCTCAGGATCTTTTCAAATATGGCTTGATCAGAGACCTCTTCACCATAGGATCTCTTTTGGCTTACAATAGCCATGACTCGTGAGAAGTAATCACCCACAAGTTCACTTTCTTTCATCATAAGATTTTCAAATTCTCTTCTAAGGCCCTGAAGTTTCATAGCCTTGACTTGATCATCACCTTGGTATTCCATCTTCAAGGTTTCCCAGCTTTCCTTGGCAGATTCTGCAGAGGCAATCCTTGAAAAGAGATGATCATGTACAACTTGTTGTATTAAAGCCATAGCATGAGCATCCTTTTTTCGTTGAGATCTTGCTTTCCCAAGATCCTGATTAGTCTGATCCACTCCATTTTCAACTAAATCCCACAAGTCTCTAGACTTGAGGATTGTCTTCATGCAAATGCTCCAATAATCATAACCTTCCCCCTTAAACACCGGAATTGGAGTTGGTGCAGTGGGAAGATTGCTTGCATGATCAGCCATTGATTGTTAGTCAGAGAGAACAAGACTGATTTTATAAGAACAAGGGCTCTGATACCACTGATGGATCAGAATTAATAAGAACACAATAAATGAGCCAAGTCTCTATAATATTATAGATTGAAAACTTTAGAATGTGATGATCAAACACCACAGATTACATGTCATTATATAGGCTAACATAAACGGCTACATGCTGAAAAATAGAACTAACATAACGACTACTTATTCAAAAACTAAACCAACTGAATAACTAGAAACTCGGCAGAGGACTTGATCTTCAGATGAGAGACTTGACTACTTGATCTCCGGATATCATGCAGATGACAAGCACATTAATTTGGATCATTTTTAATATAATACGACCATGAACAGATTGAACTATCAAACCAATAAGCCGAACACACATAAAGAAACCTGAACAACAACAAAGAAAACATACCTGAGCATGTGGCTAGAAGATGCATTTAATAAAGCAAGACAACTCTATCATTTGTTCGATTACCAGCTATTACTGCCGCCACCAAGGGTTTCGCAAATGAATCCGGTAACAACGGTAATCGACGTCCAGCACGACCACAACCAGGTTTCGGAGCTCAAAAACCCTCGATTACCAGTTCTATCACCGCCGGCACCTAAGGTTTCGTAAATTAACCCGGTAACAATGTGTTTACAACTTTGTTACACGCACTACGATGATGATGTATCAGGTTACCGGTATGTCGCCGGAAGACACAGAGACAAAGGAAGGCAGCGGCAAAGGAGATAGCACATATAAAGAGGAAGGAAACATATATGCGGTTCTGCTTTGAAGACTTGTATGTCGCTTTATCGAGTGGTATTGAGTGAAACAGTAACATCCCCTCATATCAAAAGTTAGTATTTGTGTGTGTGTGTATATATATATATATATATATATATAGGGTAAGGATATTGTGGAAACCCAATATTAGAGTGAAAACCTTGGAAACTATATATCATCCCTTGATCTAAGTTGATCAATGGCTCACATTAAAAGTTCCATTAAAACTTAAAATATGGTGATATTTAAATGATAAAAGGTACCAGAAGGTTATATTGGTAATTTGAATTTGCTTTAAGTCAAAAGCTTTATCAGCCATGTCACATCAAATAAACACTTTATCATCTCTCTCATCTCTCCTGCCATTTTCTTTTCAAACCACCATTTTCTCTATCATCTTTCCTCCTCCTTTAAAAATAAATCTCTTCAACCTCAAATCTAAGTTCTCTAATTTCTCTTATTTTGTTTAAAAAACATAAGTTAAACATAATCCATTTAAATGATGAAGATAGAACACGGATGTGAAGCAGTTAACAATTATGAGGATCTTCGATCTGACCAGGTATGTGTGTGTTCTAGTTTTTGTTCTAATCCTTATACTGATTTTACGACCTGATCGATCACCCTAGTGCTTTACCATAACCATTCAAATAATACATTAATCTAGATTAAGCTACATCTAGCATGTGGAACTCGCAAGTATATTTTGAAATGTGTTTCTCTGCAGATTTTTGTTACATTTTTCTCCGGTTTTAATAGTTTAGGATCTGTGTCTGATTTATAGAAAAAGTTATACAGAAAACTGAAATGGTTTGCTCATTAGGATCTTTAGATGCTGTGATAATACCATATAGAATACTGAACTATAGAAGAAAATTGTAAGTAGTCTAGCTTACTAGGATAGTATAATGTCTTTTGTGTTTTGGATAGATGCACTCCATGTGTTTGATGAAATGCCTAACTGGGTTAACATGTGTTACCTCTGTTAGTATGTTAGAAGTTAATGGTGATTGTATGGAAACTAGTTATAAGGTCTTTTGTGTTTAGCATATATGGATGTCCATTTAAAGTTAATGGTGAATGTATGGAAGGTAATTATAATGTCTTTTGTGTTTTGGATATATGCACTCCATGTGTTTGATGAAATGTCTAACTAGGTTAACATGTGTTACTTCTGTTAGTATGTTTAGATGATGAGTTTGTGACACCGTTTAACACCTCATCTATTGTTTTGCAGTTGATAACGAAGACCCCCTACTGGTTATGTTAACATACGAAGTCCAAGGAAGCCGAGAAAAATATGTAGAAAAACTTTTGAATAACGTCTTCTTTTTGGTATTCAATTTATAGAATTACTAGATTTATTTTATTAAAGTGGTCAATAGTTTGTAATAATACTTTGTAATAACGTATGTTAATAGTTTGTATGCTTTATTTCTCATTAAACTTATTAAGTTAAAGTGGTCAATAGTTTGTAATAATACTTTGTAATAATGTGTTTTACCAAATAATATGTGTTAACATCTCATTAATAGTTTGTAATGATACTTTGTAATAACGTATGTTAATAGTTTGTGTGCTTTATTTCTCAGTAAACTTATGAAGTGAAAACTATGGGGGTAAGCAAGATAAATAAAAGGCTGACAAAATAAATACAAGTTTAACATATGTTACCAAATAATACATGTTAACCTCTTATGCAACATTAACACATGTTAACCTTCCATGCAGTTCATTTGAATGTCCCGGGTAGGTTTTTCTGTGGTTCAATAGTTTGTAATGATACTTTGTAATAACGTGTGTTAATAGTTTGTATACTTATGAAGTAAAAACTACAATGGTAAGCAAGACAAAAAAAAGGGTTGACATTAAATACGAGTTTAATAAATGTTACCAAATAACACATGTTAACCTCTCATGCAACATTAACACATGTTATACCATGTGTTTAGTCATCGTACAGACCCGCCAGCCTAGTAGGTTAAATATTCTTTAAGTTAAGACACACAAAAGGGGTAAAGCTAACATGTGATAGTGGTTCACATAAGTAACACGAGTTAAACAATATTCCCAGATTATGCTCCCTGCATAGTAGGTGTGTATTATCCATTCCTCATGTTTACAAAAAAAAAAAACTAACTAATCGAAAATTAACATGTGTTTAGCCCATCCTACGGATCTGGCTAGAAAGAGTGCATAACTATTTGTCAGTTGGGTCCGTAACCTAACACGTGTTATACCATGTGTTTAGTCATCGTACAGACCCGCCCACATAGTAGGTTAAATATTCTTCAAGTTGAGACACACAAAAAGGGTAAAGCTAACATGTGTTAGTGGTTCACAAAAGTAACACGTGTTAAACCATATTCCAATATTATGCTCCCTGCATAGTGGGTGTGTGTTATATGTTCCTACAAATGTTTATGAAAAAAACTAACTAATAGAAAATTAACATGTGTTAAGTCCATCCCACGGATCCGTCTAGTAGAATGCATAACAACTATTTGTCAGTTGTGTCCATGCCCTAACATGTGTTGTACCAATTGTTTTGGTCATCATACAAACCCACCCGCCTAGTAAATGAAATGTAGTTTATGCACACCATCCCGCGGGTGGTTGAGACACACAAAAAAGGGTCAGCTAACATGTGTTAGTCCTTCACATATGTAACACGTGTTAATAACATATCCAGATTATGCCCACTGCATGTAGATTCAAGTGGTTATGCACACCAAAATCAACAACTTACATAATAACATATATCATATGTATTCAAAATGGGACACCGTGAGGGTCACATAGTTTAAGTTATACATACCAAAGATTTTAAAGATCATATGCACTGAATAATCACCAAAACATAGTTAGGCGGTGTTATGTACATAACAAAGTAGGAACACTAACATACACTGTTACGTGTACATATCACGACCCCAAAAAAACTAAAACAACAGCATAGTGCTGCACTTGCAGTGCTGAGGTGACACTACTGTGTTGAACCTCCGGTCTGGAGGTTCTCTTGAAGTTCTTGTTGTGAAACCTTCTCGCAGTTACGTGAATCGTGACAATGACATACTTCTTACAAGTGCGACATAGCCTGGTTCCGTTGGGAGTTTCAATCAAGTAATGCGGTGGGGGGGATCTTCGTTATCATCTGCAAAACAAATTGGTGAGATGTTAAACTGTGTTACCCAGCCATCATCTAACATAAAAAAAACTGAGTTAATGCATGCTAATTCAAAAAATCTAGTGGTATCATGTGTTATCAAATCATCATCTATGATACAGACAGAAAACTAGTGTAACACATGTTAGTCGGTGTCCAATTAGAACATGTATCACCCCCCCCCCCTAAAAAACAAAAACGACCCGCATGCAGAAAAAGTTAACACATGCTAATACAAAAATCCAATTATATCGTGTATTAGCTGCAAAGTAATAAAACACACCGCAGAAGAAATCATAATAAACATAAGTAAAACCGTATCACCCCCCCCCCCCCAATTTTGGTAAAATGTAGGACTTACATGGATAATGGAATTACTAAAACATATGTTTGTTGTTTACTGGGGTGTTAAAAAACAAAAGTATACCAACAGCAAAACAAAAAAGGTGAGATGTTAACATGTGTTAACAAACCATCATCTAATATACTGACTTAAGAAAACTGTGTTAACACTTGTTAATTCGAAAATCTAGTGGTATCAATTGTTACTCAAATCATCATCTGTGATACTAACAGAAAACCATACAGGAAAGTTAACACATATTAATTCGAAAAACCCAGTAATATCATGTAGTAGCTGCAAGTAATAAAACACACCTTAGATTGCATAAATGAGCAAGTATTCACATTACTAATCTTAATATCAAACAAAATACTGGCTAATACTTTAACCAAAAATCAAATAAAATACAAAAGTTTTCAAAAGTGAAGCTAAAAAGTGTATAACTATATTTAAACATCATCATCTCTCTTCTCTCTCCTCTTTTTTTGTCTAATTTTTTTATCTTCTTCAAAAAGAAACCTACAAAAATGTTGTTTAAAATTTTATTTGAACCAAGCAAACCTAAATCTGAAATCCTATATAAAGTCACATAAAAGGATTACGAATTTATGCGAACCAAAAAAAGAAACCATAAAAACAACTTCCGAACCAGAGACTATGTGTGTGATGTTATTTTTAAATAACTTCCAAAAAACCTCGAAATACATAAAACAAAATGATGATGAAAGCACTCCATCATCGTATTCTTAACATATAAAGACATAAAACAAAATGAATCTGAAACATATACCAAATCAGAAAACATGAATAACAAATGTATATGGGTGAACGAAAACACGCGTGTATAAAAAACCCAGCACCTGGTATGTAAACACCATCAGAATTCGCACGCAAGCTGTTTGCCTAGAAGTTGTTCAGAATGAGATGACGTGAAGGAGATGAAATCGGCGGTGGTAGTTTTTAACTCAATATCCATCGACGTTTACACTGAAGAATATATGTTTAAATCCAATGAATGAACCATAAAAAAAACTTCAGATCTTCTTTAATGGCGAAAAGTTTAGAAATAGAATGATGATGTTGGTGTGATTTTAATTGGAAAATGGTGACACCCATAAAAGTTGTGGATGGATAGTACAAGCAACTAGTCTATATAATGAAAAAGGTAGTATGGGGAAATGGGAGAAGGTACAATCAGATAAGATGTAAAGGGAGTGGCAAATTACAAGTATAACCTTGAATACCCATATCCATTATTGAACAATGAGTGTGATGTGACACCTTCCTATCCACATATGGGGTTTTCAAAGTTTTCACTCTAACTAAGGTTTCCTATAGATACTTATACTATATATATATATATATATATATATATATATATATATATATATATATATATATATATATAATATGCATGCATGGTAAAGACCATGTACTCTCCCCTATATTTTATTTTGTAAGTTGTGTGTTTACTCTTTATGTTTAATTTAATATTTATAATTTATCTTTTATTATTTAATTAACTCTAGCTTTTTATTGGGGTAACTTCGTAGAAATGTAACCAAGTTTGCTAATTGTTCCAATTAGATCAATCAAACTTTTTTTGTCTCTCTAAAGTCACTCAAGTTTCATTTAGTATTCCAATACTATGTAATTATCAGGTTTTCAGGTAAAAGTGATGATGTGTCAGGTTTTAATATTTTTTAATAAATATTTTAAACATGTAAAATTTTAAAAAAAAAATATTTTTTTAAATCTTCATTTTATAAAACTCACCTAATAAAAATAATATCCACATAAGCATTAAAATGAAAGAAAAAATAAAAATAAAAAAAGAAGATGACCTGATGACCTTGTAATTACATAGTATTAGAAAAACAAAGGAAATTTGAATGACTTTAGAGAGACAATAAAAGTTTGAGTGACTTAATTAGAACATCAAGCAGACTTGGTTACATTTGTGTGGCATTTCTCCATTTTTATTATATTTAATTAATATAATCTCGGACATGTAATAACGGGGTGTTACACAGACCGTCTGAGTGGAGGTGCGGAATTTGTTTTAAAGGCCCGTGTCAAACACGATCCTCAACCAAAAACCATCTACATATACTTTATTTTTGCAAAGGCGATTAATAGAAGATGATGCGGTTGAAGTGCTTGAATCAAGATTCGGTACATTTTGTATTCGTACTTATTTAAATTATTTTTACTTTTGTATACGCTATTATTTTATTTTCTCGTTTTTACGTATAGGATACCCCTGAACAAATACTAGGATACCCCTAAAGAGCAGAGAGGGGTGAAAAATGATTGGAAAATTTTCCGGTAAGCTCCGGCGACTTACAGGTTTTGCCGTTTGCGTTTCAACGAGGAAGAAGATGTTGGAAAGTATTCAAAGAACGAGTAATTTGGTCTTGTAGGCTCTTTCAAGTTTTTAAAAGCAAGTCTACACTCCTACGAGTTGATAGCCCATCTCACAAAGAATAATAAAATAATAGTTTTTTTGTGTGTCTATTTCCCAAGAGTACCTGGTCGCTTAATTTAAGTATTTAACATAGGGGCCATCATAACTGTAGGAGGTGACACCAAGTAACTTAGTAATTAAATGAATAAATAAATAAGTTGTATAGGTTTTTTATTTATTATTTGTTAGTTTAGTTTAAAAACTTTGTTCCTATTTCAAGTCCCGTGTCCTTATTATTATTTTTTTTAATAAAACTTTTTTCATTACTTAAGGTTTCTAACTTACATCAAGATAGAAGGTAGAGGGCAACAAGCTGCGCTGCCACCTCTTTTTAAATTGTGAACACTAGTCTACAAAATACAAACCCACCCCCTAGAGATAAACTGTTGCTGTAGATAACTCATTGGACCCTGATAAAGAATACAAATAGCTTCTGATGTTAGGGAGCCAAATATATCAAACATTCAAAGTCCAATGGGACAAAAATTTGTAAATGGTTTGATCATTTATTTGGTTATCAAAATACATAAAAAAAAAAAAAAAAAAAGCAATTCCCATATTTAATTTGAAAAAATACACATAAATTTAAAGCCCAGTAATATTTGCTAATATTAAGTCTCTTGTTTTGTAACGGAGCATAAAAACATGCAAAAATAGCACTAATGCCACGTCATCGTTAGTGACCACCAACACTAAACTTGTTTGGTGTTAATGCGAAGAACTTAATCCGAAGCGTAAAACATATAAAAGAATAACTAAGTCGATCTAGAACTCCTGTGTTGCGACGAACCTATTAAACAAGAAAAATAGACGTAAAATTGTTGAAATTTTAGGTTACGGTGATTTTATAAGAGAACGTAAAAAAAATCATTATTGTGAGAACATAACATAAATTATTTTTGGGATGCCCCTGAATTTTTAGGCTAAATCCGCCACTGACCATAACTGTAATTGAAGTGTTTGGTTTTTGGGTTTTGAAGGCCGTTCCTGTAACGACCCTGGCAGTCGGTGCCGGGTCATCGGGTCGGGTTATCGGAGCTACGCAGCGGAATCCAGGATAATGACAGTCTTGACTCTTCCAGGATCCACGTCATCATTTCTGTTGGGTTACCTGAAACACATGCCAAAAATAGTTTCTGTCAACATAAAGTTGGTGAGGTCGTGTATTTTATAAAGCGAATGGCCAGTTCGTTTATTAATAATTCATTTATAATATTCTTTTATAACATGCTTTACAATTCTAATTCCGGAGGGGAAAATATATGCTATTATATTCTATTAAATTATACCGATTATATGTCAATCTAATATATTGTTTCTATTATATTCTATTAGTTGTCATTCCTATCGATGGTATCACTCTGTTTGTGGTAAATATAATTATTCCTACCCTCTACTTGGGTAAGACTGGTTCTTGTCCTCTAGTCGGACAAGAAAGGAAATGGCGATATACCGGTCAGTACTGTCCTTGTCGTTTCTATTATCCCCTTTCTATAGCTTCTATTAGTAATCATTTTATTATGTAAAGCATTTCTAGGTTTTCTAATAAATGACATGTATTTCCCCGAAAACGCTTAATAAAACAGTAAAAGTGGGGAGTTCACGATACTCACTGGTTTGCGTTATATCTTCTGCTAATCTTCTTATTACAATTATATTTCACATATATATATATATATATATGGATACGTTTTACGCGTGGGACTTGTTAGATTGTAGTATTTAGGATATATATCATATATACAATTTATATATATAGAATTCAGTATATATTAGATAGTCCTAAACCCGGGGTTTATTATTGACACGACACGGACATCCTAAAATCTAGCTGGCCATTACAGCTTGGCACTCGTAGCTAATAAAGCTGGCCATTACAGCTTGGCACACGAACCTACAGAACTCTAGACACAAACTTACCCGGATGCTGGTTCGGCTGATCATATTATTATTAACCCGAGTCTAGTATATCATTTTATATATCGAATCGTTTATATATAAACGTATATATTTTATATATGATTAGTATTCTCTTATTATTATTATTATCAAGTCCGTACGTTATTCGTAATATATATATATATATATTCGTATCATTCTAATAATCCTCGTCTAGTCATTGGACCGGGTTCTATTCCGGGTGTTGACCGAGTCACTGAGTTGACTCGGTATCGGGTTCCGCTTTCCGATTCTATTAACGGTACCTCGCAATCAACATGATTATTATTAATAACTGATTACAATATGTTTAAATCAATTAACCAATAATAATCCTTGAACTTACCGATTAATAACCGGGTACTTGTCGGGAAGTGATCGGAGAGTGACCGGAAGTTAACTGAACTTCCGATTGGTACCCTTTAATATAATCGGGTGGATCAATAGAGCTTATCAAGCACATAACAGAAAGGAAAAGGGTGTGGGTCCGGCTGGTTATAACTCGGTGACACACCGGTCACCAGAACAGAAGGAGAACGGGTCATAGCTGGGTTGATTGATGAGTTATCAGGACTCACGACAGTCACCGTAGCTTGGTGACTGTCCGGATAATAATAATAAGGGATGGTTTATCAAGAACTTATCAGGAACAAAAGGAGGTTTCACAAGTATAAACCGGATATCGAAGGACAGATTCAAGGGTTGTGTTATCCGATGACAGTCACCGATTTGGTGACTGTCCGGTTGGTTTAGAAACAGAAGAACAGGGTGTCGGGTTCATGGGTCGTTCACCGGTGACAGTGGTTTATTGGCTCGAGTGATGGTTCCGGTGGTTACCGGTAGTAATCAAGTGGTTTAAGGGTTGGTTGACGGTTATAAAGATCTAACGACAGTCACCATAACAGCGGTGACTGTCTCAGCATCACATAATAAAACTGAAGAACAGAGGTGGGGGTTATTATCGGGATTCGTAAAGGAAATAAAGAGGAGGTTGTGGTGGTTCGATGTTGAGGAGAAAGACGCAACCGGTGACAGTTGCTGCTCGTTAACAGAGAACTGAACAGGAGAGGAGTTGAAGGGGTGGTTACCGGGCTATATTGGGTTGGAGAGGGTTACCGGAAAGGGGAAAGAAGACAGCGGCGGCGGCGGTTTCCGGCGGCCGGTGATGGAGGTGGTGCGGCTGCTCTCTTTCTCTCTGAAACACACATGTATGTGTGTGTGTTAATTGGGTGCGCAGACAAGGGAGAGGCAAGCAAGGTTTTTAAGATAAGTATAAAACAAGGGGCGTTTGGCAACGAGGATAATAACTGGAACTCGGGTGTTTGGTAACGGGTATAATAATAAAATAAGAAACATTTGGTAACGATTAAATAGTAGATAAGGAGCGTTTAGCCGAGATAATAAAAATCCAATAATTATTATCTATGTAATCGGTTAAAACGGTTGGTCGCGAGATTCGAACTTAAATATTTTATTAAATAGTCGGGTGGTCGGGTACGACCCGACCCGTTAAAGAGACCCGTAACACTTCGAGGTGTTACACTCTCCCCCCCTTAGGAAATTTCGTCCCCGAAATTTGAATGATCTTGTCCTTTATACCTTAATCTTTAAGGATATTACAAATCTAAACCTGAATACTCATCACGAGTCATGATCAGTACTCATGGTTTGCGAGGAATTCGATCTTTATATCAATTCTGAGACTACATAATTTAGAGATGTCAATCTGTAATAATACATCTTGATCATGCTTCTAATTACGTTTTAACCTTTCTTGCTATAGTCATGTTAATTCAGATACATGGATTATCTATAACTTCTGATATGACTAGTAAAGGTTCTTGATATAGATTGATATCTTCTTTATACGGTGAACATTCTTCTAATCTTGTTTCTCATTAGAATGAGAAACAGACTGAATATTATTCTTATATAAAGACAATTCGAACATACTTTGAGATTCTAATCGTTTTTCTTCTGAAAGATTTACAAACTTTCAGCAAACATCGCTAGAGTCTCAAATCGATACAATTTATTTATCGCTTGATATTCGGATTCATTTACAATGATGGATTCTAGTTGGTTCTTAAGAGATAGATACGGAAGTCCCTTCATTATCATGACTTGAATGGGATCCGAGCTACTACCTCTTTTATTCGAACTTTAGAATTTACCATCATTGTAATTTCAATTCTGAAAGAGTAGGAATGATTTCTCAGATCATTAGGCGTATCTTATCCGAGTCTAAAGGTGCCGGAAAAGACTAATTGAACTTGTTGAATTACACGGTTTCAACAGTTCCTTTTTATTATCTTGATCTACTGAAATCAGTTATTAAGATTTCTCTTAAATCATTGATAATAATCTTACTGACTATTTCATTGATGATTAACTGCATTGTATCTCATTACATATCAATTGACTTTTCTTATCGTATTATTGTGAATGAGGTCTTTCACAATTCTACAGTCAATATATGTAACTTTCTCTTTATAGTCTCGGAATCTACTGGTAACAGTCGTTGTTACGATTCTTTGACTTTAAAATTCTAAGAACAATGCATCATTCATTCTTTCTCAAAATCATGATTATCATTCAGGTTTAACGCATAAATACTTATTGCGTTAAGTATTTCTGCAATTATTCCTTCTTGATATCATTATTTCGGAATTCGTTAACGCTCTCCATAAAATATTCTATAATTTCTTCTTATAAAATATTCTTTATAAAATTCTAGTTGTTTTCTTACGACTTATATTCTTATCTGATAATTATATTTCTTGGCATATCAGATGCCTTTCTATTATTCAGACATATCGGATGTCTTTTCAATTTATAGTTCTTCTTATTTTTCGATTTTATATTCTTTTATTTATCTATTTATATTCTTTTATATCCAAGCAAATACTGATACTCATTTATAGCAGATACTATAAATCCAGTATTTCTATAATATATGCTTGCTTGGAATAATTCTTTTATATTTATGTACTCAATTAAAGTTTATACTTTCAGTGTCTGAAAACACTTTCCGATAAACTTATATATAGGCAATCTATCATAGATTCTTAATCCAACTTATTATAAGCGAAGCTTATTTCATTTGGATCTTCGTATAGATAGTTCTTGCCAGAACAGTGATTTCTTATAATAACTCTCACAAGCCGTTATTCGGAATAGGGAATCCATCCTTCTTTAGCCAGAGAGTTTCACTGGAAAAATGAGCATAATTCTATTCATTTTTCGTTTTCACTTCGATTATACCTTGCGAATCTCTACGCGATTCCGCTTGGTATCAATTATATTTCGATATATTCAATAAATTATTTCTTTTGATAATTCGTTGGATTCTACCATTTCTAGTTTCTGAATCCATATAGATTTTTATCGGTTATATTATAAGGATTTAACAAATCTTTCATCACTTCTTATTCATGATTTTCAACTTGGTAACATTTGACCGTTTTACCAATTTGATTATACTATAACTCTCGCGAGTCTTATACAAAAGTGATTGCGAAGATTTGTTCATAGTAGTATATATCCTTACAAAAGAATCCTGTGACTTGGTGGCAAATGTCCGGATATACCTTCTGTAAGGGTCCGGATATCATTTGCCCCGGAGATTGCACAGAGGACATACAACTATCTTTGGTTGACAATCAGAAATCAATATACTGATTTCTATGATTCGTAGAAATTAACCAATCGATGGTTTTTATTCTGCGAACATATTCTTAGTCGTATTTCACGAAGAAATTTCAACTAGATTGCCAGTTCTGTGGTCGTATTCACCTCATATAATATGCTGATGGTTCGACTATATATTTCTTCTTATTATTTCTTATTATTTCTTTTAATATGTTCATGACACAAACAAACTGTGATCTTGATAAACTCCTACTCGAATGTTCCTGTGCCTGTGGCGTTCATAATTATGTCGCGATCATAATTACTATTCCACCTCACCTAACATTCCAGTACTTATTTATTTTAATCACAATTGGTATGTGTCCTTCACATATTATTCTGATATTCTTTTCTTTATTTTCTCTTAAATTTGAAATTATATTATTCCGGAATAAAACATGTTGATCCGAGTCTAACGAAATAGACTGTCAATCGTTCAAGAATTTGATCACTTCAAAAGATGTCCAATATAACCATCCAATCTTTTAATCTTTTTGACTTGTTCGAGTCATAGGATTAAGATGGTACTTATATTGTTGCATAATCGAGCGAGTAGAATTCGGTTTCTTTAGAGAGATTCCAAATTATTTTTGTCACGAGAATTTCAAAATAATAATATTTCTATTCAAAATATTATCTTAATTCTCGGAAGAAAAGACCGAAGATATCATCTGGCTGAGGTTTCTCTATGTATATCCAAAGGGAGATTTATAGAACGTGGTAAATACTCATTGTTCATATCGAGATAAAATATCAAGGAAGTTATACGATCGAATATAGATATAGAATTGTACCGAAAATACTGGTAATAAATATGATTTCCAAGCAGGTAATGTCTGGTGAAGTTGAGAGAATTTCTGGGGGTGCTTAATACGAATGAAGTCAGCGTCTTGAAAATATATCTTAAAATAGATTATTGATAAACTTAAATCGGTTGAAGTTGCTAATGAATATGTTTGCTCCACGCAAGGAAAAACTAAAACGGACTTAGGAAAACTGTAACTTGATTTATCGAACAGAAATATCTAGGAATAAATCCAGTAAATTACTGAAATATTCTGAAGGGGTTTTAAAAACAATCGATACTATCATCGGAATTTTTCTGATTTTCGGTTAAAAGATTAGAGGGAACTCTTTAGAAACACAATATTCATATGTCTCTAGCATGTCTGATTCCTAATGAGTTGCGGAATTTGTAGTAAAAATAATATTTCTTGAAACTCGATCATAGGAATGTTCAAGTTGAAGCGTAATATTCGTATTTTATTTATAAATATTGGAATAATCGTAGGGTTAATAATTTGAAATCGAATATATTTAGCCACTGAGACTGGAATAATTCAATAAACTTATATGAAGTTTCTTGAATCAACGATGGATGATTTATGTTTTATAATCTATTTATTTTTCTATATAAATATATATACTTTTTATAACTTTATTCATTTCGTATTTATTTCTCAATTTATTTTCTGGTTTCTTTTCTGTATTTCTATCTTATTTCTTTTAATGTCGTGATTTCTGTTCTATATTCTTTCGTATTTCGTATAGCCTTAATATCCTGTAAGATTTCCCAGAATTTAAATGTGCATGTAAATTCACAATTGTGTACAGAATTGTCAATTTACCCCACAAAATCATTCTAGTAATATCCTGTAGTGGATTCGTTTTAATTTCTAATATACTATTATGGTTCTCACCAACTTTATAATGGTTTGGCATTTAGGTACCCAAAATTTTATCCTCTAATATTCTTTTACCTTATACATATTTCTAATCAAAATTTCTTTTAAAAGACATTTCTGGTAGATCCTGGATTAATAAAGATTTCAAGACTGTCATCAAGCGCCGCTCTGATACCAACCTGTAACGACCCTGGCAGTCGGTGCCGGGTCGTCGGGTCGGGTTATCGGAGCTACGCAGCGGAATCCAGGATAATGACAGTCTTGACTCTTCCAGGATCCACGTCATCATTTCTGTTGGGTTACCTGAACACATGCCAAAAATAGTTTCTGTCAACATAAAGTTGGTGAGGTCGTGTATTTTATAAAGCGAATGGCCAGTTCGTTTATTAATAATTCATTTATAATATTCTTTTATAACATGCTTTACAATTCTAATTCTGGAGGGGAAAATATATGCTATTATATTCTATTAAATTATACCGATTATATGTCAATCTAATATATTGTTTCTATTATATTCTATTAGTTGCCATTCCTATCGATGGTACCACTCTGTTTGTGGTAAATATAATTATTCCTACCCTCTACTTGGGTAAGACTGGTTCTTGTCCTCTAGTCGGACAAGAAAGGAAATGGCGATATACCGGTCAGTACTGTCCTTGTCGTTTCTATTATCCCCTTTCTATAGCTTCTATTAGTAATCATTTTATTATGTAAAGCATTTCTAGGTTTTCTAATAAATGACATGTATTTCCCCGAAAACGCTTAATAAAACAGTAAAAGTGGGGAGTTCACGATACTCACTGGTTTGCGTTATATCTTCTGCTAATCTTCTTATTACAATTATATTTCATATATATATATATATATGGATACGTTTTACGCGTGGGACTTGTTAGATTGTAGTATTTAGGATATATATCATATATACAATTTATATATATAGAATTCAGTATATATTAGATAGTCCTAAACCCGGGGTTTATTATTGACACGACACGGACATCCTAAAATTTAGCTGGCCATTACAGCTTGGCACTCGTAGCTAATAAAGCTGGCCATTACAGCTTGGCACACGAACCTACAGAACTCTAGACACAAACTTACCCGGATGTTGGTTTGGCTGATCATATTATTATTAACCCGAGTCTAGTATATCGTTTTATATATCGAATCGTTTATATATAAACGTATATATTTTATATATGATTAGTATTCTCTTATTATTATTATCAAGTCCGTACGTTATTCGTAATATATATATATATATATATTCGTATAATTCTAATAATCCTCGTCTAGTCATTGGACCGGGTTCTATTCCGGGTGTTGTCCGAGTCACTGAGTTGACTCGGTATCGGGTTCCGCTTTCCGATTCGATTAACGGTACCTCGCAATCAACATGATTATTATTAATAACTGATTACAATATGTTTAAATCAATTAACCAATAATAATCCTTGAACTTACCGATTAATAACCGGGTACTTGTCGGGAAGTGACCGGAGAGTGACCGGAAGTTAACTGAACTTCCGATTGGTACCCTTTAATATAATCGGGTGGATCAATAGAGCTTATCAAGCACATAACAGAAAGGAAAAGGGTTTGGGTCCGGCTGGTTATAACTCGGTGACACACCGGTCACCAGAACAGAAGGAGCACGGGTCATAGCTGGGTTGATTGATGAGTTATCAGGACTCACGAAAGTCACCGTAGCTTGGTGACTGTCCGGATAATAATAATAAGGGGTGGTTTATCAAGAACATATCAGGAACAAAAGGAGGTTTCACAAGTATAAACCGGATATCGAAGGACAGATTCAAGGGTTGTGTTATCCGATGACAGTCACCGGATTTGGTGACTGTCCGGTTGGTTTAGAAACAGAAGAACAGGGTGTCGGGTTCATGGGTCGTTCACCGGTGACAGTGGTTTATTGGCTCGAGTGATGGTTCCGGTGGTTACCGGTAGTAATCAAGTGGTTTAAGGGTTGGTTGCTGGTTATAAAGATCTAACGACAGTTACCATAACAGCGGTGACTGTCTCAACATCACATAACAAAACTGAAGAACAGAGGTGGGGGTTATTATCGGGATTCGTAAAGGAAATAAAGAGGAGGTTGTGGTGGTTCGATGTTGAGGAGAAAGACGTAACCGGTGACAGTTGCTGCTCGTTAACAGAGAACTGAACAGGAGAGGAGTTGAAGGGGTGGTTACCGGGCTTTATTGGGTTGGAGAGGGTTACCGGAAAGTGGAAAGAAGACAGCGGCAGCGGCGGTTTCCGGCGGCCGGAGATGGAGGTGGTGCGGCTGCTCTCTTTCTCTCTGAAACACACATGTATGTGTGTGTGTGTTAATTGGGTGCGTAGACAAGGGAGAGGCAAGCAAGGTTTTTAAGATAAGTATAAAACAAGGGGCGTTTGGCAACGAGGATAATAACTGGAACTCGGGTGTTTGGTAACGGGTATAATAATAAAATAAGAAACATTTGGCAACGATTAAATAGTAGATAAGGAGCGTTTAGCCGAGATAATAAAAATCCAATAATTATTATCTATATAATCGGTTAAAACGGTTGGTCGTGAGATTCGAACTTAAATATTTTATTAAATAGTCGGGTGGTCGGGTACGACCCGACCCGTTAAAGAGACCCGTAACACTTCGAGGTGTTACAGTTCCGTTCGGTTTCATTTTTTTTTGTAACGGTTTGGTTCAGTTATTCGGTTTTTTTAAATATAATTACATAAAAGGGTAGGGATCCTAAGAGAACCAACCCATATTTGAGAACTGTGAGAACCATTCTGGACCACATATTTCTTATAAAGGATTTTTTTTTTTTTTTTTTGCTTTAATCGCATGTTTTTATGCAAGAATTTTTTTTCATTTATACATATGTGTATATAGCAATATATATGCGTATATTATATTTTCAGCTATACATATGTGTATATTTCAGATATACATATGTGTATATTGCAATTATACACATGTGTATATTGAAAAAAAAAATTCCTGCATAAAAAACAGCGATTAAAGCAAAAAAAAAAAAAAAGAAAGAAAAAAAAATTGCCTTAGAGAAATGTGTGGTCCAGAATGGTTCTCTTAGTTCTCAATTTGGCCAAAGGTTCTCATTTGAAACAATTCCTTACGTAAAATATAAAAATAAAACGTATAATCCAAGATTTAATAATCATTCTTAGATGTTTACATTTATATTAGTATATTTAACCTTTTAAATCAATATTGTTAGTCCAGAATCTTCTCTACCGGGTATCAAACAAACAATCGAGTGCGGAAAACAAGATTGAATGTGAAGAACAAAATATTAAAACGATGAAATCAATTGTATTGCTGCTTCACCTTGCACACAATCTCTAGGATTGTCTGGTATAAGGTGGTGGCCAAAAGAACTACAAAATGAAAGGTCTAACCCTAACAATGAATCAAACATAACATTATATAGGGTCCACTAATCCCTTGGCCCACATGGCCTAACCCAAGTCCATTAACTAACCTAAGCCCAATTAACGCAAACAGACTTAATAAAGACAAGCGTAAACCTACTCAATTTATGGGCCTAACAATATCCCCCTAGGTTTATGGTGTCTTTATCATGGATTAGTAGGAAGAAACTTCAGATCTTGATCTTCCAATCTTGGGTTCTTTCTTCTGCTCTCGGAGGCATACTTGTATTTTGATTATTATCAGCTTTTGCTTGAACATCTTGTTAAAAGAGAACGTGAGAGGAGGATTCTCATAACTCTTTCTCTATCAATTTTCTCTTTCAAACAACTTTTCAGGTACTTCTTCACTTGTACTTTCATTGTCAAAAAATGATTCACTTCAGGTTCTTCTGACTCAGGTACATCTTCTCAGTGTGGTGATTCATGCTTGCAGCAACTGGAACTCTTTCATTCTCCATCAACCCCTGTTTCTTGATTTGTATACATTCTGCAAATTCTCAAAATTTTGTAAGCAAATAATTGATATAACAGAGGGTCCAATATATACATGAACACCAAGTACATCAATGTACTTCAGTTTTTAAAATCTCAAAAACCTGAATTTTTTTTTGAGAATCGGTCAAAACTTCAAGAATGGTCAATTTTTCCTAACAGATAAACTAATTAAAACAAAAATTCAAACTAATTACAATGCATCTTTTTGGTGAGAATCATGTGCAAGAAGATCATATCAGCTTTGTCAAAATGCAACACACCGTTAGTGTATTTGTTTTGGTATACTTATTAAAGTGCTAGAAAGCAGTCTAAGACGATTACCAGCATCGTTTATCCACTTAAACTAATTACATTGTTAGGCCCATAAATTGAGTAGGTTTACGCTTGTCTTTATTAAGCCTGTTTGCGTTAATTGGGCTAAGTTTAGTTAATGGACTTGGGTTAGGCCATGTGGGCCAAGGGATTAGTGGACCCTATATAATGTTATGTTTGATTCATTGTTAGGGTTAGACCTTTCATTTTGTAGTTCTTTTGGCCACCACCTTGTACCAGACAATCCTAGAGATTGTGTGCAAGGTGAAGCAGCAATACAATTGATTTCATCGTTTTAATATTTTGTTCTTCACATTCAATCTTGTTTTCCGCACTCGATTGTTTGTTTGATACCCGGTAGAGAAGATTCTGGACTAACAATATTGATTTAAAAGGTTAAATATACTAACATAAATGTAAACATCTAAGAATGATTATTAAATCTTGGATTATACGTTTTATTTTTATATTTTACGTAAGGTATTGTTTCAAATGAGAACCTTTGGCCAAATTGAGAACTAAGAGAACCATTCTGGACCACACATTTCTCAGAGAATATCTGGGTCAAACACATTCCAAAATAAAGAAAGTCTACCTAGTTTATTGTCCTTTTTTTTTTATGGAAACTACATAATAATATTTCAAAAAGTAACAGTTTCTTCAAAACAAAACCATCTGTCATCGGAGAAACCTGCTCGGAAACCCAACAATAGAGTTTGCCAACAACTGCTTGCATAGGGCGCAGCCTACTTATTCAGGAAGTATCTTGCTATATGGTGAAATTGAAACCCAACAGTAGATCCGAGCAGAGGCGGAGCTAGGATTTCAAGGTAAGGGGGCTTAGATTATTGAAGTGGGTTTTAAGGGGGGGCTTGATACAATTTTATTGGATTTTAACCATAAAAACCTTGGTCTTAAGGGGGGTTTGATATAATTTTATTGAATTTTAACATAAAAACTTAATTAAATTTATGCCATTGGGGGAGGCTAGACACCCCTTGGTCCCCCCTCTCCCTTCGCCACTGGATCCGAGAACGCACCCTTTGACCGGAAACAGAAACTTCAATCGGAAATCCGAGCTCGGACACAGGCCTGACATCGGACACACCTCACCTCGGACACTCCACCTCCTCGGACACAAACCATCGCTCGGACACTCACATCAGTCAAACAACTCGGACACCCATCACCTTATCGGACACAGTTCGTCACTCGGACAACTGAGCTCGGACACAGAACACCTCCACATCGAACACACCTTACCAACTCGGACACAGCCAACCACTCGGACACAACACACCTCAACTCGGACACCCATCACCTTATCGGACAAAGTTCGTCACTCGGACACCTGAGCTCGGACACAGAACACCTCCACATCGGACACACCTTACCAACTCGGACACAGCCAACCACTCGGACACAACACACCTCAGCTCGGACACCCACCTCGGACACAATTCGTCTACCCGGGCACACGATTTCAGCTCGGACACACCTTCAAAATCCCATCGGACACTGCTTTAAGTCAGAAACAAACCTCACTTGCAGTTGGAATTGACCTCCGGCCGCCGCCATAGCAGATCTCCGACAGCTGACCCCTGCAAACATCACCAATCACCCCTCCCTAACAACACAAACCTGACGCCATACTCTTTTCTGTTTCTGTATGTCATCCACTGTTCCACTTTCTCTCTCTAAAACAACCACCGGATAACCGCCTCTTTCCGGTAACAATTCCGGCAATCCCTGCCGGAGTTTATGTGTGACGTCAGCAATCATACACACAGACCGAAGCTACAGTGTTCCACTCTCTCTCTGTATTAACCGTGTTTAACAGGAATTGCGGATCTATGCGTTTTATGCGGTTTCGACGTAATGTGGCGGAGATACACGACGAGATCGTGATTTTCCGTTGAATTACCGTCGCTGTGTGTGATTACGTCATCATATTTGTGTTATTCTGTTTCGTTTGTGTGTTTTTTTGTTGGCTGCTCCGATTCATCTAGAGAAAGAGACAATCACGTGACGGGAATCTGAAGATCTACTGTGGATCTATTGTTGGTGTGAAAAACTGATTTTGAAGGAATTTGTTTAAGAAGAGAGAGAGAGAGCGCCATAAGAGTTGAAGGATTTCTTGATGGGTTATGGGATTTATACACCCTGTGACGTCACATTCTGGGGGTGTGACATCACATTCTGGGGTATGTGGCAGCCTTCTATTAGTATGTGATGTGGACCAGGGTGTCCTACAAGCAAAAAGGCAACTCTTTGTCTTCACAAATAGACACCAACAACTTCTCTCTCTTAAACTCACTGCCACATGCAATCCAGAGCACTTCTCCTTTTTTCTTTTTGACTTCTCGATATGCTCTCTCTTTCTTTCTTGAATGATACAATCAAGAAAGGTAATTAGGATTCATACACCACCTATTTATGATTCATACACCCTGGCCCACATCACATACTAATAGAAGGCTGCCACATACCCCAGAATGTGATGTCACACCCCCAGAATGTGACGTCACAAGGTGTATAAATCCCATAACCCTTTTTTATTAACGATGAACTAAAGTATTGCCGGGTACTCTGTACGCGGCCCCCAATGGCTGAAAGGGGCCCCAGACGGCCTCTAGTCCGTACGGACAGAGCCCTTCGGGCCACCCGTCTCCTGTTTTAGAGAAAACCCGGCCCACAAACCCGCCCGAAGGCACGACGGTAGTGAACTGGTAAAACCTAGAGGGATCAGGAGTCGAACCCATGACCACAATGGTCAAGGGTCTCTCCATCACTTCCCAACCACCTACCCCACCACAAGGGTGGGGGTATCCATCACATGCCTCCCGTGGGAATCGAACCCGGCTCCCCCAAAGAGAGAACCGACTCTTTTACCACTAGGCCACATGATCAGGATGTAGTAGTAGTAGTAGTAGTAATAATAATAATAATAATAATAATAATAATAATAATAATAATAATAGGGGTATTATTTGAAGTGCACAAGCTCTATTTGGGGGTATCGACCTGATTACATACTGACTTGCTGGCTACGGTTGGACGTCCTGTGCTCGGTGTGAAACAATATTTGTGAACGTCTAGATTTTTGGGGGATCACAATTTCAAGGAAAATTCAAGATGTCTTGGGAATCACAGTTCTGAAATCAAAAATGCCTTCTCAAAGTGGTTTCTATGGTGAAATATGCTCTTCCGCTCCTACTGCTCCTGCCATTTCTGCTGCTCCTGCCGCTCAAGCTCTCATGACACAAATGAATGACCACGTGCCATCTGCATCTGAGGTACACGCTGAAATTTTAGCTGAATCATGTTGTACTGAACGATGCAGGTTAAAAATTAAGGGATTTAGAGAAGAAACTCTCTCTGCATACAAGCAGCTTGAATACGAGAAAATGGCCAGTTGGGATATTAAAAAGAAATTTAATTCTCATAAAGAAATGGTCGAACAACAAAAACTCGATATCAAGCGCTTGCATCAGGAGGTGAGTGATTACAAGTGTCGATATTTACACTTCAAACGACTGTCTAATACTTTAACCGCGGAATTGATCGACTTAAAATCTAAATTTGAAAATGCCGATTTTCATTTTAAAAAGTTCGATTATTCTAGTCCCAAAATTGAAAAAAATGATCAATACCCAGTTAAAGTTCAGACCAAAGGAAGTGAGGAATAAAAGGTCTGGGGTTTGTGGAAATTCCCCCACCCTTTAATGAAAACTATTCCTCGATTCCCATGTCGGATGAATAATTGTTGGCTCTACCTGTTAAAGGATACGGTCCTCCAATAGAAGAGCCAACCAGTCGACCATCGAGGGATCAAGTTGAGATCTCCAAACCTAAATCAGTCCCTGTCCGAATCTCTAAACCCAAGAACAAACAACCTAAGCAGGAGCAGCTCCATCAAAAACTTTTGTCAAGTCTCAAGATGCTTCAAAGCAAACCGAGACGTTAAATTTTGAGAAAAATAAAGAAATTGATAGAGTTTTTGATGTGAAGAGAGATGAAGTTCCAGTTTCAAATGACACAACTGAATTGAATGATGTCTTAAAAGAAAACCGTTTTTGAAACTGAACCGAAAATTGAGCAAACTGAACCGACCGGCCAATCAGACTCAAATGTGCCCTTTGAGTTTGATTTCATGAAAACATTCTAAAAGATTTATGAAGAGTACAGGGTACCACAGACTGTTGAACCAGCTGCCCTAGCGACTTCTGAAAGTGACTCCAAATGTGAATCACCCGAAACACCCAAATCTGAGAAATCAGTATCAGTTGAATCGAGTGAATCCAGCTGTGAGTCCTCTAGAGCAGCTGAGTCAACGGGGGATTCAGTAGAGCCACCACAAGTTTCTGAATCAAGCGGCTCAACTAAATCAAATGACACACCTTCTACTGAGGCAGAATCAGAAGAATCTGCGTGCTCAAGGCCAGTCGAGACCAAACAAGAATGTGAGGATCCCTAATCCATGACTGTTGGCACAGGTGTGATAAAGCCAACAGTCCCTGATTTTAAATGTGTGAATATTACTGATGGTTCTACTTTATGTGCAGATTTAGTAAAAGTAGAGGTTAAGGTTGAGGGGGGTGATATTGTTTGCACTAACAATGCAGGTGTTTGTGTGAAACAGTCTAATTTGTCTGTAGATGCTATACCATATGTGAAAAAGACTGTTTCTGAGCTATCTGTTATTGACACGACCGATAAATACGTGCCACCACATAGAAAAACTGCCTGTGCTAACTCTCATGTACAGGTTCCTGAAGTTAGACAGAAAGCTCAAGGGCAGTCCTCATCACAAGCACAATCTTGTTCACACGGGTGTTCAAGATGATCTAAGCAGAGCAGAAACTTTAAGAAGCCTGCAAACAAATCATCCAACAGATCCCATCACTCACATTCATCTGTGGGATCGAACAGACCGGGATATGCTTCATATGCAAAGAAGCAGACATGCTACACCTGTGGAAAACCCGGTCACATTGCAAGGAATTGCACAAGTCGTCCTTACGTGCCCTATTATAGACATAATCAGAGGGTTACACCAAGGGATAACTACTACTCCAAGCCAATGAAGGTTGAAAAACCTAAGGCAAGGAAGAATGTTAATTCCAAAGGTAAACCATCTGATGGAGACTGGAATGCTGCCAAGAGCAAACGGAAGGTTGTTCAACCACGGAAGTCAAAGCAACCTGAGAAACAGAAAGCTGCTACTCCGAAAGTAGCAAAACCGTGTGCTAAGCCTAAACAAGTCTGGAAAGCTAAGGCGGCAGCAACACCATGTCTAAATGAGAAGAAGGACATGTGCTTGAGAGAAGTGTCTTACGTAGATGCTTCAGGAATGCCCAGGACCGCGATGGCCTGGGTACCAATGTTTAACTAATCTTCTTTCTTAGTGCAGTGAAATCCAAGGAGGATTGTCGACGTCCACTGGTATGTTGATAATGGTTGTTCCAAGCACACGACAGGTGGCATCTCTCTGTTATACGTTTATTTTAAATTCTTAAACAGTGAGTATGTTTCCTTTGAAGGAGCAAATGGAGGTAAAATCAGCTAGAGAGGTACACTCAAAACCTGATGCATTGAATTTTGAATGTAATTGGTCTCTAATTCGAGAATGGTCTTAGAAAAACATAAAAAGATTTTTCTAAGTTTTAGGTTGTAAATTTTTTCTTTAAATTTTCAATTTTAAGCACAAATTTAGGGGGATATATATCCTCAGAAAAATATAAAAACAATAGAAAATTCCGAAAATGAGAATTTCATGGTGTGAAAAAGAAGAAATGATAGTACATCAGCTGTTGAGCTGTCACACCTTAAAATCGAAAAGAAAGTTAAATTGAGTGTGATTGCAGCTCCATTATATGATGTACTGGTAGGCAAACTGCACAACGAACTCAGTCTAAAACATGCTAAAGATAAAAGACTGTGTAGCTTGTGGGGAACACATCATCGGCGTATGATTTTATGGTCTTAAATCTTGCGTTGATAGATTGCCAAAATCTGAGATTTCAGGTCTTTAAATTGTTGATACATTTGGGGATGTCCTGGCTGCCCTTCTGCTGTATCCAGATATATGCTGACCTAGGCACCGTCAGGACGTCTTAAAAGAGCAATAAGGAAATTCCAAAACCCAAAATTCTCAAAGAGAATTCAAGCTAAAGGCACATATCAAAAGCCTAAAGCAATGATCATACCGAAACATTTGGTATTTGCCCTTACCCTGGTCGAGAATCCATTGGTCTCTCTGTTGCATCCAGATATATGCAGACCTGATCACCGATGATCTTGACCTTGTAAAACATACAGATGTCATCAATTTACTCACCTGTTATGAAGAAGCTTTGTGCATACCTTGATCGCGGGGGTATGTCATGATGTGGGACACATAGTTATTTCGGTCTATCACACGTTAAGAAAATAAGAAAACATCGTACTTGAAGACGTGTATGTATGTTTGTTTAAGTGGATAAACGATGCTGGTAATCGTCTTGGACTGCTTTCTAGCACTTTAATAAGTATACCAAAACAAATATACTAACGGTGTGTTGCATTTTGACAAAGCTGATATGATCTTCTTGCACATGATTCTCACCAAAAGGATGCATTGTAATTAGTTTGAATTTTTGTTTTAATTTGTTTATCTATTATGAAAAATTGACCATTCTTGAAGTTTTGACCGATTCTCAAAGAAAATTCAGGTTTTTGAGATTTTAAAAATTGAAGTACATTGATGTACTTGGTGTTCATGTATATACTGGACCCTCTGTTATATCAATTATTTGCTTACAAAATTTTGAGAATTTGCAGAATGTATACAAATCAAGAAACAGGGGTTGATGGAGAATGAAAGAGTTCCAGTTGCTGACAAGCATGAATCACCACACTGAGAAGATGTACCTGAGTCGGAAGAACCTGAAGTGAATCATCTTTTGACAATGAAAGTACAAGTGAAGAAGTACTTGAAAAGTTGTTTGAAAGAGAAAATTGATAAAGAAAAGAGCTATGTGAATCCTCCTCTCACGTTCTCTTTTAACAAGATGTTCAAGCAAAAGCTGATAATAATCAAAATACAAGTATGCCTCCGAGAGCAGAAGAAAGAACCCAAGATTGGAAGATCAAGATCTGAAGTTTCTTCCTACTAAGCTATGATAAAGACAACATAAACCTAGGGGGATATTGTTAGACCCATAAATTGAGTAGGTTTACGCTTGTCTTTATTAAGCCTGTTTGCGTTATTATTATTTTTTTTCTTCCAAAATTGATTTCTAATTAATTTTTATAAACGTTTGAATATTTAACTTATATTTTTCAGGTTTAGGTTTAACCGTGTGACTACGGATTTAAGTAAATTGCTGAAATATTAAAATTATGTCTTTGATTCTCTACCTGGTTGCTCCTATAACACACAAACAGCAGTGGTTGTTATTCATTGTTATTGATGTTAAAAGAAGCATAAAATAGTTTAAACTAACTTGTCAAGAAAAAATAGAACAATCAACCTTCATCATGCCTCACACCTGATGAAGTGAAGTCAAAGCTCACAATTGTAATTTACAAATGTTGAAGCAGTAGCCTAATCACTTGGTTTTTGGTGACTTCAAACTAGTAGAGTAGAAAATGGCTAGTTGCAACCAGCTATTGCTAAGAGTTGCAACTGAAATGGCAAAAAGATTGATGCGGCGCGTCCCTGATTAATTGATTATGTTAAGAGTCCATAATCTAAACAATTATTTGGGGCAGCACACAAATGAAATTCAATCAAATACAACCACCTTTTTTACTGGGCCTCAAAAATTTTCTAGTGGGCTAGATTATCTTTCCTCTAGTGGGCTGCAAGTTGTGCCCTCGACGAAGCCCCATTGTAGGGGTAGTTTGCAAGGTTTGGCATTGCAGACCCGTTTGCTTTGATTATGGTGGGCGTCAGCTGACTTTTTGATTAAATTATACAAAGTTTTTTTGTGGGTGGATATAAATTAAATAAAGGAAAAAGTAATTTAAACGTAATTTACAATACTGAGCGCAAAAAAGTGGGCCGGGGTCTTAAAAGCTTCACCACTGTCGTGGTGTATCTTCTCAGTAGGGTTGTTTTCAGGCCCAACTTAAAAGGTGGGCGAGGTGGTTGACAACTCCGGGCCTGGTCTCCCAATGGGCCTGATTTTTTTTTTAAATATTACATATAATTTTTTTTATATTTTATATTTAGGATATATATTTATTTCTTATACATATAAGTTTTGTTAGTGAAGTTGGAAAAATTATGCTAATTTAACGTAGAGGTTTCAAGTTCAAAGCATGGCTATAGCGTCAACTTCTATTTTTTTAATTCATTATTCTTTACCAAATTTTTGGACCCAATTTTTATGTTGTCCAAGACCCAAATTTTTTTAGTGTTCTCGGAGACAGCTCTGGTTGTTTTGTTGTTAATTCACAAGTTATTGAGATCTACTATTGTCTGGATTTATGGGAGAATAAATAAATTAGTTAATGCTATTGTTTAGTGTGAAGCCAATGATTCCAAGACAAAAATTATTGATTTTGGAGTTTACAATTTATACATGAATTCATGTGTCTAAACTAGGAAACAATATATGCAAATAATTACAATAATAAATTACAATAGTCAACTTTGAATAAATCACGGATATTAATAATCCTTGATTTATGCTCCACTATTACCCCCCATCAATCGAACAGGTGGGGGACCAACACGAAGTAGGGAACGAAACTTCTCAAATAGAGGCCGAGAAAGACTTTTGGTAAAGATGTCGGCCACCTGGAGATTGGATGGAACAAATTTGGTGTGAAGCTGACCGGAGGAAACTAATTCACGAACAAAGTGATAGTCAATGTCGATGTGCTTGGCACGTTTATGAGAAACCGGGTTTTGACTAAGAAAAAGAGCACTCTTATTGTCACAGAGTAAAGTTGGCCGGTCCATGGGTAGAGCATGCAGTTCCCTTAGAAGATGAGTAAGCCAAATAATTTCTGCCGCGGTGTTGGCCATCGCACGATATTCAGATTCACAGCTGGATCGTGAGACCGTGGGTTGTTTCTTAGCACTCCATGAGACCAAATTTCCACCCAAATAAATATAGTATCCGTACGTAGAGCGACGTGTTTCGACACATCTGGCCCAGTCAGCATCTGAATAACCAATAAGGGTAGTGGTAGTAGGTTTCGAGAAGGTTAAACCGAATGATATTGTACCTTTTACATATCTTAGAATTCTCTTAACAGACTAGAAATGAGATGTGGTAGGAGACTGAAGATATTGGCTGGCTTGATTTACCGCATAAGAGAGATCAGGTCTAGTAATGGTTAAGTATTGAAGAGCACCAACCAATGAGCGATAAAAAGTAGGATCATGAAACGGATCACCTTTGGAGTGGAATGTGTCATTAGTAGATAACAATTTGCCACAGGTTTAGCATCCAGGAGACCAGCACGGGCTAAGATATCATAGGCGTACTTGGTTTGACTAAGAAAGATACTGTTGTTGGAGTGAGAAACCACGAGTCCCAAAAAATATCCCAAAGCACCCAAATCTTTAATGGAGAATTCCTTGTGTAGTTTGGCAACAAAAGATTGTATAAAAGTAGAGTTGTTACCCGTGATGATAATATCATCAACATACACCAGGAGATAGACTAGTACTTGCCCTTTTTTAAAGATGAATAAAGAGGTGTCTGCTTTGCTGCAAAGAAAACCATGGTTAGTAAGAAAAGTACTAAGGCGTTGAAACCACGCACGTGGGGCCTGTTTGAGGCCATAGAGAGCTTTCTGTAAGCGGCAGACATGATTTGGAAAACGAGCATCGACAAAACCTGTTGGTTGCTCCATGTAAACTGTCTCTGTGAGGTTCCCATTTAAGAAGGCGTTACGAACATCAAGTTGTCGTAATGGCCAGTAATAAATGGTAGCAAGTGCGAGAACAACACGCACCGTGGAGGCCTTGACAACTGGACTAAAAGTATGTGATAAATCAAGACCCGAGATCTGAGTAAATCCTTGTGCGACTAGACGTGCTTTGTAACGGTCCACCGTCCCATCGGATTTATATTTAGTCTGGAAAATCCATTTTGAGCCAACAATATTGGTGTTTGAGGGTCGCGGCACCAAAACCCATGTGTTATTATTTTGTAAAGCAGTAATCTCTTCCTCCATAGCTTTAACCCATTTTTTATGTTTAGCCGCAGATTTGTAACCACGAGGATCATAAGCGGCTAGCAAGGCATGATGTAACTTGTTGGAAAATAAAGAGAGGTCAGCATGATGTTTAGGTTTAAAGATGCCATTTTTGGATCTAGTTCTCATCGGGTGAGTGGATGACTGGGTGGTTGTATTATGGGCTGGTGGGGGGTTATTGAGAGCTGGTAAAGGGTTGTTGGGCTGGTCCAAAGGGTCAGGTGGAGGGGAGTAATGTTGGGCCGAAGGTGATTGAGGGGTTTGGGCTGGTGGGGAATTAGGAGTTTGGGCCGAGTGATGCATGGGACTGGATGGTTGTGAGGGGTCAGTCGGTGGCGGGGTATAGGAAGGATGGTGATGTGTGGGACATAAGGTGCATGGTTGGGTAGGTGAAGGTACATGTGGTGTAGGGGTGATTATGGGTGGTGGGTTTGGCAATGGTGAGACAGGAAGAGACTCATCGAAGTTGGAAAATACCAATGTGGCCTCATCAATGGGAGAAACTTGGCCACTGAACGGAAAAGTATCCTTATCAAATTGAGCATGACGTGTAACATAGACACGATTTGTGGTAGGATCTAGACATCGATATCCCTTGTATATTGAATCATATTCGATAAAAATACACTCGGCACTTCGTGGGGATAGTTTATGTTTGGCATAGTCCCGCAAGTAAGGAAAGACACGACATCTAAAAATCCGAAAATTAGAATAGGTCGGAACATGGCCATATAACACTTCAAAAGGCGATTTATGATCCAACACAAAAGGTAGGAAGCCGGCTGATAATAAAGGTGGCTGAAGCAAAAGCATCCACCCACAAAGTTGCTGGGGATTGGGAGTTGAACAACATAACAAGGCCTGTTTCAGTTATGTGCCTATGCTTGCGTTCAGCACAACCATTTTGCGGTGGTGTATGAGGACAAGAAAGACGGTGATGAATCCCATTGTCAGTGAAAAATTTTTGAACACGAGAGTTGGTGAATTCAATACCACCGTCACTTTGAAAAACTTTAATTTTGCAAGATAATTGGTTTTGAACATAAGTGGTAAATGATATTAGAATCTCATAAAAATCCGACTTAAGTTTAAGAGGATAAAACCAACTAAAACGTGAGTAATCATCAATGAATATTGCATAAAAGCGATAACCATTTGGTGAGACAACAGGTGCGGGTCCCCTCAAATCACTATGTATTAAATCTAAGTCATGCAAAGAACGTTTTGTATTTATCTCAAAAGGCAAATGGTGCGACTTAGATAATTGACAAGGAGAACAAAGTTTAGGCTTTGGCAACAAAGAAGTAACAAACAAAAAACCAGTCTTATGTAATCTAGAAATAATATCAAATGAGACATGACCAAGCCGACCATGCCATTTTTCAAAAGATGCCTTAAGATGATATGCGGAGTAAGATGCTACAAAAGCATGTTGTCCCCCAGAATGTATAGGCCATTCTCACAGGTTCCTCTTGCCAGGATTTGCTTCGTTTTTCGATCCTGAATATGGAAAAAATTATTAGAGAACAAAACATCAACAGGGGAATCATTGGTAAGTTTACTGATAGAAAGGAGGCGTTTTGTGAGATGGGGAACAACAAGCACATCTTTTAAGGGAATTTTGTTTTGAATAGTGGAGGTCCCAATATTAGTGACTGGTAAAGACTGTCCGTTTCCAAAGGTAACAAAATTATTACCAGGATTACCATAGGGAGAGGTAATATCATTGTTCTCAGGAGTCATATGAGAATTTGCTCTAGTGTCACCAGTCCAGTCAGGATACTCCTCAGTAACGTTACACTAAGCATGAAATGCTTGCGCAAGATTTGCATCAATAGGCGCACGCTGAGCAAAGGTGGAAAGACTTGGGCACATGTTTGCATAATGACCCTCCTTCCTGCAAAGTTGACAGTGTGGTGGACGTCTAGGGCGTCCACGACCAGAACAGCCGCGGCCGCGGTTAGAAGAGGAAACAGTATGAGAAAATTTGGAATTGTTACCAGATCTGTGTTGTTGCGCCACAAAGGAGACTTGAGGAGTGGGGCTTCCGTGATTAATGGAGTGTAAGAATATCTCCTGATTCTCGGCTTTAGCAAGGAGTTCCCGGAAGGTTAATGTGGCAGATAGGGCCCGATAAGTAATGGAGAAGTTCTCATAGGCTGCACCAAGACCGCACAAGAACCAGTGACATTTGTCACTCTCGACAACCAGGTGCCCGATGGATGCCAACTGATCACAATAAGACTTAAACTTGCGTCCATATTCTGTGACAGTGGATGATCCTTTCTGTAACTGTCGTAGAGAATCTCGTAGCGTGTGCATCCGTTCAATGGAACGGTGGCTGAAGGCCGACTCAAGAGCGAGCTAGATCTGACGCGCGGTTGTTAAGCCAATAATTTCAGACATTGCTTCTTCTGAAAGAGAGGATTGGATGAGGAGACGAACAGATTGGTCATCCTCCATCCATTTAGTGTAGGCTGGATTTGTGATAGTTTTGTCATCAGCCGTAATAGTCTCGGGTGGTGGGATTGAGGAACCATCAATGTGCCCAGAGAAATGTTGCATAGAGAGCACAGGAGAAATCTGATGGCACCAGGCAAGATAGTTCGAAGAAGAAAGTTTTAAAGGGATGAAGTGTAGTAAGGTGTGGAGAGGAACAGGGGAGGTTGTGTAAGTGGTCATGGTGGCTGAGAAAGAATGCGAAAGAAGGAAAAAGGAAAAGAAAGAATCTGTAAAAAGGAAATAGGAAGGAGACAAAAAAGAATGGTTTATGGGACCGTGTGTATGGCTGATACCATGTGAAGCCAATGATTCCAAGACAAATATTATTGATTTTGGAGTTTACACTTTATACATGAATTCATGTGTCTAAACTAGGAAAAAATATATGCAAATAATTACAATAATAAATTACAATAGTCAACTTTGAATAAATCACGGATATTAATAATCCTTGAGGAATATGGAAAGTAGGTATCCTTAGGGCTGCAAACGAGCCAAACTTTTAATGAACAGTTCATGAACCGTTCGGCATGAAGTATGTTTTTGTTTGTTCATTTAATAAATGAATGAACATGAACAAAGGCCACGTTCGTTCGTTTATATTCGTGAACGTTCGATAATGTGTTCGTATCTTTTCGTTTGTTTATTTTTGTTTGTGTTCGATAGTTTAATAAGGTTTTTAATTTTTATAATATGCCTTGATATTCTTTTATTTTTATTTATTTTACTAAGCGACTGAAATGAGGAATATGGTATGTGGGCCTTGATCTGAGGAAAATGAGGGTATTCAACATAATATTAAATAAAACTAGTTGTTTTGACATCGCGCGTTGCACGATTTTGATTGCTTCCTTGTAAATATTTGTCAAACACCTGGTTGCTATACCAGTATTAAGGATAGTTTTACAAAATACAATATGTCTTATGCAGTAGTTTTCATTCCCTTTTATGCTTCTTCCCTTTGTCCACGACGACATCATCATTTGCATTTGGGCAAGAAGGTTTGTTTTGTTAAAAGATGTTTAAAGAATGGATTGTTCAATGTTTTGTGTTACGTTACCGGGTGTCATCAATGATCTTTTGGTAGAAGTTGTGTTGCAGGCTTTTGGGGCTGGTGTTGACGGCTGTGGAGTGGCGGACTTACCTTCTTCATGTTGTCTTTCAAGTATGTAAGCTTTGTTTACAGTGCAGCGTATTTCCTCGTCTTTTTGAATCTGGATATGGAATTGGCCATCTTGATTTTCAATCTCTTGGAACGCGTCATATGGATCATTCATTGCTAACACTTCGTCACATGTTTTGTTTAACAGTTGGTTTGCTACTTTGTCAAAAAGGGTTGCATCAATGCTTCCTGTACCATCTGTAATTGTAGCGTACATTCGGTACCTGAGAAAATGTTATTTAGTCGTGGCCCAGTAAGCTCACCTCTCAACTGTGAGGGACATATCTCCCAAGATTATCTTAACCCAAACCTAAAAGACACGTCTCCCAAAGTTGTGATATTCACATTCGACTACTGTCTTTCTATTGTGAATAGTTTGCCAACGGCCGGAGCGGCTAACAAACAGGGGCGTAGGTTTTAAGGGGCAGGAGGGGGCGGCCGCCCCCCCCCCCCCCGAATTTTCGGTCAGAACTTTTGATTATATAGTATCCACATAGATTTTTTTAGGTATATACGGTTTCGACCCCCCATTTTTTTTTGTTGAATGTTGATAAAACCAACCAAATATAATATTTACAAATGGGAGTCGATCGTTGTTTGTGTCACCATCCAAATGCACAAGATAACTATATTTATCATCTTCTCTTTAGCTTTCATATTCTTATAATTGTTGTCGTTGGTACTGCTTTGGACGGCGGTGTTACTTATTTATTTATCATTCAATCTTTTGTGTCAAGTTATCAAATTGTTTAGGAATTAGGGTTGAAAATAATATGACTTGATTTAATGTTAGATTATAATATGGTGAAAAATAAAATCATAACATATTTGATATTATTGTATTTAATGTTTGGCTCGACCTGAATCGAATTACCGACCCGAACATATAATCCGAAACATAGCTATAGAAAAAAAATTAGGTCCTGTCCCATGACTGGTGATTTTCGACCCCAGACTAATTTCTCAAGCTTCGCCACTGCTAACAAACTACTACTTGATATGGTAAGAGCAACGCAACCTCTCAAAAAAGCTCAACCCTTACTTGAAATAATTAGTGTTTCATTAAGTGATTGATATATTATTAATTGTGTGGCAATATAGTAATATTAGTAAATATAGACTGTTTACTTCTAACATGGGTTCACAAAATTTTGGTTTGCACCAAAGCCAACACATAGACCATGTAGCTAAATTGCTCAACCAAATTTTGGCTTATCACCGAAGCCATGTATATAGACCGTACCGACCCTAAGTGAAGTTTTGATAGTTGAGGATCAACCACAAAGTGTGAATGTTTTTAAATACAAATGGGCTAATCTCTTCATGTGGAGTTAGGTTAGCTTACAAGTGCGTGGGTTTTTACATGCCACGGGTATACTCATAAGTCCCTCCACTTCCTACCAAAACATCCACAAGTCCCTCCACTTCGTAGATAATCAGCGGCGCAATGGTAAAAATTAACGTGTCATTAAACTTGTCGAAAACATGGAGAAGGGTATATTAGTCTACCTGCATATATTTTGTTTCGTCGGGGTGTTCATTTGTCATTTTCTTAAAATATTTTCCGAAGGTTTTACACTTCGTTTCGAGGTCCCGTACATGTAAGAGATTGAATCACAACTACGTTGTGTTTCCCCGGCAAGTGCACTAAACTCGGCTAAGACTTTATTCCACGATGATTTTACACTCCAACCACGGTCACGACCACTGCTTATTGATGCGCTAGAATCGTGTACGTTTTCGTACGCGATCACTAGCGCAAGTTCCTCCTTTTGTGTCCAAGAAACCATTGTGTGATTGTTTTTGTGAATGTGAATGGGGATGAGAAGAATTTTGTGATTTTTTTTATGTATAGGATAAGAATTGTGTGAGTGCGGGTGTAAAAATATTGGGTAAATATGTATATATAGAGGTAGGTAAAAATTTTTTGAACGGTCAAATGACCATTGTCTCACAACGGCTAGCTAGACCCCGTGATGACTGTCATGGATTTAAAGCTTCGCGGTCGTGATACAATTGATGAGACGGTGGTTGTGATGGTCACGGCCATCGTGAATTGGCCATCACAGACCACCCCACCCACCCTAAAAACATGAACCCAAAAAGAGTTATTAACTATTAAGCAAGTGCCATATTTGATTGAACAGTATTCTAAACGTAATATTACTACATATTGATATTGATGGAGTTGGACCATGTAAAAGAATATTGTTAACAAATTTTCTATCACTAAACAATTCGCCCCAGTTATTGCTAAACACAATATTTATAGATTTGTTGGTCTCAAGTATATTTCACTTCTTTCAGTTATGTACCTGCTGCCACATTGTTATTAGACCACCCAAAGCCTGACAAATTCTTATTAGAGAGTTTGGTTGCACATTCTCCTTCTCCTACACGTTTTGTTCCAACCCTCCACGTCTTGCTTCTCCCTATCCTTCCCTTTCCCTATCCTTCCCACAAACCCTTCTCCTGGACCACTGTCACCATCACCAACACACTGGCAATTTCCTTCTTTAGTTACAAATATGAAGTTATTTCATCCTTTCCTGTATTTACTCATTTCCCTTTCAATAACATCAATCGCAGTTTCAAAATACGCCAAGACAGGGTGCAATGACACATGCGGGAACGTAACGATTCCATACCCGTTTGGGATCGGTCCGCACTGTTCTATAAACCCCTGGTACATAGTTGATTGCATCTCTTCCAAGCCTTATCTACCTGCACTTAACCACCTGCAAGTGTTGAGGGTCGACTTACATAATCAAACAATCATTGTTGGTATGCCAATCATCTCTGATTGCCGAAACTCAGTTCAGAATACCAGTCATATGATCATGAGCATCAATCTTGATAGGACACCCTTCCTGTTTTGCAGTTATCACAATAGATTTGTTTTTAACGGGTGTGGTAATGCAGTTATGATGGATAACTGGAGTGTGCTAACCGGGTGTTCAACTTCTTGTCTTAACAAAAACGTTACCGAAATGAATAGCTACTGTTTTGGCTTTACATGTTGCGAAATGACAGTTCCTCATTTTCTTAGGTCGTACAATGTAAATATCACGGGTATGGGTAGACATGGAGGTTGTGGGTATGCCTTCATGGTGGATGAAGATTCATATCTAAAACAAACCTTTTCTGTCCAATCTGTTGCGTCTAACAACACTTATGTACCCATGGCCCTTATGTGGACCTTTCCACACAACGCCACACTAAGTTGCTGTCAAGGAGCAGCGGACCATATGAATATGGAATTGGATACGGGTTATGGTACTTATGTGGAATCACAGAAATGTTTCCGTCATATTGGTTACAAAGGAAACCCTTACTTACCTGACGGATGTGAAGGTATTATAGCATATACGTATTTCTGTTTTTATTAATTTTTTTTATGGTTTTTAATTTATTATATATACGATGTGTGTATAGTAATTAAAGACTGTGCAAGCTGCCATGGTTCCTCATGTAACTATGATATAATATATGGTGGCGATGGGTCGAGTGTTGAAATAATAAACTTCAGCTGTGGAGCCAAACTTTCTCCAACAAGTTTTGGAAGCAAATCATCGACGGGTATTATTCTAGGTAATATTCAGTAGAGTATGAACAGTTGACTTATAGTGAAAGGTTAGATTAGTTACTAACTTGCTATTTTGTATTGTCTTTTGATTCAGGTGTTAGCATAAGTGTGGGTGTACTTTTTCTTGTGGCAATCATCTATGCAATGTACAAATGGATCAAAAGAATAAAAGAAAGGAGTCGAAGAAAGATGTTCTTCAAACGAAATGGTGGTTTGCTTCTAAAGCAACAAGAAGAAGCGGACCCATCTTTATTTGGTAAAACCATACTTTTCACATCACATGAGCTAGAAAAGGCGACCGACAACTTCAATGAGAATAGAATTCTGGGTCGGGGAGGACAAGGTACAGTGTATAAGGGGATGGTAGTTGATGGCAAGATTATAGCAATCAAGAAATCAAAGGTAGTTGATGAGAGTCAGCTAAAAGAGTTCATGAATGAGTTGGTTATTTTGTCCCAAGTCAATCATAGAAATGTGGTTAAACTATTGGGATGTTGCTTAGAGACAGAGGTCCCTTTGCTAGTTTATGAATTTATTCCAAACGGTACCTTGTATGATCTTCTTCATATGGGGATTGACAAATACCTAATTTCTTTGAACATGAGATTACAAATAGCTGCGGAGGTTGCAGGAGCACTTGCTTACTTGCATTCAGCTACTTCCATTCCAATATACCATAGAGACATTAAAACCTCTAATATCCTTTTGGATGAGAAATACAGGGCCAAAGTTTCTGACTTTGGAACTTCTAGGTTCGTCTCAGTAGAGCAAACCCATTTGACTACGTTAGTAAAAGGTACATTTGGCTACCTTGATCCTGAGTATTTTCAATCTAGTCAATTCACTGAAAAGAGTGACGTATATAGTTTTGGAGTTGTTTTAGTTGAACTCTTAACCCGAGAAAGGCCAATTTCCCTAACTAGATTAGGTGAACATAGAAATTTGGCTACACACTTTATGTTGGCTATGGAAGAAGGACATGCTTTGTCTATATTTGATACAATGTTGATTAAGGAGGGTACTATGGAGGAGCTTCAGATTGTAGCTAACCTAGCAATGCGATGCTTAAATTTGTATGGAAGGTATAGACCGACAATGAAAGAAGTAGCCATAGAGTTAGAAGCTATAAGAATGTCACACGTTCCCTCTACCGATCAAACTAATACGGGACCTATGATATATGGGACGAACTTATCCTTTACGACATATACCGAAACATCTTCAAGAATGGTGAGTTTCAACGATAGCATTAGCCAGTGAGGTAAATATTTAAGTCTTACATTGTTTAGTAAACTTATGTTAACCTATGGTTGCATAGTATGTAATGTAATGTAATATATTATATGTACGATGTTTTCGCAAATGGGTTAAATTCCATCACTGTCTTATTATCATTAGCAACAGTTGCATTTAATTGTTTTTCTTCTAAAAGTAGATATGCGATGCCGAATATTGTTATGGATCTCCTATGAGATTTGTTGACGAACTGGTCGTTCTTTCACAAGTTAAAATAAGTTGTAGTCAAACTTTTTTCTAATTATAATTCTCAATTCATAATGTGTATATCAAAAACTATGGTAGTAGATCTTTGTTTATTAGATTTTTCGTCTATGCTTAGTAGTTTTGCGACTGGAACATTATTGAATCTAAATTCTGTACTCAAACGAAAACTAAACTCAAAGAAGAATTGCTCAAAACAAAAACAATATTAATAAGAATAGGAAAAAAAACATTAGAGAGCTAGAGCACTTATTAATAGTTATCACACCCTAATGGGTGGGGATGTTTTGTTTTGTTTTTTTTTTTTTTTTTTTTTTTTTTTTTTTTTTTTTTTATGTAAAATGATTTGATAAATCATTGGTTAGAAGCCTACCCCCTTTGGTGTGGTGGTAAAGGTGTTAGGGTTTCAAACAGGAGGTTGGGAGTTCAAGCGGCATAAGATCAAAAAATGGGTGTAATAAAAAGGGTTTAAAAATAGGGAGGAAATTAGCCGTTCAAAAAAATGGCTAGAATATAACATTAAATAAGAAAAAGCATATTGCTTATGAAAAGTATCGTAAAAAAATTGAACATTATTTATTATTGTTTTTTTTTATTTTTGTTTCGTTTACATTGTATAAAGTACGGTAAAAAAATTTAAACGTTACCCCTAAAATTTTAGTCTAGATATGCTACTAGTCTTTAGATTTATACCCTAAAAGTTATATTTTAAGTTCTTAACTGAAATTTTGTGTGTATTTTTTATATTAAAGGTAGATAAATTAAAAGAGGGATATTTGAGCAATATACAAATGAAGAAACGAGTTATAATGAGTATAATACTTACCTCACAGGAGGTACATGGGGTTGGCAATTCGTGTTTGCTGCAAGATATAATCTTTTTCTCACACCGAGACTAGATCTATCGCCCATGAGAGATGATAAGAGAGAAGAAAGGGAGATGGAAACAATCGTATGCAAGCACACAAAGATATAAGTGGCCCGGTCACATTGACCTACATACATTGTGAATGTATGATATTCTTTATTACTTGGAAGAGTTACGAGCAAAAAGAAGAAGATACAAGTAGTATGCTAAATTTATCTGTTTAATCGAGAATGTATTAACCCTTTTAAAAGGAGGAGTAGCCTCCTTTTTATAGGGAACATATGTGCCAGACGCTGTGGCCCATGATTGAGGTAACGGGCTTGGGTCCAAGTTCTGGGCCTGCCTTCCTTTGGCCCATGAAGTTGGGTTCGGACTAGGAGTTACATAAAGGAAACTACATAAGGAGCGCCACCATGCCATTGGTCCACGTGGCGCACTATGATTGGCCGTATGGGCTTCCTTTTCTTCCTGCGTTAGAGTGTATCAGGCAATGACAGTTTGCTCCTTCTAGAAGACTGCCTGACACCAAGGGAACCGTGCAACAAGTGGGGCTTAGTAGGGTTGCACCTTCTTTGCTAGCGCTTGGGCTTTGCGTGTCCATAGTGAAGCGCTTGAAGTTGTGACTTGTCCGCGCGAGACTATCGCTAAGTTGTGTGCAGAGTCTCACACTGGTGGATTGTACTCCACGTGTGATCTTGTAACGATTGGGCTCCGCCGAGACCGAGGATCCGTGGATGGAGTTAGGCGGAGATGTGTCACCCTCTTGTACTTAACCATTTCAAATGGTTTCTTCTCTGCGGGTGTCTTTTGATGATGATGTTTTGGGGTAGGGTCAGCCTATGCGCTAGGAATTGGGACCATATCCCTTCAAGTCCCCCAGTCGAGTGGCTTTCCTCCTCTTGCGGAAATGTCTGGTGGGGCGTTGGACTATAATCTTGTGGGATGTGGGTGAAGGCTTATCCATAATTGTCGGTTAGCATATGGAGCGCACCCGCGAGGATCGGGCGCTTCGTGACGTCTGTCGTGGTACACGCAAATTTAATCCAAATTACAACTAGTAGATAACAGTAAATAGGTATCAAACACAAGGAGTTTGTGGAAAATGTGTTGATTCTATAGTCTTGCAAATTAACTACAATTAATCTAATGTGCAGAAATTAAAGATCAAGAGTTTGGATTATGGGAGTTAAATTAAGTTATCAACTAATTGCTAATCAAGATTGGATTTTTAATTCAGATTATGAGAACAATGACCATCCTAGGTTTCGGTTTCTTTTAACACTTGTGAAGAATTCCAACCAGAAAAAGCTACATAGACATAACTCATGCATAAATATTTGTTGTGATAAAAGGGAACAAAGTACTAGGATTATATCAATGCGAGGTTGTTTCCCGATGATCAATCAATCAATATCCAACCCTAAACCTTCCCGTGATATCTCGATTGTCAACGACACCAAGAACGTACGAATTAGATTAGAATTGAAACATCAATTAATAAGCTAGAATCAAATATTCAAACACCATGATAACAAAGCAAACATACCAAGTCATCATTCTAGAAATTAAGGAAAACACACAAGAGTCATAAGAAAAACCTTCACCTAAGATGATCACCACAAATTTAGCCGGACATTGTTTGGTGAATCATCATAACATCAAAGTTCATACGAATCGAAAACTAAACCGGAATGTTAGAAATTGTTCTCAAATACTATCGAAAGCTAAAATTCATCCCCAAGGTGCAGAGTAACTTCCCCAATCATGAATAATGTGAAAATACACTTGAAAACGGTTTTAAACAAAGCAGTTACGTTTTTCTCGCAGCCCATACTGTAACTTACGGTGGCTACTGTAAGTTACGGTAGCCTTCAGTCTGATACGCCAGTTCTTCACTGCCTTATGGTGGCATCTGGGACTTTCAGGGGCCACTGTAAGTTACGGTGGCCACCGTAAATCACAGTGGACCCCTGAATCTCTTGTTTTGTTTCTTCTTTCCATCCTTGCTTAATCCATCCCACTCCAGTCCATCCAAATCAGCGTTTTATCCATTTTAAGCTCCAAAACGTACCTGAAACATAAGCACTGTAGTAATCTAATTCAAGGTAATTACGCGATCAAATGCGGGATTAATATGTCTTTTAACATCATAAAGGGTTGTCCCATGAACCACCCGTCACATCCCCACACTTAACTGTTTCTTGTCCCAAGCAATCCATTAAAACCATTTTCAAAACACAAGCGATCCTTATAAATCAAGCATTAACATGTTATCCTTTTAATAACCCTTTCTTAACACCCAAGAAAACACACCCCTCACTACATCTCTCCTCTCGGTAACAAGTAAGCGCTAGCAATTATGAGCTAGACACATAAAAGGCAAATGGGTGATTGCACAACTATAGGCTTGTACCTAAATCGGTCCTCCTCTATACAAGTGCCAAACATGAATGCAAATCAAAGGGGCTGTAAGGTTGTAACTTGGCTAGGTGAATAGGTAGGAAATGGAATATATATGTAGTAGCGAAGGCAAAAGTAAAGTTGCACTAATTTTAACGTTATTTTACTAATTTCGTGAAAATAACGTTAAAAACGACAGATGGTTAATCATGCATCATGTGGTGGCGTTGATAGCCAAAAGACAAGGGGTTACATGCATCAATCGGGCTTGTCCCGATTGCTAAGTGTTATGTGCCTTATGTCCAAGGCTTGATACAAAACCACTATCGAGCCGAGGGTCTCACTGGAAGCAACCTCTCTATTTCTACGGTGTAGAGGTAAGGATGTCTACATCTTACCCTCCTCAGACCCTACCTTAGCTTTGCTATTGGTGGGATTAACTGAGTATGATGATGTAGTAGCGAAGGACTTTACCTGGTCTTTTATTACACAATGAACAAACACTAAACAAGACATAACTTCTATATACAAAACAATCACATTTATTTTCTTTTCTTCTTTTTCCTTTTTTTTTTACATACATACCAAGTAAACATTCAATAAAACATCATAACAAAACATCTAAAACACTACATCATAACACAACTGCACACTACTAAAACACTACTAACACTATAAGATCGGGTCAAGTTGGGTATATATTTGGGAGACTAGTTAAAGGGCTAACAAATGATCATAGGCTTTAGGCACAAAATGGGCAACTAAATGTCCAAACCCCCGCCCTCTCACTACCAAGCTCATATATGTAATTAATGAGGTCCAACCCCCCAAATCCCACACTCACACTCATTAAGACGAGGCTACCTAAGTGGCCATCACAGACCACCCCACCTACCTTAAAAACATGAACCCAAAAAGAGTTATTAACTATTAAGCAAGTGCTGATGCGTGAAATGTGTGATAAACATATTTTAAGTCCAATTAATTTCAAAACAAGTTTTAAATGGGAAATACCCACTAAACCACACACTACCGGCAAGTGTACCGGTCGAAAGTAGTAAAGCAAATAAGTCCGAGTATCGAACCGTGGAGACAGTAGTAGCGGCTCTCGGTACTAAGCTTTCGTCGAGTCCTAGTCTAATAAATTAAAGTGATGGTGATTTAATTAACAACTAAAAAAATATAAAATTAAAGTAAATAAAATGCAAACAACACAAACAAAGCAAACGAACAAGTAGAACAGAATGATGTCAAGTAATGAGAAAATGGCTACCTAGGTAAGAATCAAGGAGACTGACTTGTAGCTCTTGGGGTGGATAAATGGGTTTTGGCTACCGGGATCTTAAGATACACTAAACTAGATCAACACTGGAACGCGAATCACTCTCCAACATGTCACAATACTGAATCTAGGGAAGTGTGTAAACTCACCGGTCTCGGGTTCAGATCACCTCTCGGTCTCTCCAAACTATGCTAAGGTATCCTAAATCTGAATGTCCTCTCGGCCCCCTCAGAAACAATACATCCGGGATGTGTAAGGGATGCAAGGGATAGTTATTCTAACAGGTTTCTAATACAGGATGCTAACAAAACAGGCACGCTAGGGGTGACTCACTCTCGTGCAGACCACGATCCCGAATACCTACCAAGCTAGACACACTGACACCTAATCTCCTCTCGGTCTCAAAGGTGGTAGAATGCTAAATTACCGAATAATTAATTAACTTGTTCCTAGGGTTTACTACGTCTAGCAACCTCAAAATATATCAAAAACACCAAGTGTAAGATACTCACAAAACCCTAGATCAAAAGATACAAAATCAATTAAACTAGAATTTAGCGAAACAAGAATTAATATTCAAATATCAAGCACGCATATACAAAAGAAACCTTATTAGAAAACCTTTACCAAAACATAATCCAAAACATAACATAGATCCAACCCGAAAACTATTATTCAATTGTCACCCATCATCAATACCTAGGTAGCACTAAAAGTTTAGCTACTCATCAACATGGAAAAAGATAAAAACATAGGTCCAAAATAATATATAGTCATAGTACTAATATTTATACACACGAAGTAAATAAATATAAAGCCAAAGATTATTATAGTCGAACTCGTGCCTTCAATCTTGAACCCCAGCTTTCCTGGCCTTCACTTCGTCTCTACAAATCTCTAAAGTTGATGTCGATTAACTTCTTTTTGCGGCTGTCCTATGTCTGCTTCTGCTTTGCGGCCCTTTTCTCCTTCTCTTCGATGCTATGTCTTCCAAAAATAATGTCTCGGCCGCTGTCTTCAATCATATCTTCTCCCAAAAATAATGTTGTCCAAGTATAATTGACCTACCTTTGACTTGGGCCTACACAACTTTCTTTCTTTCTTTCTTTTTTTTTTTTTTTTTACGTAAGTCCAAATGGACTTCAAGTCCATATTTATTATTATTATTATTATTATTATTATTATTGTTATTATTATTATTATTATTATTATTATTATTATTATTATTATAAATAGTATTATACTTGGTGCTATAGACTCGGGTGTTCTTGACTTGACCAAAGTTCTTCATTTATGCTACAATGACCATGACCACCTGCTCTCAAGTGTTTGTGTCCCGATTAGAAATCATTCATTTTGAGCTCATTTTCCACGAACACCTATATAATGGTAAAATAAATAAATAAAAAATAAAACTGACACGAAACGAATATAAACTTGACCAAATAATATACAAAATACATAGGAAATTAGATGTGTTTTGCAACACATCAAACATCCCCACACTTAAACCTTTTTCGTCCCTGAAAAAGACTGCAATGGAATCATAATTAGAATTCTTGGTTTCAAAAACTTTTCGGTTCATTAATTAAGATCTAATTACGCATCAACCAAAACTGTCGGTATTGTTGTCCACCTAAACCCAACCACTAGCTAATCAGGCCCCAATCATGTAAAAGCAATTAAGTTCTTATTATAACAATCAATCTATGGGTCTCACACTCAAGATATCCAGCTTCACTTAATCCCACCTCAAGCTTTCGAAGCAAGGGTTAAACCATATAGATTTACCAACCACTGCAAACTAAACTTCCTAATGTATTAGAAATTAAATTTATGATGGATGATGGATGAAGTTTATTTGCTTAGACACATTTGTTTTTTTCATACCTAACCCAGAGGTTGTCTCAATCAGAGTCACCATCCCCAAGAGCGACAGCATGAGCTTTGGTATTTTTTTTCAACTTGTCCTAGAGGGAGTTTCGATCAGAGTCACCATCCCCGAGGGAGACTCCATAGGCTTCAGTTTTTTTTTTCTTTTTTTTTTTGGTCTAGCTCAATTGATGGACATGTGGATTTTTTTGTTGGGCGCCACTTTTCACCGGATTTATTCTCATAAAAAGGATCAAGTGTGCCATTTAATTAATAATACATATGGGCTTTCAACCTACAATGGTACCTCTAATTACTATCAGCGGTTTCAGTTCTACCGTTTCTCCTAAGATGAGAACCCACAAGATTTCATGATTTATTAAGGTCTATTAAGAACAATCCTAGAACCTTTCAAAGCTAGCTGGGCCTACCGACACATCTTAAGCAAACACGCTTTCAATCTATTTATTTTCTCATATATATAATATTTTGAAAACCAAAAATCCCAATTTTACTATCATTTTCCATATAAAATGCACAAAAAATCAGGGACATTTTTCAAATTTGTTTTTTTTTAATCAACCTACAACTAAGCAAAATAAAGACGAAGTCTCCCATCCCCACACTTAGAAAGGCATAGTGTCCTCAATGTGCTCCAGGATACAACGTAAACTAAAAAAAATGAAAATAAAAAATAAAGTAGAAACAAAATAAATATATAAAACAACAAAATAAATGGAACGAACTCCACTGGAATATGTGGCGATTGCTCGCAGAAAGTGTCACGTCCGTCCATCATCTACAATCGTATAGCATTTCCTTCGCGGTCATAGTCAGAATCCTCAAACCTCGTATGGATGAAATATTTTCGCGCAAAAGACAAGCATAATATCCTGCAAAAATAAGACGAAACAAAAAACACAAAAAACACAAAAATGCAAACACACAAAATAAACACATAAAAATAAATATTTACAAACTCTACAAATTTGGGTTTTCACCCATGTGATCCAATTCTTATCAAGCACTGTAACCTGGATCAACGAGGATATCTACACCATCCTCATGTAAATCAATCGTCCCACTTATGTTATCTCTCCCAAGGCACGTTCTTTTCCACCTAAATCTAGGATCACCAGAAAATATTCTTAAATGCGAGTGGTGAATCAAGATCCTATCCCCACACTTAGATTTATTCACTACCTCAAGGCTAAGTTTAAATAGTGCCCCTCTCTCCTCATCTCTCTTGTGCTCATTTTCACACTCGGGGGATAGAAAAATATGAACTAAGGGCTCATCCATCACCTCCTCGGAACTCTCAACAACCTTAACTACCTTTAACTTATCGGGAGGCTCACCAGCTACACAGCCCGGATCATGCTCCACAGGGAATACAGTCTCTATCTCTACCTCCTGCCTCTCTTCTGTTTGGTGCCGCCTATCTAATAAGTCTGCTCCACAGATGTAGTCAATGCAACGGTCGACATGTGACATGAAAGTGCCAAGAAAGCATACAGATTCGACCTGACTACTCATACTCTCCCTAGACTTATTAACACCAAAAGTGATGGACAAGTCCGCTACACGCAGTGTAATCCGACCATCCGAGACATCGATCAATGCCTTTGCGGTGTGTAAAAAGGGTCGTCCTAAGATCAATAGCACACGCTCGTCCTCCCGTATATCAAGTACGACAAAATCAACGGGAAACACGAAGCTCTCCATCCTTACTAGTAAATTCTCTAGAATTCCCATAGGGTACTTCACAGATTTATCAGCCAACTTTAAGCACATCCTAGTTGGATTCAACTCCCCAAGATCTAATCTTTTAAACATGGAATAGGGCATGAGATTAATGCAAGCACCTAAATCAGCGAGCGCGTTCCTAACTGTCAAACCACCTATCTGACAAGGGATGGTGAAACTCCCAGGATCAGTCATCTTCTCGGGTAGTTTATTAAGAACGATAGCCGAACACTCCTCACTCAGAGTGACTTGGGAAAGTTCTTTCAACTTCTCCTTGCGAGACAACATCTCCCTCAAGAACTTCCCATACTTAGGCATATCTCTACGAACATCAATGAAGTGCCTATATTGCTCTAAGTTCTCACTCTTATTCAACCTACCAGGATAGGGCGGTATTGGTTCATAAAGGGCAGGTGGAACATAAACCTTTTTGGGCTCCCCATCAGACTGTTTCTCCTTCAACCTACTTTTGGGCTGTGCGATACTTGCTGGGTCTAGCCTAGTAGGGTGCACCTTGCCCGGAGACTCTACACTAATCTCCTCATCGACACTCTCCTCCTCAACTACCTCACTCTCTCTCGACACCGGGTGATCAACTCCCGTGCTCTTCCCACTTTCGGTGAACATCGCATTCACCTGAACATCTGTCGAATTCCTGGTCATCTTACCAACTAACTCTCCCATGACCCTCTCTAAACTCTGAAGTGTGGACCCCTGATTCATAAATAACATCTCAAATTCTTGATTTTTCTTTTGTTGTTCCTGATAACGGGTCTCACGCTGCATCACTATGGTCTAGGACTTTATTCATCCTAGCCTGATTCTCCTCATTTTTCTTTATTAACTCACTAAGCTCAGACTTAGGATCTCCTATGCTCTGCCATCCAGAGTTGTAACTTTGGACTTGATCTAAATTCTGGATATAGTTCAACTCCTCTCTAGGACCTATGTGGCAATATATGGTCTCATGACCCCCTCTACAAATCTCACACTTAGCACTAATCTTAACCTGAATATCCTTCATGACCTTAGGTAAGGATTCTACCTGGGCGGCTAGTGCAATGCTACTCTCAACAGAATGGATACCCTTAGGGGCAGCAGTAACGCCCCCAGAGCCTGGCTCAATGTACGTGCTAGTGGCTAGGTCCTCTATCATCTCAAGGCATTCAACAACGGTTTTGGTTTTCATCATGTTACCGCCTGCTGTAGAGTCAAGAAATCTTTTGGTCGCGTCAGAAACTCCAGTATAGAATTTCTCCACGACTCTCCAGTCCTCAAGACCATGATGAGGGCACTTATTCAAAAGTTCCTTGAATCTGTCCCATGTCTCATAGAAGGACTCCTCTGACTGCTCAGTAAAGGCATAGATAAGATTTTTAAGACGAGCAGTTTTAGCAGGGGAAAATACTTCTGCAGGAATTTAGTCTGAAGATCAATCCAAGAGGTGATGGCTCCCTGTGGGAGGGAGTCCAGCCAAGTGAGGGCCTAATCAGTAAGTGAGAATGGGAACAGACGCAAACAAATGGCGTCATCAGTGACACCATTAAGCTGGAAGGTGCTACAGACTCTACCAAATCTAGTTAAATGGCCATATGGGTCTTCATCACGCATGCCGTTCGACTCAACAGTGGGTAATGTAATACTGGACCGGATGTGAGTGGGTGTAATGCTGATGTGTTCAGCGACAGTCCTACGTGCAGCCATTTCAATGTGATCTATCTGGTGGGTAAAATGTTCTAGGACTGCAACGGGGTACTTCTTATGTACACAGAGAAACTAAAACTATACTAGAATAAGAAAAACAAATAGCAAATAAACAAAAATATACTTTTTTTTTTCTTTTTATAAAATAAAAAAATTAAAAATCTACCAAACTAAGAAAGCAATAAAATGACTAGATCCCAGACTCGGGTCGTCCTCGAAAGCGCAATTGTGTCCCCGGCAACGGCGCCAGAAAATTGATGCGTGAAATGTGTGATAAATATATTTTAAGTCCAATTAATTTCAAAAAAAGTTTTAAATGGGAAATACCCACTAAACCACACACTACCGGCAAGTGTACCGGTCGAAAGTAGTAAAGCAAATAAGTCCGAGTATCGAACCGTGGACACAGTAGTAGCGGCTCTCGGTACTAAGCTTTCGTCGAGTCCTAATCTAATAAATTAATGTGATGGTGATTTAATTAACTACTAAAAAATATAAAATTAAAGTAAATACAATGCAAACAACTCAATCAAAGCAAACGAACAAGTAGAACAGGATGAGGTCAAGTAATGAGAAAATGGCTACCTAGGTAAGAATCAAGGTGACTGACTTATAGCTCTCGGGTGGATAAATGGGTTTTGGCTACCGGGATCTTAAGATACACTAAACTAGATCAACACTGGAACGCGAATCACTCTCCAACATGTCGCAATACTGAATCTAGGGAAGTGTGTAAACTCACCAGTCTCTGGTTCAGATCACCTCTCGGTCTCTCCAAACTATGCTAAGGTATCCTAAATCTGAATGTCCTCTCGGCCCCCTCAGAAACAATACATCCGGGATGTGTAAGGGATGCAAGGGATAGTTATTCTAACAGGTTTCTAACACAGGATGCTAACAAAACAGGCACGCTAGGGGTGACTCACTCTCGTGCAGACCACGATCCCGAATACCTACCAAGCTAGACACACTGACACCTAATCTCCTCTCGGTCTCAAAGGTGGTAGAATGCTAAATTACTGAATAATTAATTAACTTGTTCCTAGGGTTTACTACGTCTAGCAACCTCAAAATATATCAAAAACACCAAGTGTAAGATACTCACAAAACCCTAGATCAAAAGATACAAAATCAATTAAACTAGAATTTAGCGAAACAAGAATTAATATTCAAATATCAAGCACGCATATACAAAAGAAACCTTATTAGAAAACATTTAACAAAACATAATCCAAAACATAACATAGATCCAACCCGAAAACTATTATTCAATTGTCACCCATCATCAATACCTAGGTACACTAAAAGTTTAGCTACTCATCAACATGGAAAAATATAAAAACATAGGTCCAAAATAATATATAGTCATAGTACTAATATTTATAAACACGATGTAAATAAATATAAAACCAAAGATTATTATAGTCGAACCCGTGCCTTCAATCTTGAACCCCAGCCTTCCTGGCCTTCACTTCCTCTCTACAAATCTCTAAAGTTGATGTCGATTAACTTCTTGTTGCGGCTGTCCTATGTCTGCTTCTGCTTTGCGGCCCTTTTCTCCTTCTCTTCGATGCTTCGATGATAATATAATATATGTCTTCCAAAAATAATGTCTCGGCCGCTGTCTTCAATCATATCTTCTCCCAAAAATAATGTTGTCCAAATATATTTGACCTACCTTTGACTTGGGCTTACACAACTTTCTTTCTTCTTTTTTTTTGTACCTAAGTCCAAATGGACTTCAAGTCCATATTATTATTATTATTATTATATTATTATTATTATTATTATTATTATTATTATTATTATTATTATAAGTAGTATTATACTCGGTGTCTAGACTCGGGTGTTCTTAACTTGACCAAAGTTCTTCATTTATGCTCCAACGACCATGACCACTTGCTCTCAAGTGTTCGTGTCCCGATTAGAAATCATTCATTTTGAGCTCATTTTCCACGAAACGAATATAAACTTGACCAAATAATATACAAAATACATAGGAAATTAGATGTGTTTTGCAACACATCAAGTGCCATATTTGATTAAACAGTATTCTAAACGTAATATTACTGTTAGCAATCACACAAATCATACCTTATTTAAGTTACCAATTATCATTAATGTATAGTCAATGTGATTATTCTCCTCATTAAGTATTTCCTTGTATAGTGTAATCTCTGTATTATTTAAATTCTTTAGATTAATGAGAAAGGCAAGCATTTACATTAGCTTTCATGGTATCAGAGCCTGCTGCTCTGTACCCCTAACAATCGCCGGTTCTTGTTTCTTACTGCAGTCTTTGGCTTCAGTCAACTGCAGCTTCTTTTTTTCATTGTTTCTTGCTTAGTCTTGGCCTCGGTCATGGTTGCTGACGATCAAAACACAGCAAAACCCACTCCTCAATCTCTTCATCCGGTGTATTCGGTGACTAACATCACCCAAAAAGTTCGGATCCTAGACGGTGTGAATGTTTCGTACACATCATGGGTCAGCTTATGTTGGGTCTGCTGACCTGGAGAAGAACAGATGATTAGAAAGCCAAAATATGCTAACAGTTTGATCCTTTGAATAAACAGTCTTTACAACTTACTTCTCCCAAAAGACTGCTGACCCTAACAACTGTTCTATCCAAACAACTGCTCAACAACTGCTGATACAAAGAACTGCTAAATAAACAACTGATGAAGAACAACTGCTGACCAAAGGTCTGATGAAGAACAACTGCTGATACAAGTACTGAAGACCAAAGCACTGCTGGAACCAACAGCACTTAGGCTCCAGCAGTGGATACAAGACCATCAGAGTTTTTCTACAACAGCTGTTTAATATCAGTGCTTTCAATGTAACAGTAGTTTGTAATAGGCAGATGTTTATGTTTGTTATTCTGTTAGAGGTCACTGTCTTAGGTGACGTCAGCTTAGGTCATCAGTGCTTTGAGTCTGTCTATAAATAGAACAGTGCTTGTACTGTTCTATTGCATCACACACACACAAACATTCTCTCAGACAAACACTGTGTGATCAGGCTGAGGGGGAGTAATTGTACGATTGTAATCTTTTAGATAAATGAAAGCTTTCGATCTGAAAACATTTACTCTCTTGTTTTGATTAACAGTTTATTATTCCGCTGCACTTTCATTCTATTTTCATTTCATTATTACCATATTTAGTTAAACAATCAAAACAATCAAACTCAGATCCTAACAATTGGTATCAGAGCTTGGTCAATTAAATTCGATCTAACAAATCAATTTAATAATCAGCTCACAATTATTGATATCGTTTGTCTGTTAGATTGAAAACAGAGTAATAGTTTAATCTCGTTTCAACCGTTTTTAAACAGACTTTGTTTTTTGAAAAATCAGAGAATGGCTTCAATCAATCACGATCCACATAACACTGGCACGAACAACAAGCCACCGATGCTTGTCAGATCTGAATACAATATCTGGCAACGTCGGATGAGCCATGTTCTAGCTCAACAAAACACTGGGTGTTGGAAGTCGGTTATCTTCGGACCACATGTTCCGACTGTGCCGAGTACTGAAGATCCCAAGGTGTTTGAGCCAAAGAAACTTGAAAACTACTCCGACCAGGATTTTCAGAAAATTGAGCTAGATGCTAAGGCCTTCAGTATTGTGGCCATGGCTCTACCCAATGATATATATGCTGGGTTGTTACACTGTAATAGTGCAAAGGAGTTGTGGGATGCACTGAAAGAACAGTTTGGTGGGACTGAGGAGGTTATTGAAAACAATCGTGAAATACTTAACCAACAATATGAAACATTCAGTCATGTTAAAGGAGAGTCATTAACTCAACAGTTTGAGAGATTTAATTGCTTAATTAGTGAACTAAAATTGGTTGGTCTTACTTACCCTTATTCAACCTTGAACCATAGGTTTTTAAGATCATTACCAGACAAATGGGACACTATTGCTATTGTGATGAGAAACTCAATTGGATTTAAAGACCTATCACTGACCCAGCTTCATGGTAAGCTCTTGACCTATGAGAGAGAGCTTAACCAGAAAAAGAAGCTCCAGGACTCTGGAAAAGTGTCTGATGACTATGTATTTGGGAATACAACACTTTTGGGTCATGATGAGGTGCCTGGAAACACAAAGGATCAGAGTTATGATCATTTCATTGACATAACTTCAGGTTTTAACTCAGGTTTTAACTCTGATTCTTACTCACCAAACTATGCTTTCACAGCAAGTGGTGGTGATATCCAGGCATCTGACAATATATCCTTTGAGTATGATGACCTGAAATACTTTGACCCTGATGATTTGGAAGAGATGGACATTATGCACCAATTGGCCCTTCTCAGTGTAAGAACTAATAATTTTTACAAGAAAACTGGGAGAAGGTTTCCAGGGTTAACTGGCAGATCTAAGGTTGGGTTGGATAAATCAAAGATAAAGTGTTACAAATGTCATAGACTTGGTCATTTTGCTAGGGAATGTAGGGGTCAACATGGTGCACCTATAATAACCTATCCAAACCAAAGACCACAGACCAACACTTATCAGAATTCCTATAATGCCCCTGGACCAAATGTGCAAAACACTACTCATTTTGCACAGTCCTTAAACACTGTTCCTGTCCAGTATGTCCAAACCATTGTTCCTCAGATCCACTATGTGCAAACACCTGTTGCTCAAGCACCTGTGCAAACGACTGTTGCTCCATCCTCTGCTCCTGCAGAGACCAGTCAACAGAGCTTCTTTACACAAGGCTTTGTTGATTGGAGCAGTCTACCTGATGAGCTAACAGATGAGAATTTTGCACTAGTTGCCAAAGCTGAAAATGAACCAGAAAATTTTTGTTTCATGGCCATGGTGGATGAGATTGAATCTGAGGAGGTGGTAACTGAATCTGATGTTGTGACTGATGATGTTGTTAGTGAAGTTGTTACAGGTGAAAAACCTGAAGAAGAGGTTGTGAATCTCACAGATCCCTGGGGTGCATCTGATGACTGTGAGTGCAAGTGTGATTGTGCATTGATGGCTGCTGCTAAGGTATCTCCTCAAATTCTTAAAGAGTTGTGTTCTGACAAATGTGTGATAGCATTTGCTAACATCAAAGAGGTGAATGAAAACCTTAGAAAGAAAATTTTGGATGATGAAGTTAAATTTGAAAAACTTACAAAAGATTTGAAAACAAGTTTAACTGCAAAAGAGTCTGAAATAAGCAGCTTAAAACATGAAGCAACCATAACCAAAGACCAGCTCCAAACTATGATAGCAAAATATCAAAGTTGTAAAAGTGAGCTTGAGTCCACCCAAGTTGAATGTGAGAAATGGGTGGAATCATGTAGAGGTTTTGAAATGCTACTCAACAAACAAACTAAAAGTCATGTGAAATTTGGCTTTGGTTTTGAAACCACTGCTCCAGCTTTTGAAAACACTGACAAAAAGAGTCAAAAGTCTGTTGAGGTAGTACCAACAAACCTGCAGGGTCAAGAGATTAAAATCACTGAACCAAATGGTAAGAAAATTGTTCTTGAAAAACCAGAAGGTTCCTCATCTTTTACTGAACTTGAAAAGTATGAATTTAAACCTACTTGGTCTGATGAGTGTGATACTCTTGAGAATTTCAAACCTGTTGATTTCAAAACACCTGAGGGAAAGACAGCTCCTCAGGCAAAGGTCATTCCCTTGGCTAAAGTCATTCCCCTGAAAAATCTTCCAGCAGATGCTGAAAAGAAGGCTGAAAAGGGGAAGAAGAAAGAAAAGACTGTCAACTTGTTCTGTGATTTCTGTGAAAAGAAGAATCATGTCACCAAAAACTGTTTTCTTCTAAAAGCATATGACATTAACAAAGGAACAAGTGAATGTGATTCCAAAGCCACATGCTCAATATGTGGGAAAAAGAATCACAAGACCAAAGAGTGCTTGTATCTCAAAAATTTTGATGTTAAAATACAAGAATACAAAGCTAAAACTCTTGCAAACCCTATGGTTAGTACTTCAAAAGGAAAGCCCAAACAGACCTTCACCCCTGTCCAAACATCTGTTACAAAAAGGCTTGAAACATCTGCTTCTAGAGATGTCCAAGTAACAGATGCTCCACCCACAAGCAAATACCCAAGAGGTTATGGTCAACCTCCATGTCACAGTCTGCCACATGTTTATGAGGAGCCAAAAAGACCCTCTAAACCAAGAGTGAACAGAAATCCATATGGGTATTATCATCTGTCAGGAAGTGATCAAACAACTGCTGCCCCAAGTGTTGACATCCAAGCACTAGCAAATGGTCAGCAGCAGTTGTTGAACTTAATTCAAAAATTGGTCCAAACCACTGATCACCTTCCAAAGCTTGAGTCTGAAAGGTCTGAGGACCCATCCAAAGCCAAACTGGCTTTGGACACTCACCAAAACTAATCATTTACTGATGTGCAGGGAGCTTCTGCTTGTTTAGATAGTCTTTGGTATGTAGATAGTGGAGGCTCCAGGCACATGACAGGATGTAGAGCCCTTCTTCTGGACTTCTTGGCTCATGGAGGGGGTGATATATCCTTTGGTAATGATTCAAAAGGTAAGGTGTTGGGTTCAGGGACTGTACAAGCTGGAAAACTCAAGTTTGAAAATGTCAATCTTATTGATAATCTCAAGTTTAATCTTCTGAGTGTCTCACAAATGAGTGACAAAGGTTATGGCTCATTTTTCACAAAGAAAACTTGTAAGATTATTGGGCCAGAAGTGGTGAAAAAGATTGATACCATTATTGCTGAGAGCAAAGCACAACTTGTTGCTCATAGAAGTGGCAATGTGTATGTTGTTGATATGTTAAAGGACAATCCTATGGCAAATGTCTGTCTATTTTCTGCTGCCTCCACTAAGGAGACAGAATTGTGGCATAGGAGATTGGGTCACACCAACCTTAATACTATCAACACACTCTCCAAACAAAGCCTTGTCAGAGGTTTACCATCAAAAGAATTTAAATGTGATGAGCATTGTGTTTCTTGCTTAAAAGGGAAACAACATAAAAGCTCTTACAAATCCATTGATGAGTCCAAAACTAGTCAGTGTTTACAATTGTTGCACATGGACTTGTTTGGCCCTGTTAAAATCATGAGTCTAAGAAGAAAGAGATTTTGTCTTGTCATAGTTGATGATTTTTCTAGGTTTACATGGACTTACTTTTTACATTCTAAGGATGAGACTGCAGGTATATTGAAGGACTTTGTCACCAAAGTTGAAAAACAATATGACTTGCCAGTAAAAGTCTTCAGGAGTGACAATGGAACAGAGTTTAAAAATAAGGAGTTGGATGACTTCTGTGTGTCAAAAGGGATTGTGAGGCAGTTCAGCATCCCAAGAACACCAGAACAAAATGGGGTGGTTGAGAGGAAAAATAGAACTCTTATAGAAGCTGCAAGAACCATGCTAGCAGATTCTGGTTTGCCACTGTCCTTTTGGGCAGAAGCTGTAAACACTGCTTGCTATGTTCAAAACAGAGTTTTGATCAACCCCAGACATCAAAAAACTGCTTATGAAATTTTGTTCAAAATCAAACCATTAATTTCATTCTTCAAAATCTTTGGCTGCCCATGTTTCATTTTAAATCTCAAAGATTCCATTTCAAAATTTGCAGCCAAAGTAGACTGTGGTTATTTTCTGGGATATTCTTCTACTGCTAAGGCCTACAAAGTGTTTAACACAAGGACTAAGACAATAGAAGAAACTCTGAATGTAAAGTTCAATGAACTTTCATCTCTAAAAATCCCTGCAAACCCTGCTGAACTATTTGATTTAGATAAATTCAAATTTGAAGATATCACTGTTAAAACTAACTATGCAGATATTCCACAGTCTCCACAGCAAGATTACAGAACAGATGTTGTGATCCCCAGTCACTACAAAGTCTATTCTGCCTCAGAGGAAGCAGCTGTTCAAAACAATTGTCAAAACTCTGCCACAGCTGTGTCAACCACTGTTGGCCAGTCTTATCCTCAAACCACTGCTTCACCCCTCACAACCACTGATCTATCATCTGTTGACAAAAGTCAGTCAAGTTTCACACCACTTGGACCCATTCCTCCATTACCATTCCAAACATCTGATGGCACTACAGAAGTACCAACCGATGTTACACCTACAGAGTCACCAAACCTCTGTCCATCACCTCAAAATGCCATTGTTCCATATCAGGGAGATCTTATTTACTTAAGAGCTCATCCACTATACCAGATTATTGGCAACATCAGAGAGGGTGTGCTCACAAGAAGCCAATCCTCAAATATCTGTCTTTTTGCAGGTTTCTTATCCCTCACACAACCTGTCAAGTACCAAGAGGCACTGAAAGACAACAGTTGGGTAGAAGCCATGCAAGAAGAACTTCTTCAATTCAAAAGACAACAAGTATGGGAGCTTGTACCACTTCCTAAGGATGTTTGTCCTATAGGAACAAAGTGGGTCTTCAAAAACAAGACTGATGAAAGGGGTATTGTTGTCAAGAATAAAGCCAGGCTTGTGGTTCAAGGCTTCAGACAAGAAGAAGGAATAGATTATGATGAGACTTTTGCTCCTGTAGCAAGACTAGAAGCCATCAGACTCTTTTTAGCCTTTGCTGTCAACCACAACATAAAGGTGTACCAGATGGACATCAAATGTGCTTTCCTTTATGGCAAAATTCAGGAGGAGGTCTATGTATGTCAGCCACCTGGTTTTGAAGACACATTCCATCCTGACTATGTCTACAAGCTCAACAAAGCTTTGTATGGACTCAAACAAGCACCAAGGGCCTGGTATGAAACTCTTTCCACATTTCTCTTATCCATTGGCTTCACAAGAGGTAAAATTGACAAAACTTTATTTCTTAAATGGAAAGGGAAACACTTAATGATTGTTCAAATATATGTGGATGACATCATTTTTGGATCCACATGTAACCAAATGTGTGAAGAGTTCAGAAAACTCATGACAGCAGAGTTTGAGATGAGTGCCATGGGTGAGCTTCAGTGTTTCCTTGGTCTTCAAGTGAAACAACTGCAAAATGGCACATTCATTCACCAAAACAAATATGTAAAGAATTTATTAACCAGATTTGAGATGAATGATTGTAAGCCATGTAGTACACCCATGAGTACAGTCAAGCTGCTCACTATTGATGACAAGGATGAACTGGTTGATCAAACACATTATAGATGTATGATTGGGTCTTTACTGTACCTAACTGCATCTAGGCCAGACATCATGTTTGCTACCTGTGTCTGTGCCAGATCCCAGGCTTCACCCAGAAAGTCAAACCTTATTGCTGTGAAAAGGATATTCAGATACCTCAAAGGTGCTCCCACACTTGGTATCTGGTATCCTGCTAATGGAAACATTGAGCTTTCAGGTTATTCAGATAGTGACTTTGCTGGCTGCCACACCACAAGAAAATCCACATCAGGAGGGTGCCAATTTCTAGGGAATGCCTTAGTTTCATGGCAAAGCAAAAAGCAGGCAGCTGTTTCAACTTCAACAGCTGAAGCTGAATACATTGCTGCTGCAAGCTGTACAACCCAACTCATGTGGCTTCAAAATCAATTACTGGACTTTGGGATAACTGCACTTCGGACTCCACTTATGTTGGACAGCCAAGCTGCTGAAAATATCATCAAGAATCCAGTCTCTCATTCCACTACCAAACACATTGACATAAGACATCATTTTGTCAGAGACAGCTATGAAAAAGGTTTGATTTCCTTGCACCATGTTCCAACAGAGGATCAGTTGGCAGATGTGTTAACAAAAGCTTTAGACACATCTACCTTTACAAATCTGATTTCCAGAATTGGTATGCTAAACATGGATTAAACAAATAAATTTTCAATAAACCATAATAAAATGTTTCAGAAAATCAAAATTTTTTAAAAATAGCTGTTTGGTTGAAAAATCTGTTTATAACATCTGATCAGATAAAACAACCACTGTTTCATTCATATCCACTGTTGGTTGAAAAATCTGTTTCAAAACATCTGATCAGATAAAACAACTGTTAGTTGAAAAATCTGTTTCAGAACATCTGTTCAGATAAAACAACTGTTTCCTATATATATATATATATATATATACTATATCTATATATATAAAAAAAACAGTTGTATCCATCAGCTGTTTGTATCAGTTGTTTGCCAAAAACAACTGTTCTCCATCAGATGTTTCATCCATCAGATGATTGCCACGTCTGCTCATATAAGCAGAGGTTTGGCCACATCAGCGGTTTCATTGAGCCTATAAAAACCTTGTTTTAGCACAACAGATGTTACACTGTCTCATTGTATTCAAAATACTGAAAACCGCCTTCTTCATTCTCAAACCCTCCATCAAATTTCAATCATCTTCACCTTCGAAATCCATTAAAATGGATCTTCAAGCCAAAGCTACCCACAATTGTCTCCCCTATCTGATTAAAACAGATGACAACGCTTCATTCCATTCCACCATCGACATTTTCCTTAACTCCAAATACTTACCCATCTTAACCGCTAACGCCCCCATTTATCTCGATACTCTCCAAGAATTTTGGTTGAATGCTGAGTTTCTACTCCAAGACAAAAAGCCTACTTCCATTATTTCCAAAATTGGAGAAACCAGTATCGTAATTACCCCTGAAACCATATCCACAACCTTCACACTGAATGACCTGGCAGGTAAGGATTCCTTTACTAAAACAGAGCTTCACACTGAGTTCCAAGAAAGAGGGTATGATGGTCAGATGACTGGATCAACTCTTTTCAAAAAGTTTTTCCCTCCAGTCATGAAATTTTTCTTCCATACTCTTCTTCTTTGTGTCTCTGCTAAGTCCACATCCTTTAATGAAATTCCATTAAGGATGCAATATCTGGGATATGCCATGTTGTCAAACTCTGACTTCAATCTTTCCCAGGGATTGTTCATGGACTTGGTATCAAATGTGAAAGCAGTCAAGTCTGGGTCAAACAATGCTTTTCTTATTTATCCAAGAATTCTTAGTGTAATCTTACAAAAAGTCTTACTTGAAAAAGTTTTCAAAAAGGGTGATGCTATGCAAATGAAAAGCTTAACTGATGAAACTTTCACTAGAATGCTGGGTGGAAGCACCCAAGAAAAAGTGTCTAAAGTGTCAAAAGTTTCTAAAACACAAACAAAGAGGACAAAGACAACAACTGTTGTCAAAACCTCTGTTATTGAGCCCACTGCTCCTGGTGATCATGGCACTACATCCAGTGCTGTGAAACCCACACCAGCCACTTCCAAAAAGAAACATCCGTCCACAAAAACCACCACTCAACCACAAATGAGGCTTCTGGATGTTGAGGTACCAGAAGAAACCTCTGTTGCACAACAAAAGCAACCTGAAACCACTGTTGTTACCTCCACCTGACCAAACTCGTCATGAATCCTCTCAAAAGGATCATGTTGTAAGCCAAGGGGACACACATCATGATACATTTGAGTCACTTGACCAAATGTTCACAAGCCCCTCTCCCAGGGCTAATTCTCTTGTTACTCCTCCACCCTCACCATCACATCATGTCCCACAAACCATGCAACCTCTGTTTGAGGCAATTGAAAAATCTCAGGAAGATCCCAGTTCCTCTCTTCCACCTGTCACTGAGAGTATACTTCCACATGTGACTGGTCCTGAGAATATTCAATCTGCTATCCCACAAACAGAAGAGGAGGTTACACCACCTGAGTTCAATGCAACTCTAGGTGAGTTTTCAAGTGGAGCAGCCACTACTGATGTAGAGACCACTGTCTCACATCAGGACAGTGATTACATAGCTAAGACTCCCTTGAAGGCAACAACTGTTGAAGCCACTATAGTGTCTCCAAAAACAGTTGGAAGTCCCCAGTACCAAGAAAAAGGGGCATCTGATTCACCTATTAGGACTGAATCAGGTAGAACTACCACTGGTAGGGACTCAGATGATCCTATTAACTTAGGAGATGGGTCAAAATACCAAGAATTGACGGACAGAGTTTCTGTAATTGAAACCTCTGTAGCTGACATCAAATCTGATGTCAAGCTTATACTGAGCTCTATTGCAGACCTTTCCAAGAGTCAACCATCTACAACTGATATAGCCAGTGAGTTATGGAAATCAGTTTCCCCCATCATCATAGCTCACAGAAAACTGGCTGATCAGACACATGAGACTTACATGGCTGAGATAAGAAATATGGTAGATGCAAGGTACAAAGATACCCATGCTGATATTAAAGCCATCAAGGACCACCTGCTGAAGACTACTGGCTCTGCCCCTACCACCATCCTCAGGGATGAAAATGATGATGCTTTCACGGCTGATGATGCCAAAAAGGGGGAGAGTGGCAGAGATAGGCTACCAAAACTAGATCCTTTTGGTTGTCCTCCTTCTCAAAAAGGCCAAGCCAAGTCTGCCAAGAAACCAGAGTCTACCAAATCAGCTCCACAACAACAACAACAAGCAACACCAACAGCACCACCACAACAAACCACTGAGAAGAATAAAGCAGTAGATGATTCTGCAAATATAGAAGCTGAAAAGGCTGCTCAAGAAAAACAGAAAATAGCTGACACCTTGGAAGTTAAAGCAGAATCATTAATTGAACTCAAGAAGAAACAACAGCTGGAAACTGAAGATGTGGGATCCTCTAAAAGGATGAAAAGACCTGCTAAGCATGTTAGAAAACCACCATCTAAGTTAAACACCTCTGTTGACAAAACCACTGCTACTGAAACCACTGCCACCCAAAACACTGAAACTACCCAAAACACTGCTTCCCAAACCACTGTACCCAAACCAACATACACACCTGAACAAACAACCACCAAACCTACATCACCAGCCAAAACCCCAACATCTGCTGGTTCTACTAAAAGGCCAACAGATGTTAATCCAACCACTGCTACCAAATCACCATCACCTAAAATCATGTACACAAGGAAGAGAAAATCAACCTTTGTTGTACATGATGAAAACATACACACATCACCAAACACCATCTCAACTGCACAATCCACTCCTCCTATCACAGCTATTCCAATCACATCATTCTCACCACACACATCCAAGTTCAGATCTCATAGACCACCACCAACCATTACACCATTGGTTGTTCAGTATCCCCTTGAACTTGATCTACTCAAGGGGGAATTACAATCCTTCTACAATACTGAACAACCATCAGACAGATCCTTCCCATCTCTCCCAAATTTCCCTGTTCCCCTCAACATTGATACTTATCTGAAATATAAGGGTGAACAGGTGGATGCCATCATCAGGGAGAAATGCAAAGGGAAGGATGACAGGACTGCTCAGGGCATCCATTTAGCAGAGCTTAGCAAACTCAGAAGGATTGAAGACTTTGCTAAGACCCTGAGCAATTCCATGTCCTCCATGCCTCTCAGTGTAGACTTGGAAAAGGAGGTAAGGGAATCTCTTCTGGAACAGATTATGGCAACCAAGCCTTACAAAGCAAACAAAAAGCAGTTCAATGGTTGGACTACACATGCTTTGAGAGAAGAACTACTCAGAATTGAAGAAATGGCCAAAGACCCCAAGGCTAAAGTCTCTACTCCTAACTTTGGCAAAGGCAGAGACCCAGTCAGAGCCTTGAAGTTCAAAAGGATGAGGCAAGAGATTGTAGCTGCCAACTATGGGGAGATGAGGTCAGTTTCCAGATGGTCTGAGTTAAGGTTGGTTGAGACTTACAAAAGTCTGGAAGAAAATAGGAAGAAGGATCCCAGCCTACCAAGAAAACCAGTTTACACTGATGAGCCAATGATGAAGAGACCCCAACAGACCTTTACCTTGGACAGCTTACTTGACACCTCTGACTTAACAACTGCTGCAAGAAGACAGTTCAAGAAACAGAAGGAAATGTCAGAGGAAGATCAAAGAAAGTTTGCTGATACATTCATCAAGGAAGGGCTCTTCAATCAAGTCCATTTCTTCTCTGATCCTACAACAGAGAAGCTTAGAGAACTCATTGGAAGACCACCTTCACCCAACTCATCAAGAATAAAACTTCAGCTCAGCAAATCCACTGACTCAAAAATTCTAAAGTGGAAAGTCAACAAAGACAACCATGAATTGACATTGCTCAGGTCAGATGGAAGGGTTCAGAAGATCAACATGGATGATGCTTACAGCCTATGTGCAGAAGATCACCAAACATTGCTAAATCTGGACCTAGAAAGAGATGAAGAAGTCTTATTTGCTCTGAACTTTGAATTACAATTCAAAGGTCAAATCAGAGAAAGTCTGATAAGAAATAAAGATCAATAAATAAAGCTGAGTTTTGGCATCATCTGTTCTAGGGGGAGATTGTTGGGTCTGCTGACCTGGAGAAGAACAGATGATTAGAAAGCCAAAATATGCTAACAGTTTGATCCTTTGAATAAACAGTCTTTACAACTTACTTCTCCCAAAAGACTGCTGACCCTAACAACTGTTCTATCCAAACAACTACTGATACAAAGAACTGCTGAATAAACAACTGATGAAGAACAACTGCTGACCAAAGGTCTGATGAAGAACAACTGCTGATACAAGTACTGAAGACCAAAGCACTGCTGGAACCAACAGCACTTAGGCTCCAGCAGTGGATACAAGACCATCAGAGTTTTCCTACAACAGCTGTTTAATATCAGTGCTTTCAATGTAACAGTAGTTTGTAATAGGCAGATGTTTATGTTTGTTATTCTGTTAGAGGTCACTGTCTTAGGTGACGTCAGCTTAGGTCATCAATGCTTTGAGTCTGTCTATAAATAGAACAGTGCTTGTACTGTTCTATTGCATCACACACACACAAACATTCTCTCAGACAAACACTGTGTGATCAGGCTGAGGGGGAGTAATTGTACGATTGTAATCTTTTAGATAAATGAAAGCTTTCGATCTGAAAACATTTACTCTCTTGTTTTGATTAACAGTTTATTATTCCACTGCACTTTCATTCTATTTTCATTTCATTATTACCATATTTAGTTAAACAATCAAAACAATCAAACTCAGATCCTAACAGCTTATTTCTTCATCATGCTCGTGGTTATCGCGTCTTGGACCACATCGACGGCACTCTGTCACCGGCTGAAATAGATCCAGGATACGAGTCTTGGATGGAGATCGATTCCATTGTTCTCCAATGCATTTATAATACCCTCTCGGATAACTACCTCAAAAGAATCCTGCCTAAAGATTGCCGCACGGCTCGAGAAGCGTGGCTAAAAGTGCAAAACCAATTTCAAAATAACAAAGGAGCATGCATTGCCACGCTTGACCACGAGTTCGTCAATATGACTCTCAAATCGCAGCCCTCACTAGAAGATTATTTTCTTCGGCAACGGGAACTTGCGGATCAATTAAATGAATTGCTTGATACACCCGTTAATGAAAAACATCTTGTTTTGCAGTTGGTTCGTGGGTTGCCTAGCGAATATGATACCATGGGGTCCTTGATTAATCAATCGTTCCCCTCTTGGGAGGACGCGTGTGAAATGTTACGCAATGATGAGAAGAGACGCCTGGCTCGTGACACACTAGAAGGGGCTCATGTGGTGGCCGCACACACTTCCGCTCCAAACAACACCAACACTCACCAAAATAATACCACTCCTACGCCCACCCCTCGTGACCACAACCCCCTTCCCATGAACCATCCCGTAAATACCGCCCAAGATCCAATCAAACACGTATTGATGGAGTTGGACCATGTAAAAGAATATTGTTAACAAATTTTCTATCATTAAACAATTCGCCCCAATTAAACACAATATTTATAGATTCGTTGGTCTCTAGTATATTTCACTTCTTTCACTTATGTACATGCTGCCACATTGTTATTAGACCACCCCAAGCCTTACAAATTCTTATTAGAGAGTTTGGTTGCACATTCTCCTTCTCCTACACGTTTTGTTCCAACCCTCCACGTCTTGCTTTTCCCTATCCTTCCCTTTCCCTATCCTTCCCACGAACTCTTCTCCTGGACCACTGTCACCATCACCAGCACACTGGCAATTTCCTTCTTTAGTTACAAATATGAAGTTATTTCATCCTTTCCTGTATATACTCATTTCCCTTTCAATAACATCAATCGCAGTTTCAAAATACGCCAAGACAGGGTGCAATGACACATGCGGGAACGTAACAATTCCCTACCCGTTTGGGATCGGTCCGCACTGTTCTATAAACCCCTGGTACATAGTTGATTGCATCTCTTCCAAGCCATATATACCTGCACTTAACCACCTGGAAGTCTTGAGGGTCGACTTACATAATCAAACAATCATTGTTGGTATGCCAATCATCTCTGATTGCCAAAGCTCAGTTCAGAATACCAGTCATATGATCATGAGCATCAATCTTGATAAGACACCCTTCCTATTTTGCAGTTATCACAATAGATTTGTTTTTAACGGTCGTGGTAATGCAATTATGATGGATAACTGGAGTGTGCTAACCGGGTGTTCAACTTCTTGTCTTAACAAAAATGTTACCGAAATAAATAGCTACTGTTTTGGCTTTACATGTTGCGAAACGACAGTTCCTCATTTTCTTAGGTCGTACAATGTAAATATCACGGGTATGGGTATGCCTTCATGGTGGATGAAGATTCATATCTAAAACAAACCTTTTCTGTCCAATATGTTGCGTCTAACAAGGCTTATGTACCCATGGCCCTTATGTGGACCTTTCCACATAACGCCACACTAAGTTGCTGTCAAGGAGGTGTGGACCATATGAATATGGAACTGGATACGGGTTATGGTACTTATGTGGAATCACAGAAATATTTCTGTCATATTGGTTACAAAGGAAACCCTTACTTACCTGACAGATGTGAAGGTATCATAGCATATACGTATTTATGTTTTTATTAATTTTTTTTTATGATTTTTAATTTATTATATATACGATGTGTGTATTGAGAAGTGATTCAATACTCTGCCTAGTTTCATGCATGTGTAAGAGTTTCATGCAAAGGGCACGTGCCATTCTGTTGGATCAAGAATAGTTCAAGGCAGTTAGAGTCAATGTTTACGTTTGTTTTTTGAATTCGAATAAGTAGCTAAGTCCAGGTCTTTAGCTAAGTTTGTTTATTTCAGTTGTAAGCATGTCTATATAATAGCATGCAGCAGTTCGAGTTTATTATTCACAAAAGCAATATAACTAAGCCTTGAGTTTGATCCATAATTGTGAGAATTATAAAGCTTTGATATCAACAGTGGTATCAGAGCCTGAGTGTGCTCTAAAACATTAATTACTTTCTGTTCTTTATCCCTATGGTTGATAAACCCAACAACCTCTCCAATACTAATACTCCGATACCTGTTTTCAAAGGTGAAGGGTATGATTACTGGAGCATTCGTATGAAAATAATACTTAAGTCCAAAGATCTCTGGGATCTGGTGGAACAAGGAGTGAATGAAGATGAACCTGACATTACTAAACTCAAGAGTATGAAAAGAAAAGATGCTTATGCCATGGCCATCATACAACAAGCTGTGCATGATCAATTATTCTCAAGAATTGCTGCTGCTGAATCATCAAAGGAGAGTTGGGAAACCTTGAAGATGGAGTATCAAGGTGATACTCAAGTAAAAGCTGTCAAGTTACAAGGACTACGTAGAGAGTTTGAAAATATGGTTATGAAGGAAGGTGAATCTATAGGAGAATACTTCTCTAGGTGATGAGTGTTGTAAGTCAAAAAAGGGCCTATGGTGAAGAAGTATCAGATCAAACTGTGGTAAAAAAGATTCTTCGTAGTTTGACCTCTAAGTTTAATTATATTGTGCCCTCAATTGAGGTATCATTTGACTTGTCCCAACTCACACCAGTAAAACTGATGGGTTCCTTGCAATCACAAGAAGAAAGACTTAATAGCAGATCTACTGATAAGATTGAAAAGCATGAGGAGCATGCATTACAAGTCATTCAAGAAAGCAATCGGCCAGCAAATGCAAGAGGAAGAGGACGTGGATCCTATAGAGGCAGTGGGAGAGGTAGATCATTTGAAAGAAAGGTTCCTCAATGCTATACATGTAAAAAGTTTAGTCACATGTCTAAAGACTGCTGGTATAATGAAGAAGCACAAGTAAATGTGGCTGCTGAGCCTGCCGATGATGGAGAAACTCAGGAAGAACAACTCTTGTTTATGGCCCTCATTGATCTCTATAAGACTCCTGTTTCATTTATGATCATCTCACATGCTGCTTAGAAAGGTAATAATTTATGGTTTCTGGATTCTGGATGTTCTAATCATATGACAGGGTCCAGATCAAGCTTTGTAGAATTGAATGAGTCATTCAAGATGGGTGTTCAATTGGGAAACAAAAAGACCCTGGCAGTTGAAGGTAAGGGGACTGTGCAGATCAGTACAGGGCCTAATACTTACAAGCTGCTCAATGATGTGTATTATGCTCCTTCCCTGGATTATAATCTCTTAAGTGTTGGCCAGTTAATGAGAAAGGGCTATTCACTATATTTTGAGATGGTTTCTGTACAATCAAGAATCAAGTTATGGAATTGATGAAAATTCCCATTGCTAGTAACAATATGTTTGTTGTTGATGCAACCAAGACAGATTCAAGCACTTCTAGCAAATCAACTGTTTTACAGTTGTGGCCCAAAAGATATGGTCATCTCAACTGGGACAACCTGAAGAAGCTAAGTGAAAAGAACATGGTGGAAGGTATGCCAAAGATCAAGGGTACTAGCCTATGTGAAGGGTGTATATTGGGGAAGCAAATTAGACTGCCATTCAAGTCAACTTCCTGGAGAGCAACTAAGAAATTGGAACTTGTTCATGCTGATCTTTGTGGACCAATGCAGGTACCTAGCCTTGGTCATAGTCTCTATTATTTTTTGCTCATAGATGATGTATCCAGGATGTGCTGGGTGTATTTCCTAACTAAGAAATCAGAATCTTTTGGTAGATTTAAAGTTTTTAAAGCCTTAGTTGAAAAAGAAAGTGGATGTTTGATTAAGGTTTTAAGAACTGATGGTGGTGGAGAGTTTTGTTCAAGAGAATTCAACACATTTTGTGAAGAACATGGCATCCATAGAGAAATCACTGAACCTCATACTCCTCAACACAATGGTGTTGTGGAAAGAAAAAATAGAACTATCATGGGGATGGCAAGGAGTATGCTGAAAGAAAGAAGATTGCCAGATTATCTTTGGGCTGAGGCAGTGGCAACTTCAATCTATGTTATCAATAGAGCCCCTACATCTGCTGTTCTTGATAAAACACCCTATCAGGTATGGTATGGTACTAAACCTGATGTCACTAACTTGAAAGTCTTTAGTTGTATTGCCTATGGGCAAATATTTGTTGGAAAAAGAAAACTTGATGACATGTCCCACAAGATGATTCTCATTGGTTACTCAACCAATGGGACTGGCTTTAGATTATTCAATCCAGTTTCAAAGAAATTTGAGACTAGAAGATTTGGTGACACAACTGTTCTTGAAGATGATGCATGGAATTGGGAAGAGATTCACAAATCAAATAAGCAAGTGTATGAAAGGATGTACTCTGATCCTTTTCCTGAAGAATTCAGTGAATCGAGTCCAGAAGATGGCAGCAATGATGATGGACCTTCAAACAATGTGGAGATTCCAACATCACCTGCTGCTTCGGCTCAACAAAGTGAGACAGTCCAACATTCTCCACAGAGTGCAGCAGTTCAATCTAGTGGAGGGTCAAGCTCAAGTTCATCTGTCCCTCTAAGGGTTAGATCTGTAGCTGAGCTGTATGCTAATACACAAGAAGTCTCATCAGAACATTTAAGCTGTCAATTTGCCTTAAATGTTACTGACCCTGCATGTTATGATGAAGCTGTTAAGAAAAGAGAATGGCAGGTGGCAATGCAAGAAGAAATTGATGTGATCAACAAGAATCAAACTTGGCAGCTTGTTCCTCTACCAGAAGGGAAGAATGTGGTTGGATTAAAATGGTTGTTCAAGACAAAGTTGGGACCAAATGGTGAATTGGTCAAGCATAAGGCAAGGTGAGTTGCCAAAGGGTACTCACAAAAGTATAGCATTGATTATGAAGAAACCTTTGCTCCAGTAGCAAGGTTTGAAACAATTAGATTGGTGATTGCAGTGGCAGCCTTCAAAGGTTGGTTGTTACATCAATTAGATGTGAAATCAACTTTTCTGAATGGTTATTTAGAAGAGGAGATCTATGTTGAGCAGCCTGAAGGATTTCAAGTGAAAGGTGAACAAGAAAAAGTCTATAGATTGCATAAAGCTCTATATGGATTGAAGCATGCCCCTAGATCATGGTATGCAAGGATTGATGGTTATTTTGCTCACAATAGCTATAATAAAATTGCCAATGAACCCACACTGTATGTCAAGAATTGTGCATCTAATATTATCTATGTTTGTCTCTATGTGGATAATATTATATGTACAAGTTCTAGTGAAAAGTTGATTGTTGAATTGTTGAATTCAAGAAAGGTATGCAGTCTATGTTTGAAATGACTGACTTGGGTTTGCTACAATACTTCCTTGGTTTAGAAGTTAAGCAAACCAAGGAAGGGGTATTTCTGTCCCAAAGTAAGTATGCTCTAAGCTTGCTGTCAAAATTTGGTATGCTTGACTGTAAGATGGATGATATACCAATGAGTCCTTATGAAAATGGTTTAGTGTCGCCTTGAATTGTCGGGTTATTCTTTTCCTATTGACCTTATACCGGAGTTATTTGGATGACATGTTAATCATCCTAATAACTCCAGTCCTATTGACCTTATGCTGATTGACTATCACACCAAATAGTAGTGGGTTCATTCTGGATTACCCGACTAGCAATTATGAGCTAGACACACAAAAGGCAAGTGCCAAACATCAAAAGAATAACCTGACAATGCCGGAGTAATCCAGGATAAACTGTTGCTTGTCCCAAGCAATCGATTAAACCATTTTCAAAACACAAGCGATCCTTATAAATCAAGCATTAACATGTTATCCTTTTAATAACCCTTTCTTAACACCCAAGACAACACACCCCTCACTATATCTCTACTCTCGGTAACAAGTAAGCACTAGAAATTATGAGCTAGACACACAAAAGGCAAGTGCCAAACATGAATGCAAATCAAAGGGGCTTTAAGGTTGTAACTTGGCTAGGTGAATAGGTAGGAAATGGAATATATATATAGTAGCGAAGGACTTTACCTGGTCTTTTATTACACAATGAACAAACACTAAACAAGACATAACTTCTATATACAAAACAATCACATTTTTTTTCTTTTCTTCTTCCCCCCCCCCCCCATTTTTTTTACATGCATACATACCAAGTAAACATTCAATAAAACATCATAACAAACATCTAAAACACTACATCATAACACAACTGCACACTACTAAAACACTACTAACACTATAAGACCGGGTCAAGTCGGGTATATATTTGGGAGAACTAGTTAAAGGGCTAATAAATGAAAGGCTTTAGGCACAAAATGGGCAACTAAATGTCCAAACCCCCGCCCCACTCACTACCAAGCTCATATATGTAATTAATGAGGTCCAACCCCTTAAATCCCACACTCACACTCATCAAGACGACGCTACCTAAGTGCCCTTATCCTTTCTACATTCATATTCAACTAAAGATTCTAACCACATTCAGGCACAACTTCTAATGCACCCCCACCCATTGCCACTCTCATCAAAGAAAAGCATTATTTATATACAAGTGTGGCTTCAACTCTAACAAAAAACAAAGGGTATTAAGGGTTGTAGGTGTGTCACTTGGGGTTAGTCCAAGATGTTTAAATTCTCCCAATGTTTAGCTTGATTTTAAAAAAAAAAATTAAAAAACCTCAATATTCCCCCATCCCCAAACTTGGGATACATTGATCCCAATGTATGGTGTTGGGAGGATTTGATCGCTCAAACTCTTTAACATCAACCCAAAGCTCATAATCTCAAACCACAAATTTCTTTTTGGTATTTTTCATTTGGTCATCATAGACCGACTAACCGAGTTACCAAAAACACAATGAATCATATCATAACATCCTAATTCTTCAAGAATCATCCAAATGGGTCAAAATGCATACTTTCATCAAAACACTATAACAATAGCTCAAACCCTTAGCTAATCATCCTAATAACTCCTACACATCAGAAGTACATCAATTTCATAGAAACATTCATGTTATAACCACCAAAAATCATCATATGCATAAATATTTCACATATAGCAAGTATTATGGTGTAGACTTGTTTTAGAACTCATTTCAAAGGTTTTTAAAGACACATACTTAGCAAAACAAGGTCTGGACTTTTGGGGAACCAAAACAATAACATTATAAAGGTTTGGGATGAAGAACACACCTTGGATTTTATCAAAGAAAGGTGTGTTAGCTTGGAAATGGTGAGTTTTGAAGCAATACAAGTTCCAGAAGTGTTTTGAGGTGTGTGGGAGGCTTAGGATCTGTTAGGGTTGCACTAAGGGTGTTTGGGAGTCAAGGATTGTATCTGTAGGAGTTTCTACTCGTCCAAGACACATCAGGCGATTAGGGAGTCCTAATCGCATGACTATCAGGCGATTAGGGCCCCAATCGCCCCTAATATCCCCCAATCGCTAGTTTAACTAGCGATTAGGCCACTCACAGTGCCTAATCGCCTGTAGCATCAGGAAGTGGGTTTTTGGCGCGTTAAACACTATTTTAACATATATAAGCACGTATTCACATACCGATAAGTCACATAATGATTACAAACATATAATACATGATAACTAACACGTTTACATTCGTTCACCAATTCCCGGGACTCAAGACTTGCGTGTGTGCGTTAAACCCGGTGATTCCACGAATCACCAATCCTTGTACACATGGTTATGGACCGACTCCCGATGATCCCGCGGATCATCGTAACGAGTCCCGATGATTCCCCGAACCATCGTAATGACTCATCTAACCCAGTTTAGTACATAATATGCATGACTCGCTAAGGTAGACTTACTAGTTTAGTCAATGTTACTAACCTGAGTTTGCCTGGTGTCACATCATCCCCCTGTTGAAAGAATTTTTGTCCCAAAAATTGCCCAAGGCCAAAAAGGAAGAGACGAAAGAGAAGAAAAAATTTTCCGGTTGCCACATCATCCCCCTGTTGAAAGGAATCTCGACCCGAGATTCATTCAGCTTCATCAGAGACTTGTCTTGATTCGAACGCGCGCTTAGGAAATAAATGAGGATACTTAGCTTTCATCTGATCCTCCCGTTCCCACGTGAACTCCGGTCCACGATTTGAGTTCCAACGAACTTTAACAATGCGGATTTTACTCCGGCGAAGGCTACGGATCTTATAACCGAGAATCTCAACCGGTTCTTCCACGATGCGCAGACGATCATCCACCTTGATCTCTTCGAGAGGAACAACCAAAGATTCATCCGCCAGACACTTCTTGAGGTTAGAGACATGGAAGTCATGATGAACATTACTGAGTTCGGCTGGCAGATCAAGCCTGTATGCTACTGGTCCAATCCGTTCCAGAATTGCGAACGGTCCCACATACCGAGGATTCAATTTTCCACGCTTCCCAAAACGTATAACGCCCTTCCACGGAGATACCTTCAATAAAACCCTGTCGCCAACCTCAAACTCTAAAGGATTGCGACGACGATCGGCATAGCTCTTTTAACGATCCCGAGCTGCTGCCATGCGGTTACGAATTTGTACGATCTTCTCGGAAGTCTCGTACACAAGTTCCGGGCCGGTGAGTTGGCTCTCACCTACCTCAGCCCAACAAAGAGGAGACCGGCATTTTCGCCCGTAAAGAGCCTCGAACGGAACCGCCTTGATACTAGAATGGTAGCTATTGTTGTAGGAGAATTCCACCAGTGGTAGATGACTCTCCCACCCCTTGCCAAAGTCGATCACACATGCCCGAAGCATGTCTTCTAGTGTTTGAATCGTCCGCTCACTTTGACCGTCAATTTGCGGATGATAAGCTGTGCTCATATCTAGCTGAGTACCAAGAGCCTTATGCAAGGATTTCCAGAAATTAGAGGCGAACCGAGGATCACGATCGGAAATAATAGAGACATGCACCCCGTGCCGAGAAACCACTTCCTTAAGATACAAACGAGCCAGACGCTCAAGACCATCAGTTTCCTTGATAGCGAGGAAGTGCGCAGACTTTGTCAACCTATCGACAATCACCCAGATCATGTCACAACCACTGGGCAATCTCGGGAGTTTGGTCACAAAGTCCATTGTAATCCGTTCCCACTTCCACTCGGGAATTTCAGGTTGTTTCAGAAGGCCGGACGGCTTTTGATATTCAACCTTGACCTTGGCACAGGTCAAGCATTTGCTTACATACGAAGCTACATCCGCCTTCATATTCGGCCACCAATAAAGTATATTTAAGTCTGGATACATCTTATCGGAGCCAGGGTGAATAGAGTACCGGGACTTGTGAGCTTCATCAAGAACGAGCTCTCGCAAGCCCCCGAATAAAGGGACCCAAATACGTTCAGCGAAATAATGTAGGCCATCGGTCCTAAGTTCAAGGTGACTATCAGCACCATGCATGGTTTCAGCTTTAAGGTTTTCCTCCTTCAAAGCTTCTTGCTGCGCCGAACGGATTTGGTCAGGTAAACGGAATGGATAGTGAGCTGAAGAGCTCGAACACGACGAGGCTTAGCGGATTCCTTTTTGCTCAAGGCGTCTGCGAAAACATTCGCTTTGCCAGGATGGTATTTTATATCACACTCAGGCTCTTGTGATCGGTGTAAATGGTGCACTTGGTACCGTACAAGTAATGCCTCCAGATCTTTAAAGCAAAGACTACTACACCCAATTCTAGATCATGGGTGGGGTAGTTTTTCTCATGGACCTTAAGCTGACGAGAAGCATAGGCGATGACCTTCTCGCGCTGCATTAACACACTACCGAGACCCCAGATAGAAGCATCACAATATACCACAAAATCGTCCGTGCCTTCAGGCAAGGACAAGATAGGAGCAGAACAGAGTTTGGCCTTTAGCATCTGAAAGGCTGACTCTTGCGAATCACCCCAGTCGAACTTCTTGTCCTTCTGGGTAAGCGAGGTGAGGGGTTGAGCGATCTTCGAAAATCCCTCGATGAAACAACGATAATAACCTGCAAGACCAGGAATTGCCGCACCTCAGATGGCGTCTTTGGTGCTTCCCAGACCTTGATAGTTCTATCATAGTTGGATCAACATGAATCCTCTTCTCATTAACCACATGACCAAGGAATTGGACTTCACGCAACCAGAAGCTACACTTAGAAAACTTGGCGTACAGCTGTTCCCGCCTCAAGAGTTCCAAGACAAGACGCAAGTGTTCCCGGTGGTCCACTTGGTTCTTGGAATAGACTAGAATATCATCAATGAAAACAATCACGAATTTATCAAGATAGGGCTTATAAACACGATTCATCAAATCCATGAATATGGCGGGCGCATTGGTGAGACCAAAAGGCATGACCAAGAATTCGAAATGGCCATAACGAGTTCGAAAAGCGGTCTTCGGAATGTCAGCTTCTTGGACCCTCAACTGATGGTACCCCGATCTCAAATCAATCTTCGAATAGAAACTAGAACCCTGAAGTTGATCAAATAAATCATCGATGCGAGGAAGAGGATAGCGATTCTTGATGGTAACCGTGTTCAATTCACGGTAGTCGATACACATACGTAGGCTTCCGTCTTTCTTCTTGACAAACAGAATAGGGGCTCCCCACGGGGATGAACTAGGTCGGATGAAACCCTTCTCCAACAGCTCCTGCAACTGGTTAGACAACTCCTGCATCTCGGGAGGTGCAAGACGATATGGGGCTCGGGCAATAGGGGTCGCACCTGGAGCAAGTTCAATACCGAATTTGACTTGGCGATAAGGCTGAAGGCCAGGTAAATCTTCAAGAAATACGTCAGGAAAATCACAAACGACAGGAATATCTCCAATCTTCTTCTCTTCCTCAGACGAAACCGAAAAAAGTGCCAGAATGGCAGAATACCCCTTTCGAAGATACTTATAGGCTTTTATACATGAAATGATACTCAAAGGGACATCGCTCTTCTCACCATGCACCAACAGAATTTCTCCATCAGGGAGTGGAAGTCGAATGACTTTATCGAAACAAACGATCTCAGCATGATACAAAGATAACCAATCCATACCCACAACGACATCAAAGCTAACCAAGGACACTGGCATAAGGTCAATAGGAAAATAATAACCCGACAATTCAAGGCGACACTCCCTAAGGACGTGCGTCGCTTCAACTTTCTTACCATCAGCCAATTCTATCAAGTACTTAGCCTCTAAAGGTGTAGGTACCCTATCAAGCAATTGACTAAATGTACCGGTAACAGTGTCAGGATCCTGTCGAGCCCCGCTCGAACCAATCACAAAGGCGCGAGCAATCCTGCCTCCGCCCCCGTTGTTTCCATTACCCGATCCATTCTTCCCAGCCTCGCCCTGCTTCAACTTGGGGCATTCACGCTTGTAGTGACCAAGCTCACCATAGTTATAACACCCCTGTTTTCCCTGGTTTCCCTGGGGAGCAGTAACCTGAGGAGCCGGGGTAGGTGTAGCAGGTGGGTTCTGATTACCCTGAAGGTTAACCCTACAATCCTTGCTGTGATGCCCCAACTTGTGGCACCGAAGACAACGGTTCTTATCACAAAGGCCAGTATGGTGGTATCCGCACCGATCACACTTCGGCGACTTCCCAGAATAACCCCCAGACTTCTGCTCAGACGGTGATGCCCCAAAATCAGACTTCTTCACCTGCTGAGGCTGAGCTGAACTCGAGCCTTTACCCACGCCTTCCTATTTTCGCTTGTTGCCCTCGGGAGCCTTCACAGTAGTGCCTCGGGGATGCAAGACTCCTTCAGCTACTTTCATATTGGTCATCCTATGAGCCGACCGAACCACCTCAGAATAAACAGTAAGATTACCCGCAGCTACCAATCCCGCGACCTCCGGCACCAAACCAGAAATATAGTGCTCAATCCTCCTGTATTCCGGTGTGTGCAAATCCAGGCACAACACCGCCAGCTCATTAAGTCTTGCTATGTACGCTTCAATCTCGGACCCCACCATCTTGTGATTCCAGACTTTATGCTCGAGCTTCTGGATCTTATCTCTCGGGCAGTACTCGCTTTTCAAAAGTTGCACGAATTCTGCCCAGGGCATAGCATGGGCTTCCCCAATACCCATGGTCTGGGTGGTGGAGTTCCACCAAGTCAAGGCTTGACCCTCAAGGGTCGCAGAAGCATACCTTACGCGGTCGCCCGTCGGGAAAATGCACATGGAGAACACTGATTCAACCTTTTCCAGCCATCGGAGCAGTCCCACTGCCCTTTCAGTTCCACTAAAGTTGTGGGGTTTGCAATCCATGAACTTCTTGTAGGAGCACTGGGGTGGAGGGGATTGACAACACCACCTGGGACAGACACACAGGTAAATAACAAGAAAAGGTACAGTACCCTAGAACAAGGTAGAATAGGTGGAAATCGACGTACCACCATAGCATTGTGAGTAGCTTCGAATGCAGCCAAGGCTATGTTCACGTGCTGCTGCATCAGATTGTCCAACTCCGCTTGGGTCATATTAACGTTTCCATGGCCACCGCCGCCACCACGGCCGCCAGCACGACCGCCAGCACGGCCGCCTCTGCGACCTCCACGAGCTCCTGACATCTTCTGTCACAACATGAAACAAAAGACTTAGGCTTGCCAGTGGTATAACCCATTAGGAATTTCAAGAAACTAGACCGAGTCCAGTTCGGGTCCATCCGTTCAAACGCAAAGTCCACTAGGGTTCCCATGCATCCCAGTTTATGATCTCGTGTGCACCCGACATGATAAACTGTTCTACATGGTCCTCCAGGCGTGCTTTAAGTTTGAAGTTCAAGTCACCGAACACTAGCACCCAATCATGGTATTATCATAAGTATAAGTATAAGATAGTATGCATAAGGACGAGCGTGTCTATTGGGGCATAGAAGGGAGATGTCCGAATCCCTGGACAGATCTCGAGAGTATGCCAAAGCTACCCCAATGTACACCGCCGCCAAGAAGGTTCAATAGTATATCGTTCGCCGTCAAATCATGGTAAGGATGGGTCAAGAAATAGAATGATAAAGAGTAAACATATGATGTAGAGTAGAAGATGATGACACCGACACCTCGACAAGTTATATTGTTACCCACATGTTAAGACTCGGCCATCTGTGACCGTCTAGTGTGTGCGACTCGGATATAGACTAGACTCCACACGCAGTCCTAGTTCACTATAACCGTTGGCTCTGATACCAATCTGTCACACCCTCAAATTCCACATGCGGGGTTTTACCGCGAGGCGCGTGACACACCAGGATCCCAGTCAACGATCACAATAAACAAACGACAAACATGCATACATATATATTAAAACCAAAACATCATGATTTAAGCCGTAAACCAGTAGCGGAAGCATTTCTTGTTTACAACCAAAAGGCATATTATAGTTTACAAAACATTGTTTAATATGCATCAAAATTCTAGACGCTGTGCAAGACTCCGTGTGCCTAGTCCATTAACTGCTACCTTAGCGACCTGAGAAAACATGCCAAAAATGTCAACATATAATGCTGGTGAGTTCACAGGTTTTCTTTTATACAAGTGTTGTTATAAGTTTGAAAAGATCATTCCCGTTACTACTATGTTATAACGAACGTTAGCTAAACGTTAAGTGTGATTACTACTACGAGTGGGAAACCATTACTGACACGTTCTCCTGTTTTTGCCCAGCCGCGAGCCACCGTCATCACGGTGACCCTGGTAGCAGAGACAATATGCACCCGCCCGGCTCCCAGCCGTCGAGTGGGGTTTGCCCATCCCAATAGATCTATCCATATTTCTCCGATATATGTTCCCACATACTCATGGTTTCCCCCTGGGACTCCCTGATGAAATGCCCGTATAGTAAATATCCATAACCATAGTATAACATGATCTTTAAAGCGTAAGTACGTAGCATGTTTCTCCCCCGAAAGCAAAACAGTAAAAGTGGGGCTGTGACACTCACCTTAGATTGCGTTACTTGAAAACAGTTAAGTAATTATGCTATGATAGCCCCAAATAGCGGCGACCTATCATAAGATGTGTATAAGTATCCGGACTAATAACCCGCAGGTTAACTAGACCCCAAATGTCCAGACCATAACCATAAACGTTTGAAAACACCTTTGACTGTTAAACCGACCGAACCAGACAAGACTCGACATCCCATTGGTAACCCGACATCTCACGTGTTAGACGAATACAAGGCATCATGCAACATATGCAATTAAACACTTAATACGCGCAAGAGTTCACCTAGTCTAGCATAACGCTCAATTAACGCATAAACAAGTCTGAACACGTGTTACCAAGTCATTGGACGTATCCCGGGGTTCCTATCATGTTCCTAGGTGTCAAATCATGTTCCGGGATGTCAAAATACGCTTACGATAGCAGTACACGCGATTAGAAAACTAACATGCAATTAGGAAAAGTCAACTGGTGATTAGACTGTAATCGCTTGATACATCAGGCGATTAGAATCCTATTCGCCCCCTGTGTTGCTGTCGCGCATTTCCGCGCGTTAAACCCTCCAAATCAGATCCGAAACATGTAAAAACACCCAACATCAAACCTAAACCATTAACCAACCCATTCCAAGCAAAAACCCCCAATTTACCTCTGCTCTAACGGCCTCGGTGCGATTATTTCCAAAAATGGCAAAGTACTAGGTTTCATTAACTATGAAATCTCTCCTTAAATGGTAAAGACCAGATTACACCTCCTACAACTTGAAAATCATTATCTCTATGTTATAATATCATTCTAGTGTGATTCCTAACAACAAACAAGCAATGAATCATATCATAACATCCTAATTCTTCAAAAATCATCCAAATGGGTCAAAATGCATACTTTCATCAAAACACTATAACAATAGCTCAAACCCTTAGCTAATCATCCTAATAACTCCTACACATCAGAAGTACATCAATTTCATATAAACATTCATGTTATAACCACCAAAAATCATCATATGCATAAATACTTCACAAATAGCAAGTATTATGGTGTAGACTTGTTTTAGAACTCATTTCAAAGGTGTTTAAAGACACATACTTAGCAAAACAAGGTCTGGACTTTTGGGGAACCAAAACAATAACATTACAAAGGTTTGGGATGAAGAACACACATTGGATTTTATCAAAGAAAGGTGTGTTAGCTTAGAAATGGTGAGTTTTGAAGCAAAGCAAGTTCCAGAAGTGTTTTGAGGTGTGTGGGAGGCTTAGGATCCGTTAGGGTTGCACTAAGGGTGTTTGGGGAGTCAAGGGTTGTATTTATAGGTGTTTCTACTCGTCCAAGACACATCAGGCGATTAGGGTGCAGATCAGGCGATTGGGGAGTCCTAATCGCATGACTATTAGGCGATTAGGGCCCCAATCACCCCTAATATCCCCCAATCGCTAGTTTAACTGGCGATTAGGCCACTCACTAGTGCCTAATCGCCTGTAACATCAGGAAGTGGGTTTTTGGCGCGTTAAACACTATTTTAACATATATAAGCACGTATTCACATATCGATAAGTCACATATTGATTTCAAACGTATACTACATGATAACTAACACGTTTACATTCGTTCACCAATTCCCGGGACTCGAGACTTGCGTGTGTGCGTTAAAACCGGTGATTCCACAAATCACCAATCCTTGTATACATGGTTATGGACCGACTCCCGATGATCCCACAGATCATCGTAACGACTCCCGATGATTCCCCGAACCATCGTAATAACTCATCTAACCCAGTTATGTACGTAATATGCATGACTCGCTAAGGTAGACTTACTAGTTTAGTCAATGTTACTAACCTGAGTTTGCCAGGTGTCACAGCTCAGCTTTCACCTTTGAGCATATTATACATTTGGCAACAATCTCTGTGACATTTCTTTTCATGCCAGGCCACCAAAAATTCTTTCTTAGATCTTTGTACATTTTGTGGCTTCCGGGGTGGACAGAATATTTTGAATTATGCAATTCTTTTAAAATGATTTCCCTCTACTCTCTATACTCTACCCAAATTCTTTGATTGTGCCTGAATATTCCCTTCCTTCAATCAATCTTTCCTCTTCTCGATTAAGGAGTTCTGCTTCCATAGAGGAGGGTTCTAAGGCTGCTCTTTGATAACTTTGAAGATGGTTTAGAAACTCATTGACTATGTTCATTTTAAAAGCCTTAACTTCTACTGGTTTATCTTTTTGGCTTAGAGAGTCTGCTGCTATGTTAGCCTTTTTTGGGTGATATTTAATATCACATTCATAATCACTTAGAATTTCTATCCATCTTTGTTGACGCATATTTAGGAGTGTTTGATCAAAAATATGTTGGAGACCTTTATGATCAGTGTATACCGTACACTTGGTTCCGTATAAATAATGTCTCCATATTTTTAATGCAAATATTATGGCCCCTAATTCTAAATCATGCGTAACATAATTTTGTTTCTGCCTTTTTAATTGTCTAGAAGTGTATGCTATGACTAGGTTTTCTTGCATTAAAACATAACCTAATCCTTGCTGAGAAGCATCACAATACACAGTGAATGTCTTTCCTTCTTCGGGTAGGGTTAAAACTGGGGTTGTGCACAATTTTTCTTTCAAACTTTGGAAGGCTTGTTCTTGTTTCTCTTTCTATTCGAATCTGGTGGTTTTCTTGGTTAGGGTTGTGAGTGGTAATGCTAGTCTAGCGAAATTTCCTATGAATCTCCTATAGTATCCTGCTAACTCTAGAAAATGTCGAATCTCTTTAGGGTTTTTCGGTGTTTCCTATTTTTGGATTACTTTAATCTTAGCATGATCTACTTGCATTCCTTCGTTGTTAATCACATGTCCTAGAGATTTAATTTCTCTTACCCAAAATTCACACTTGGAAAAATTTGCGTAGAGTTTTTATTTTCTCAGGGTTTCTAAGATTTCTATTAAGTGTTGTTCATGTTCTTCCTCGGATTTTGAATAGATCAGGATACCATCTAAAAATACAATCACACACTTATCTAGGTAGGGTCGACAGATCCTATTCATAAGATCCATAAAAGCTGCATGGGCATTAGTCAACCCAAATGGCATTACTAAAAATTCTTAATGTCCGTACCTAGTTCTAAAGGCAGTCTTAGGGATATCTTCGTCTCTTATCTTCAACTAATGGTACCCGAACCTAAGATCTATTTTTGAAAAGTATTTCGTCCCATGCAATTGATCAAAAAGATCGTCTATCCTAGGTAACGGATATCTGATTTTTTGATGGTTAATTTATTTAACTCCCTGTAATCTATGCACATTCTTATTGCTCCATCTTTTTCTTTTCACGAAAAGCATAGGGGCTCCCCAAAAGGATGTGCTAGGTCTAATAAATCATCTTTCTATGAGTTCCTCTAACTAACTTGTAAGTTCTTTCATTTCTGAGGTGTAACACCCTAAACTATTTTACAAAAACTTGCAGCGGAAAAGCCAACCGAAAAATTCTTTTCTTTAATAACAACCTTGAACGTTTAGAAACCGATTCTAATATGTATTTTTGGTGTTACATCTTAAAATATTTCTTAATACATTCTACGTGACTCCTCTCCATTTGATCATGTGACCGTGACCACGTACAATCCGCCTCCTCGCTCGATCTCCATCCTTTCCTTACTTCTCAAGATAGACAAGACATCCTGCATTCACCACAAAACCATTTCGTTAGTTCAATAGGTAACCTCATGTAATCTACTCATGACGCGGAAGTAACATCCAACAATACTCTGTGATCCTGTCCAACAGCCTTCATTCGAGTTCGGGTGGGTTACCCCGATCCGAACCTCCACGTCTCCTGCAATCATACGTACATACCTACGTTTCCTATCATTCACATAACAAAGGTCAATAACCCCACAATGCGTCCAACATACACTTCCCCTCCATATAATTTCACAATACATACAAGCATACACTTCCTTCATATAATTCTACAATACATACAAGCATACGCTTCCTTTGTATGATTCTACAAAACATACAAGCATACACTCCCTTCATATAATTTTACAATACATACAAGCATACACTTTGTATAATTCTACAATACATACAAGCATACAACTCCTTCATATAATACCACCATACATACAATCATACAAGTCCTTCATATAACTTACTTGACCCGTCATGTTACTCTTTCTTCGCTAATCTCTACGAAAAATATGACGTTCCAGCCCTATACTCAATCTACTCATAATTACCAACCCTTACATGCATGAAACTCTCTCTCAAACCCGAGCATGTGTACCCATATGTACAGCACATTCTCAATCTACTTAATCATGACAATCTACTTATCGTATTCGATACCATCGAGCAACGTATCGATTAAACTACAAGCACTTGTATCATTCTGTACTATGATCATATTACAAAACTAACATTAGTATTACATGCTACACCCTTACATAGCCTTACACGAGGTCCAACAATATTAATTGATGCGTTAAACGCTATTACGAGTCGCGTACGTAAGCGAAACATCAACATACGATAGAATAAACTAAAAAATATATATATAAATTTCCAGGTCCCACCGTAACCTTACGGTGGTCACCGTAAGGTTACGGTGGACCACAAAACCCAACGGTGGTATCCCCTCTGCCCTACGGTGGGGAAAAACATTGCAGGTGTGACATTCGTCACCTCCACTTTTACCATTAATACACACTTTTAGTTCCTCACTTATTTTAAGATTTCATTTCCAACCCTTGTAGTTTAAAATATTGGAAAATCACGCGATTAAATTTATAATCTTACAATCGGTCATTTTCACGTTTTGTACTCACGCATACACCGAGCAAATTACCAAATTAATATTATTATATATATTAGTAATTGTTATTATTTAATAATAATAATAACAAGAAAAAAAAAAACCAAACATTACATTCAAAACTAACGTTGACTAATAATAATGACAATAAATAATTCAATTGGAGCAAATAATGCTCCTACTCTTGTTCTTACTTATCTCTGCAACATTCTCGCTCTAAATTTCATTGCAATAAAGAGGATTTCAAACATCTTGAGCTATAATAACTCCCGCAAATTGAGGCCTTCAATACTAATAATAAAAATCAACGCGTTTGTATGTGTATATATATAACCATCTACCCGTGACTAGACCATTGTCGCGACTCCACTGCCTTACAAAACACACGTGAACAAGATCATGAATCGATCCTTGCTTGCTCTCAGCCTCCCTTTCCAGCACCCACACACACTGTCGAAACCATAGGGGAACAACCGCCTTGCCACATCGCCCTCACTACGACTCATCAACCTCCTCGACCGCCTCCGACCATGAAAGTTCCATAACCGCCGCCGCACTATAAACCTTCGGGTAGCAGCCACACCATCAAACACCACCGTATCCTACCAAGTTCTAGGTTACCACTACCGCACGCACCCACAGTGTAACCATCGTAGCTTCATCTTTGCCACCACGAGACACCACTCCGTCCGTTCGGTTCAAGCTGAATACAAAAGTTTCTTTCGCTTTTCGTCAGTCAGGTAACTTAATCGATCCTCTGTTTTCGCTTTGAACCATGTCTTGATTGATCATCACTTAAATCCGATTATGGGATTGTTAACAAAATTCGTGTTGGTTCATTAGTAGGATAACAATGAGCCATTTAAAATACAAACCATACATACTCTTTATTTTATTTTATTATTATTATTATTATTATTATTATTATTATTATTATTATTTTGGTTCAATCTTTAAATGATAGAGAACAAAATTGTTTCTTCCATTCGTGGGAAACATGCGTGACTATTCTTGGCACATTCACAAAAGTTATGATCAAGCATATGCTAAAATTTATACTAATGAGTTTGTTATAACTAAATGGAGGACAACTTATCCACGATGAATTATTAAACTTCGAATAAGTCATAGTATCAATATGTTTTTATACCATTGACATATGTATGGTTTGATCTATTTAAATAAACAAGACGATTATCGATTTTTTTTTGTGTGATAAATAAATAAATAATAACTAACTTATAATATACGTAATGTCGCGAGTTTTAATTAAATGTTGAACTACATATGAAAACATGTCACTTATTAATATGTATAGTTTTCTCATGTTTCTAGTGTTAATAAATTAAACCGTTTGTCGTATATATGACCGCTTAGTTAAATGATTTTGTAATTAAGAAATTAACGATTGAGTTTTTTAGATAAAAATAGACGATTTGTTTCGTCGGCTTATTACAAAAACAGAGGAAACTCTGCCCAAATTTTACAAAATATAACTATAATTTTGTACCAAAGAAGCTACGTTTTACAAATAGACACTATCCAAACTTTACTTCGTCATGATGGAAATGCGTACGTAAAAAAAAAAAAACATATTTATTAGTAAGCGTGTAAACATAATATGTTCACGTAATAATCGGTCTTCGAAACAAACTAAAATGTGAGCCATGTTACATGTACATTATTTTCACTATCTCAAGTACTTTTACAATTAGTTTCAAGTCGCGATTCTGAGTATATCATATTAAAGTATATATTCTATATAACTATACATACACACATACTTTCGAGGAAAACAAAACCAAGTCCTATCGGTTCGTCAAGTTATAAATACTTTAAGACGAGTATTGTTTTCAATACGAGTCTAGGTAGTTGGATAAACTATCTTTACAACCAAGAAACGAAACAAGCGTATTTGCATTAGAATTTAAGGCATCGTTTATTTGTAATAGGATACAAGAGTTCAATTAATCCAAGTTCAGACTTGTTGCTACTTGCTAGTATTTGCACAGTGAATTTCAGGTGAGTTTTACATAGCCCCTTTTCTATTTATCACCGTTTTTGGGGTGAAACATGTTATAACATCATTTATGCAATTCAATCATCAATGTGTCTATGTGTTTTCTATGTTGCATTATGTCTTGAGCATGATTAGAGTAAGCACCATTCTAGCATAATCATTAACATTGATCAGCCGGCGGTAAACATTGATAGATCTATTGGACTGACAATCCCACCCGGATACGTGCCTCCTACAAAGGTAGCGTGGGTGTTTGTTATCGTATAACATATTGGACCATGAGCGTATGGTATGTATCATTTTATAACAGTCATCAGGGTTGATTATGCACTCGATTTATTTCTAGTATGTTCTCACATATGGGCTAGATTGACATGACACATGAATTGCACAACATTTTTATTCAATTATCAAAAACCTATGTAATTCTCACCAACTTTTGTTGACCCAAAACATTTTCAACTTAACATGTTTCAGGTTCTATTTGCTTGAAGATTTGAATTGATGCTTGAAGATATGTGTATAGATTTACTCAATTTGATGTACAAATTCTAGAACTATTGTATGTAATTCATTTAAATCATTTAATGGAATCTATTATTCACCATGAGCTACTGAACAATCATCAATACGTGACATCCCGATGTTTCCGCCATCGGTTGGGGTGTTACAGATTGGTATCAGAGCCTTGGTTATAGGGAATTAGGTTATTAGAAAAATAATCTAGTCTATAACTCTAGGACATTAACCAGTACTTGCTTCCCTTGTTTGCAACTCTACCTATTCTTTATCTCTATCCCTATCCACCCCCTCATTAAATTCTGAGCTTTGAATCTCAAAACCCTTACAATTCAAATCCATTTCATTTCTTATATAATCTACTAATCAACCTAAATTTCATGATCATTTGTGAGTTTCACAATCATACTTCGTCTTACAATATTACCCACATGCTTGATTATTTTCAACATCTGGCCCAAATCATATGGTTTCCTTTACAACATATTGCCTAACTTTAACCTATTAGTGTTGGTGTTTTCTTGCCAAATATACTTTGAACCTCCCCTAAATTTTTATTTATCTTTTGAAAGTACCTCTACCATAAAAATTTGTCTTACCCAAAATTTTTAAAAGTCATTGCTTAAACTATAATCCCATAAAACTGCGTATGGGAGATACCTTTGCATCAACACTAATGTTCACTGGAATTTTGTCAAACTTTCATCACCTAGAGAATTCACAAATTAGAACAAATAAATATTTTTGTCAAGGCGTCTCTTATCTCCTTCAAAACCAACTTTCCAAATATCAAATGCTGATTGGTGTAACAAGGGATTTTCAAAATATTTTATCCTATTAAAAGTCACTTCTTTCTATTTAAGCAAGAGTCTATTATACAAAACGCCTCAACAAATTCTAAATTTTACCCAACATCGTGTTTAAAACCTCGGACTCACTAAAATATCCAAATTTAAACCCATTTAGTTTGCACTACTTATCCTTAAAAAAAAAAAAGAGAGAGAGAGAGAGAGAGAGACTAATGGTGAACGTCTATATCCCAATTTTTGTACAGGATGAATCCAGATTTCAAAACCAGCTACTACTGTTTTCATCAAAATTTTCATCAATCCTGTAAACGACCATTATTTTAAACGTCATCTAGTTTTACAAACCTACCCTATCCTTTTTTTTTTCAAATGGCCTTTTGGTGTTTAGTTGGTATATTAACCAAGATATTAACCAAATTATTTTCTAAACAAATTATCAGGGTTTCTTTCCCGGTAGCTCAATTAAATTTTGAATTTTGAAAGCAAAATCCGTGTTTAAAAAAAAAAAAAACAAATCTCCACTCTTTGAAATATAAAACTCTAGTCGATTTAGTTGCATCCTAAATAAATCAGTCGCACTAGTTTTATCTCAAAATCATTAAATAAAGAACGAAACCCTCTTCAGATCACACTCTCCGCAATCTCATTTGCCACAATCTAGATCAACTATTCGCATTTTTATTTTATCATAAACATGACTACCTCATTCCTTTTCTTGACCTATAAACAATACTGTTATCAACTATTACTTACATGTGTGTTTAAAAGTCATGGAAGGACACAAAACTCTAATGTAAGGTAAATTGGTGATTGCGGTCCGGAACGTAATCATGAATTTACAGGTACGTTAGGGTGGTGTGAAGTTCTATTAAGGTTCGTGGTAGACGTTCAATATGTTTTGAGGTATCAAAGGTATGGTGGGTTAGCTGCGGTACACCCTATATATAAACGATGATGATGCATCAAAAGTGAGACTGTGAGTCGAACCAGGAACTAACGCTAGCCTACTTCGCAGTTCAAAATGTCTCTTCATAGTCTAACTTAATTTTTTTTTACTACCTTAGCGTTTACCTTCATGGCCTGGCACTTTGGGTCTTGACCACTTGTAATAATTCTTATATATTTAATCCAAACATATCTACCATTCTAATCCATTCAAGGTCAGATTGTCCCGTTATTCAAAGCTCTTTTCATCAGTTACACTTAACCTCATCTACCACAAATTTTTCCTTACGTACCCACAACCATGTTTACATGTTTTCTTTAAATAAATTTCGAGACGAAATTTTCAAAAGTAGGGGAGACTGTGACATTCGTCACCTCCACTTTTACCATTAATACACACTTTTAGTTCCTCACTTATTTTAAGATTTCATTTCCAACCCTTGTAGTTTAAAATATTGGAAAATCACGCGATTAAATTTATAATCTTACAATCAGTCATTTTCACGTTTTGTACTCACGCATACACCGAGCAAATTACCAAATTAATATTATTATATATATTAGTAATTGTTATTATTTAATAATAATAATAACAAGAAAAAAAAAACCAAACATTACATTCAAAACTAACGTTGACTAATAATAATGACAATAAATAATTCAATTGGAGCAAATAATGCTCCTACTCTTGTTCTTACTTATCTCTGCAACATTCTCGCTCTAAATTTCATTGCAATAAAGAGGATTTCAAACATCTTGAGCTATAATAACTCCCGCAAATTGAGGCCTTCAATACTAATAATAAAAATCAACGCGTTTGTATGTGTATATATATAACCATCTACCCGTGACTAGACCATTGTCGCGACTCCACTGCCTTACAAAACACACGTGAACAAGATCATGAATCGATCCTTGCTTGCTCTCAGCCTCCCTTTCCAGCACCCACACACACTGTCGAAACCATAGGGGAACAACCGCCTTGCCACATCGCCCTCACTACGACTCATCAACCTCCTCGACCGCCTCCGACCATGAAAGTTCCATAACCGCCGCCGCACTATAAACCTTCGGGTAGCAGCCACACCATCAAACACCACCGTATCCTACCAAGTTCTAGGTTACCACTACCGCACGCACCCACAGTGTAACCATCGTAGCTTCATCGTTGCCACCACGAGACACCACTCCGTCCGTTCGGTTCAAGCTGAATACAAAAGTTTCTTTCGCTTTTCGTCAGTCAGGTAACTTAATCGATCCTCTGTTTTCGCTTTGAACCATGTCTTGATTGATCATCACTTAAATCCGATTATGGGATTGTTAACAAAATTCGTGTTGGTTCATTAGTAGGATAACAATGAGCCATTTAAAATACAAACCATACATACTCTTTATTTTATTATTATTATTATTATTATTATTATTATTATTATTATTATTATTTTGGTTCAATCTTTAAATGATAGAGAACAAAATTGTTTCTTCCATTCGTGGGAAACATGCGTGACTATTCTTGGCACATTCACAAAAGTTATGATCAAGCATATGCTAAAATTTATACTAATGAGTTTGTTATAACTAAATGGAGGACAACTTATCCACGATGAATTATTAAACTTCGAATAAGTCATAGTATCAATATGTTTTTATACCATTGACATATGTATGGTTTGATCTATTTAAATAAACAAGACGATTATCGATTTTTTTTTGTGTGATAAATAAATAAATAATAACTAACTTATAATATACGTAATGTCGCGAGTTTTAATTAAATGTTGAACTACATATGAAAACATGTCACTTATTAATATGTATAGTTTTCTCATGTTTCTAGTGTTAATAAATTAAACCGTTTGTCGTATATATGACCGCTTAGTTAAATGATTTTGTAATTAAGAAATTAACGATTGAGTTTTTTAGATAAAAATAGACGATTTGTTTCGTCGGCTTATTACAAAAACAGAGGAAACTCTGCCCAAATTTTACAAAATATAACTAAAACCAAGTCCTATCGGTTCGTCAAGTTATAAATACTTTAAGACGAGTATTGTTTTCAATACGAGTCTAGGTAGTTGGATAAACTATCTTTACAACCAAGAAACGAAACAAGCGTATTTGCATTAGAATTTAAGGCATCGTTTATTTGTAATAGGATACAAGAGTTCAATTAATCCAAGTTCAGACTTGTTGCTACTTGCTAGTATTTGCACAGTGAATTTCAGGTGAGTTTTACATAGCCCCTTTTCTATTTATCACCGTTTTTGGGGTGAAACATGTTATAACATCATTTATGCAATTCAATCATCAATGTGTCTATGTGTTTTCTATGTTGCATTATGTCTTGAGCATGATTAGAGTAAGCACCATTCTAGCATAATCATTAACATTGATCAGCCGGCGGTAAACATTGATAGATCTATTGGACTGACAATCCCACCCGGATACGTGCCTCCTACAAAGGTAGCGTGGGTGTTTGTTATCGTATAACATATTGGACCATGAGCGTATGGTATGTATCATTTTATAACAGTCATCAGGGTTGATTATGCACTCGATTTATTTCTAGTATGTTCTCACATATGGGCTAGATTGACATGACACATGAATTGCACAACATTTTTATTCAATTATCAAAAACCTATGTAATTCTCACCAACTTTTGTTGACCCAAAACATTTTCAACTTAACATGTTTCAGGTTCTATTTGCTTGAAGATTTGAATTGATGCTTGAAGATATGTGTATAGATTTACTCAATTTGATGTACAAATTCTAGAACTATTGTATGTAATTCATTTAAATCATTTAATGGAATCTATTATTCACCATGAGCTACTGAACAATCATCAATACGTGACATCCCGATGTTTCCGCCATCGGTTGGGGTGTTACAGCAGGGGCCACCGTAAGGGAACGGTGCCACCGTACCCTTACGGTGGACTCTGCACATTCCCATTTTGTTTCTCCTTTCCACCCCTTCTAGACCCATCCACGCCGATCCATTCGAAGCCACGTTTATTCCATTATAAACTCCAATTCAAGCCTTAACCTCGTTATTTACGTTCCATCATCTCACGGTCCTCATACTACTTACAAACACATATACATGTTAAGATTCATTATCCTAAGTGGAATAAGAACCACTTACCTTATGTCCTCCAAGTTGATGCTTGCTACTTGCCTCCACTTGACCCATTAGCCACTCATGCTTGAGCCCATGTTGCCTACGCATTCATGTTATCATTCCCACCATTCCGTTAGCATACACAACCTTGCATACTATCAATCATATTACATTTACTTGTTCCCATGACTTTCATTGGTCAATTACTAATATGCATATCACATAATTAACTACCACATTGTTTATCAATCAAGCAATCCAACATATCATCATGTATGACACCTAGATAATCTAACATATATCACATGATTTCCTTAATCCCATAATCATGTTAGGAAGCATAACCATGTTAGTCATACATTGTTGACTTTCTCAGAAAGTCAACTTCCAACTATACAAACTTCCTACTTAGAACATATGTCCATATTGATGTACTAGATCATATAAGATTCACCATAAACATCATATTCACATCTCATTAAGATACAAGATCATTCATCACACCAATTAATCAACGCATCGTGTACATCATAATATTTAAGCATAGTGTACACACTACTAATGCATACTTCTTACCAAATCATACAATCAACTAATTCCCACATGATTTCTCTCTAAGACGAAATCCCCATGTTAACCTACTATCAATTGCACCAACTATCACATTATTTTCATACTTGTCGAGTCTTGCATACAAATTCATACCTCATACTCATCTAGACATTTCATCAAACACATGGTGTGCGTACAATATTCTAAGCTTAAAGTACAAGCTCCTAATACACACATTCTACCACAACAACATAATCACCTTAAATTATGACCAATTTCCACATGCATATCATCAACTACACATTATTCCTACAATTACATGGATTTACCACTCATTTAGCAACATCAAAGCTCTAATGAAGACCCAATATCATCATCTTTTGCAACAAGCAACTTCTAGTGATTAGCTCACCTCTAGACCATTAGAGATGATCAATATCACTTAAAATCAAGCAATAATACGAATTTAACATCATTTGCTCAAAACCCACATGTGGGGTTCGAAACTTGGATGAGTTGGGTACTAGGGTTCTTACCATAAGCTTTAAACATGAAGACAACCATCTAATTCATACCCCCATCCTGCCATCATTCAATCTCTTGCATTTCTTCTTCAAATTTGGTGTGATTAGGGTTTTGTTCTTGGCTCTAGAATGCCCCTTTGGGGCTGAATACGTATACACCCAAATGGGTCTTCTTGACCTTCTTATTTTGACCAATAGTTACATTAATGATCCCTCAAGTTTACCCCTTTCACAATTTTATTATGAAACTTAACTAACCAAAATAGTTCCTAGTGTTATTTACTTACATGTTTAGATAACACTAGCGAGGTTATTTCCATATTAGAACATAACCCATATTCTTATCATCCCGTTTTATTATCCGTAAGGGTTCATTCTACTATTTATTTCATCTTGTCATTTCTTATGCACGCCTATTAGCGTAATTAAGCGAAATGGATTTCCGGGATGTTACAAGTCTACCCCCCTTAAAGAGGGTTTCGTCCCCGAAACCTCTTTCATTACTACCATACCAGGAATTCTCTACTTACCTATATACTCATTCACTTCATTCAAAGTTTCATGCCACATTGCAAGCCCTCATTTAGACTGTAAAATAACTTTACTCATGGCAAAACGTATTTCTATGTTTTGTTCTTACGCTCTTATTTTAAATAGGCCTATCGCATTTATTAAACATAATAAATCGATTAGTTACATATTTAACCAATAAATCCTACTTAGCCGTTCATTCCCACATTAGTCACAAGGCGTCCATCACAGGATTACTACAATATCCCACTGTTAGCATTCCTTTTAAGTTCCTTCAATCATGTAATTAGTTAGACTATATACATGCGTATATCCCAATCCTTAGATCATGGTTATCACTTTCACAACATACATGCCATTTCATTCCCCATTCCTTCTTGCTTAACTTGAGAGTTAGGCATAATTGCATAGGCACTACTGAATCGGTACATCTACCATATACATCCCCACCCCTTTTTGGTAAATTTCAAAGCCATTCTATTCACACTAATTTGTTTGTTAGCTCATTTCAAGCACTACTTACTGTACACACATATGTCCATCGCTTAACAACACCAAGTCTAAGCTAAGATTCATCCATCTTTTGACCTTTAAGGTCAAACCTTTCGAACTACATCATGCTTGAGCTACCATTCATTCATACGTGGGTACATTTCAACCTATATAAATTTCTATTTAACAATCACGAAATATCTAAGTTTACTAACATTCCTTTTTACAACGTTATCCATCCAGCTACGTGTCGACTTAGCTTGCTTCTTCTCAAGTCCATGCCATACTTAGCTTGCTTTAGCTCATTCATCATGAGTTCCAACTTGTCAACATCATATCACCTACCCTGTGGATTGCATTATATCCACAAATTCGACCATTCATATCTACAAAACCATTGGTTGTGCATACCTTTCTCATTCATAACAACTGACTTTCAATAGTCCATACAAAATTTGTTTCAAATTAGAATGTCTAATTATATACATCTTTCCTTTACAATCTGTTTCTATCGTTAACTACCGTATATTTTTACCCATCCTTACCCATCAAGGTCCTTCCAACCTTGCCCCATTAAGGTTCTCCTACCTATCATACATGATTTCCACCCTATGAACCGTTAAGGTCCTCCCAACCCTTATGACCCGCTAAGGTCTTTCCATCCATTTTGACCCACAAGGGTACTTCTACAATTTTGACCCATAAGGGTACTTCTACCATTTTGACCAATCATGGTCATTCTACCATTTAACCCATAAGGGTATTTCCCACCATTTTGACCCATCATGGTCATTCTACCATTTTAACCCATAAGGGTATTTCCACCATTTTGACCCATCATGGTCATTCTACCATTTTAATTTGATCTGTACTTGTCTACGGACTCAAACCTTTCATTCCCACTATTCACCCACACGACCACTTACTTTCCAATTTCCACCAGGCATACCTGTAATGATTCTCATGGTCTCACGTGCATCGCATGCTTCTTGTGCACTGGCCAGGTGTACAGTCCACATGCTATCCACGTGCCTTCATGTAATCATTACCTTATGCCTGGGGACTGGTTTTCAGCTTCGTGCTGCATTTCAATTTCCTAACAACATGGTTATTTTTCCTTCTATGTTTTACCATCCCTGAGGATTTTCCTCCCACCGGTACTAGTAATTAATTATCGCGTACCTGTGATTGTTCCATCTTATCTACAATTTCCGCGATCTGTCTTGGATCATGTCCTTAAGACCTCTTCATTATCCACAAAAGCTCACCTTAAAATAAACACCACAATTAGCTTTTAACACGTCATGTGAGTTAATATTAAATTCTACCTTTGGGCCTTGATCGAGCCTTGGATTGTATGGGTCACTGCATTCAGGAGCACACAAGTTTGAGTTCAAGTACATACTTCCTTTTACTAGATTTCACTCAAACCAGGGCTCTGATACCAACTTGTAACACCCTAAACTATTTTACAAAAACTTGCAGCGGAAAAGCCAACCGAAAATTTCTTTTCCTTAATAACAACCTTGAACGTTTAGAAACCGATTCTAATATGTATTTTTGGTGTTACATCTTAAAATATTTCTTAATACATTCTATGTGACTCCTCTCCATTTGATCATGTGACCGTGACCACGTACAATCCGCCTCCTCGCTCGATCTCCATCCTTTCCTTACTTCTCAAGATAGACAAGACATCCTGCATTCACCACAAAACCATTTCGTTAGTTGAATAGGTAACCTCATGTAATCTACTCATGACGCGGAAGTAACATCCAACAATACTCTGTGATCCTGTCCAACAGCCTTCATTCGAGTTCGGGTGGGTTACCCCGATCCGAACCTCCACGTCTCCTGCAATCATACGTACATACCTACGTTTCCTATCATTCACATAACAAAGGTTAATAACCCCACAATACGTCCAACATACACTTCCCCTCCATATAATTTCACAATACATACAAGCATACACTTCCTTCATATAAATCTACAATACATACAAGCATACGCTTCCTTTGTATGATTCTACAATACATACAAGCATACACTCCCTTCATATAATTTTACAATACATACAAGCATACACTTTGTATAATTCTACAACACATACAAGCATACAACTCCTTCATATAATACCACCATACATACAATCATACAAGTCCTTCATATAACTTACTTGACCCGTCATGTTACTCTTTCTTCGCTAATCTCTACGACAAATATGACGTTCCAGCCCTATACTCAATCTACTCATAATTACCAACCCTTACATGCATGAAACTCTCTCTCAAACCCGAGCATGTGTACCCATATGTACAGCACATTCTCAATCTACTTAATCATGACAATCTACTTATCGTATTCGATACCATCGAGCAACGTATCGATTAAACTACACGCACTTGTATCATTCCGTACTATGATCATATTACAAAACTAACATTAGTATTACATGCTACACCCTTACATAGCCTTACACGAGGTCCAACAATATTAATTGATGCGTTAAACGCTATTACGAGTCGCGTACGTAAGCGAAACATCAACATACGATAGAATAAACTAAAAAAAATATATATAAATTTCCAGGTCCCACCGTAACCTTACGGTGGCCACCGTAAGGTTACGGTGGACCACAAAACCCAACGGTGGTATCCCCTCTGCCCTACGGTGGGGAAAAACATTGCACGGGCCACCGTAAGGGAACGGTGCCACCGTACCCTTACGGTGGACTCTGCACATTCCCATTTTGTTTCTCCTTTCCACCCCATCTAGACCCATCCACGCCGATCCATTCGAAGCCACGTTTATTCCATTATAAACTCCAATTCACGCCTTAACCTCGTTATTTACGTTCCATCATCTCACGGTCCTCATACTACTTACAAACACATATACATGTTAAGATTCATTATCCTAAGTGGAATAAGAACCACTTACCTTATGTCCTCCAAGTTGATGCTTGCTACTTGCCTCCACTTGACCCATTAGCCACTCATGCTTGAGCCCATGTTGCCTACGCATTCATGTTATCATTCCCACCATTCCGTTAGCATACACAACCTTGCATACTATCAATCATATTACATTTACTTGTTCCCATGACTTTCATTGGTCAATTACTAATATGCATATCACATAATTAACTACCACATTGTTTATCAATCAAGCAATCCAACATATCATCATGTATGACACCTAGATAATCTAACATATATCACATGATTTCCTTAATCCCATAATCATGTTAGGAAGCATAACCATGTTAGTCATACATTGTTGACTTTCTGAGAAAGTCAACTTCCAACTATACAAACTTCCTACTTAGAACATATGTCCATATTGATGTACTAGATCATATAAGATTCACCATAAACATCATATTCACATCTCATTAAGATACAAGATCATTCATCACACCAATTAATCAACGCATCGTGTATATCATAATATTTAAGCATAGTGTACACACTACTAATGCATACTTCTTACCAAATCATACAATCAACTAATTCCCACATGATTTCTCTCTAAGACGAAATCCCCATGTTAACCTACTATCAATTGCACCAACTATCACATTACTTTCATACTTGTCGAGTCTTGCATACAAATTCATACCTCATACTCATCTAGACATTTCATCAAACACATGGTGTGCGTACAATATTCTAAGCTCGAAGTACAAGCTCCTAATACACACATTCTACCACAACAACATAATCACCTTAAATTATGACCAATTTCCACATGCATATCATCAACTACACATTATTCCTACAATTACATGGATTTACCACTCATTTAGCAACATCAAAGCTCTAATGAAGACCCAATATCATCATCTTTTGCAACAAGCAACTTCTAGTGATTAGCTCACCTCTAGACCATTAGAGATGATCAATATCACTTAAAATCAAGCAATAATACGAATTTAACATCATTTGCTCAAAACCCACATGTGGGGTTCGAAACTTGGATGAGTTGGGTACTAGGGTTCTTACCATAAGCTTTAAACATGAAGACAACCATCTAATTCATACCCCCATCCTGCCATCATTCAATCTCTTGCATTTCTTCTTCAAATTTGGTGTGATTAGGGTTTTGTTCTTGGCTCTAGAATGCCCCTTTGGGGATGAATACGTATACACCCAAATGGGTCTTCTTGACCTTCTTATTTTGACCAATAGTTACATTAATGATCCCTCAAGTTTACCCCTTTCACAATTTTATTATGAAACTTAACTAACCAAAATAGTTCCTAGTGTTATTTACTTACATGTTTAGATAACACTAGCGAGGTTATTTCCATATTAGAACATAACCCATATTCTTATCATCCCGTTTTATTATCCGTAAGGGTTCATTCTACTATTTATTTCATCTTGTCATTTCTTATGCACGCCTATTAGCGTAATTAAGCGAAATGGATTTCCGGGATGTTACAAGTCTACCCCCTTAAAGAGGGTTTCGTCCCCGAAACCTCTTTCATTACTACCATACCAGGAATTCTCTACTTACCTATATACTCATTCACTTCATTCAAAGTTTCATGCCACATTGCAAGCCCTCATTTAGACTGTAAAATAACTTTACTCATGGCAAAACGTATTTCTATGTTTTGTTCTTACGCTCTTATTTTAAATAGGCCTATCGCATTTATTAAACATAATAAATCGATTAGTTACATATTTAACCAATAAATCCTACTTAGCCGTTCATTCCCACATTAGTCACAAGGCGTCCATCACAGGATTACTACAATATCCCACTGTTAGCATTCCTTTTAAGTTCCTTCAATCATGTAATTAGTTAGACTATATACATGCGTATATCCCAATCCTTAGATCATGGTTATCACTTTCACAACATACATGCCATTTCATTCCCCATTCCTTCTTGCTTAACTTGAGAGTTAGGCATAATTGCATAGGCACTACTGAATCGGTACATCTACCATATACATCCCCACCCCTTTTTGGTAAATTTCAAAGCCATTCTATTCACACTAATTTGTTTGTTAGCTCATTTCAAGCACTACTTACTGTACACACATATGTCCATCGCTTAACAACACCAAGTCTAAGCTAAGATTCATCCATCTTTTGACCTTTAAGGTCAAACCTTTCGAACTACATCATGCTTGAGCTACCATTCATTCATACGTGGGTACATTTCAACCTATATAAATTTCTATTTAACAATCACGAAATATCTAAGTTTACTAACCTTCCTTTTTACAACGTTATCCATCCAGCTACGTGTCGACTTAGCTTGCTTCTTCTCAAGTCCATGCCATACTTAGCTTGCTTTAGCTCATTCATCATGAGTTCCAACTTGTCAACATCATATCACCTACCCTGTGGATTGCATTATATCCACAAATTCGACCATTCATATCTACAAAACCATTGGTTGTGCATACCTTTCTCATTCATAACAACTGACTTTCAATAGTCCATACAAAATTTGTTTCAATTAGAATGTCTAATTATATACATCTTTCCTTTACAATGTGTTTCTATCGTTAACTACCGTATATTTTTACCCATCCTTACCCATCAAGGTCCTTCCAACCTTGCCCCATTAAGGTTCTCCTACCTATCATACATGATTTCCACCCTATGAACCGTTAAGGTCCTCCCAACCCTTATGACCCGCTAAGGTCTTTCCATCCATTTTGACCCACAAGGGTACTTCTACAATTTTGACCCATAAGGGTACTTCTACCATTTTGACCCATCATGGTCATTCTACGATTTAACCCATAAGGGTATTTCCACCATTTTGACCCATCATGGTCATTCTACCATTTTAACCCATAAGGGTATTTCCACCATTTTGACCCATCATGGTCATTCTACCATTTTAATTTGATCCGTACTTGTCTACGGACTCAAACCTTTCATTCCAACTGTTGGGCTAGATTTTATAGGTTTACGCTTGTCTTTATTAAGCTAGTTTATTAGATTTGGGCTTAGTTTAAGTTAATGGGCTTGGGTTAGGCCATATGGGCCAAGGGATTAGTGGACCCTATATAATGTTATGTTTATGTTCATTTTAGGGTTAGACTTTCACTAGACATTCATTAATCCTCACATTTGTAGTTCTTTGGCCACCACCTTGTACCAGACAATCCTAGAGATTGTGTGCAAGGTGAAGCAACAATATAATTATTTTCATCATTTTAATCTTTTGTTCTTCACATTCAATCTTGTTTTCCGCACTCGATTGTTTGTTTGATACCTGGTAGAGAAGATCTTGGACTTACAATTGGTATCAGAGCCTAAGAAGTCTTTCGAAGGCTCGGTTTGGTATCATTCGAAGATCAAAAGAAGAAATTTTTGTTGCTGTGTTTTGGCCGGTTCAACAGGTTTAAATCTTAATCCCGTTCAATAGTTTTATTTTACTAATCAGTTTAGTTTTGTGTCTTGTGTTTTGTTGGCAGATTTGATTTTGTTAAAAATTCTGAAAAACTTGAAGAACACTAAGAACGCGAAGAACATTTTGAATTTTTATTAAATTTTTTATTTTTAATCCTTTGTTTGTAGTTTACGATGTGTTTGTGCAGTTTTTTAGCAAGTTTGTTACAAGAAGTTAAGGAAAATTAATACTTTCCTATTAACCTGCAAGCTGGCATCGATAACATCAATTCAATTTTTGACTATTTAAAAAAGGGGTGACAGGAGGTCAGGTCACGTGACTCATCAAAACCAAGATTCATACTCAACTGGAAACATCAAAACTTCCTTGAAAACAGCCCCACTCAAGAACAGCTTTAACTCGGACACAAGCTTGGTCACTCGGACACCCGCCACGTCACTCGGACACCCGCCACGTCACTCGGACACAGACCCCAGCTCGGACACAGCAGAGCACCTCGGACACTCTTCGACTCAGCTCGGACACAAGCCACACCTCGGACACCCGTTCCACCTCGGACATAGCTTTCACTCGGACACAAGCAACCAACTCGGACACTCCATCCCACCTCAGACACAGATCTACACCTCGGACAGAAGCAACCACCTCGGACACACCGTCTTCAGTCGGACACTCCACTCGGACACCCGCCACCTCAGCTCGGACACACCAAACCCACCTACCAACCCCACCGTACTCCGCCGCCACAGCAACCACCACACCCGAAACCAAAACCAAAACCCGTTGAGAACTCTTCTTCATCTGAAAACAACATCGAACACTCTCCACCCGGAAACTTTTTCTTCCTCCGGAAACTCACCTTCACCACCGGAAACCCACCTTCACAGCTACAAACCTGACCCGTAAACCACCCTCCGATCCGGAAACTCACCTTCACCACCGGAAACCCACCTTCACAGCTACAAACCTGACCCGTCAACCACCCTCTGACCGGAAACTCCTTGTGCCTGAAAACTGTCACCAACTCGGCCATCATCTCTCACCACAAACAATATTAAAGTAGTGATCTTATAGCTTGATCTTAACCACTACATGACCACCTGTCATTTTGTTGTGTTGTTCGAGAGAGAGAATAGGCAGATTTTTATTGAAGAGAGGAGTAGGTGAAAGAAATTTTGGAGAAGAAGATATTGTGAGAAGAGAGAGTAAAGTTGTAAGGAGAGAGAGTAAAGTTGTAAGGATTAATTTAGAGAGAAGGAGAGAGTCTCGAGAGGTGTGTGTTATTGTTGTTGGTTGCGTGTAAGTTTAAGAGAGAGCAGGCTTATTGAGAGAAGTGTTGCAGTGTTATTTTGGAGAGGTGTGCACCAATTATCATATCTTGTGGACAATAATAAGTGTGGACTAGTCTTGGGAGGTGTTAATAATAATAATAATAATAATAATAATAATAATAATAATAATAATAATAATAATAATAATAATAGGGGTGTTATTATTTGGAGTGTATAAGCTCAATTTGGGGGGATCGACCTTACGGCATATGGCTTGATTAGGTTGACTACAGTGGACTAGACTGTGTACTATTTTTGACTGTTGACTACGGTTGGACGCCCGGTGCTCGTCTTAAAATTTTGGTGAAACGTCTAGATTTTTGGGGGATCACAATTAAATATTAAAATGTCTTCTCAAAGTGAGGTGTTTGAGCAGAGACTTGAGAGTTTCAGTTACAATCCTGGTGAAACCGTGTATGCACTGCTTGACAGATTTACCGAACTGCTGTCAGAAATGAAGAATGCAGAGATTGTGATTGCAAATCGTTGGGTCAACAAGAGTCTTTTGGACGCTTTAAAAAGAATACCAGATCAACCGACATGCAGCTGGTTTATGAATGTCATGAAGATCTATGTAGAAACAAGTTGGTCCAAAATGACGTCGGATGAGTTAATCTTACTCGTCAAAGAACATGCTGAGCGTGCAAAGCTGACGACTCAAAGCAACACCTCTGCTACGACATGCTCATCCGCCTCTGACACTTCATCTTCAAATTCAAAATCTGACTGCTCACCCGCTCTCGCTGCTCCTGCCGCTCCCGCTGCTTCTGTCACACCTGCTGCTCCTGTCACATCTGCTGCTCCTGCCGCTCACGCTGCTCAAGCTTTCATGGCACAACCGGATGATCACGTGCCATCCGCATCTGAGGTACACGCTGAAATTTTAGCTGAATCATGTTGTACTGAACGATGCAGGTTAAAAATTAAGGGTTTTAGAGAAGAAACTCTCTCTGCATTCAAGCAGCTTGAATACGAGAAAATGGCCACTTGGGACATTAAAAAGAAATTTAATTCTTATAAAGAAATGGTCGAACAACAAAAACTCGATATCAAGCGCTTGCATCAGGAGGTGAGTGATCACAAGTGTCGATATTTACACTTCAAACGACTGTCTGATACTTTGACCGCGGAATTGATCGACTTAAAATCTAAATTTGAAAATGCCGATTTTCACTTTAAAAAGTTCGATTGTTCCAGTCCCAAAGTTGAAAAAATAATCAATACCCAGTTAAAGTTCAGACCAAAGGACGTGAGGAATAAGGGAATTGGATTTGTGGAAATCCCTCCACCTTTTAATGAAAACTATTCCTCAATTCCCATGTCGGATGAAGAGTTGTTGGCTCTGCCTGTTAAAGGATACGGTCCACCAATAGAAGAGCCAACCAGTCGACCATCGAGGGATCAAGATGAGATCTCCAAACCTAAATCAGTCCCTGTCCGAATCTCTAAACCCAAGAACAAACAACCTAAGAAGGAGCAGGCTCCATCAAAAACCTTTGTCAAGTCTCAAGATGCTTCAAAGCAGACCGAGACGTTAAATTTTGAGAAAAATAAAGAAATTGACAGAGTTTTTGATGTGAGGAGAGATGAAGTTCCAGTTTCAAATGACACAAATGAATTGAATACTGTCTTAAAAGAAACCGTTTTTGAAACTGAATCGAAAATTGAGCAAATTGAACCGACCGGCCAATCAGACTCAAATGTGCCCTTTGAGTTTGATTTCATGAAAACATTCAAAAAGATTTGTGAAGAGTATGGGGCACCACAAACCGTTGAACCAGCTGCCCCACCAACTTCTGAAAGTGACTCCAAATGTGAATCACCCGAATTTGAGAAATCAGTAGCCGTTGAATCGAGTGAATCCAGCTGTGAGTCCTCTAGAGCAGCTGAGTCAACGGGGGATTCAGCAGAGCCACAACATGTTTCTGAATCAAGTGGCTCGTCTGAATCAAATGTCACATCCTCGACTGAGCCAGAATCTGAAGAATCTGTATGCTCAAGGCCAGTCGAGACTAAACAAGAGTGTGAGGATCCCTCATCCAATACTGTTGGCACTGGTGTGATAAAGCCAATAGTCACTGAATTTAAATGTGTGAACGTTACTGATGCTTCTACTTCATGTGCAGATTTAGTAAAATCAGATGTTAAGGTTGAGGGGGATGATCTTGTTTGCACTAACAATGCAGGTGTTTGTGTGAAACAGTCTAATTTGTCTGCAGATGCTATACCATATGAGAAAAGGACTGTTTCTGAGCTATCTGTTATTGGCACGACCGATAAATACGTGCCACCACATAGAAAAATTACCTGTGCTAACTCTCATGTACAGGTTCCTGAAGTTAAACAGAAAGCTCAAGGACAGTCATCATCACAAGCACAATCTTGTTCACACGGGTGTTCAAGATGTTCTAAGCAGAGCAGAAACTTTAAGAAGCCTGCAAACAAATCATCCAACAGATCCCATCACTCACATTCATCAGTGGGATCGAACAGACCGGGATCTGCTCCTTATGCAAAGAAGCAGACATGCTACAACTGTGGAAGACCCGGTCACATTGCAAGAAATTGCACAAGTCGTCCTTATGTGCCCTATTATCGACAACATCAGAAGGTTATACCTAGGGATAACTACTACTCCAAGCCAATGAAGGTTGATAAACCTAAGGCAAGGAAGAATGCTAATCCCAAAGTTAAACCGTCCGATGGAGACTGGAATGCTGCTAAGAACAAGCGAAAGGTTGTTCCTCCACAGAAATCAAAACAACCTGGGAAATCAAAAGCTGCTACTCCAAAAGTAGCAAAACCGCTTGTTAATCCTAAACAAGTCTGGAAAGCAAAGGCGGCAGCACCACCAGTCCTAAATGAGAAAAAGGACATGTGCTTGAGAGAAGTGTCTTTCATAGATGCTTCAGGAGTGCCCAGGACCGCAATGGCCTGGGTACCTATGTTTAATTAATCTCCTTTCTTAGTGCAGGGACATCCAAGGAGGATTGTCGACGACCACTGGTATGTCGATAACGGTTGTTCCATGCACATGACAGGTGACATCTTTCTGTTATACATTTATTTTAAATTCTTAAACAGTGAGTATGTTTTCTTTAAGGAGAAAATGGAGGTAAAATCAGCAAAAGAGATACGCTCAAAACCTGATGCGTTAAAATTTCTGAAATTGTTTGGTCATTAATTCGAGAATGGTCTTAGAAAAACACAAAAAGATTTTTCTTAGTTTTAGGTTGTAAATTTGTTCTTTAAATTCTCAATTTTAAGCACAAATTTAGGGGGATATATATCCTCAGAAAAATACAAAAACATAGAAAATTCAGAAAATGAGATTTCATGGTGCGAAAAAGAAGAAATGATAGTACATCAGCTGTTGAAATGTCACACCTTAAAATCGAAAAGAAAATTAAATCAAGTGTGATTGCAGCTCCATTATGATGTATTGGCAGGCAAACTGCACAACGAACTCAGTCCAAAATTAATGATAAAGATAAAGGACTGTGTAGCTCGTGGGGAACACATCATCGGCGTATGATTTTATGGTCTTAAATCTTACGTTGATAGATTGCCAAAATCTGAGATTTCAGGTCTTTAAATTGTTGATACATCTGGGGATGTCCTGGCTGCCCTTCTGCTGCATCCAGATATATGCTGACCTAGGCACAGTCAGGACGTCTTAAAAGAGCAATAAGGAAATGCCAAAACCCATATTCTCAAAGAGAATTCAAGCTAAAGGCACATATCAAAAGCCTAAAGCAATGATCATACCGAAACATTTGGTATTTGCCCTAACCCTGGTCGAGAATCCATTGGTCTCTCTGTTGCATCCAGATATATGCAGACCTGATCACCGATGATCTTGACCTTGTAAAACATACAGATGTCAGCAATTTACTCACCTGTTATGAAGAAGCTTTGTGCATACCTTGATCGCGGGGGTATGTCATGATGTGGGACACACAGTTATTTCGGTCTAACACACGTTAAGAAAATAAGAAAAATAAAGGACTTGAAGACGTGTGTGTATGTTTGTTTAAGTGGATAAACGATGCTGGTGATCGTCTTGGATTGCTTTCTGGCACTTTAATAAGTATACCAAAACAAATGTACTAACGGTGTGTTGCATTTTGACAAAGCTGATATGATCTTCTTACACATGATTCTCACCAAAAAGATGCATTGTAATTAGTTTGAATTTTTATTTTAATTTGTTTATCTGTTATGAAAAATTGACCATTCTTGAGAATTTGACCGATTCTCGAACAAAAATTCAGGTTTTTGAGATTTTAAAATTGAAGTACACGGATGTACTTAGTGTTCATGTAAACTGGACCCTCTGTTGCATAAATTATTTGCTTACAAAGTTCTGAGAATTTGCAGAATTTATTCAAATCAAGAAACAGGGGTTGATGAAGAATGAAAGAGTTCCAGTTGCTGACAAGCATGAATCACCACACTGAGAAGATGTACCTGAGTCAGAAGAACCTGAAGTGAATCATCTTTTGACAATGAAAGTACAAGTGAAGAAGTACCTGAAAAGTTGCTTGAAAGAGAAGATTGACAAAGAAAAGAGCTTCTGAGAATCCTCCTCTCACGTTTTTTTTTTAACAAGATGTTCAAGCTGAAGCTGATAATGATTAAAGTTGTGAAGCTACCTCCAAGAAAACAAGAAAGAACCCAAGATTGGAAGATCAAGATCTGAAGATTCTTCCTACTAAGCCATGATAAAGACAGCATAAACCTAGGGGGATATTGTTGGGCTAGATTTTATAGGTTTACGCTTGTCTTTATTAAGCTAGTTTATTAGATTTGGGCTTAGTTTAAGTTAATGGGCTTGGGTTAGGCCATATGGGCCAAGGGATTAGTGGACCCTATATAATGTTATGTTTATGTTCATTTTAGGGTTAGACTTTCACTAGACATTCATTAATCCTCACATTTGTAGTTCTTTGGCCACCACCTTGTACCAGACAATCCTAGAGATTGTGTGCAAGGTGAAGCAACAATATAATTATTTTCATCATTTTAATCTTTTGTTCTTCACATTCAATCTTGTTTTCCGCACTCGATTGTTTGTTTGATACCTGGTAGAGAAGATCTTGGACTTACACCAACTATTCACCCACACGACCACTTACTTTCCAATTTCCACCAGGCATACCTGTAATGATTCTCATGGTCTCACGTGCATCGCATGCTTCTTGTGCACTGGCCAGGTGTACAGTCCACATGCTATCCACGTGCCTTCATGTAATCATTACCTTATGCCTGGGACTGGTTTTCAGCTTCGTGCCGCATTTCAATTTCCTAACAACATGTTTATATTTCCTTCTATGTTTTACCATCCCTGAGGATTTTCCTCCCACCGGTACTAGTAATTAATTATCGCGTACCTGTGATTGTTCCATCTTACCTACAATTTCCGCGATCTGTCTTAGATCATGTCCTTAAGACCTCTTCATTATCCACAAAAGCTCACCTTAAAATAAACACCACAATTAGCTTTTAACACGTCATGTGAGTTAATATTAAATTCTACCTTTGGGCCTTGATCGAGCCTTGGATTGTACGGGTCACTGCATTCAGTAGCACACAAGTTTGAGTTCAAGTACATACTTCCTTGTACTAGATTTCACTCAAACCAGGGCTCTGATACGAACTTGTAACACCCTAAACTATTTTACAAAAACTTGCAGCGAAAAAGCCAACCGAAAAATTCTTTTCTTTAATAACAACCTTGAACGTTTAGAAACCGATTCTAATATGTATTTTTGGTGTTACATCTTAAAATATTTCTTAATACATTCTACGTGACTCCTCTCCATTTGATCATGTGACCGTGACCACGTACAATCCGCCTCCTCGCTCGATCTCCATCCTTTCCTTACTTCTCAAGATAGACAAGACATCCTGCATTCACCACAAAACCATTTCGTTAGTTGAATAGGTAACCTCATGTAATCTACTCATGACGCGGAAGTAACATCCAACAATACTCTGTGATCCTGTCCAACAGCCTTCATTCGAGTTCGGGTGGGTTACCCCGATCCGAACCTCCACGTCTCCTGCAATCATACGTACATACCTACGTTTCCTATCATTCACATAACAAAGGTCAATAACCCCACAATGCGTCCAACATACACTTCCCCTCCATATAATTTCACAATACATACAAGCATACACTTCCTTCATATAATTCTACAATACATACAAGCATACGCTTCCTTTGTATGATTCTACAAAACATACAAGCATACACTCCCTTCATATAATTTTACAATACATACAAGCATACACTTTGTATAATTCTACAATACATACAAGCATACAACTCCTTCATATAATACCACCATACATACAATCATACAAGTCCTTCATATAACTTACTTGACCCGTCATGTTACTCTTTCTTCGCTAATCTCTACGAAAAATATGACGTTCCAGCCCTATACTCAATCTACTCATAATTACCAACCCTTACATGCATGAAACTCTCTCTCAAACCCGAGCATGTGTACCCATATGTACAGCACATTCTCAATCTACTTAATCATGACAATCTACTTATCGTATTCGATACCATCGAGCAACGTATCGATTAAACTACAAGCACTTGTATCATTCCGTACTATGATCATATTACAAAACTAACATTAGTATTACATGCTACACCCTTACATAGCCTTACACGAGGTCCAACAATATTAATTGATGCGTTAAACGCTATTACGAGTCGCGTACGTAAGCGAAACATCAACATACGATAGAATAAACTAAAAAATATATATATAAATTTCCAGGTCCCACCGTAACCTTACGGTGGTCACCGTAAGGTTACGGTGGACCACAAAACCCAACGGTGGTATCCCCTCTGCCCTACGGTGGGGAAAAACATTGCAGGTGTGACATTCGTCACCTCCACTTTTACCATTAATACACACTTTTAGTTCCTCACTTATTTTAAGATTTCATTTCCAACCCTTGTAGTTTAAAATATTGGAAAATCACGCGATTAAATTTATAATCTTACAATCGGTCATTTTCACGTTTTGTACTCACGCATACACCGAGCAAATTACCAAATTAATATTATTATATATATTAGTAATTGTTATTATTTAATAATAATAATAACAAGAAAAAAAAAAACCAAACATTACATTCAAAACTAACGTTGACTAATAATAATGACAATAAATAATTCAATTGGAGCAAATAATGCTCCTACTCTTGTTCTTACTTATCTCTGCAACATTCTCGCTCTAAATTTCATTGCAATAAAGAGGATTTCAAACATCTTGAGCTATAATAACTCCCGCAAATTGAGGCCTTCAATACTAATAATAAAAATCAACGCGTTTGTATGTGTATATATATAACCATCTACCCGTGACTAGACCATTGTCGCGACTCCACTGCCTTACAAAACACACGTGAACAAGATCATGAATCGATCCTTGCTTGCTCTCAGCCTCCCTTTCCAGCACCCACACACACTGTCGAAACCATAGGGGAACAACCGCCTTGCCACATCGCCCTCACTACGACTCATCAACCTCCTCGACCGCCTCCGACCATGAAAGTTCCATAACCGCCGCCGCACTATAAACCTTCGGGTAGCAGCCACACCATCAAACACCACCGTATCCTACCAAGTTCTAGGTTACCACTACCGCACGCACCCACAGTGTAACCATCGTAGCTTCATCGTTGCCACCACGAGACACCACTCCGTCCGTTCGGTTCAAGCTGAATACAAAAGTTTCTTTCGCTTTTCGTCAGTCAGGTAACTTAATCGATCCTCTGTTTTCGCTTTGAACCATGTCTTGATTGATCATCACTTAAATCCGATTATGGGATTGTTAACAAAATTCGTGTTGGTTCATTAGTAGGATAACAATGAGCCATTTAAAATACAAACCATACATACTCTTTATTTTATTTTATTATTATTATTATTATTATTATTATTATTATTATTATTATTATTATTTTGGTTCAATCTTTAAATGATAGAGAACAAAATTGTTTCTTCCATTCGTGGGAAACATGCGTGACTATTCTTGGCACATTCACAAAAGTTATGATCAAGCATATGCTAAAATTTATACTAATGAGTTTGTTATAACTAAATGGAGGACAACTTATCCACGATGAATTATTAAACTTCGAATAAGTCATAGTATCAATATGTTTTTATACCATTGACATATGTATGGTTTGATCTATTTAAATAAACAAGACGATTATCGATTTTTTTTTGTGTGATAAATAAATAAATAATAACTAACTTATAATATACGTAATGTCGCGAGTTTTAATTAAATGTTGAACTACATATGAAAACATGTCACTTATTAATATGTATAGTTTTCTCATGTTTCTAGTGTTAATAAATTAAACCGTTTGTCGTATATATGACCGCTTAGTTAAATGATTTTGTAATTAAGAAATTAACGATTGAGTTTTTTAGATAAAAATAGACGATTTGTTTCGTCGGCTTATTACAAAAACAGAGGAAACTCTGCCCAAATTTTACAAAATATAACTATAATTTTGTACCAAAGAAGCTACGTTTTACAAATAGACACTATCCAAACTTTACTTCGTCATGATGGAAATGCGTACGTAAAAAAAAAAAACATATTTATTAGTAAGCGTGTAAACATAATATGTTCACGTAATAATCGGTCTTCGAAACAAACTAAAATGTGAGCCATGTTACATGTACATTATTTTCACTATCTCAAGTACTTTTACAATTAGTTTCAAGTCGCGATTCTGAGTATATCATATTAAAGTATATATTCTATATAACTATACATACACACATACTTTCGAGGAAAACAAAACCAAGTCCTATCGGTTCGTCAAGTTATAAATACTTTAAGACGAGTATTGTTTTCAATACGAGTCTAGGTAGTTGGATAAACTATCTTTACAACCAAGAAACGAAACAAGCGTATTTGCATTAGAATTTAAGGCATCGTTTATTTGTAATAGGATACAAGAGTTCAATTAATCCAAGTTCAGACTTGTTGCTACTTGCTAGTATTTGCACAGTGAATTTCAGGTGAGTTTTACATAGCCCCTTTTCTATTTATCACCGTTTTTGGGGTGAAACATGTTATAACATCATTTATGCAATTCAATCATCAATGTGTCTATGTGTTTTCTATGTTGCATTATGTCTTGAGCATGATTAGAGTAAGCACCATTCTAGCATAATCATTAACATTGATCAGCCGGCGGTAAACATTGATAGATCTATTGGACTGACAATCCCACCCGGATACGTGCCTCCTACAAAGGTAGCGTGGGTGTTTGTTATCGTATAACATATTGGACCATGAGCGTATGGTATGTATCATTTTATAACAGTCATCAGGGTTGATTATGCACTCGATTTATTTCTAGTATGTTCTCACATATGGGCTAGATTGACATGACACATGAATTGCACAACATTTTTATTCAATTATCAAAAACCTATGTAATTCTCACCAACTTTTGTTGACCCAAAACATTTTCAACTTAACATGTTTCAGGTTCTATTTGCTTGAAGATTTGAATTGATGCTTGAAGATATGTGTATAGATTTACTCAATTTGATGTACAAATTCTAGAACTATTGTATGTAATTCATTTAAATCATTTAATGGAATCTATTATTCACCATGAGCTACTGAACAATCATCAATACGTGACATCCCGATGTTTCCGCCATCGTTGGGGGTGTTACAGATTGGTATCAGAGCCTTGGTTATAGGGAATTAGGTTATTAGAAAAATAATCTAGTCTATAACTCTAGGACATTAACCAGTACTTGCTTCCCTTGTTTGCAACTCTACCTATTCTTTATCTCTATCCCTATCCACCCCCTCATTAAATTCTGAGCTTTGAATCTCAAAACCCTTACAATTCAAATCCATTTCATTTCTTATATAATCTACTAATCAACCTAAATTTCATGATCATTTGTGAGTTTCACAATCATACTTCGTCTTACAATATTACCCACATGCTTGATTATTTTCAACATCTGGCCCAAATCATATGGTTTCCTTTACAACATATTGCCTAACTTTAACCTATTAGTGTTGGTGTTTTCTTGCCAAATATACTTTGAACCTCCCCTAAATTTTTATTTATCTTTTGAAAGTACCTCTACCATAAAAATTTGTCTTACCCAAAATTTTTAAAAGTCATTGCTTAAACTATAATCCCATAAAACTGCGTATGGGAGATACCTTTGCATCAACACTAATGTTCACTGGAATTTTGTCAAACTTTCATCACCTAGAGAATTCACAAATTAGAACAAATAAATATTTTTGTCAAGGCGTCTCTTATCTCCTTCAAAACCAACTTTCCAAATATCAAATGCTGATTGGTGTAACAAGGGATTTTCAAAATATTTTATCCTATTAAAAGTCACTTCTTTCTATTTAAGCAAGAGTCTATTATACAAAACGCCTCAACAAATTCTAAATTTTACCTAACATCGTGTTTAAAACCTCGGACTCACTAAAATATCCAAATTTAAACCCATTTAGTTTGCACTACTTATCCTTAAAAAAAAAAAAAGAGAGAGAGAGAGAGAGACTAATGGTGAACGTCTATATCCCAATTTTTGTACAGGATGAATCCAGATTTCAAAACCAGCTACTACTGTTTTCATCAAAATTTTCATCAATCCTGTAAACGACCATTATTTTAAACGTCATCTAGTTTTACAAACCTACCCTATCCTTTTTTTTTCAAATGGCCTTTTGGTGTTTAGTTGGTATATTAACCAAGATATTAACCAAATTATTTTCTAAACAAATTATCAGGGTTTCTTTCCCGGTAGCTCAATTAAATTTTGAATTTTGAAAGCAAAATCCGTGTTTAAAAAAAAAAAAAAACAAATCTCCACTCTTTGAAATATAAAACTCTAGTCGATTTAGTTGCATCCTAAATAAATCAGTCGCACTAGTTTTATCTCAAAATCATTAAATAAAGAACGAAACCCTCTTCAGATCACACTCTCCGCAATCTCATTTGCCACAATCTAGATCAACTATTCGCATTTTTATTTTATCATAAACATGACTACCTCATTCCTTTTCTTGACCTATAAACAATACTGTTATCAACTATTACTTACATGTGTGTTTAAAAGTCATGGAAGGACACAAAACTCTAATGTAAGGTAAATTGGTGATTGCGGTCCGGAACGTAATCATGAATTTACAGGTACGTTAGGGTGGTGTGAAGTTCTATTAAGGTTCGTGGTAGACGTTCAATATGTTTTGAGGTATCAAAGGTATGGTGGGTTAGCTGCGGTACACCCTATATATAAACGATGATGATGCATCAAAAGTGAGACTGTGAGTCGAACCAAGAACTAACGCTAGCCTACTTCGCAGTTCAAAATGTCTCTTCATAGTCTAACTTAATTTTTTTTTTACTACCTTAGCGTTTACCTTCATGGCCTGGCACTTTGGGTCTTGACCACTTGTAATAATTCTTATATATTTAATCCAAACATATCTACCATTCTAATCCATTCAAGGTCAGATTGTCCCGTTATTCAAAGCTCTTTTCATCAGTTACACTTAACCTCATCTACCACAAATTTTTCCTTACGTACCCACAACCATGTTTACATGTTTTCTTTAAATAAATTTCGAGACGAAATTTTCAAAAGTAGGGGAGACTGTGACATTCGTCACCTCCACTTTTACCATTAATACACACTTTTAGTTCCTCACTTATTTTAAGATTTCATTTCCAACCCTTGTAGTTTAAAATATTGGAAAATCACGCGATTAAATTTATAATCTTACAATCAGTCATTTTCACGTTTTGTACTCACGCATACACCGAGCAAATTACCAAATTAATATTATTATATATATTAGTAATTGTTATTATTTAATAATAATAATAACAAGAAAAAAAAAACCAAACATTACATTCAAAACTAACGTTGACTAATAATAATGACAATAAATAATTCAATTGGAGCAAATAATGCTCCTACTCTTGTTCTTACTTATCTCTGCAACATTCTCGCTCTAAATTTCATTGCAATAAAGAGGATTTCAAACATCTTGAGCTATAATAACTCCCGCAAATTGAGGCCTTCAATACTAATAATAAAAATCAACGCGTTTGTATGTGTATATATATAACCATCTACCCGTGACTAGACCATTGTCGCGACTCCACTGCCTTACAAAACACACGTGAACAAGATCATGAATCGATCCTTGCTTGCTCTCAGCCTCCCTTTCCAGCACCCACACACACTGTCGAAACCATAGGGGAACAACCGCCTTGCCACATCGCCCTCACTACGACTCATCAACCTCCTCGACCGCCTCCGACCATGAAAGTTCCATAACCGCCGCCGCACTATAAACCTTCGGGTAGCAGCCACACCATCAAACACCACCGTATCCTACCAAGTTCTAGGTTACCACTACCGCACGCACCCACAGTGTAACCATCGTAGCTTCATCGTTGCCACCACGAGACACCACTCCGTCCGTTCGGTTCAAGCTGAATACAAAAGTTTCTTTCGCTTTTCGTCAGTCAGGTAACTTAATCGATCCTCTGTTTTCGCTTTGAACCATGTCTTGATTGATCATCACTTAAATCCGATTATGGGATTGTTAACAAAATTCGTGTTGGTTCATTAGTAGGATAACAATGAGCCATTTAAAATACAAACCATACATACTCTTTATTTTATTTTATTATTATTATTATTATTATTATTATTATTATTATTATTATTTTGGTTCAATCTTTAAATGATAGAGAACAAAATTGTTTCTTCCATTCGTGGGAAACATGCGTGACTATTCTTGGCACATTCACAAAAGTTATGATCAAGCATATGCTAAAATTTATACTAATGAGTTTGTTATAACTAAATGGAGGACAACTTATCCACGATGAATTATTAAACTTCGAATAAGTCATAGTATCAATATGTTTTTATACCATTGACATATGTATGGTTTGATCTATTTAAATAAACAAGACGATTATCGATTTTTTTTTGTGTGATAAATAAATAAATAATAACTAACTTATAATATACGTAATGTCGCGAGTTTTAATTAAATGTTGAACTACATATGAAAACATGTCACTTATTAATATGTATAGTTTTCTCATGTTTCTAGTGTTAATAAATTAAACCGTTTGTCGTATATATGACCGCTTAGTTAAATGATTTTGTAATTAAGAAATTAACGATTGAGTTTTTTAGATAAAAATAGACGATTTGTTTCGTCGGCTTATTACAAAAACAGAGGAAACTCTGCCCAAATTTTACAAAATATAACTATAATTTTGTACCAAAGAAGCTACGTTTTACAAATAGACACTATCCAAACTTTACTTCGTCATGATGGAAATGCGTACGTAAAAAAAAAACATATTTATTAGTAAGCGTGTAAACATAATATGTTCACGTAATAATCGGTCTTCGAAACAAACTAAAATGTGAGCCATGTTACATGTACATTATTTTCACTATCTCAAGTACTTTTACAATTAGTTTCAAGTCGCGATTCTGAGTATATCATATTAAAGTATATATTCTATATAACTATACATACACACATACTTTCGAGGAAAACAAAACCAAGTCCTATCGGTTCGTCAAGTTATAAATACTTTAAGACGAGTATTGTTTTCAATACGAGTCTAGGTAGTTGGATAAACTATCTTTACAACCAAGAAACGAAACAAGCGTATTTGCATTAGAATTTAAGGCATCGTTTATTTGTAATAGGATACAAGAGTTCAATTAATCCAAGTTCAGACTTGTTGCTACTTGCTAGTATTTGCACAGTGAATTTCAGGTGAGTTTTACATAGCCCCTTTTCTATTTATCACCGTTTTTGGGGTGAAACATGTTATAACATCATTTATGCAATTCAATCATCAATGTGTCTATGTGTTTTCTATGTTGCATTATGTCTTGAGCATGATTAGAGTAAGCACCATTCTAGCATAATCATTAACATTGATCAGCCGGCGGTAAACATTGATAGATCTATTGGACTGACAATCCCACCCGGATACGTGCCTCCTACAAAGGTAGCGTGGGTGTTTGTTATCGTATAACATATTGGACCATGAGCGTATGGTATGTATCATTTTATAACAGTCATCAGGGTTGATTATGCACTCGATTTATTTCTAGTATGTTCTCACATATGGGCTAGATTGACATGACACATGAATTGCACAACATTTTTATTCAATTATCAAAAACCTATGTAATTCTCACCAACTTTTGTTGACCCAAAACATTTTCAACTTAACATGTTTCAGGTTCTATTTGCTTGAAGATTTGAATTGATGCTTGAAGATATGTGTATAGATTTACTCAATTTGATGTACAAATTCTAGAACTATTGTATGTAATTCATTTAAATCATTTAATGGAATCTATTATTCACCATGAGCTACTGAACAATCATCAATACGTGACATCCCGATGTTTCCGCCATCGGTTGGGGTGTTACAGATTGGTATCAGAGCCTTGGTTATAGGGAATTAGGTTATTAGAAAAATAATCTAGTCTATAACTCTAGGACATTAACCAGTACTTGCTTCCCTTGTTTGCAACTCTACCTATTCTTTATCTCTATCCCTATCCACCCCCTCATTAAATTCTGAGCTTTGAATCTCAAAACCCTTACAATTCAAATCCATTTCATTTCTTATATAATCTACTAATCAACCTAAATTTCATGATCATTTGTGAGTTTCACAATCATACTTCGTCTTACAATATTACCCACATGCTTGATTATTTTCAACATCTGGCCCAAATCATATGGTTTCCTTTACAACATATTGCCTAACTTTAACCTATTAGTGTTGGTGTTTTCTTGCCAAATATACTTTGAACCTCCCCTAAATTTTTATTTATCTTTTGAAAGTACCTCTACCATAAAAATTTGTCTTACCCAAAATTTTTAAAAGTCATTGCTTAAACTATAATCCCATAAAACTGCGTATGGGAGATACCTTTGCATCAACACTAATGTTCACTGGAATTTTGTCAAACTTTCATCACCTAGAGAATTCACAAATTAGAACAAATAAATATTTTTGTCAAGGCGTCTCTTATCTCCTTCAAAACCAACTTTCCAAATATCAAATGCTGATTGGTGTAACAAGGGATTTTCAAAATATTTTATCCTATTAAAAGTCACTTCTTTCTATTTAAGCAAGAGTCTATTATACAAAACGCCTCAACAAATTCTAAATTTTACCTAACATCGTGTTTAAAACCTCGGACTCACTAAAATATCCAAATTTAAACCCATTTAGTTTGCACTACTTATCCTTAAAAAAAAAAAAAGAGAGAGAGAGAGAGAGACTAATGGTGAACGTCTATATCCCAATTTTTGTACAGGATGAATCCAGATTTCAAAACCAGCTACTACTGTTTTCATCAAAATTTTCATCAATCCTGTAAACGACCATTATTTTAAACGTCATCTAGTTTTACAAACCTACCCTATCCTTTTTTTTTCAAATGGCCTTTTGGTGTTTAGTTGGTATATTAACCAAGATATTAACCAAATTATTTTCTAAACAAATTATCAGGGTTTCTTTCCCGGTAGCTCAATTAAATTTTGAATTTTGAAAGCAAAATCCGTGTTTAAAAAAAAAAAAAAACAAATCTCCACTCTTTGAAATATAAAACTCTAGTCGATTTAGTTGCATCCTAAATAAATCAGTCGCACTAGTTTTATCTCAAAATCATTAAATAAAGAACGAAACCCTCTTCAGATCACACTCTCCGCAATCTCATTTGCCACAATCTAGATCAACTATTCGCATTTTTATTTTATCATAAACATGACTACCTCATTCCTTTTCTTGACCTATAAACAATACTGTTATCAACTATTACTTACATGTGTGTTTAAAAGTCATGGAAGGACACAAAACTCTAATGTAAGGTAAATTGGTGATTGCGGTCCGGAACGTAATCATGAATTTACAGGTACGTTAGGGTGGTGTGAAGTTCTATTAAGGTTCGTGGTAGACGTTCAATATGTTTTGAGGTATCAAAGGTATGGTGGGTTAGCTGCGGTACACCCTATATATAAACGATGATGATGCATCAAAAGTGAGACTGTGAGTCGAACCAAGAACTAACGCTAGCCTACTTCGCAGTTCAAAATGTCTCTTCATAGTCTAACTTAATTTTTTTTTTACTACCTTAGCGTTTACCTTCATGGCCTGGCACTTTGGGTCTTGACCACTTGTAATAATTCTTATATATTTAATCCAAACATATCTACCATTCTAATCCATTCAAGGTCAGATTGTCCCGTTATTCAAAGCTCTTTTCATCAGTTACACTTAACCTCATCTACCACAAATTTTTCCTTACGTACCCACAACCATGTTTACATGTTTTCTTTAAATAAATTTCGAGACGAAATTTTCAAAAGTAGGGGAGACTGTGACATTCGTCACCTCCACTTTTACCATTAATACACACTTTTAGTTCCTCACTTATTTTAAGATTTCATTTCCAACCCTTGTAGTTTAAAATATTGGAAAATCACGCGATTAAATTTATAATCTTACAATCAGTCATTTTCACGTTTTGTACTCACGCATACACCGAGCAAATTACCAAATTAATATTATTATATATATTAGTAATTGTTATTATTTAATAATAATAATAACAAGAAAAAAAAAACCAAACATTACATTCAAAACTAACGTTGACTAATAATAATGACAATAAATAATTCAATTGGAGCAAATAATGCTCCTACTCTTGTTCTTACTTATCTCTGCAACATTCTCGCTCTAAATTTCATTGCAATAAAGAGGATTTCAAACATCTTGAGCTATAATAACTCCCGCAAATTGAGGCCTTCAATACTAATAATAAAAATCAACGCGTTTGTATGTGTATATATATAACCATCTACCCGTGACTAGACCATTGTCGCGACTCCACTGCCTTACAAAACACACGTGAACAAGATCATGAATCGATCCTTGCTTGCTCTCAGCCTCCCTTTCCAGCACCCACACACACTGTCGAAACCATAGGGGAACAACCGCCTTGCCACATCGCCCTCACTACGACTCATCAACCTCCTCGACCGCCTCCGACCATGAAAGTTCCATAACCGCCGCCGCACTATAAACCTTCGGGTAGCAGCCACACCATCAAACACCACCGTATCCTACCAAGTTCTAGGTTACCACTACCGCACGCACCCACAGTGTAACCATCGTAGCTTCATCGTTGCCACCACGAGACACCACTCCGTCCGTTCGGTTCAAGCTGAATACAAAAGTTTCTTTCGCTTTTCGTCAGTCAGGTAACTTAATCGATCCTCTGTTTTCGCTTTGAACCATGTCTTGATTGATCATCACTTAAATCCGATTATGGGATTGTTAACAAAATTCGTGTTGGTTCATTAGTAGGATAACAATGAGCCATTTAAAATACAAACCATACATACTCTTTATTTTATTTTATTATTATTATTATTATTATTATTATTATTATTATTATTATTATTATTTTGGTTCAATCTTTAAATGATAGAGAACAAAATTGTTTCTTCCATTCGTGGGAAACATGCGTGACTATTCTTGGCACATTCACAAAAGTTATGATCAAGCATATGCTAAAATTTATACTAATGAGTTTGTTATAACTAAATGGAGGACAACTTATCCACGATGAATTATTAAACTTCGAATAAGTCATAGTATCAATATGTTTTTATACCATTGACATATGTATGGTTTGATCTATTTAAATAAACAAGACGATTATCGATTTTTTTTTGTGTGATAAATAAATAAATAATAACTAACTTATAATATACGTAATGTCGCGAGTTTTAATTAAATGTTGAACTACATATGAAAACATGTCACTTATTAATATGTATAGTTTTCTCATGTTTCTAGTGTTAATAAATTAAACCGTTTGTCGTATATATGACCGCTTAGTTAAATGATTTTGTAATTAAGAAATTAACGATTGAGTTTTTTAGATAAAAATAGACGATTTGTTTCGTCGGCTTATTACAAAAACAGAGGAAACTCTGCCCAAATTTTACAAAATATAACTATAATTTTGTACCAAAGAAGCTACGTTTTACAAATAGACACTATCCAAACTTTACTTCGTCATGATGGAAATGCGTACGTAAAAAAAAAACATATTTATTAGTAAGCGTGTAAACATAATATGTTCACGTAATAATCGGTCTTCGAAACAAACTAAAATGTGAGCCATGTTACATGTACATTATTTTCACTATCTCAAGTACTTTTACAATTAGTTTCAAGTCGCGATTCTGAGTATATCATATTAAAGTATATATTCTATATAACTATACATACACACATACTTTCGAGGAAAACAAAACCAAGTCCTATCGGTTCGTCAAGTTATAAATACTTTAAGACGAGTATTGTTTTCAATACGAGTCTAGGTAGTTGGATAAACTATCTTTACAACCAAGAAACGAAACAAGCGTATTTGCATTAGAATTTAAGGCATCGTTTATTTGTAATAGGATACAAGAGTTCAATTAATCCAAGTTCAGACTTGTTGCTACTTGCTAGTATTTGCACAGTGAATTTCAGGTGAGTTTTACATAGCCCCTTTTCTATTTATCACCGTTTTTGGGGTGAAACATGTTATAACATCATTTATGCAATTCAATCATCAATGTGTCTATGTGTTTTCTATGTTGCATTATGTCTTGAGCATGATTAGAGTAAGCACCATTCTAGCATAATCATTAACATTGATCAGCCGGCGGTAAACATTGATAGATCTATTGGACTGACAATCCCACCCGGATACGTGCCTCCTACAAAGGTAGCGTGGGTGTTTGTTATCGTATAACATATTGGACCATGAGCGTATGGTATGTATCATTTTATAACAGTCATCAGGGTTGATTATGCACTCGATTTATTTCTAGTATGTTCTCACATATGGGCTAGATTGACATGACACATGAATTGCACAACATTTTTATTCAATTATCAAAAACCTATGTAATTCTCACCAACTTTTGTTGACCCAAAACATTTTCAACTTAACATGTTTCAGGTTCTATTTGCTTGAAGATTTGAATTGATGCTTGAAGATATGTGTATAGATTTACTCAATTTGATGTACAAATTCTAGAACTATTGTATGTAATTCATTTAAATCATTTAATGGAATCTATTATTCACCATGAGCTACTGAACAATCATCAATACGTGACATCCCGATGTTTCCGCCATCGGTTGGGGTGTTACAGCAGGGGCCACTGTAAGGGAACGGTGCCACCGTACCCTTACGGTGGACTCTGCACATTCCCATTTTGTTTCTCCTTTCCACCCCTTCTAGACCCATCCACGCCGATCCATTCGAAGCCACGTTTATTCCATTATAAACTCCAATTCAAGCCTTAACCTCGTTATTTACGTTCCATCATCTCACGGTCCTCATACTACTTACAAACACATATACATGTTAAGATTCATTATCCTAAGTGGAATAAGAACCACTTACCTTATGTCCTCCAAGTTGATGCTTGCTACTTGCCTCCACTTGACCCATTAGCCACTCATGCTTGAGCCCATGTTGCCTACGCATTCATGTTATCATTCCCACCATTCCGTTAGCATACACAACCTTGCATACTATCAATCATATTACATTTACTTGTTCCCATGACTTTCATTGGTCAATTACTAATATGCATATCACATAATTAACTACCACATTGTTTATCAATCAAGCAATCCAACATATCATCATGTATGACACCTAGATAATCTAACATATATCACATGATTTCCTTAATCCCATAATCATGTTAGGAAGCATAACCATGTTAGTCATACATTGTTGACTTTCTCAGAAAGTCAACTTCCAACTATACAAACTTCCTACTTAGAACATATGTCCATATTGATGTACTAGATCATATAAGATTCACCATAAACATCATATTCACATCTCATTAAGATACAAGATCATTCATCACACCAATTAATCAACGCATCGTGTACATCATAATATTTAAGCATAGTGTACACACTACTAATGCATACTTCTTACCAAATCATACAATCAACTAATTCCCACATGATTTCTCTCTAAGACGAAATCCCCATGTTAACCTACTATCAATTGCACCAACTATCACATTATTTTCATACTTGTCGAGTCTTGCATACAAATTCATACCTCATACTCATCTAGACATTTCATCAAACACATGGTGTGCGTACAATATTCTAAGCTTAAAGTACAAGCTCCTAATACACACATTCTACCACAACAACATAATCACCTTAAATTATGACCAATTTCCACATGCATATCATCAACTACACATTATTCCTACAATTACATGGATTTACCACTCATTTAGCAACATCAAAGCTCTAATGAAGACCCAATATCATCATCTTTTGCAACAAGCAACTTCTAGTGATTAGCTCACCTCTAGACCATTAGAGATGATCAATATCACTTAAAATCAAGCAATAATACGAATTTAACATCATTTGCTCAAAACCCACATGTGGGGTTCGAAACTTGGATGAGTTGGGTACTAGGGTTCTTACCATAAGCTTTAAACATGAAGACAACCATCTAATTCATACCCCCATCCTGCCATCATTCAATCTCTTGCATTTCTTCTTCAAATTTGGTGTGATTAGGGTTTTGTTCTTGGCTCTAGAATGCCCCTTTGGGGCTGAATACGTATACACCCAAATGGGTCTTCTTGACCTTCTTATTTTGACCAATAGTTACATTAATGATCCCTCAAGTTTACCCCTTTCACAATTTTATTATGAAACTTAACTAACCAAAATAGTTCCTAGTGTTATTTACTTACATGTTTAGATAACACTAGCGAGGTTATTTCCATATTAGAACATAACCCATATTCTTATCATCCCGTTTTATTATCCGTAAGGGTTCATTCTACTATTTATTTCATCTTGTCATTTCTTATGCACGCCTATTAGCGTAATTAAGCGAAATGGATTTCCGGGATGTTACAAGTCTACCCCCCTTAAAGAGGGTTTCGTCCCCGAAACCTCTTTCATTACTACCATACCAGGAATTCTCTACTTACCTATATACTCATTCACTTCATTCAAAGTTTCATGCCACATTGCAAGCCCTCATTTAGACTGTAAAATAACTTTACTCATGGCAAAACGTATTTCTATGTTTTGTTCTTACGCTCTTATTTTAAATAGGCCTATCGCATTTATTAAACATAATAAATCGATTAGTTACATATTTAACCAATAAATCCTACTTAGCCGTTCATTCCCACATTAGTCACAAGGCGTCCATCACAGGATTACTACAATATCCCACTGTTAGCATTCCTTTTAAGTTCCTTCAATCATGTAATTAGTTAGACTATATACATGCGTATATCCCAATCCTTAGATCATGGTTATCACTTTCACAACATACATGCCATTTCATTCCCCATTCCTTCTTGCTTAACTTGAGAGTTAGGCATAATTGCATAGGCACTACTGAATCGGTACATCTACCATATACATCCCCACCCCTTTTTGGTAAATTTCAAAGCCATTCTATTCACACTAATTTGTTTGTTAGCTCATTTCAAGCACTACTTACTGTACACACATATGTCCATCGCTTAACAACACCAAGTCTAAGCTAAGATTCATCCATCTTTTGACCTTTAAGGTCAAACCTTTCGAACTACATCATGCTTGAGCTACCATTCATTCATACGTGGGTACATTTCAACCTATATAAATTTCTATTTAACAATCACGAAATATCGAAGTTTACTAACCTTCCTTTTTACAACGTTATCCATCCAGCTACGTGTCGACTTAGCTTGCTTCTTCTCAAGTCCATGCCATACTTAGCTTGCTTTAGCTCATTCATCATGAGTTCCAACTTGTCAACATCATATCACCTACCCTGTGGATTGCATTATATCCACAAATTCGACCATTCATATCTACAAAACCATTGGTTGTGCATACCTTTCTCATTCATAACAACTGACTTTCAATAGTCCATACAAAATTTGTTTCAATTAGAATGTCTAATTATATACATCTTTCCTTTACAATGTGTTTCTATCGTTAACTACCGTATATTTTTACCCATCCTTACCCATCAAGGTCCTTCCAACCTTGCCCCATTAAGGTTCTCCTACCTATCATACATGATTTCCACCCTATGAACCGTTAAGGTCCTCCCAACCCTTATGACCCGCTAAGGTCTTTCCATCCATTTTGACCCACAAGGGTACTTCTACAATTTTGACCCATAAGGGTACTTCTACCATTTTGACCAATCATGGTCATTCTACCATTTAACCCATAAGGGTATTTCCCACCATTTTGACCCATCATGGTCATTCTACCATTTTAACCCATAAGGGTATTTCCACCATTTTGACCCATCATGGTCATTCTACCATTTTAATTTGATCTGTACTTGTCTACGGACTCAAACCTTTCATTCCCACTATTCACCCACACGACCACTTACTTTCCAATTTCCACCAGGCATACCTGTAATGATTCTCATGGTCTCACGTGCATCGCATGCTTCTTGTGCACTGGCCAGGTGTACAGTCCACATGCTATCCACGTGCCTTCATGTAATCATTACCTTATGCCTGGGGACTGGTTTTCAGCTTCGTGCTGCATTTCAATTTCCTAACAACATGGTTATTTTTCCTTCTATGTTTTACCATCCCTGAGGATTTTCCTCCCACCGGTACTAGTAATTAATTATCGCGTACCTGTGATTGTTCCATCTTATCTACAATTTCCGCGATCTGTCTTGGATCATGTCCTTAAGACCTCTTCATTATCCACAAAAGCTCACCTTAAAATAAACACCACAATTAGCTTTTAACACGTCATGTGAGTTAATATTAAATTCTACCTTTGGGCCTTGATCGAGCCTTGGATTGTATGGGTCACTGCATTCAGGAGCACACAAGTTTGAGTTCAAGTACATACTTCCTTTTACTAGATTTCACTCAAACCAGGGCTCTGATACCAACTTGTAACACCCTAAACTATTTTACAAAAACTTGCAGCGGAAAAGCCAACCGAAAATTTCTTTTCCTTAATAACAACCTTGAACGTTTAGAAACCGATTCTAATATGTATTTTTGGTGTTACATCTTAAAATATTTCTTAATACATTCTATGTGACTCCTCTCCATTTGATCATGTGACCGTGACCACGTACAATCCGCCTCCTCGCTCGATCTCCATCCTTTCCTTACTTCTCAAGATAGACAAGACATCCTGCATTCACCACAAAACCATTTCGTTAGTTGAATAGGTAACCTCATGTAATCTACTCATGACGCGGAAGTAACATCCAACAATACTCTGTGATCCTGTCCAACAGCCTTCATTCGAGTTCGGGTGGGTTACCCCGATCCGAACCTCCACGTCTCCTGCAATCATACGTACATACCTACGTTTCCTATCATTCACATAACAAAGGTTAATAACCCCACAATACGTCCAACATACACTTCCCCTCCATATAATTTCACAATACATACAAGCATACACTTCCTTCATATAAATCTACAATACATACAAGCATACGCTTCCTTTGTATGATTCTACAATACATACAAGCATACACTCCCTTCATATAATTTTACAATACATACAAGCATACACTTTGTATAATTCTACAACACATACAAGCATACAACTCCTTCATATAATACCACCATACATACAATCATACAAGTCCTTCATATAACTTACTTGACCCGTCATGTTACTCTTTCTTCGCTAATCTCTACGACAAATATGACGTTCCAGCCCTATACTCAATCTACTCATAATTACCAACCCTTACATGCATGAAACTCTCTCTCAAACCCGAGCATGTGTACCCATATGTACAGCACATTCTCAATCTACTTAATCATGACAATCTACTTATCGTATTCGATACCATCGAGCAACGTATCGATTAAACTACACGCACTTGTATCATTCCGTACTATGATCATATTACAAAACTAACATTAGTATTACATGCTACACCCTTACATAGCCTTACACGAGGTCCAACAATATTAATTGATGCGTTAAACGCTATTACGAGTCGCGTACGTAAGCGAAACATCAACATACGATAGAATAAACTAAAAAAAATATATATAAATTTCCAGGTCCCACCGTAACCTTACGGTGGCCACCGTAAGGTTACGGTGGACCACAAAACCCAACGGTGGTATCCCCTCTGCCCTACGGTGGGGAAAAACATTGCACGGGCCACCGTAAGGGAACGGTGCCACCGTACCCTTACGGTGGACTCTGCACATTCCCATTTTGTTTCTCCTTTCCACCCCATCTAGACCCATCCACGCCGATCCATTCGAAGCCACGTTTATTCCATTATAAACTCCAATTCACGCCTTAACCTCGTTATTTACGTTCCATCATCTCACGGTCCTCATACTACTTACAAACACATATACATGTTAAGATTCATTATCCTAAGTGGAATAAGAACCACTTACCTTATGTCCTCCAAGTTGATGCTTGCTACTTGCCTCCACTTGACCCATTAGCCACTCATGCTTGAGCCCATGTTGCCTACGCATTCATGTTATCATTCCCACCATTCCGTTAGCATACACAACCTTGCATACTATCAATCATATTACATTTACTTGTTCCCATGACTTTCATTGGTCAATTACTAATATGCATATCACATAATTAACTACCACATTGTTTATCAATCAAGCAATCCAACATATCATCATGTATGACACCTAGATAATCTAACATATATCACATGATTTCCTTAATCCCATAATCATGTTAGGAAGCATAACCATGTTAGTCATACATTGTTGACTTTCTCAGAAAGTCAACTTCCAACTATACAAACTTCCTACTTAGAACATATGTCCATATTGATGTACTAGATCATATAAGATTCACCATAAACATCATATTCACATCTCATTAAGATACAAGATCATTCATCACACCAATTAATCAACGCATCGTGTATATCATAATATTTAAGCATAGTGTACACACTACTAATGCATACTTCTTACCAAATCATACAATCAACTAATTCCCACATGATTTCTCTCTAAGACGAAATCCCCATGTTAACCTACTATCAATTGCACCAACTATCACATTACTTTCATACTTGTCGAGTCTTGCATACAAATTCATACCTCATACTCATCTAGACATTTCATCAAACACATGGTGTGCGTACAATATTCTAAGCTCGAAGTACAAGCTCCTAATACACACATTCTACCACAACAACATAATCACCTTAAATTATGACCAATTTCCACATGCATATCATCAACTACACATTATTCCTACAATTACATGGATTTACCACTCATTTAGCAACATCAAAGCTCTAATGAAGACCCAATATCATCATCTTTTGCAACAAGCAACTTCTAGTGATTAGCTCACCTCTAGACCATTAGAGATGATCAATATCACTTAAAATCAAGCAATAATACGAATTTAACATCATTTGCTCAAAACCCACATGTGGGGTTCGAAACTTGGATGAGTTGGGTACTAGGGTTCTTACCATAAGCTTTAAACATGAAGACAACCATCTAATTCATACCCCCATCCTGCCATCATTCAATCTCTTGCATTTCTTCTTCAAATTTGGTGTGATTAGGGTTTTGTTCTTGGCTCTAGAATGCCCCTTTGGGGATGAATACGTATACACCCAAATGGGTCTTCTTGACCTTCTTATTTTGACCAATAGTTACATTAATGATCCCTCAAGTTTACCCCTTTCACAATTTTATTATGAAACTTAACTAACCAAAATAGTTCCTAGTGTTATTTACTTACATGTTTAGATAACACTAGCGAGGTTATTTCCATATTAGAACATAACCCATATTCTTATCATCCCGTTTTATTATCCGTAAGGGTTCATTCTACTATTTATTTCATCTTGTCATTTCTTATGCACGCCTATTAGCGTAATTAAGCGAAATGGATTTCCGGGATGTTACAAGTCTACCCCCTTAAAGAGGGTTTCGTCCCCGAAACCTCTTTCATTACTACCATACCAGGAATTCTCTACTTACCTATATACTCATTCACTTCATTCAAAGTTTCATGCCACATTGCAAGCCCTCATTTAGACTGTAAAATAACTTTACTCATGGCAAAACGTATTTCTATGTTTTGTTCTTACGCTCTTATTTTAAATAGGCCTATCGCATTTATTAAACATAATAAATCGATTAGTTACATATTTAACCAATAAATCCTACTTAGCCGTTCATTCCCACATTAGTCACAAGGCGTCCATCACAGGATTACTACAATATCCCACTGTTAGCATTCCTTTTAAGTTCCTTCAATCATGTAATTAGTTAGACTATATACATGCGTATATCCCAATCCTTAGATCATGGTTATCACTTTCACAACATACATGCCATTTCATTCCCCATTCCTTCTTGCTTAACTTGAGAGTTAGGCATAATTGCATAGGCACTACTGAATCGGTACATCTACCATATACATCCCCACCCCTTTTTGGTAAATTTCAAAGCCATTCTATTCACACTAATTTGTTTGTTAGCTCATTTCAAGCACTACTTACTGTACACACATATGTCCATCGCTTAACAACACCAAGTCTAAGCTAAGATTCATCCATCTTTTGACCTTTAAGGTCAAACCTTTCGAACTACATCATGCTTGAGCTACCATTCATTCATACGTGGGTACATTTCAACCTATATAAATTTCTATTTAACAATCACGAAATATCGAAGTTTACTAACCTTCCTTTTTACAACGTTATCCATCCAGCTACGTGTCGACTTAGCTTGCTTCTTCTCAAGTCCATGCCATACTTAGCTTGCTTTAGCTCATTCATCATGAGTTCCAACTTGTCAACATCATATCACCTACCCTGTGGATTGCATTATATCCACAAATTCGACCATTCATATCTACAAAACCATTGGTTGTGCATACCTTTCTCATTCATAACAACTGACTTTCAATAGTCCATACAAAATTTGTTTCAATTAGAATGTCTAATTATATACATCTTTCCTTTACAATGTGTTTCTATCGTTAACTACCGTATATTTTTACCCATCCTTACCCATCAAGGTCCTTCCAACCTTGCCCCATTAAGGTTCTCCTACCTATCATACATGATTTCCACCCTATGAACCGTTAAGGTCCTCCCAACCCTTATGACCCGCTAAGGTCTTTCCATCCATTTTGACCCACAAGGGTACTTCTACAATTTTGACCCATAAGGGTACTTCTACCATTTTGACCCATCATGGTCATTCTACGATTTAACCCATAAGGGTATTTCCACCATTTTGACCCATCATGGTCATTCTACCATTTTAACCCATAAGGGTATTTCCACCATTTTGACCCATCATGGTCATTCTACCATTTTAATTTGATCCGTACTTGTCTACGGACTCAAACCTTTCATTCCAACTATTCACCCACACGACCACTTACTTTCCAATTTCCACCAGGCATACCTGTAATGATTCTCATGGTCTCACGTGCATCGCATGCTTCTTGTGCACTGGCCAGGTGTACAGTCCACATGCTATCCACGTGCCTTCATGTAATCATTACCTTATGCCTGGGACTGGTTTTCAGCTTCGTGCCGCATTTCAATTTCCTAACAACATGTTTATATTTCCTTCTATGTTTTACCATCCCTGAGGATTTTCCTCCCACCGGTACTAGTAATTAATTATCGCGTACCTGTGATTGTTCCATCTTATCTACAATTTCCGCGATCTGTCTTAAATCATGTCCTTAAGACCTCTTCATTATCCACAAAAGCTCACCTTAAAATAAACACCACAATTAGCTTTTAACACGTCATGTGAGTTAATATTAAATTCTACCTTTGGGCCTTGATCGAGCCTTGGATTGTACGGGTCACTGCATTCAGTAGCACACAAGTTTGAGTTCAAGTACATACTTCCTTGTACTAGATTTCACTCAAACCAGGGCTCTGATACCAACTTGTAACACCCTAAACTATTTTACAAAAACTTGCAGCGAAAAAGCCAACCGAAAAATTCTTTTCTTTAATAACAACCTTGAACGTTTAGAAACCGATTCTAATATGTATTTTTGGTGTTACATCTTAAAATATTTCTTAATACATTCTACGTGACTCCTCTCCATTTGATCATGTGACCGTGACCACGTACAATCCGCCTCCTCGCTCGATCTCCATCCTTTCCTTACTTCTCAAGATAGACAAGACATCCTGCATTCACCACAAAACCATTTCGTTAGTTCAATAGGTAACCTCATGTAATCTACTCATGACGCGGAAGTAACATCCAACAATACTCTGTGATCCTGTCCAACAGCCTTCATTCGAGTTCGGGTGGGTTACCCCGATCCGAACCTCCACGTCTCCTGCAATCATACGTACATACCTACGTTTCCTATCATTCACATAACAAAGGTTAATAACCCCACAATGCGTCCAACATACACTTCCCCTCCATATAATTTCACAATACATACAAGCATACACTTCCTTCATATAATTCTACAATACATACAAGCATACACTTCCTTTGTATGATTCTACAATACATACAAGCATACACTCCCTTCATATAATTTTACAATACATACAAGCATACACTTTGTATAATTCTACAATACATACAAGCATACAACTCCTTCATGTAATACCACCATACATACAATCATACAAGTCCTTCATATAACTTACTTGACCCGTCATGTTACTCTTTCTTCGCTAATCTCTACGACAAATATGACGTTCCAGCCCTATACTCAATCTACTCATAATTACCAACCCTTACATGCATGAAACTCTCTCTCAAACCCGAGCATGTGTACCCATATGTACAGCACATTCTCAATCTACTTAATCATGACAATCTACTTATCGTATTCGATACCATCGAGCAACGTATCGATTAAACTACACGCACTTGTATCATTCCGTACTATGATCATATTACAAAACTAACATTAGTATTACATGCTACACCCTTACATAGCCTTACACGAGGTCCAACAATATTAATTGATGCGTTAAACGCTATTACGAGTCGCGTACGTAAGCGGAACATCAACATACAATAGAATAAACTAAAAAAAATATATATAAATTTCCAGGTCCCACCGTAACCTTAGGGTGGCCACCGTAAGGTTACGGTGGACCACAAAACCCAACGGTGGTATCCCCTCTGCCCTACGGTGGGGAAAAACATTGCAGGGGCCACCGTAAGGGAACGGTGCCACCGTACCCTTACGGTGGACTCTGCACATTCCCATTTTGTTTCTCCTTTCCACCCCATCTAGACCCATCCACGCCGATCCATTCGAAGCCACGTTTATTCCATTATAAACTCCAATTCAAGCCTTAACCTCGTTATTTACGTTCCATCACGGTCCTCATACTACTTACAAACACATATACATGTTAAGATTCATTATCCTAAGTGGAATAAGAACCACTTACCTTATGTCCTCCAAGTTGATGCTTGCTACTTGCCTCCACTTGACCCATTAGCCACTCATGCTTGAGCCCATGTTGCCTACGCATTCATGTTATCATTCCCACCATTCCGTTAGCATACACAACCTTGCATACTATCAATCATATTACATTTACTTGTTCCCATGACTTTCGTTGGTCAATTACTAATATGCATATCACATAATTAACTACCACATTGTTTATCAATCAAGCAATCCAACATATCATCATGTATGACACCTAGATAATCTAACATATATCACATGATTTCCTTAATCCCATAATCATGTTAGGAAGCATAACCATGTTAGTCATACATTGTTGACTTTCTCAGAAAGTCAACTTCCAACTATACAAACTTCCTACTTAGAACATATGTCCATATTGATGTACTAGATCATATAAGATTCACCATAAACATAATATTCACATCTCATTAAGATACAAGATCATTCATCACACCAATTAATCAACGCATCGTGTATATCATAATATTTAAGCATAGTGTACACACTACTAATGCATACTTCTTACCAAATCATACAATCAACTAATTCCCACATGATTTCTCTCTAAGACGAAATCCCCATGTTAACCTACTATCAATTGCACCAACTATCACATTACTTTCATACTTGTCGAGTCTTGCATACAAATTCATAACTCATACTCATCTAGACATTTCATCAAACACATGGTGTGCGTACAATATTCTAAGCTCGAAGTACAAGCTCCTAATACACACATTCTACCACAACAACATAATCACCTTAAATTATGACCAATTTCCACATGCATATCATCAACTACACATTATTCCTACAATTACATGGATTTACCACTCATTTAGCAACATCAAAGCTCTAATGAAGACCCAATATCATCATCTTTTGCAACAAGCAACTTCTAGTGATTAGCTCACCTCTAGACCATTAGAGATGATCAATATCACTTAAAATCAAGCAATAATACGAATTTAACATCATTTGCTCAAAACCCACATGTGGGGTTCGAAACTTGGATGAGTTGGGTACTAGGGTTCTTACCATAAGCTTTAAACATGAAGACAACCATCTAATTCATACCCCCCATCCTGCCATCATTCAATCTCTTGCATTTCTTCTTCAAATTTGGTGTGATTAGGGTTTTGTTCTTGGCTCTAGAATGCCCCTTTGGGGCTGAATACGTATACACCCAAATGGGTCTTCTTGACCTTCTTATTTTGACCAATAGTTACATTAATGATCCCTCAAGTTTACCCCTTTCACAATTTTATTATGAAACTTAACTAACCAAAATAGTTCCTAGTGTTATTTACTTACATGTTTAGATAACACTAGCGAGGTTATTTCCATATTAGAACATAACCCATATTCTTATCATCCCGTTTTATTATCCGTAAGGGTTCATTCTACTATTTTTTTCATCTTGTCATTTCTTATGCACGCCTATTAGCGTAATTAAGCGAAATGGATTTCCGGGATGTTACATGAGGTGGCTAACCTATATGGGGCTTTGGCTATTGGCGCTGCTCTAGGAATTAGGTTAATTTGAAATTCTACTTGTCTGGGCGGAGCAAACCTGGTAATTCCTTAGGAAATACATTCGGGAATTCAGAAACTTCTTTGATCTTATTTATATTCTTTATCTTCATTTCCTAGGTGCACATGAATCAAAAATGCTTGATGCCCTTTTATTAGGTATTTCATCATTTTTGCACTAAGGATTAGGTTTAGTAATCCTTTTGGTTTTTCACCATAAATGATCAAGGTTTCCTGGTTGGGTAATGGAATTTTCATAAGTTTTTCTTTGCAAATGATTTCTTCCTGATGTGTTGCAAAATAAATCCCATTCCAATGATTTTACGAGTCGTTACCGATTGGTAATCAAGAACACATCATCCTTTCCACAAAATTCATATTATTATTTCATAATAAAAGCCGGTTCATAACATTTATTAATGAAGACTTCCACACAACATTCTAGTTCTTAAAGTCTCAACAAACAATCATAACATTTCTTAAAACACATTAACTCGACCGATCACTATTCTTTGTTTATAAACATCCTTATTTTAGTTGGTGACTCCACTTAGACACGCATGATTCTCGAGTCCCGAATGTTCACGTAAATCCTGAAATGCATGTTAAAATACGTTTGCCACAAGACTAGTGAGTGATGCTAAAGAGACCGATTACAAAGTTACACGAAAATATGCAATTCAACATTATAGGCCGGTCAAAAACTGTTATGATTGTATATCTATGGTAACACTTTATCAAAGCTAGATATTGGTTCTGAACCCCTTGACGGGTTGGGATAAATACATTTTAAAAAGACCGAATGGATCCATTCTTGTTGTTTCTATGTGACCGGTTCTATTATACATGAAGGAAACATGACCCGATGCAATTTTAACACAAATAACTCAACATGCATTCACCCCAAAAGGTTTTAATGATAAAATGGGGGGTCATGCACTCACTTCGGGAGGTGTTGCTTGATTTCTAGTACTCGCCGATGGTTCATGTGATGATCCGATCGCCTGTTTATCACCACAACATTGATTATACACACACATATATATATACGTATTTATAGCTGACCGTTACAGCTTAGGTGTATAAATTTATGCCACAAGCTGGCCATTATGTCACACCCTCAAATTTCCACTGCGGGGTTTATACCGCGAGGCGCATGACAAACCAGGATCCCATAGCCATAAGTCACATGAACGACTCTAAATGCCCAAACCATTTAGTTCGTTATTGTAAAACCAAGTTGAAAAGTTTTAACCAAACAAATTTTAGTATAGCGGAAGCGAATAAACAAAACAGTTAAATAAAGTCTGCGCAAAACACCGCGCCCAAAACCAGAAGTAAATAGTTAAATGTTAAAAACAGTTTAAATGTTTATAGTCCGATGACATAACATGATGCATGTCCTAGTCGTGCTCCATACCTAGTTACCTGCAAAAGCATGCTAATGTGTATCAACATAAAGTCGGTGAGTTCACAAAGTAAAGTAAATGAGTATGTAAATACGCTGGTTTCCAAAACCATGTAACCAATTAAAAGCGTAGGTCCTCCAGAACAAAATGTTCAAGAGTTATCAGTTTAAGCGTGTCAGGGGTAGCTAACCCACTCATTGCAACTAAACAATATTATTGGGACACCTTTAGTAACATAAGAATTTGCCTCAATAACTAGTGTCTATCAACACAAGTTCTCAAATGTGGTCAGAAGTTCATGTCCATGCTCCCAGCATCACAAACATGAGGTTGCTGCACAACCTAATAGCGCTATCAACTAATGCCCCGTTCGCTCCCAGCGATTAACCCAATAATATGCAAGGACTTTTCAAGTGATAGAGTGTTTAGTTCACAAAGGACCAATAAGTTTTAAACTGATCAAAGTACAATCCTCCCCGAGGATCCGTAATCGAAAACCCGACCCACCACATGAGTCAAAACATGAGTAGTCCCGAACTGGACTAGAAAACGTTTACCAAAGTTGTCTCACCCTGAGACGCATGCTTTTGAGAAAAAGTAGTGAAACTCACCTTAGTACGCAAGCAAGAAAATCCAAACTTCAAAGTAGGATGCACTACCGACTCCCAAGTATAAGTGTCACTAAGTAAGTATATGTGTAATACCATTACACCATATAACCCGTTTGTCCAAGACGTTTAAATGTTCAAAAGCGTGTAGGTGACACCTAGTGATTCTACATGCATAAGTAAACCCTACGGACCCGTTGGTGAATATGTTGGTTACATTTAGTTTTACACTCCATATGCGTCTAATACAAGTACCCATTCAATTGCATATCAAATACATAACACCTAGGACTTCAATTAGTCACGTAAACACATAATACACACTCTGCGTTTTTAGGACAGATTGTGCGTCACCAAAACTAATTTATTTAAAATACTAAATTAGTGAGTTAAACTCCCAAATTTTTACTGAATATTCTTTGGGATTCATTTAACAACCCATATTTTTTTTTTGTCTCAAAACCAAACACAAAAATTATTAAAATTCGTTCAACACAACTATGTTCAGAAAACTTTCACAACAGGTCAGTTTAGTAGAAAAATTCACAAAAATGTGTATTCATCCATCCAAACGGATAAATCCACTGGGAAAACCCAAATTATTCCAATGTTAATCTTCTGTAAAAATTTCATAACTTAATTCTTTATAAAACTCGAGTTATAACGGTTTAAAGTCGACTCAGTTTGTTAACCCGAAATTCTGATATGACCTATTTTCAAAGAAAATTCCAAAAACGACTCAAACGACGTCCAAATCACTCGATTTTACCCATTATGAAAAGCTAAGGCCAGGTATGATTTAACCATGCAAAGAAAACGTCAAAACCATCATGTTAAAGCCACGTAACAGACCCTACAAGTGAACCTAAACATTCTGTCCAGATTTTAATCATACATAAACCTTTATTTAAACGACTCACGTGTGCGTATAATCAATCAATAATCATCAACAATTTCCTAAGACCTATTAAGATCAGAATCTATCATAATACATGCAAAAATCATAACCCTAACGATCAAAACATCAACAACTTGCGCAACAAGTAATCTATTATATCACTTATCGCCTATCATCATGTTTAACCTGTTAAATCTTCAAAAACTTCAAGTTTTAATATTTATAAAAAGGTCTCAGACCTGGACAAACTTAGTTATAGTGTTTTTATAACATAATAATAAGATTAATGCATAGTAGATTAAGGATTATACCACAAGCTCTTCGAAACAACCAACCGAATGCTCTTGAAGCTTCCCGATCGATGTTCTTGCGCCTTAGCAGGTGGTTTGGGGTTAATATTTCGTAGGTAGGGCAGTAGGGGCGATTAGGGTTTGAGTTTAGGTGATACAAGAGGCTTATGGTTGCTTAAATACGTGATTAAGTCGGTTTGGTGGCGACAGACACCCGCGAGCTGGCTGCTCGGCCCCTGTGAGTGGTCGTTCACAGGGCCTTGGCCCGCGTGGGTGGCCCGTTTCGTCACCCGACGTGTTTTCCTTCGACGTTTTCGCTATTTCGGACCGTAATAAGTGTAACCCCATGTGTTAAGACCCCAATCATCCTAATAGTCCACCTTTAACGATTTTTATTAACGTATTCGGTTTAAGTTCACATAATCACATATGGTTTGCACATAGTTTCACCGAGTATCACAGAAGCACGTAGTTGCAATCAATCCAAACCAATTATCTCACAATTATTAAACTTCATTATTCACCAACGTCCGAGGTTCACTAATCATGTATACAGTCTGGTAATTCCTCAAATTACCACTTTATGCAGTTATTAACTTATAACTGTGTAACGTGTGTCCTATCTAGCTAACCCTAGTTAAGTATAATGCAAAGAATGTAACTAGAGTTTAGTTAAAGTGAGAACCTGAAATTGCGGGGTATCACACATTACATCTAAGGCACTCATTTCCTAAGAGAATAGGATCGAAACACTTACCCGGATGGTCGATTATGTTCGAAAGCTAATCGGCCGGTCACCCTTGGCCGAGGGATTCTTGGTTATGAGTATTATTATTATAAGTGTGATATTGATAGTGAGTATTTAAGAATGGAAACTGAAGGGTCTAAGTGAGGGTTATATTTAGCTTGGTTTACATGCAAGTATTGATAGTTCTACATTATAGAGTGAGAGGTGGAGTGCAAGGAAGGTGGTTGAGTGTTTTATCAAATTAATAGGTGGAAGGAGGTGGGAAAATGGCGGCGGTATGGGCTAAGGAAAAGGGCCGAGAAATGGGGTTATGGGTATTAGGCTTGGGAAGGTTTTTATGATACAATTAAATTATTGGGCTTTAATGTATGGGCCCTTAATATTATCGGGTCAAACCATAAAGTAAGTGGGCCACTATTATAATAATCTGATGGGCCAGGTTTTAAGAAATGGGCTAGGGTCTTTTAATCCGGGTAAGCTTATTAGGCTTTAACTACGGGTAGCCCAATACTATTCTATTCGGCCTTAAGTATTCGCTTTGATATTCTAATTATTGATTATAATAACGATTACATTTTTGAGGTTGTTGCAGGTGATTAATGAAATAGATACTTAAATTGTATATGAGTAGAGAACATAATATAAAGACATGAAAAATTACTATCCTACAATCTTCTTAGTCAGTAGTCGTTAGATCATTTTATTGTCTTTAAAATGGATCTTCACTGCTTAACTATTGATTATTTTATGTCAATGAAAATAAGAATCACCTAGCATGATTATCATCATGACATATCTTTTTATAAGAATTTGTTTTTTTTTTTGTTCACATCGCAACTTTATAGTGTATTGAGAAAGTAACAGTTGTACAGAGACGAGTGTTGATCCTTTACGAAACAAAATCTATTATAGTACATGCATTTAATGAGGCAGTGGTCGTAATAATCACGGTCATCATAAAGTGGTCATCACAAACCACCCCACCCACCCTAAAAACACCAACCCAAAAAAAGTCATTGACTATTAAGCAAGTGCCATATTTGATTAAATAGTATTCTAAACGTATTATCAATAATTTTCTATTATAACTACTTAGCAGCCACATATTGATATTGATGGCAAGCATAATTAGGTGTTGGACCATGTAAAAGAATATTATTAACAAACTTTTTATCCTTAAACAATTCGCCCCAATTATTGCTAAACACAATATTTATAGATTCGTTGTTCTCTAATATATTTCACTTCTTTCACTTATGTACCTGCTGGCACATTGATATTAGACCACCCAAAGCCTGACAAATTCTTATTAGAGAGTTTGGTTGCACATTCTCCTTCTCCTACACGTTTTGTTCCAACCCTCCACGTCTTGCTTCTCCCTATCCTTCCCTTTCCCTATCCTTCCCACAAACCCTTCTCCTGGACCACTGTCACCATCACCAACACACTGGCAATTTCCTTCTTTAGTTACAAATATGAAGTTATTTCATCCTTTCCTGTATTTACTCATTTCCCTTTCAATAACATCAATCGCAGTTTCAAAATACGCCAAGACAGGGTGCAATGACACATGTGGGAACGTAACGATTCCATACCCGTTTGGGATCGGTCCGCGCTGTTCTATAAACCCCTGGTACATAGTTGATTGCATCTCTTCCAAGCCATATCTACCTGCACTCAACCACCTACAAGTGTTAAGAGTCGACTTACATAATCAAACAATCATTGTTGGTATGCCAATCATCTCTGATTGCCGAAACTCAGTTCAGAATACCAGTCATATGATCATGAGCATCAATCTTGATAGGACACCCTTCCTGTTTTGCAGTTATCACAATAGATTTGTTTTTAACGGGTGTGGTAATGCAGTTATGATGGATAACTGGAGTGTGCTAACCGGGTGTTCAACTTCTTGTCTTAACAAAAACGTTACCGAAATAAATAGCTACTGTTTTGGCTTTACATGTTGCGAAACGACAGTTCCTCATTTTCTTAGGTCGTACAGTGTAAATATCACGGGTATTATGGGTAGACATGGAGGTTGTGGGTATGCCTTCATGGTGGATGAAGATTCATATCTAAAACAAACCTTTTCTGTCCAATCTGTTGCGTCTAACAAGGCTTATGTACCCATGGCCCTTATGTGGACCTTTCCACACAACGCCACACTAAGTTGCTGTCGAGGAGCAGCGGACCATATGAATATGGAACTGGATACGGGTTATGGTACTTATGTGGAATCACAGAAATGTTTCCGTCATATTGGTTACAAAGGAAACCCTTACTTACCTGACGGATGTGAAGGTAAGTATTTCTGTTTTTATTACTTTTTTTTTTATGGTTTTTAATTTATTATATATACGATGTGTGTATAGTAATTGAAGACTGTACAAGCTGCCATGGTTCCTCATGTAACTATGATATAATATATGGTGGCGATGGGTCGAGTGTTAAAATAATAAACTTCAGCTGTGGACCCAAACTTTCTCCAACAAGTTTTGGAAGCAAATCAACCAAGGGTGTTATTCTAGGTAATATTCAGTAGAGTATAGACAGTTGACTTATAGTGAAAGGTAAGATTAGTTACTAACTTGCCATTTTGTATTGTCCTTTGATTCAGGTGTTAGCCTAAGTGTGGGTGTACTTTTTCTTGTGGCAACCATCTATGGAACGTACAAATGGATCAAAAGAATAAAAGAAAGGAGGCGAAAAAAGAGGTTCTTCAAACGAAATGGTGGTTTACTCCTAAAGCAACAAGAAGAAGCGGATCCATCTTTAGTTGGTAAAACCATACTTTTCACATCACATGAGCTAGAAAAGGCGACCGACAACTTCAATGAGAATAGAATTCTAGGTCGGGGAGGACAAGGTACAGTGTATAAGGGGATGCTAGCTGATGGCAGGATTGTAGCAATCAAGAAATCAAAGGTAATTGATGAGAGTCAGCTAGAACAGTTCATTAATGAGGTGGTTATTTTGTCCCAGGTCAATCACAGAAATGTGGTCAAACTATTGGGATGTTGCTTAGAGACAGACGTCCCTTTGCTAGTTTCTGAATTTATTCCAAACGGTACCTTGTATGATCTTCTTCATAGGGGGGTAGATAAATACCCAATTTCTTTGAACATGAGATTACAAATAGCTGCAGAGGTTGCAGGAGCACTTGCTTACTTGCATTCAGCTACTTCCATTCCAATATACCATAGAGACATTAAAACCTCTAATATCCTTTTGGATGAGAAATACAGGGCCAAAGTTTCTGACTTTGGAACTTCTAGGTTCGTCTCAGTAGATCAAACACATGTGACTACCTTAGTCAAAGGTACGTTTGGCTACCTTGATCCTGAGTATTTCCAATCAAGTCAATTCACTGAAAAGAGTGATGTGTATAGTTTTGGAGTCGTTTTACTTGAACTTATAACCGGAGAAAAGCCAATTTCCCTAACTAGATTTGGAGAACATAGAAGTTTGGCTACACACTTTATGTTGGCTATGGAAGAAGGGCGTGCTATGTCTATTTTTGATGCAATGGTGATGAAAGAGGGCACTAAAGATGAGCTTTTGACTATAGCTAAGCTAGCAATGCGATGCTTAAATTTGAATGGAAGGTATAGACCGACAATGAAAGAAGTAGCCATAGAGTTAGAAGCTATAAGAATGTCACACGTTCCCTCTACCGTTCAAACTAATACCGGACCCATGATATATGGGACGAACTTATCTTTTACAAATACAGAAACATCTTCGAGTGTGGTGAGTTTCAACGATAGCATTAGCCAGTGAGGTAAATATTCAAGTCGTCCATTGTGTAGTAAACTTATGTTGACCTATGGTTGCACAATACGTAATGTAATATAATTATATGTACATTGTTGCCGCAAATGGGTTAAATTCTATCACACTGTCTTATCATCTTTAGCAACAGTTGCATTTAATTGTTTTACTTCTCAATTCATAATGTGTATATCAAAAACTATGGTAGTAGATCTTTGTGTATTAGATTTTTCGTCTATGCTTAGTAGTTTTGCGACTAGAACTTTATTGAATCTGAATCCTCTACTCAAACGAAAACTAAACTCAAAGAAGAATTGCTCAAAACAGAAACATTATTAATTTGGATAATGATCATAATCAAAATAAATATTTGGAGTAGCCCACAAATGAAATTCAATCAAATATAACCACCTTTTTACTGGGCCGCAAAAGCAAACACTTTTTTTCTAGTGGGCTCCATATCCTTCCTCTAGTGGGCCGCAAGTTGTGTGCTCTGTAAGTAAACCTGATTAGTAATTATCTATATTATCATTAAGGAGGAGTGATTTACAAAATAGTCATTTTCATTTCCGTATAACTTAAGAAGCAACATGTACAACATACTTAAGCAAGAAATTTAAGGGTATTATGGGTATAGTTGTGACAATTAAGACACTTAGGAGGGTATGTTTGTAATTTTACCATCATTATCACACTCGCATCTTAAAATACTATTCCAATCATGCCCTCATGACCATACCAATAAATTATCCATTGAATTGTCTTTAAGAATTGTTTTAATTGTGTTTATTGGAAGGAAACGAAAAGGTAGAGAAAGAGAGATAGTTAGAGAGAATGGTGTAACCTAAAGCCGTTAGCCTTGTAGCTCAAATGAAAATATACTAGCAAGGAATGCACACCATTCAAAATAGTCAATAAAACATATTCCATGTCTTGGCTTAAAATAGTTAAAGAAAAAAATGTTTCTTTTGTGTACCGTCTGTGTCTAATATGTACTCATTATATTGTATATGAAAGTTTCAAGTTTTATATGTAAACATGTTTGTTTAATTATGAATTTTGTGTAACATGTTTTTTTTTTCTTTTCTAAAACATGAATTTTATGTTTCATGGTACTTAGAAAGCCATGAACTGTTTTATTTGTTTTGAGATAAACTTTACATTTCAAACTTTGTACTTACATTCTTTTCTACAAACGGATTTATTATTATAGCAGGAGTTTATAATTCATGTTGTTTTCCTATTTTTTTGGACATATCAACCAGGCGAAACTAATTGACAGGACAATTTCAAAAGGTTTGCATAGGATTAGAGGTGTTGATTGAAACATTCGTAAGCAAGTATGATCATTAACTTGTAGCTTTTATTTATCATTGTCATCGAGTTATGATTTTGACATTAGGGATTAATTGATCACAATTTATATTTTATCTCATCTATCTAAACCTTCAGAACTATGACTTTTGAAACTTTTGTAATACTTCTAAGTAATGATTTTAATTTTCAAGTCCTTTTATATTCACTCGACTCATGTATCTTTTAGTATTGCACATTGGATTTTATTTAAGAATGTGTGTAAAGAGATAGTACCATGGTAGAACCTTAGGGGAAAGGAAAATGGTAGTCTCAACCACCTTATTAGAAAAAAAAAATCATTGTTCATCAACTATGTTTTTGTGATTGTGTTAGTTGTGTCTCTTTTTTAGTTTTGGTTATAATAGCCTCATACTTCACGTCACCATAACAAATCACCCACAAACGCCATACACACACCTTAAACCCTAATAACAAATACATGGTGAAAACAAACGCACCCGCTGCAACGCGCGGGCATTCCCGCTAGTTATTTTAGTGAGCCAAGCAGATAACATGATTAGGGCTGTAAACGAACCAAACGAACACGAACAAGGCTTTGTTTGTGATTGTTTGTTAAGGTTTCTTGGACAAACGAACCGTTCATGAACACACTAACGAACATAATTCTATGTTTGTGTTTGTTTGTTAAGAAATTTAGTTGTTTGCAAACTGTTCGCGAACACGGGTCTTGAACACAAACAAACATTTAATATGCAACTAACTAAAAAAACATTGTTCATATTAACCGTTACACAAAGTACATCCACTAAACGATAAGTCAAATTGTACTAACTTGGACATAATTATCTAAAATTACTTAGGCATGAATACATGATATTCCTAATTCAAAAGTTTATAATTATCCTAAAAATTGTCTAGATTCGTCAATATCCAACTTTCCTAAACTCTACACATTCTTCGATTTCTTGTGACCATATAAAGACAAATATTAATTAGACAATGATACATAGCTTGCATTATAACTATGCAGTCAAAAGTAGTGATTATCTACTAAGGAATCATAACAAAAGGTTGAGATTTTTCATTAGTATAGTAAGACCAACTGCTAAAAAGGTTTATGTTTTTTTTTAATGCGAGAATGATCAAAACATTACTTAAATATTAAATGCATAAGGGGGAAAAAGTTTAGGAGGGAAATAAAAGTTAGGAAAAAAAGTGAAAGACTATAAACTTTTAACTTTTAAATTTTAACTAGTGATCGAACATAAACAAACATACACGAACAAATATAAACAAACGAACGTAAACAAACACATTGCCAAACGTTCACGAACGCAATCGAACGAACGAGACATTCGTTCGTGTTTGTTTGTTTAGTTAATCGAACAGAATTTTTTGTTTGTGTTCGTTCATTTATTAAACAAACGGACACAAACGAACTTCCCGCCAAACGGTTTACGAACTGTTCACCGAACGTTTGGTTTGTTTACAGCCCTAAACATGATAATTATTTTAGAGCATCGATTTCAGATCACTACCCAGATTCCCCACTTACGGATCCCTATTTGATACATCAGCTTCGTTTGTGGGCCAACAACGGCAATTTTCTTTAGGCTACACGGTGTCACCGTGGTAGTGTGGACATGGTCCATGAAGCCCTTTCGCGATAGCCCACCACACCATTGCCAACATGGAGGTGGACGTGGCGCCCATTAGGAGGGATATCCACTGGCGTGGGGCAAAATATGATGCAACCGTTTTCAAACGTCTAGTTGACTCAATTTTTCTAATCTAATATATTCTATAATAATACAAATGGCAACTTAATGATTTCTCACCCAACGTTATTATCACCGTTACCGTAACCGCTCTCACCAACTCCGTCACCGTAATCGCTTCCACCGGTTTCCATCCAAGTATCCCACGACCCACTGCTTTATTTCCCACAACTATTAACCTCCACATAACTGTTTCTTACAAACTGCAAGTTAACGACATTTGAACACCGTCCTTTTCCGTCATCTACTTCCACGTCCCTGGCTCACCGTTCCTAACGTCATGTCTTAACAGTTAAAATCAAACCGCCGTGCGTCCTCTAACCGTCTTTCTCCTATCATTTGCTATCATTTTACACCCTATATAACACCGACCGTCACATTTACAAACCCAATCAATCAACTTTCAACTCACAATCCAGCAGATGCTGACGGGTGTAGTGTTGTATGGATCTTGGGATGCGTAATTGGCGAATGGTGCATAACACGGTGACGGGCAAAGTCATGGTTTATCTAACATAGGAGGATAGAGATTGTGGAAAGGGTGGAGGAGTTTAGGGCATACAAATAAAAAGGACGAGCCCATCTTTTGCTTTTTTTTTTCTGTGGGCAATTTATCTGGTTTTGTATATAAGACGCTAGATTATATCCCGGAAGCTTTCCGAGATAGATAAATTTAATATGATGTGATAAAATATGTGTTACGATATAACATAGAAATTAATGTACTATAGTATGAGAAAACAACAACTTTAATCATGTGAATAAGAATGAAAATGTATATTAAAAAGAAGATGTATGTTTGGATGAGGAGTAGAGCTAGAAACAACCATTCCAGGGCGTGATTAAGGCGGTAGTTTTAAAGGTGTGACTTTTTTTTTTTTTGAAATGAGTGCTTTTAGCCTAATATATTCTTGATGAAAATAAAATTCCTAGTTTGCACATGATTAGTGACTTGCCTAGACATGATTAATGAATTACCTGAACACATTGTGTTTTTTTTTCTTGTATGAACAAAAACTAATAAAAAAAATCTTTTTTTCTTTCGTTTTTGTATAGCACTATGGTACTTCTTGGGAAATAATAAAACGTTCGTTAATTTGGTATAATTTTTTGTTAAGAAAAAAATCTCGTATATAAAAGTTATTAACGTTTTAAAATTATAGAGGAAACATGAGAGAGAAACAAACTTTTGGATGGAAATAAGGAGAATGTCATATGGCACAATCAAGGGGGGAGGATGGCCTCTTTGAGTGTCATGTAGGATTTCATGCTTTAAAATATTAATATATATAGATTACTAGATTATCTCCCGGAACCTTTCCGGGATAGAAAATCTATTATGAAGTGATGAAATATGTGTTCAGTGTAACATAGAAATTAATGTACTATAATATAAGAAAACAACAATTTTGATCATGTGAATAAAAATGAAAATGTATATTAAAAAGAAGATGTATGTTTGGATGAGGAGCAAAGCTAGAAACAACTATTGCATCGCGTGATTGAGGCGGTGGTTTTGAAAGTGTGACTTTTTTTTTTTTTTTTTTTTTTTTTTTTTTTTTTTTGAAAAGGAGTGGTTTTAACCTATTCTCCTCTTGATGAAGAAAGAATTCCTAGTTTTTGAACATGATTGATGAGTTGCCTAGACATGATTAATAAATTACTTGAACACATTGTGTTTTTTCCTGTATGACCAAATACCCACAAAAAAGTCGTTTTTTTTTTGTTTTTTGTATAGCACTGTGGTACTAGTTAGAAAGATAATAAAACGTTCATTCATTTTGTGTAATTTTTTTAAAGAATGTTGTATATAAAAATTATCAACGTTTTAAAACTGTGGGGGAAACATGAAAGAGAAAAATAATTTTAGATGGAAATAAAGAAGAAGATGCCACGTGGCACATCCAAGGGTGAGGATGGCCTTTTTGAGTGTCACGTAGAATTTCATGTTTTAGAATATTAATATAATAGCATATACACCGGGAGCGTCCCAGGGTTGAAAAATCTAATATGACGTGATAAACAATAAGTTTTTATTACTAAGAATCATTTGTAAACAATCAACTATATTTAGAACCAATGCTGGTCAAAGACCGATAAAACATGGGAAAAAAAAGACTTGGAAGCTTGACTTTATCCTTGGTGTCACTGATGTCGGTTCGTTATTCCATCCTCGACATGAATCCTCAAACTTATGCACCTTATCTTGTAGAAACTGAATGTATTCAATAACATAGAAAATTTACAATGTTAGACATTTATAAGTTTGGATGAAGGATAAAAATAAAGTCGATATGCTTCTCATGGTATATACCTCTAATAAAAATGATGATTTCTCTCTCTCTTTTGATCACCATTAGAAATGAGTTCTCTCAATGTCGAAAATCTGGCCAAGTATTTAGTTGTTCACTAAAGTACTTAAACCTATAAAATAGCAAAAATATAGAAACATTTGTCTCTATTTTCTGTCTCACGTTACACATTCTTTAATGTTCCAATGTTGTATAAACGAACACCAAAACAATAACAATCAATAACAATCAACCAACGATTACGAATCTTATTCAATAACAAACGATTACAAAAGAAGAATTGAAAGAAAAGCGAATACAGAAAAGATTATCCTAATTGAAACCCTAAAACTGATTATAAAGACCTAATCAGCTTAAAAGACTTCTAAGAGACGAACATCCAATTTGACACAAATAGTCCTCCAGGTTTGGACTTTATTACAAACAGGTTTAAAACATATTATCACACTAATAAGACTTTAGAATAATGGCAGAATACCCCCTGAAGTATATCACAACAGTTCTGCCCTGTTGACTTTTGCTGTTGATCACTTGATTTTGACTCAATATTCCAACAATCTCCACCTTGAGTCCATAATCAAGATCAACCTCACTTATTAACCATTCAAACAAGAACCAAAACTTTTTTCCTTCCCTGATTTGTCCATAAAATCAGCTAAACACAGAACAGTCACAAACTGGACCATTATGCCCTTCTTAACACCTTCTTTTAGACTGATTAATTCTGATTTTGCAAAGCATAAATCTGACCCATGTTGTAGCTTGTCTTTACAGTTCACAACATCATCCATAACCTGGAATGCACAAACACTTTTGACCCATTCACAGTATAACTTGTCTGCACAATCAGAATTCACAAAATTAATGACCAAATTGCCCCTGCCATAAGTTTTGTTATTAACCACAACTTCTGGCCTAACCATCATAAACCAAGCATTATTGACACACAATGAATACATTTTTTTCTTCATTATCTTCCTAAACTAGGCCATATATCCTGGATTTTCAGTTTCCTCAATAGTCAAAAGCTTTACAACTAGCTTCCGTATTCTGTCAGTGTCAACACAGGACAAGTTTATACTGAAACCAGTTCTGATCATCTGAGCATCTTTCCCTACACAACCACCATCAGGCTCCTCCACCTCATTCTGTACAGATTCCATTTTATCTTGTGTAGCCTCCACCTCAGACCAAACTTTCTTAACACATAGCATAAACTGGCTATATTTTAATCTTGACTTCTCAACATCTAGTCCACCTATCCTGATTATTATTCCACCATCAGAATATCTCAAGAACATGTAGCCTCCTATTCTTGAACTCATCAACTCACTAGAATGTCCATACACCTTTCCCATTTTTTCCAAAATTACCCTTCTTTGAACAACATCTATCCTGAACAGAAGACTACTACCTCCATAGTCCATTAACATACCATATACAACAGAGAGTTTTACCCTGTGATTCATTCTTATCACAGTCTTATCACACATCTCTAAACCATCTTTGTGATCAATGGACTCTAGCACATGAGGTATCATAACATGTCCATCAAGAACATAGACATTATTCTTTTGTCTTGTTCCTGACATCATCAACACATGTTCTTTCATTACCAATGACTTACCATCTTTTAACCATAAATGGTAACCCTTTTTCTCTAAACATCCCAATGACAATAAACTCCTATTCAAATCAGGAACATACCTTACATCATGCATATCAACAATCACACCATTGTCCATCATGAATGTAACAGTCCCAACTCCTTTAATCTTACAAGTTCTGCCATCTCCCATCTTGACTTTACCAAGATTCCCATATTTCAAATCCCTGAAATATCCTTGATCATATGTCATTCCAAATGACCATCCTGAATCCATAATCCATCTTTCTGAACAGAATTTTTCATCAGGTACCACAAGAAATCAGATTCATCACAATCTTATGATGAACCATCATCTTGTTGTCTATGACCATCCAACCTCTGTTCATTCCTTCTTTTCTTAACTTCTGGACAATCCTTTTTCAAATGATCCTCTGAGTGACACACAAAACACCTTCTCTTGAATCTTGATTCTCCCTTGAACCTTGAACTTTTCTGATCAATCCTTCCTCTCACAAGCAAACCATCTCTACCTTATTCTTTTGGTCAGCCCTTCTTTTCAACTCCTTTGAATTCAGGGCAGTCAAGACTTCATCCATAGTCAAGGTTTCCCTTCCATACATCAAAGTATCCACAAAATGCTCATATGAAGAAGGCAATGACGTGAGACATATAATGGCCTGATCTTCACCATCCAATTCAACCTCAATGTTTTCAAGATCAAGAATCAACTTATTAATCTCATCTGTATGTTCTTCTAATGACTTTCCCGGGTTCATCTGAAACGTATACAACTTCTTCTTGAGATATAACCTGTTGGCCAAAGATTTGCTCATGTACAGGGTCTCAAGTTTTGCCCAAATCCCCGCTGCTGATGTTTCTTTTGAGACTTCCCTCAACACCCTATCACCCAGACTCAAGATTATTGAATTGTGAGCCTTTTCTAACATCTCCTTTTTCTCTTTATCTGTGAGACCACCAGGAAGTTGGTCCTCACCTCTCAAGGCATCAACAACACCGTTGTGCACCAGTAAAGCCCCCATCTTCAACCTCCACAGACTAAAATCGTTTCTACCATCGAACTTCTCCAACTCGAACTTCGTTGTCACCATTGTAATGATTGAATTGTTCTGAACCGAGCCAACCAGGCTCTAATACCAATTGTTGTATAAACGAACACCAAAACAATAACAATCGATAACAATCATCCAATGATTACAAATCTTATTCAATAACAAACAATTACAAAAGAAGAATTGAAAGAAAAATGAATACAGAAAAGATTATCCTAATTAAAACCCTAAAACTGATTATAAAGACCTAATCAGCTTAACAGACTTCTAACAAACGAGCATCCAATTTGACACAAATAGTCCTCCAGGTTTGGAATTTATTACAAACAGGTTTAAAACATATTATCACACTCATAAGACTTTGGAATAATGGCAGAATACCCCCTGAAGTATATCACAACAGTTCTGCCCTTTTGACTTTTGCTGTTGACCACTTGATTTTTACTTAATATTCTAACATCCGATTATACTCATATACGAGTCAAGCATTTGAGTAATTAGCTGCTCGACCCTCATCAATACTAGTAAGAAAATCAGCTCCCAACAACAAATCCAAACAACTGCGAACTCAATTTACTTGACATCCAAGGTACTTAGCATGCTGTAATCAGCAAAGGGTTTTCAAACACATCCATGTTGAATTTAACCCTTAGAATCCTCTTAACCGCGTCGTTTACTTGTCTCATGGGTATGAACTTGTTCTTGACTAGGTAAGTTAGCCACACCCTTGATGATCGAATCATACTATGCTGGCATGTGTATGTTGAATAACCCTTTGGTGTCTATGATCGTGTTGCCCTCATCTATGCCCAAGTGGGTCCCCAATCTCCCAAATAGTGCTTAGCACATGCTACTACCTTATTTCTGTGCACAATGAAATCAATGCATGTTATCCCCAAATAAAGATATGATATGTTGTATTCCAAGTGGCCAATTGTGATCCATATACTTATGAATTTGTTGATTTTTAATGTATTAATCTCAAACGGGTGATATCATAATTAATGGGTTGAAAGTATATAGTCCCTTATAATACATACAACCTTCAAAATCTTCTTATTCAAAGCATTAGAGTAAAATTGTAATGATATTGTTTTGTAGTCATAATAAAAAGCCTTCGTTGCTATAAAAAAGATGGACAACAAAGTGTGCTTGTGAGTCAACGCTACTCGTTTTGACCTGTTACCTACCCACCCACGACTTCGGATGTTTAAACCCATAGACAAAAGGGTATGTGGAAAAAAAAAACTATTCATAGATATTATGACATAAGCATGACATCAAGATCAAAAATTGAAGCTTGTCTGACTTTTCAAGATTATAGCAAGTGGAAGACATGGCCCATAGCTCATTTATCTCAAACACTCATTCTTGATTAGAAGTGCGTATATACCGACAAATCTGTATATATTTTGAATCATTCCTTCACCATAATCTGGGTCCAAATGATGCCTCTCACACTTGTGGGCCGTAGGTAGTTTACACATTATACTTTGCACCCTTTGCCATCTTTATTTCTAAAAGTCCAACAACTTTAAAAACTTTGATGGCTTAAAACGTGTAGTATGTAAATTAAAACACTAGACACCAGAATTTAAAAAGATTTTTAGAGACTTTATGTTACGAACTGAAATCATGCAAGGTATGAGACTTGTTCCACACCAGTCGTATGGGCAACAAATGTGGGGTTTATAGACTGAAGAAACAATAGTGTAACCTCTGATTAAAGAAGATAAACCACGTCTCTGCAAGCTTAATCCTTCATTAGATGAATGGCACGGTGAGTTGTGAGAGTAAATAACCTGAAATGAACACAATAATCCGATGGGAGGCAACCGCCTAGAATCTAGAAAGATTTGTGATAGCAGACAGAAAAATGTAGTCGGCCTTAGGGCATGTTTGGTAGCTTCTTAATGAGACTCTGAACCATTCGGCTCTGAATAGTTCAGCATTCAGACTGGACTATGAACCATTCGGCTCTGAATAGTTCAACATTCAGACTGTTTGTTTCAACTTAAAAAAAAAAGCTCTGAATAGAATGATTAAGAGCTGAACCATTCAGACTTGGTGTATAGTAGAACCATTCAGCACTTAATCATTCGGAGCCTTTTAACCATTCGGACCTCTTAATGATTCAGCACTTAATCAACTAAACAACCCCTTAGTATGTTCTTCAGGGTTTTCTGAATGGCCTATCCAAGGAGGTGAAGTCCTCCTTAAATAGGTTCCACACGGGCCTCAGCATTCACCCTTAACCTACCCAATGGGCCAAGGCCCGGTTAAGAGCTTGCCTCCACATCGGCCCATGATTAGTTCAACATAATATGTCATATTAAATTATATAAATCATAAAGAGAGAGTGTACCGTTAGTTCCGCGTGGCGATATGCCATTGGAAGACATCTAGGGATTGGACACGTATCATTCGCCCATTAGATGCAGGCCTAACATGCCATGACTGACTAATTCCCTTTGTCAACTGTACTATTGTCTCCTCGGTTGTTACACTTTAGCGGAGATCATTGTCGAGGTGGCCTAGCGTGGTCTTATTGGTTGACGCGGGCAGGAACTGTACTTGTTGTTCCCTTTAGCGGATCCACGACCCCGTGCTCACAGACTTGGATTTTTGGTGGAGCCTCTTGATTGATTGTTGGTACTTCAGGTCATACGGAATGTCTACTCTGTTCTGCATGGCCACGAAGACTTACCTTATTGGCACTTATTGATGGGCTGATCATGCCGCATGACCTCTGCCACACGTCCAGCTGCAGTGATTGGTCCGTATAGACTTATACTTTTGTACCTTTTGACTACCACGTGTTCTACTAACCTTTGTCAGAAGGTCTTCGGGTTATACCTCGCGGATGTCGCGTCTGGGGTACATCCGCGAGGAGTTTGTATCCGCCTAACTCTCCACCCGCCATCCGCGTGGATCGTGGGCCAAACATGCCTTGGGATCATTTAGGGTATGGGCCCGTGTTGTCTTTAGTGGGCTTTTAGGCCCCTACCACTTCAAGTCCCCCTAGTCTAGCGTGTCTGCCGAGAATACGTTGGTGAGCGGGAGAGATGCTAGACTCATTGAGTTTGACACTTTTGAGAACCTTTATGTCTTCACAGAATTGGCAAGATGTAGTTCGTACAACAGTTGGACGCATGTTATGCCTCTCTCTCTCTCTCTCTCTGCGTATGCGGGGATAAGGAGTTACGTTTTACGTCAAGGCAGATGTAGAATGTGTGTCTTACTTCTTCAGACGCAGAGAAAGGAAGTTATGTTCTACGTCAAGGCGGATGTAGGACGTGTGTCTTAACTCAGCGGATGCGGAGAGAAGACGTTACGTTCTACGTCAAGGCGGAGGTAGAACACGTGTCATGACTCAACAGATGCGGAGAAAAGAAGTTACGTTCCACGTCAAGGTGGATGTAGAACGTGTGTCATGACTCAGCTGATGTAGAGAGAGGAAGTTACAACAGGCGGATGTAGAACGTGTGTCTTGTCTCCGCGGAAGCGGAGAGAGGAAGTTACATTCTACATCAAGGAGGATGTAGAACGTGTGGCGGATGAAGAGCCCGCAACATTTAATTTTGAATTTAATGATAATCATTGGAGGGAAACTCAAAAGGCATGTTTCCTCCTGGACATGACTGATGATGTGACTGTCTGCCTTTATGCACGTCTACCCACGTATGTGTCAGACATAATGACATTCTTTTCATCTGTTGATAGTCGCGTGGTACACGCGCCACGCATGAGACACCTATTCCTCTTCTACTTTTGTCGTGGCTGACGCTGGTTGGGTTCTCCTTCTGCACGTTTCCCATCGCAATTAATGCGATGGTTATATATAGCCTAAATTAAGCAGTTGGCTCCTTCACTTTTGAGAATTTTTCTAACTTCCTCGAATTTTCTCTTCCTTTCTCTCTCACTTTTCTTTGATTTCTTCAGGCAGTTTCTTGAAGATTCTGTTCAATCTTCAAGTTTTTAGGTGACCTGTTAAGGATTCTGACTTATCTTCAAGTTTCCCGGCGATTCGTTGAAGATTCCGACGAATATCCAACTTTCTAACCGTTTCTTTCCATCTTTTCCTCCCCTTATAACCTCCATTTCTTTCATCTTTGAACCTTTATCATGTCGGATTCTGAAGCAAAGGGCAAGAATCCTCCAACTTTTATGTCAGATGCCTCCATCAAATAGAGGAGAGATTCTTTCGAGCAGTTGTTGAAAGAATATGAGATTCTGGTGAGTTGGGAGCCAGAGCTCCCTGCCGAAGGGAAGACGGCTCTGGACGCCAGCATCAGTTAGATGGCCCTATATGCGGCCCGTATTCAGTTCGCCACTTCCGGCTTCCGACCACCCGTTTTGTTTATGACCTGTTACTGAAATATGGTGTCATCTTACCCATATGACCCCTCTGGGCATGACAAGGATGGTACACTTTGAGTTTGTGTGCCATTCTCAGGGCATTGAACCCACATTCGACATGTTTAACGCCTTCTACCGTCTTGCCCGGAGTGTCCCTCAGTGATACTGCTTTAATGTTCGGAGCAGAATAAAGCCAGTTGGTAATGAACCGCCACGCAGTATGCATGACTGGAAGTGGCGGTTTTTCTACATCAAGCAAGGTGTTGTTCTGGTGCCACTATAATAGTTGGCTGTGCCACAGAATTCCAAGTTGAGGGACTTACCAATTATTAACTATGCGGATCTTCATTGGTACGATAAGATTACGAAGCAGGTGATGTCGATTTCTATGTCGGAGGTGAAGTCGAAGGCGTTGTTGATGGCTGGGATCAACCGAGTTGGTGCTCGTGTCGAATATTTTCCTCGTTTGTCTAAATTGATTGCGCGTCATGTTGTGCAGAGAGGAGTTGTTTTTTCTCGATTGTGCATGCGTTGGAAGGGCAGTTTGTCTGGGAACCGTCTGCCAGGGCGAGGAACCGCTGATTAAGCAGACGCTGAATAATTTTGTTGTGGTGAATGTGAAGGATTTCCCGTGTCATTTCCGCCCCGCAGGTGAAGTACCCATTAATCCGTGCCCGCTGAATGCGGTATCCACCAGCGGGGCAGATATATTGTTTATTTTTTATGAAGAGTCTGAGGATGAGTCATTCTCGTTAACTCATCTGCCACGGACTCATGCAGGTGAAGGTAGTGGGACGGGTTCATCTACCCAGCCCCCAAAGTCCACCGTGTCGGTGGTGAAGGATGCCCCCATTCCGCCGAAGCCCCAAAGACAAGCAAACCTGGCGGGGGCAGTATTGATTATGTTGGAGTATTTCTTGCCCGCCATGGAGACTGATGCGGGGAAAAAGAATGCGGAAGGTGGTGATGGTGGCAGTGAGAAGAGACTCTCAGCCAAGCTGAGTGACGTTGTGGCTTCGCTGGACTCCACGAAGCGCAAGGCCGTGGAGTCCAGCACTCCGATGAATGTGCTGAAATTCCGCCTGGGCCGTCTCACAAGCGCCCCAAGTTAGCCTCCAAGATCGTCAAGGAGGTGCAGCCTGGTATGTTACATCTTTACTTGGCACTCGTCTTTATTTGCCTTGATTCTTGTGTGCTCAAGACTTAGAAAGAATTTTGTTTTTTTGTTCTTAGGCCCTGTTCTCATCCATCCTGGCCGGCCAAAGGTTACGGAAGCCATATTCCTGCCTCGGTTGAACTTAGATCCTTCGATCATTCTATTGAAACCGAGGTAGAGAGGAAAGGTTAGCGGATATTGCCGCCCAAAGGCTGCTTATGAGAAGGCCTGTACGGAAGCGGAGGATGAAGTTGCGTAGATTGTGGAGGAGGACCTAAGGGTCCAAGCTAAGAAGAAGAAGGGGGCGGAGAGGGCCCAGATGGAAGAGGCTCAACAGAAAGTACCTCAAGATGAGTTGAAGAAACAAGAAGATGAGGAAAAAGCCCGTTTGGCGGCCGAAGAGACGGAGTGGGCTCGTTTGTCTTTTAAGAAGGTTGCCACCACTGAGCCTATGCTGCATCAATACGCACCCGAGACCCTGACTAGAAGCATTACAGTACACCACAAAGTCGTTCGTACCCTCACGTAGTGATAGGATTGATGCAATACATAGTTTGGTTTTCAACAGCTGGAAAGTAAAATCTTGGGCATCTCCCCACTTGTATGTAATACCCTTCTGCATTAGAGTTGTGAGAGGTTGAGGAATTCTTGAGAATCCCTCAATAAATCTGCGATAATATCCCGCATGACCAAGAAATTGGCGCTCCTCAATATGATTTTTAGGTGCCTCCTACCGTTTAATAGCATCTATCTTCGCGGGATAGACATGTATGCCAGCTTTATTCATAACATGACCCAAGAATTGTATTTATCGAATCTAGAAGTCACACTTTGAGAATTTTTTAAAGCTGTTCGTTTCTTAGAAGGTCCAAGATTAACTGAAAATGTTGCTCATGCTCTTCTCTACTCTTGGAATACATTACAATGTCATCGATAAACATGATAAAGAATTTGTCCAAGTAGGGCTTGCACACACGGTTCATAAGATCCATGAATACCGTTGGTGTGTTGGTTAGCCCAAATGGCATAACCAAAAACTCATAGTGTCCATATCAAATTCGAATGGCTATCTTAGCTATATCCTCCTCTCGGGCTCTCATTAATGACACCCCGACCGCAAATCAATTTTGGAGTAGAAGGTTGATCCTTGAAGCTGATCAAATAAATCATCAATATGTGGCGGTGGGTATCGATTTTTGACAATCAACTTGTTTAACTCGCGATAGTCGATGCACATGCAGAAACTTTCATCCTTCTTCTTGTCAAATAGGACTGGGGCTCTCCAAGGTGATGACCTAGGTCTAATGAAACCCCTATCGAATAGCTCTTGGAGTTAGGTGGATAGCTCTTGAAGTTCGCCTGGTGCAAGACGATATAGTGAGTGTGCAACTGGGGCTGCTCTAGGTGCAAGAGAAATTTGGAATTCCACTTGACGAATGGGTGGAAGTCCTTGTAACTCTTCTGGAAAGACATCTGGGTAATCACGAAAAACAGGAATGTCTTCTATTTTTAGCTCGTCACTATGAGTGTCAAATACATTAGCCAAAATGGTTGGATAGCCCTTTTGAATACACTTCTAGGATTTCATGAATGAGATGATGCCCACTATGTCAACAGCCCGATCACATTGAACAGATAAGACTTCCCACTAGGGAGCGGAATACGAACGATCTTTTCCTGAGAATCTCAGCACCGTGCTTGGATAACCACTCCATAGCAACAACATTATCAAAGCTACCAAAAGTGATGGGTATAAGATCGATGTCAAATAGTTGACCGTCCAAATCGAGTTTGCACTCACGATGAACATGAGTTGCCTCAATGGGCTTACCATCTGCTAACTCTATAGAATGTTTAGAACCAAGGGGTATTGGGCTGATCCTAAGAGTTTGTTGGATCAGTATTGCTCTTTAGTATGAACTTGCTAGTGAACACTTAGGTGTTTAGCAAGTTCTTGATAAGTGTTAGCACAGCGGAATGTTATGAGTTTAAAGCTACACATATCAACAGGAGTTATAACTTCCCCTGGATTGAGAAACTAATAAATGATAAGTATTTATTGAGAATCTAAGTATTGAATGAGAATGAAACACTTAGACAGATTCTCAATAACTATGAAATGGAAATAACAATAATCTGCTTTGAAGGATTTCTGTATTAAAATCAATGTCTAAAACAGAGGGATGAACCCTTCTATTTATAGACTTTACAAATACATGAACCTTGCCAAAATGCAAGTTCAGAAACAAGTTGCAACAAGTTGCAGTCTTGGAACTTGTACATAAAGTAAAAGTAATACTAAACTAATAAACTACTGATACAAAAAGGCGGTGGAAAAGATCTTCTCATAAGTACTGATGAATGACAAACTACTGATGAGTAGTTTGTCTTCAGTAGTTCTTCAGTAGAAATGTCTGGTTTGAACTTCAGAACTTCTGATGACTTTTCTTCTTCAGTACTTGTGGAATCTCTTCTTCAGCAGTTTGATCTTCCTTCTTCAGCAGATCTATACTTAGAATATTTGACAGAAGTGAATTAGACTAAGGTTTGCAAAAGTGGTTTCACCAATCCTTTTTGTCCTAACAATCTCCCCTGGATTGATGATGCCAAAAACTTACTAATTCCTTATTGTTCTCTTCTGTCCTTCACAATTTTCCATATTCCTTTGAACATGGAATTCTTCAGCTGGTTAAACTGCTCATCAGTGAGAGATCCTTTTTGTGGTTCAAGATGTTGGATTGTAAGCAGGTCTTCAGTTGATAGCTTCATCGGATCATTCATCGACTTATAGGCTCTGCTTGTCTGATCTCTTCTTGTCACTAGTACTGAGTTGTTATGAGTAAAGGACCATCTGATGATAGGTACTTTAGACTTGTCAAAGTCTAAAGTGTAGGGAACCATGGTGGTACCCTGGGATTCTCCTGAGTGTTGGATGTTTTCAACTACAGTGACTCTCAGGTGGGATTCACTTCCTTGTTCTTGTTGCATCACATTAGGTAGTTGAAAGGTTGGTAAATGATGTTCAGTAACTACCTTAGTGTGCAGTTTGTCTTTGATGGTTTTCTGAATTTGATAGGCAAAGGTGGAAGGATCCCTGAATTGTGTGATCAGAGGTTTTTCTTCTATGTCAAAGTCAGAATGGACTACTGTACTTCCTTCTAGTAGTACCATTCTGAAATCAGTCTTCACATTCTCCTCTGATTTCATCTTTTGAGTAGTTGGTCTTCTTTGAACACCAGAAGTTCTAACTACTGAAGTTGGTACTTCAGCAGTTTGAAACTTCTCTGGATTTGCAGCCCTTGCAGCCTTATATTTTCTATAAGTGTCCATTAATCTTTCTTCTTTCCATTTGGACACAGAGGCTTTTGAACCATAACCATTAGCTACTAGTTCTTCTATCATCTGAGCTCTCTTGGCTTTTGCATCTTTACTTGTTGCAAGTTTGTCTGCAATAAGTTGAGCTCTTCTTGTCAGCTCTTCCATGGAGAGTCTCTTTAATGTGTGGGCTTTGATCTTGTTGTTCTTAGTAATATAAGACATCAGTTGATGTCTTTTATCTTCCTCAGCAATTCTGTCTAGGCTAGCCTGCCTTTGAAGTTCAGCTTCATAAGCCTGTAGCTTTTCATCCAGGCTTAAGTCTAAGTCATCCCTTTCTTCCAGAGTTTTCCAAATCTGATCTTCCTTGGCTTTCTTCTGAGCTGCCACTAAACTCTTCTCAAGAAGTTCTGCTGATTGAGAGATTGGAGAAGGGTTTAGTACAGTCATTGTGGTAACTGTTGTAATAGGCCTAGGAGGAACAGGAGTTGGTTGAATAGTTCAGTTGATCTGGAAGGCTCTTGTTCAGCAGTTTGAGTGTTGGAAGTGTTAACATCTGATGGGTTGACAACTACTGAAGGATTGTCTTCAGTACTTTCTGATTCTTCATCAGAACTTTGTCCATCAGAGGTTTCTTCATTGTGCCCTTGGGATTCATCAGACTTTTCAGCATCTTCTACTTCTTGAATAAAGACACCAAATTGTTGGGCCAGTTTTTCTTTTCTGGCTTGGTTTCTTTGATCTCTTTCTAGGATAGCCACTCTTGCCTTTTTCCTGGCTTCAAGTGACTCCATAGGTTCCTTAGTTTTCTCCCCCTTTTTGGCTTCATCAGGCTTTGATGTTGAAGGATGGGAGAACTGACCTGTAAGATTAGCAATCTGTTTGCTGTTGAAGTCAATCTTGTTGGACAGATCGTTCATCTTTGTCTGTATCACCCCAAATTGGTTTTTTATGGACAGCTCCATGTTAGCTGTGTATGTTTGGAAGTGATTTTTGATGAGGGTTGTAACATCGCGAATTTCCCCTAATTTTTTTTGATAAAAAGAATGTATTGTTTTAAACAATATATGTTTTAAATACCTTAAACTAATAATTATTTGTATCTCGACACTTTTGTACGTTTTAAAAATATTTCGAGTCACTTTCGGGCTTATATAATCATATTATGAATTTAGAATAATATAGTTTTAGGGAAATAATTGCCAAAAAAAAAAAGATTTGTGTGGACCGGGACTCGAACCCGCGTCCACAGCCAACCAACACACAGTGACAACCAACTGAGCCAACTATCATCTTGTGTAGTATTTCAGAAGAAAATAAACTTAACACATTCCTTAAATTGATTAGTCAAAGTCTTAGTCAAACAGTCAAAGTCTTAGTCAAATAGTCAATTTATCATAAAACCTTACTTTATGGTGTTGACCAATTTTAATGGCTAATTGAATCCAAAACTAGTATAAAAACCCACCTATGACCCATTATACTTTGCACCTCTAAATCGATTGTTTCAATCCGATTAAACTTTCCCTCATACCTTTCTTCTATAGTCTATTACTTCTACAATTGATGCTTTGATTATAAGCTCTTGTAATTGGCAAATTGGAAGCTTGATATTCTTTCTTTTTCGTTTTTTTTTATTTCTTCAATTTGGACTAGCTACGTTGTTGAGTCTTTGGGATTCGCCTCGCTTACATTCACAACACTTAGAGGATAATTCACCTTAGCCAATGTGAGTTTTACATAGCCCCTTTTCTATTTATCACCATTTTTGGGGTGAAACATGTTACAACATTCTATATGCAATTCAATCATAAAGTGTCTATGTGTTTTTCTATGTTGCATTATGTCTTAAACATGACTAGGGTAAGCACAATATTCTAGCATAATCATTAACATTGATCAACCGACGGTATACAATGATAGATCTATTGGACTGACAATCCCACCCGGATACGTGCCTCCTACAAAGGTAGCGTGGGTGATTGTTATCGCATAACATAATCGAGTGAACCATGAGCGTATGGGATGTACCACAATATAACAGTCACAAGGGTTGATTATGCACTCGATTTACTTCTAGTATGTTTTCACATATGGACTAGACTTGCCATGACACTTGAATTGTACAAGTTTTATTCAATTATCAAAACCTATGTAATTCTCACCAACTTTTGTTGACCCAAATATTTTCAAACTTAACATGTTTCAGGTTATAGCTTGCTTGAAGATTAGAGTTAATGCTTGAAGATGTATATTTAGATTTAGCATTTTTCATTGGATGTACAAATTCTTTTTAGAACTATTGTATGTAATTCAATTAATTAATTATTGAAATTTATTATTTACCATGAGCTACTGAACAATCATCAATACGTGACATCCCGTTGTTTCCGCCATCGGTTGGGGTGTTACAGATTGGTATCAGAGCCTTGGTTATAGGGAATTAGGTAATTAGAAAAATAATCTAGTCTATAACCATAGGATTATAATCAGTACTTGCTCCTTTTACTTGCAACCCTACTTGTTTCTATTCTCTATCTCCATCCTACTTCTTATCCCTACTTTAGTCCCTACAAGAAGATTGTTCTCCATCACAAGATCTACTCTTAGACTAATAGGACAAATCCTCAGGATTAGCCTGAACCACCTTGAAGATCTCGTCGAAGTTCTAGATTTTAATAACGAACACGTGCAATCTGGAAGGGTGAACGCCTGTATTCTGAGTCTTCTGTCTAGGCTGGCATTGCGCATATATCCCAATCAGACGAGGGACCCGGATGCCTACCTGGGAATTCTCGGGATGAGTGTTCATGTAACATCGCAAAAATTTTCCCTAATTTTTTTCTACGTAAAAAGCCTTAACTTTCTCTTCCAAACTCACAACTTATATACATATATATATATAGGTGTTTATAATAATAATAATAATAATAATAATAGTAATAATAATAATATTAACAAATATATATATATATATATATATTCACACATAGCTAAACAGATTCTGGCCCACTCCCCATTTTTCCTTTTTTTTGAACCCAATCCAGCAGGCCCAACCCAGAAATTCCAGCCCACACCCCCTTGGTCCGGCCCACTCTTCCATTACTTCCCTTTTAGCTGTTCAAAAAGAAACAAAAAAAAGATTGCCTTTGCCGGGTTTCGAACCCGAGTCACAACACACACTCACACACGCGTTATCCATCTGCTCCACACCCTTGTATTGATTTAGTACCAGCAAATAATATATATAACCCCACTTCGCTTCTCCCTTTTCCTTTTCCTTTTTCGCGAACCAGCAGCAGGAACAGATTGAGTTAATTTTTTTTAACCAATCCTTGATTTAACAATCAATCATACAATTTTGGTAAGAACTCGTGATTTCCGGCCTATATTGACTAGGATGCACGTGTATTAATCATCAATTGATATACGATTATACCAAAACCGCGTATGAACTTTAATGTATAGTCAACCTTACCATTTCTTTGATTCTGTAAGCCACACTATAAATTGATCGTCCACAAGCCTTCACAACTCGCTCATACATCTTCCTTAACCTCCAATTTCTCTGAATCATCATCTAAGCTTGTCAATCGTTCGTGGTTTGACTTCAAGTCTTGACCAAACAATCGTGCACGAAACAGACTTGTAAGTATAATATTTTTAGTGGGTTTTGATCTTCGGCATCCACACATCAATAGCCCTAAGGTTAATTGGGTTATTGATGTGTGAATCAAACAATTGCAAAATCTAGGGCTTGTTCTTATTAATTTGGGGAAAAACACGATTTTTATATGTTATATATATTAAATGAACTAAAACAAAACACAACCACTGGTCTGGACCAAGTGGTTGTGTCTGGTGCCTTGTAACCTGGACCACACAAGTTCAATTCCCACCATATGCATTTTTTTTTGGCTTTTAAATTTGAAGGTTTAAATTACACAGTTATTTACTTTAATTATTTAAAATACTTATAAGCCTTCAAAAATTCCCAAAATTTTACATAATGATGTTCATGCCCTGAATATTATTATTCAGATTTTTATATCCAGAAATTTATTTATTTAATATATATAATAAATAAATCAAGTTTATTCTAATTTATTTATAAAATTCTATAAAAATATCAAAACAATTATATAAGTTTCCACAAAATTTATTCTGAGTTTTTATAACATTAAACTTTTCAAAAATGATTTTTATTTCTGAAAAATCATTTATTTAATATTTTTAATCAATTTTTGTTAGTTTTGATCATAATTAAATCATAATAAATCCAATTGTTAATATTTTTGCACCAAAATTTTATACAAACTATTTCTTAATATTTAGAACAGAAATATAAATTTTAAACTAAAAATTCTTTAATTTTTGTATTTTTAATTATTAAAGTTAAGGTTTGACAATTTGTAATAAATAGATTTAATAATCTATTCTAAAGAAAATAATTTTATAAAAATTATTTTTATACTTTAAACACATTATTGTGACCATCTTAAATTTAAATTTCATAAAAAGATTTTTGGTTATTTATTTACTAAATTTCTCTCAATTGGCGAATATTTTTTAATATTAATCAAACAAGCATTTATCCCCAATTCGAAGCCCTAGAAACTTATACATTTGTAGACTTGATAGACTTAGACATGTTTATTACCTTATTATAGGGTGATACTTGACATATTTGGGCAACACACCATTCTATTTATCAACAAATACAACATTTTGCTAAGGTGAGTTTACATAGCCCCTTTTCTATTTATCACCGTTTTTGGGGTGAAACATGTTACAACATCATTTATGCAATTCAATCATCAATGTGTCTATGTGTTTTCTATGTTGCATTATGTCTTGAGCATGATTAGAGTAAGCACCATTCTAGCATAATCATTAACTCCGTACAAGCCGACGGTATACATTGATAGATCTATTGGACTGACAATCCCACCGGATACGTGCCTCCTACAAAGGTAGCGTGGGTGTTTGTTATCGTATAACATATTCAAGTGAACCATGAGCGTATGGGATGTATCATATTATAACAGTCACCAGGGTTGGTTATGCACTCGATTTATTTCTAGTATGTTCTCACATATGGGCTAGATTGACATGACACATGAATTGCACAACATTTTTATTTAATTATCAAAAACCTATGTAATTCTCACCAACTTTTGTTAACCCAAAAATCCTTTTCAACTTAACATGTTTCAGGTTCTAATTGCTTGAAGATTTGAATTGATGCTTGAAGATATGTGTATAGTTTTATTCAATTTGATGTACAAATTCTAGAACAATTGCATGTAATTCATTTAAATCATTTAATGGAATTTATTATTCACCATGAGCTACTGCACAATCATCAATACGTGACATCCTGATGTTTCCGCCATCGGTTGGGGTGTTACAGATTGGTATCAGAGCCATGGTTATAGGGAATTAGGTTATTAGAAAAATAATCTAGTCTATAACCATAGGATTTAACCAGTACTTGCTTCTTTTACTTGCTATTCTCTATCTCCCTCCTACTTCTTATCCCTACTTTCATTCCTACAAGAAGGTTGCTCTCCATCAGTGGATCTACTCTTAGACTAATAGGACAAATTCCTCGGGTTTAACCTGAACCCCCTTGAGATCTCGTCGAAGTTCTATATTTTAATAACGAACACGTGCAATCTGGAAGGGTGAACGCCTGTATTCTGAGTCTTCTGTCTAGGCTGGCATTGCGCATATATCCTAATCAGACGAGGGACCCGGATGCCTACCTGGGAATTCTCGGGATGAGTGTTCACTTATAGGCTAAAGCATGTCTTCATATGTTATTAGAATCTAGAATCTTTGATAAGTCAACGTTTTCGTTTATTCGTTTTAATTAATGAATAAATGATTACATTCTTTATATTACCTCATACACTTCATGCCTCATTAAAAACTTCATTGTGTCCCTTACAGATCATGTCTCCACGTCGCAGCACTCTTCTTAGCAATGGTGACAATCAAGATGAAGTGAATAGCAACGACCACAACACTAACCACATTAATGGGAATGATGCCCAACTAGCTGCGATTATTTACCAACAATTGGCGCAACAAATCACAACTCTGGTTTCTAACTTATTGGCTCAAGACATCCAAATGAATGGGAACGGCAATGGAAATGGCGTTGGGAATAACAGGACCTTAGTTCGGAAAGACAAGAAAACAAGTATTGTGGCCGCATTAACTACCATGAATCAGAAACGTAAGACCAGGGATCCTGATGTAAACCTCACAACCCCAGTTTCTAACAAGAAGCCTTACACAAGAAACTTTCCATTGTGTAACACATGCAATCGACATCATCCCACTGTTTCAGCGTGTCGCTTATGCACTAATTGTGGTAGGTATGGCCATCTGGTCAACACATGTCGCGAGACCCCAAACCCTAATCAACCCACCAACCCTGCTACTTTGGAGGAAGCAAAGCGGTTAGCTGCCACCTTAACAGATAACCATGTAAAGGCAGGAACCCTGACCCGGAAAGGGGATAAGAAAACTGTTGCAAAAGATACTCCCCAACTTGCCGTTGAAATCAAAACTGAGGCCTCAACCAACGGAAAGCGCAAGGCCAGGAATTTTGCAAAAGACACCACTACCCCACCCAACAAGAAACAATACCGCGGGAAACTACCTAAGTGTGACACCTGCCAGTATCACCATCCAACCCAAGTGCCCTGCCGTCAGTGTACCAATTGTCAAAGGTATGGACATCTTGCGGACGCTTGCCGAATTCCTGCTACAAACACCCTTGCTGCTCCAAATAACCCACTTGAGACCCTCCAGCTACTTAACAGCAAACTCTACCATCTGAATGATGTCTATTTTTCTCTTTAATTCCATGTATTGACATTTTATTTTCAAGTAATAAAATTCAAAGTAATATCATAACATCTGTGTGCATGCTTGTCTGAATGTGAACTGATTGCTATATCTATGATCATACTTGCTTACTTGTACGACAGTTAGTTGACTACCAAACAACCTACCTAACGATTGGTAGAGGTCATCATGTCTTTCCAACAGTCGGGAGAGGCCCTACCACCTGCTCAACGACTGGTGGAGACTATCAGACCTGCTCAACAATCGATAGAGTCATAAAAGGACGCAAAACCCTAATGTAAGGTAAATTGGTAATTACGGTCCGGAACGTAATCATGAATTTACAGGTACGTTAAGGTAGTGTGAAATTTTATCAAGGTTTCCAGTAGTCGACCAATTGTAAATTTGGTGTTTTCTTTTAACTTCGGGACGAAGTTTCCAAAAGTAGGGGAGACTGTAACATCGCAAAAATTTTCCCTAATTTTTTCTACGTAAAAAGCCTTAACTTTCTCTTCCAAACTCACAACTTATATACATATATATATATAGGTGTGTATAATAATAATAATAATAATAATAATAGTAATAATAATAATAATAACAAAAATATATATATATATATATATATATATTCACACATAGCTAAACAGATTCTGGCCCACTCCCCATTTTTCCTTTTTTTTTGAACCCAATCCAGCAGGCCCAACCCAGAAATTCCAGCCCACACCCCCTTGGTCCGGCCCACTCTTCCATTACTTCCCTTTTTGCTGTTCAAAAAGAAACAAAAAAAAGATTGCCTTTGCCGGGTTTCAAACCCGAGTCACAACACACACTCACACACGCGTTATCCATCTGCTCCACACCCTTGTATTGATTTAGTACAAGCAAATAATATATATAACCCACTTCGCTTCTCCCTTTTCCTTTTCCTTTTTCGCGAAACAACAGCAGGAGCAGATTGAGTTAATTTTTTTTAACCAATCCCTTGATTTAACAATCAATCATACAATTTTGGTATGAACTCGTGATTTCCGGCCTATATTGACTAGGATGCACGTGTATTAATCATCAATTGATATACGATTATACCAAAAACCGCGTATGAACTTTAATGTATATTCAACCTTACCATTTCTTTGATTCTGTAACCCACACTATAAATTGATCGTCCACAAGCCTTCACAACTCGCTCATACATCTTCCTTAACCTCCAATTTCTCTGAATCATCATCTAAGCTTGTCAATCGTTCGTGGTTTGACTTCAAGTCTTGACCAAACAATCGTGCACGAAACAGACTTGTAAGTATAATATTTTTAGTGGGTTTTGATCTTCGGCATCCACACATCAATAGCCCTAAGGTTAATTGGGTTATTGATGTGTGAATCAAACAATTGCAAAATCTAGGGCTTGTTCTTATTAATTTGGGGAAAAACACGATTTTTATATGTTATATATATTAAATGAACTAAAACAAAACACAACCACTGGTCTGGACCAAGTGGTTGTGTCTGGTGCCTTGTAACCTGGACCACACAGGTTCAATTCCCACCATATGCATTTTTTTTGGCTTTTAAATTTAAAGGTTTAAATTACACAGTTATTTACTTTAATTATTTAAAATACTTATAAGCCTTCAAAAATTCCCAAAATTTTACATAATGATGTTCATGCCCTGAATATTATTATTCAGATTTTTATATCCAGAAATTTATTTATTTAATATATATAATAAATAAATCAAGTTTATTCTAATTTATTTATAAAATTCTATAAAAATATCAAAACAATTATATAACTTTCCACAAAATTTATTCTGAGTTTTTATAACATTAAACTTTTCAAAAATGATTTTTATTTCTGAAAAATCATTTATTTAATATTTTTAATCAATTTTTGTTAGTTTTGATCATAATTAAATCATAATAAATCCAATTTTTAATATTTTTGCACCAAAATTTTATACAAACTATTTCTTAATACTTAGAACAGAAATATAAATTTTAAACTAAAAATTATTTAATTTTTGTATTTTTAATTATTAAAGTTAAGGTTTGACAATTTGTAATAAATAGATTTAATAATCTATTCTAAAGAAAATAATTTTATAAAAATTATTTTTATACTTTAAACACATTATTGTGACCATCTTAAATTTAAATTTCATAAAAAGATTTTTGGTTATTTATTTACTAAATTTCTCTCAATTGGCGAATATTTTTTAATATTAATCAAACAAGCATTTATCCTCAATTCGAAGCCCTAGAAACTTATACATTTGTAGACTTGATAGACTTAGACATGTTTATTACCTTATTATAGGGTGATACTTGACATATTTGGGCAACACACCATTCTATTTATCAACAAATACAACATTTTGCTAAGGTGAGTTTACATAGCCCCTTTTCTATTTATCACCGTTTTTGGGGTGAAACATGTTACAACATCATTTATGCAATTCAATCATCAATGTGTCTATGTGTTTTCTATGTTGCATTATGTCTTGAGCATGATTAGAGTAAGCACCATTCTAGCATAATCATTAACTCCGTACAAGCCGACGGTATACATTGATAGATCTATTGGACTGACAATCCCACCCGGATACGGGCCTCCTACAAAGGTAGCGTGGGTGTTTGTTATCGTATAACATATTCAAGTGAACCATGAGCGTATGGGATGTATCATATTATAACAGTCACCAGGGTTGGTTATGCACTCGATTTATTTCTAGTATGTTCTCACATATGGGCTAGATTGACATGACACATGAATTGCACAACATTTTTATTTAATTATCAAAAACCTATGTAATTCTCACCAACTTTTGTTAACCCAAAAATCCTTTTCAACTTAACATGTTTCAGGTTCTAATTGCTTGAAGATTTGAATTGATGCTTGAAGATATGTGTATAGTTTTATTCAATTTGATGTACAAATTCTAGAACAATTGCATGTAATTCATTTAAATCATTTAATGGAATTTATTATTCACCATGAGCTACTGCACAATCATCAATACGTGACATCCCGATGTTTCCGCCATCGGTTGGGGTGTTACAGTTCACTTATAGGCTAAAGCATGTCTTCACTATGTTATTAGAATCTAGAAGTTTTGATAAGTCAACGTTTTCGTTTATTCGTTTAAATTAATGAATAAATGATTACACTCACTTTCCTTAAACAAAGCTCTAAAATCTCAAAATTTTACAGCTTAAATCAATCTCATTTCATAACCATCTATGGATTTCACAATCACACTTCACCTTACCATCTTAGACACTTTTTAAATATTCAACACCCTACCCAAATCATATTATTTCATTTCTCCACATGTTACTTATTTTTAAAAACTATAACCTCATACCATACCACAAATTAAAGATTTCTAAATCTTGTTGTATTTTCATTACCTAGTAACTTTACAAAGTACATATTTTTGTCAAAAGATGTCCTCGAACTTAAATTCAATTGTTTATATATTGACGTAACAAACAATTTTCTATATAATGCTTTAAACTATTAAAAAATCACTTAATAGAACCCTGATCTTCAGAACCTAATGTCATGTTTGAAATCTCCAACTAACGGGAATATTTTAATCAAAGCCCACTTAGCTTGTACTATTTAACAACTTTTGCTTTATGTATAAAACCAATTTTGAAAATAAGACATTTTTTTTCATAGGAATAATATCTAGTCTCTAAATTCTCCATCGACACTCACTCATTTTCAACTTGTTCAAATTTTTACAATATTTGGCATATACCACAATCATGTTTTCTTATACACTTGATTATAACCTTTGATCCAAACGCCAAAATTTACACTGCTACATAATCTCCTTACTATAAAATAAACTCTTTATAAACTATCTTCACATTCACTATCTCTCACAACCTTGATTCTGCTTCAAGATTTTTCATCATCCTCTCAAGAACTAAATTCATATCCTTCACCTTCTCACACATGAGTTAGTTACCCATGATAACCAAACTATTGAAACTTGATTGTGTGTTGCATCAAACATAATCCTTAGTTATACATGAGGATTCGACTATCTACCATATTTGAACATTTGAAACTAGAATTCATGGAATATAAACTATTTGCTATAGACACACCTAGAGTCATTAACCTTGTCTAGGGCAACTCTATTACAACTCGTATGATATACTTGATACTTGATTGCTTACATGTACATATTATTAATTTGCAATTCATGTGTGTAATAATTGGTGCACTTAATCAAACAACTGATAGAGGATGAAGTACTTGCTCAACAGTTAGTAGAGTACCAAATAACCTACTCAACGATTGGTAGAGGTCATCATGCCTGCTCAACAGTCGGTAGAGGCCCTACAACCTGCTCAACGACTGGTAGAGGCTATCACACCTGCTCAACAATCGGTAGAGGTTCTTACTCACTGACTGGTAGAAGTCTTTTTCCTACTCAACAGTTGGACTCATTTTTGGATAAATTGTAAACGATTCAATCACAAGGTTATTTTGCATTACTTACATGTGTGTTTAGAGTCATAGAAGGACACAAAACGCTAATGTAAGGTAAATTGGTGATTGCGGTCCGGAACGTAATCATGAATTTACAGGTACGTTAAGGTAGTGTGAAATTCTAATAAGGTTTTAGTAGTTCATTTGGTTTTCATATAGCCAATCAATTCATGCATTTCTTATAAGATTCCTAAAACATAAGTTTAGTATTTTGCTAGATTCTTATGCTTCTTGCTACTTCAGACGAACCTAATCCAATCCTTAAAACTCACATCTCAAACCTCTTATCCAAATTATTCGAAACAAATTATTCTATTACCTATAAATTCATGTCGTGCCTTAACCCAAACCACAGCTGCCTTAATTTCTACCTAATCAACCTCAAACCTGTGTTTTAATAACTTCGGGACGAAGTTTCCAAAAGTAGGGGAGACTGTAACATCGCGAATTTCCCCTAAATTTTTTTTATAAAAAGAATGTATTGTTTTAAACAATATATGTTTTAAATACCTTAAACTAATAATTATTTGTATCTCGACACTTTTGTACGTTTTAAAAATATTTTGAGTCACTTTCGGGCTTATATAATCATATTATGAATTTAGAATAATATAGTTTTAGGGAAATAATTGCCAAAAAAAAAAAAAGATTTGTGTGGACCGGGACTCGAACCCACGTCCACAGCCAACCAACACACAGTGACAACCAACTGAGCCAACTATCATCTTGTGTAGTATTTCAGAAGAAAATAAACTTAACACATTCCTTAAATTGATTAGTCAAAGTCTTAGTCAAATAGTCAATTCATCATAAAACCTTACTTTATGGTGTTGACCAATTTTAATGGCTAATTGAATCCAAAACTAGTATAAAAACCCACCTATGACCCATTATACTTTGCACCTCTAAATCGATTGTTTCAATCTGATTAAACTTTCCCTCATACCTTTCTTCTATAGTCTATTACTTCTACAATTGAAGCTTTGATTATAAGCTCTTGTAATTGGCGAATTGGAAGCTTGATATTCTTTCTTTTTCGTTTTTATTTCTTCAATTTGGACTAGCTACGTTGTTGAGTCTTTGGGATTCGCCTCGCATACATTCACAACACTTAGAGGATAACTCACCTTAGCCAATGTGAGTTTTACATAGCCCCTTTTCTATTTATCACCATTTTTGGGATGAAACATGTTACAACATTCTATATGCAATTCAATCATAAAGTGTCTATGTGTTTTTCTATGTTGCATTATGTCTTAAACATGACTAGGGTAAGCACAATATTCTAGCATAATCATTAACATTGATCAACCGACGGTATACAATGATAGATCTATTGGTCTGACAATCCCACACGGATACGTGCCTCCTACAAAGGTAGCGTGGGTGATTGTTATCGCATAACATAATCGAGTGAACCATGAGCGTATGGGATGTACCACAATATAACAGTCACAAGGGTTGATTATGCACTCGATTTACTTCTAGTATGTTTTCACATATGGACTAGACTTGCCATGACACTTGAATTGTACAAGTTTTATTCAATTATCAAAACCTATGTAATTCTCACCAACTTTTGTTGACCCAAAATATTTTCAAACTTAACATGTTTCAGGTTATAGCTTGCTTGAAGATTAGAGTTAATGCTTGAAGATGTATATTTAGATTTAGCATTTTCATTGGATTTACAAATTCTTTTTAGAACTATTGTATGTAATTCAATTAATTAATTATTGAAATTTATTATTTACCATGAGCTACTGAACAATCATCAATACGTGACATCCCGTTGTTTCCGCCATCGGTTGGGGTGTTACAAGGGTGTTCATCATATGGTATAAGGGACCATCTGGGTTACATAGCTGGTTCATGTCTATGCTTGATTGCCGAGGGAATTGGGTAGGCATTTGTAGTGAGGGGTGTGTTTTGGGTTGATCTTCTTGTTGTACAGCAGATGCCACTCTAGGGGAATCAGGGATTAAGTGGACTTTAACCTGATCTGGTGTGACTAGCTTCTTGAGCATAGATACACCAGGTGCAGGACCTTCACTTGTAGCCGTCAATTCAGTAGTTTGGTGTTTTGAAACATCAACTAAGTCAATGGAATCATCTGAATCCCTGATTACATCCTCAATGAGGACTGTATCAGTTACATCATGAGCTGAGCCCAACTCAGTTGTCTCATGTACCTCTTTTTCTTGGTTCAGAGGATTTCCTACCTCAGGCATTAAGCCTTCATCAGTAGTTGCCACAGTTGAGGTCTTAGCTATGTTGCTTCTTTCCTCAGATCCACCACTGGGTGGTAAATGAGTAGTAGCAGCCTCAAAAGTACCAAGAGTTTCTAAGTTTGGGCTTAGAGACCCTGGTTCATCCTCATCTCTTTGGTTAGGGCTTTGAGTGTCCACATCCATGTCAAATTCTGAGGCTGTGTCCCCTGTTTGATGTGGTTGTTGGGGACTGACATGTGTAGATGGGACTTTCTCTTTTAGCCCAGAGAGAAGTTTGGCTATTTCAAAATCAGGTTCAGAAAGTTGGGGTGCTGGTTCAGTAGTTTGGGCAGTGGGTTCAGCAGTTTCAAAAGAAGCATCAATAGGAATGGTTTTCTTAAGTCTTTTTCTTTTGAAAAGAATTGTGATTGGTGCTCTTGGTGGGGTTTGAGATGGATGAGACTGGGAGGATGTTTCAGTCACATCTTTAAGAAGTGCAGATTGCACAATAGTTTGTTCAGGCATCTCAACCTCCTGAACAGCTTTTCTTTTTGGTTTGGTGGGTTTTTGTTTTTGTACCTTGGGTTTCTTGGCCTTTGGGGGTGTAGGTTTGGAAGATGAGGGTTCCATGGGGACTGGTTCCCGTTCCCCTTGGTCATCTTCTGGCCAGGCAGCCTGTTTGTTGTACCTAGAGTATGCTTGTGAGGTTAAGGGTTTCAAATTTTCATTTTTACCAACAAGCACCTCATCACCCAGTTCTTTGATTATGCATTGCATAATGAACCTTGGGTATAACAAAAACTTCTTTTTAGTGTTATTATGATGTAACACCAACTCATTAAAGAAAAGTTTTGATGCCCTGAAATTTGTTTCATTCACAATGGAATGAAAAATTGGTTGAAAGGTTGAGGGCATCTGGTCATAAGACCCTGTTTTAGGACTTAAACACATAATTATATAATGAAACAAAAGTTTGTATTTTGGTTCAAAATACTTTTTACAGATGGTAGCTTGTGAGAGAGTACCTTGATAACCACATTCAGTCATGGTTAGGTGGATTGCAGAGTTTTCAAACTTTTCAGGGGCATTCACATCATTCAACCCCAGTCTGTTTGCAAGTGTGGCCGGTGTGATGGCCATTTGTCTCCCTTTGATTGTTGAGTTGAGAGAGATAACCTCATCGGCCACCATCACTGTCTCAGCGTTAGCCCAGAACTCATTTAGAGTTTCAGGATGTATTGGTGGGTCTATTGTGAGAGCGGTGAAATATTGGGATTTGACGACGAGATCAATGATCTCATCGTATTGGGACCAGCCTTCTTGTTTTTCTATGTAGGCTCTAAGATTGTGTCCCTGTTTAAGAACTAAAGCCATGTGGTTTGTGTGTGTATGAATCGAACAGTGTTTTTGCAGGTTCAGGGTTTGAGAGCTTTCTTGAGAGAGAAGGAGGGAATTTTTGTTTTTTTTGAATGGATAAGTGTTGAAAAAGGTATTTATCAGAAGTTTTAAATCGCCTAGAACTTCTTTATCAGAAGTTTTAAACCGCCTAGGTAAAAACTTCTTTATCAGAAGTTTTAAACCGCCTAGGTCAAACTTCTGATGTGGGAAAAGTCTGATTTGCCCTTTTTTACTAAACTGCTGATGAAGAATTATTGTCATCAGTAGTTCCCACTTTCTCTTCAGTAGTTTTGAACAGCTGATGAGAAATACTTTATAAATACTTTATTCATAACTTCTGAAGGTTGTTTTATCAGAAGTTAATCACTTTTTAGAAAATATCCCCATACTGATGTTTTGTTCATCAGTAGTTTCTCTCTTGTTTGTTTTTCAGAAGTTTTTCAATTTTTGAAAACAGATGTAAGTGAAAAATAAAAAATTTGTGCAGAAAAGTAAAGAGAAACACTTACAAATTTAGCAACCCTAGCATGGATACTAACTTCTGAAATGTTGATGTGTCAAGGGGTTTAGTGAATATGTCAGCTATTTGATTAGCTGTTGCTACATGTTTCACTTCAATCTTGCCTTTTTCATAGCAATCTCTTATGAAATGATACCTGATTTCAATGTGTTTAGTCTTTGAAAACTGAACAGGATTTTGAATGATGCTAATGGCAGATTTGCTGTCTACAAGCAATGGTGTCTTGGTCTCTTTGATTCCATAATCAAGAAGTTGATATTGGAGCCATTGTATCTGTGATGTACAACTTGCAACTGCAATGTATTCAGCTTCAGCAGTTGAAGTTGCAACAGATGTTTGTTTCTTTGATTGCCAGGACACTAGACAGTTTCCCAAGAATTGACAACCACCAGATGTTGATTTTCTTGACATTTTACACCCTGCATAGTCACTATCTGAAAAAGCTGATAACTTGGTATTGCTTGAAGCAGGATACCAAATTCCAAGAGTTGGAGTTCCTTTCAGATATCTGAAGATTCTTTTGACTGCAATGAGGTGTGATTCCCTAGGAGCTGATTGATATCTAGCACAGACACATGTTGAAAACATAATATCTGGTCTAGAAGCAGTTAGATATAAAAGGGAACCTATCATACATCTATACATGGTTTGATCAACCTGTTTTCCTTGATCATCTGGTTCAACTTGTGTGGTTAGTGTCATGGGAGTGGAACATGATTTACAGTCTTGTAAAGAAAATTTGTTTAATAATTCTTTAACATATTTTGATTGATGTATAAAAGTTCCATTTGATTGTTGTTTAATCTGCAGTCCCAGAAAGTACTGCAGTTCTCCCATTGTACTCATCTCAAATTTTGATTGCATGAGTTTCTTAAACTTATCACACAATTTTGTGTTTGTTGAACCAAAAATGATATCATCAACATATATTTGAACAAGTAAGACATGATTTCCAACATGTTTTATAAAAAGAGTTTTATCAATTGCACCTCTTGTGAAGTTATTTTTGAGTAAAAAGGTTGAAAGTGTGTCATACCAGGCTCTTGGAGCCTGTTTGAGCCCATACAGAGCTTTGTCTAGTTTGTACACCCACTCAGGATGAGAAGGATCCTCAAACCCAGGTGGCTGACAAACATACACTTCCTCTTTTATCTTTCCATACAAAAATGCACTCTTAACATCCATTTGATAAACTTTTATTTTGTTGGAAATGGCATAGGCCAGAAATAACCTGATGGCTTCAAGCCTTGCAACTGGAGCAAAGGTTTCATCATAGTCAATTCCTTCTTCTTGAGAGTAACGTTGTACTACCAGTCTTGCCTTGTTCTTTATTATAATACCAGCTTCATCTTGTTTGTTCCTGAAAACCCATCTTGTGCCAATTGGTTGCTTGTTTGGTGGTAAGGGACAGATTTCCCAAACCTGTTGCTTGTTGAATTGAAGCAATTCATCTTGCATTGCTTGCACCCAATTGTTGTCTTTGAGGGCTTCCTGGTACTTCTTTGGTTCCAACTGTGAAATAAATGCTGAGAAGAGACAAAAGTTGGAAAGTTGGTTTCTTGTAAGAACACCTGATGCAATATCACCCATGATTTGATCAAGTGGATGGTCTTTGTCTTCGATCAGTTGTTGTAAACCACTGACAGGTGTTGGTGGCTCATGTTCTTCAAACAAACTACTGAGGTCTATTATATCTGGTTCAGCAGTTTCATTGTCTTCAGTAGTTGCAGGTGCTGAAGCAGATGTTTGAGTTTGTTCCTCAGTATTTGTTGAATCAGAAGTTTGTGAAACTTCTGATGGTTTTGAAGTTGACTTAATGACTGTTTGAGGAGTCCAGGGTGCTGGATCCTCATCATCAAACCTTTGATCACCATAATAAGTAGGTTTGGATGAAGTGACAGTCTTTTCAGGTCCAAAATGGAAGTTGTCAAGGTCAAAAAGTTCAGCAGGATGTGCTGGAATGAGAGTGTGTTTTGACTCATTGAACTTGACATTCAGTGTTTCTTCTACTATCCTGGTTCTTGAGTTAAAAACCTTGTAGGCTTTTCTAGTTGAAGAATAACCAAGAAAGTAACCTGAATCAACTTTGGCAGCAAACTTTGAAATAGATTCCTTAATGTTCAAGATGAAAAATTGACACCCAAAAGCCCTGAAAAAGGAGATAAGGGGCTTCATGCCATGAAGAACTTCATAGGCAGTCTTTGAATGTCTCTTGACAATAAGGACTCTATTTTGAACATAACATGATGTGTTAACTGCTTCTGCCCAAAAGTATAATGGTAGGCCAGAATCAGCTAACATTGTTCTTGCTCCTTCTATTAAAGTTCTGTTCTTCCTTTCTACCACACCATTTTGTTCATGAGTTCTGGGAACACTGAATTGTCTAATAATCCCTTTAGACAAACAGAATTCATCCAGAGTTTTGTTCCTGAACTCTGTCCCATTATCACTTCTAATGGTTTTGATAGGTAGAGAGTATTGCTTCTCTACTTGTAGAATGAAGAACTTGATGATTTCAGCAGCCTCATCCTTGGAAAATAAGAAGAATACCCATGTAAATCTTGAGTAGTCATCAATGATGACTAAGCAGTACTTCTTCTTACCAAGGCTCATGATTTTTACAGGCCCAAATAAGTCCGTATGGAGTAGTTGAAGACATGCAGTTGTTTTTGATTCTTCAATAGACTTATAGGAGGACTTATGCTGTTTTCCCTTTAAATAGGATACACAGTGTTCTTGACACTGGTATACTTTTAAGGGTAGACCTCTGACCAAGCCCATTTTTGTGACTTTATTTATGGTTTTAAAGTTCACATGGCCAAGTCTCCTGTGCCAGAGATCAGTTTCTGAAGTTGATGCCTTTGTGAAGAAACAGGCAGTGTTGTTCAGTACTTTGTCTTTTTCAATGTCCACTGCATAGACATTGCCACATCTTTTGGCTATTAACAAAGTGTGATCTTCAATGATCTTCTCTATCAACTTCTGGCCTTCTGGTGATATGATCTTGCATGCTGTCTTTGTGAAAAAGGAAGAATATCCTTTATCACACATTTGTGACACACTCAGCAAGTTGTACTCAAGGTTTTCAACCAGATTGACCTTTTCAAACTGTATTTTGCTAGAGGAGACATTGCCATGTCCTAGCACATATCCCTTAGCATTGTTCCCAAAGGATACAGATCCATCTCTTTGACTGATAAAATTGTTTATCAGGTATCTGCATCCTGTCATGTGCATTGAGCCTCCACTGTCTACATACCAAATGCTATTTAAGCCTCTGGAAACTCTCTGCACAAGATAGCAAATCGGTTAGATTTAGGAACCCAAGCCAGTTTGGCTTTGGGTTTGCTCTTGAGAACATTTACAGTTTGTTCTTGACCAAGTTGAGAAATCCATGTCTTTTTGGCAATGGATTTTTCATTAAGAGCAATGGTTTGCTCTTGAGAACATTTACAGTTTGTTCTTGACCATTTACAGTTTGTTCTTGACCAAGTTGAGAAATCCATGTCTTTTTGGCAATGGATTTTTCATTAAGAGCAATGGTGGTATCCTTTTGAGGACCACCATCAACTTTGGTCATCAGTAGTTGTACCAAGTTTATGAGATCTTTAATCTCAGCAGTTTGTGAAACTGCTGATGATTCAGGTCTAACTACTGAAAGAGAATTTTAAGAAAAAGATCTTTGTTGATATTTTGTCTTTTTCTGAGAAAAGGTGTTTACTGGTTGTTGTTTCCTGGGAGAAAAAGTTTTTACAAAATCATTTTTGATTTGTTTTCCCACAACCAGTTGTTGATTTTTCTTGTTGAACTGAATACCTTTTCTATATCTGCAAAATTTTGTCTTGTGGTTGAACAGACCACAGATTTCACATTCTTTTGTCTTTTCTTTCAAAGACAAGTTTCTGACTGTATTGATTGGTTTTAGGTCATCAGTAGTTTTCAGGTTCTCAACTCCTGATGTAGTTGAAACTACTGATGGCTTAAAGTCAGAATTAAGCAGTACTTCTGAAGAACTTTCTTTGTGTGTTTTTAGAAAGTTCTCATGGAAAGATGTGCATTCTTCCTCTTCAGATGTTTCACCTGAAACAATTTTTCTCCCATCTTCAGTAGTTTTGGGGGAAAAATCTGTTGGTGTTTCAGTGTGATTGTACCCTATGCCAAACCTAACATTTGAAGCACTTTGTTTGTTTAGCAATAATTGGTACCCCTTACAAGATTCAACCCATTTTTCACATGTGACCTTGGTGTCAGCAAGCTCTTGTCTGAAATTTCCTAGGTCATTTATCATGATTTTAAGTTGTGCTTGGGTTTCAATAGCAGTGTTAGTTAATTTAGAAACTTCTTTTGTTTTTGCAGAAAGTTTTCTTTCTAAATCACATTTCATTTGAGTGAATTTTCTCTCAAAGTCATTTGCTTTTCCTTGTAAGTGCACATTAGTCTCTCTTATGAGAGCAAAAGATTCTTTGCAAGAATTTGAACACAGTTTTGTCAAAGATTCTTTTGATACCTGTGACAAGGCAGATTTTGAGGTGCATCCCTCAAATGCCATTAAGGCAAAGTTCTTTCTGCCATTGTCAGGCTCTCCCCAGTTGATGTCAAACATATTGTTGTCTGCATCAGGATTACACTCTGTTGTGTCAAAAGGAAGACTGCTCCAGTCAACATACCTTGAAGTAAATAAACTTTGTTGAGAGGGTTGCTGAGGCTGTGGAGGTTGTTGAGCAGCTGGAAAGGGAGGGATTGATTGTTGGCTCTGCATCTGTTGAGCAGGAATCTGTACATATTGTACTTGTGGCACATATTGGTGTTGTGGAGCTTGTGCCTGTACAAAATGTGCACCCCCTTGTGTTCCATTATTCCTGTTATAATTGGGGTTAAAATTGTTTCCAGACTGAGATTGGTTAAAGCCAGAGCTTCTAAACTCTCTAGCAAAGTGTCCCAACTTTTGACACTTGTGACATCTAAGTTTAGATTTGTCAAAACCAATATTTGTTGAACTGTTGAGTCCTGGAAACTTCTTTCCCGACCTTTTGTAAAATTTATTTGTTTTTAAACTTAACATGGCTAGTTGGTGCAAAATATCCATTTCTTCTAAGTCATCACTGCTGAAATTATTTAAATCATCCATGATAAAACACATGTTATCAGCAGTTTGACCAAAATCATTATTGTCATAACCTGGGAATGATCTTTCAGATGAGATCCCAGCAGTTATGTCAATATGATCAAAAGATCCAAAACTATTTGAACAAGTTGGTGAGTCTTGTCCCAATAGTGCTGTACTACCTGGTAGATAGTCTTCAGCAGTTTTGCCAGAACTTTGTAACTTTTTCTTTTGATCAATTTCTCTTTCAAAAGTAAGTAATCTCCCATGAAGTTTTGTAAGAGTGAGGGAGCTAAAGTCTGGTGAAGATCTTAAGACTATAGAGTATGTTTCCTATTTTTCAGGTAAAGACCTTAAAAATCTATGAAGCATAGATACAATTGTGTAGGTCTGACCATTTAGTTTTAGCTCAGATATTAATGAGGAGAATCTTTCAAATTGTTGTGTTAAAGTTTCCCCATTAATGTGAGCAAAAGTTTCATATTGTTGAGCCAGGATTTCTCTGGTGTTAGCAATCACCTCTTCAGTTCCTCCAAACTGTTCTTTGAGGCAGTCCCAAAGCTCTTTGGCACTATCACAATGTAATAGGCCAGAGTAGATTTCATTTGGGAGTGCCATTGCCAACATAGAGAAAGCTTTAGCATCAAGCTCAAGTTTTAGGAAATCATCATCTGTATAGTCTTTTGGGTCTTTTGGAATCTCTTCTTTAGTTTCAAGATTAATATTTACTGGTTTATGAGGATCATATATCACAGATTTCCAGCAACCTGTGTTGGTCTGTGATAAAGTATTTGCCATTCTCCTTTGCCAGATGTTATATTCATTTCTTACTAGCATAGCAGGTTTATTGGCAGAACCAGTATTATGAGGATCCATTTTAAAGAGTATTGATTTGTCAAAATATCTCTTAAAGTGATGGATGTTGATAAAAGTGAGCTTATAATCCTTTATTGAATATCAAGAAGAGCCTGTGTCTGATTCTCAATGTGTTAGATTGATATGTGATCAGATAAACCAGTGCTCTGATACCAATTGTTGGATCAGTATTGCTCTTTAGTATGAACTTGCTAGTGAACACTTAGGTGTTTAGCAAGTTCTTGATCAGTGTTAGCACAGCGGAATGTTATGAGTTTAAAGCTACACTTATCAACAGGAGTTATAACTCCCCCTGGATTGAGAAACTAATAAATGGTAAGTATTTATTGAGAATCTAAGTATTGAATGAGAATGAAACACTTAGACAGATTCTCAATAACTATGAAATGGAAATAACAATAATCTGCTTTGAAGGATTTCTGTATTAAAATCAATGTCTAAAACAGAGGGATGAACCCTTCTATTTATAGACTTTACAAATACATGAACCTTGCCAAAAAGCAAGTTCAGAAACAAGTTGCAACAAGTTGCAGTCTTGGAACTTGTACATAAAGTAAAAGTAATACTAAACTAATAAACTTCTGATACAAAAAGGCGGTGGAAAAGATCTTCTCATAAGTACTGATGAATGACAAACTACTGATGAGTAGTTTGTCTTCAGTAGTTCTTCAGTAGAAATGTCTGGTTTGAACTTCAGAACTTCTGATGACTTTTCTTCTTCAGTACTTGTGGAATCTCTTTTTCAGCAGTTTGATCTTCCTTCTTCAGCAGTTCTATACTTAGAATATTTTGACAGAAGTGAATTAGACTAAGGTTTGCAAAAGTGGTTTCACCAATCCTTTTTGTCCTAACAGAGTTTATTAAGTTCTAAGGACACAAAACTATAATCCGCACCAGTATCATATAAAACAGAAGCAAGGTTGTGGTTTAAGGAACACGTACCCGTCACCACATTGATGTCATTCATGGCTTCTCCTGAACCCATCACAAACACTCTCCCCCGAGCACCATTGTTGTTGTTTCTAACGTTGGTGGCATTAGTGTTATTCACAGTGTTGCTGCCACTGTTGTTGTTGTTATTGCCCCCATTACATTGTTGCCACCATTCTTGTTCAGTTGTGGGCAATCCCTCTTCAATTGATTTTCACTCCCACACCGGTAACATCCCTTACCATTCCTCTGTTGCTGACCCTGCTGGTTTCCCTGTAGATTAACCCTACAATCCTTCAACACATGCTCCATCCTACCGCAACGGTCACACTTGCCCTTATTACACGGCCCAAAATGATGATAGTTGCACTTGGTGCATTTAGGGCGATTCCCCTGATAACCACTCTGATTCTGGTTCTTGTTGTTATCAGGCCTCTTGTTCTGCAGCTACTGGTGGTTGTTGCTGTTGCTGTTACCTGAGAACTAACCAGACACATTTTCCCATTTTCTCTTATTATCCCTAGTGGAAGATGACAAAGCACAATGTGGGGGTAAGAGTCCTTCTTTTACCTTCTGGTTCGTCAGCTTATGAGCTAAGCAGATGATCTACGGGATGTTGTCCAAGTTAACTATCGTAACCATGCCCTTAATCTAAGGAGCCAATCCCTTGATATACAGCTCAATGTGCTTATAGGGAGGATTAGACTGGTTATGGCACATAGTAACAAGTTCATGTGACCGAGCAGTGTATTTCTCAATCTCCAACCCAACCATCTTCAGCGTGAAGCATTTAGTCTCTAGTTTCTGTATCTCATCATGAGAACAGTATTCTTCTTTCATCAGTTCTTTAAAATAAGCCAATGGAGTAGCATTATGTATGTCTACCCCTAACATCTGAACCTATGCATTCCATCAGGTTAGTTCTGCACCCTCAAGGGTACCAGTAGCAAACATAACCCTATCAGCCTGGGGACAATTGCACATAGCAAAACATGACTCGATCTTATCAAACTACCTAAGCAAACTGACTACTCCCTCAGGTCCTCCAAAAGTGTGTGGCTTGCAATCCATGAATGACTTGAAAGTGCTAGCAGGTGGGTTATGAGCAGGATGTCCTAAGCACAAAGATTAGAGAATACGAGTGAGATAAGAAGGTAATGATGAGCGTTTAGAAAGAGATAGACTAGGTTGAAAGAGTGGTTACCAGCTTGAAAAGCTGTGAGGGCCTCAACCACCATGTCGTTGATTAGCACGTTCAACTTTGTGTGAGTCATGTTAATGTTTCCTCGACCATGTCCTCTCCTGCCATTGAAATTCTACATTTACATTATACCCATGCGAAAAACAAAAATATGCTCAACATATAATCGTTAACACACAATATAAGCAAACTAGAATATAGAATAGGTTTCAAACATAAGATAATATAATGTCTATAAAGTATCATCTCCAATAAATATAATTAATCCAAGAATCCACCAAATTCGATTCAAAACAACTACCCGAGTTTGATATACATAAAGAAAATAAGGTAAGAAATAGATCTAAATGAATAATAATTAATCATCATCGTGGTCCATGGTCGTGCAAGAACCCTCGTCCTCGCTCTCTTCAGCCCCTATGGGTTTAAACTCTTCCTCAACTTCCTCCTCAAATTTATCCTCATGCATCCTGATCTTCTCCTCGACTGGCTCTTCCTCAGGATCTTCTCTTGGTTCTTCTTCACCATGTGCTAAGGCTTCCAAAAGCCTATTGCGTCTAGTGTTCAACTTCTGTCTAGTGATATCCAACTCCTTTCGAGTGTCAGTCGTCCTCTGCCTAGCGACAGCCAACTCAGTCATCAAATGTCCAATCTGTTTCCCCATATGATGCAAACGCTCATCTATCCACTACTTAAATTGTTGAATGGCAGAGTAAGCATTGCCCAGCTCAAAATGGACATGCTTTACAACACCTGCCAATGATCTTTCCCATGAATCCCGAATATGTGGTACCCTGTCTGGCACCCTATTTCCCCTTACCCATGCATGCAAGAAATTGGGATACCAAGCCCAATGGTTAGTGTCCAAATACAGGTCCAGTGCTGGAATTGGAGGTTCCTCCTCAGTTTCTGATTCTTCCCTCCTGTATTCATGGTGTGGTGACCTCTCAAGTCCCTTACCGTTACCATGTACAGAATAAGAGTTATGAGAAGAAGACGACATGTTTTCCTGCAACATGCTAGGTATGTACAGATATCCAAAAATCTCAAATGTGTACTAAGGTAGTGAGTGTAACTAATTCAATGCTTATGCTATGATGATTATAAACTAGAATGCAATCTTCTAGTTCACTATAATCAGTGTCTCTAATACCAATCTATCACACCCTCAAATTCCACTGTGGGGTTTATACCGCGAGGCGCGTGACATACCAGGATCCCCATAGCCATAAGTTTTAAGAACAACTCCAAATGCCCAAATCATTTAGTTGGTTTTCAAAAATATAGTTTTGCGTTTAATTTAAATCATTAGGAAGTTGTAGAAGCGTAAACAATCATAAACCATTTAAATCCATGCGCAAAAAACGCATCCAAAAACCAATGTAACCGTGAGTAAAATAATAGTTAAATAATTTTCAAATGCCCATGACAAAAATGATGCATTCCTACATGCTCCAAGCCTAGAGACCTGCAAAAGCATGCTAGCGTGTGTCAACATAAAGTCGGTGAGTTCAAAATTTAAGTAAGCCAAAAGTAAAGTTCCAAAAGAATAATCAACCAGCAGTTTTAATGCATGCCAGTGGTAGCTAACCCACACATTATAACTAAACAAAAGTAGTATCGGGAACAAACAGAAGTTAATTTACCTTAGCACTAGTGTCTATCAACACTAGTAAGAAAAGTGGTCAAAAGTTTATTCCCATGACCCAAGCACATCAAGCATGAGGCTGTTGCACAACCTAATAGCACTACTAACTAATACCTTGTTCGTCTCCAGCAATTAACCCGATAAAAGTAAGGACTTTGAAGTGATAGAGTTTTTCAGTTTAGTTAACAAAGGACAAAAAGTTGTGAACTAGCAAAACAACCGATTCACACAAGGAATCAATGTAGTCCCAAAACGGGAACTAAAAAGTTAAGTAATTTCAAACCAGAAATTAAGTTGTCTCAAAACCCGAGACGCGGGCTTTTGAGAAAATGGTAGTTAAACTCACCTAAGGTTGCACTTGAAAGCTAAATCCAATCCAAACAAGTAATAGAGAACCGTTAACGACTCCCTATTATATGTGTCACTATGTGAGTTCATGTGTATACACAACACACAACAAGACTCGTTTGTCTAAGACATCAAATGATGTGAATATATTTAAGTGACACTAATGTTTCTACATGCACAAGTGACCCTACGACCTGTTGGTAAATATTGTGTTTACACATTATCATACACTCCATATACGATCCATACAAGTTTACACATAAGTACAAGTTAGGAACAAGTCAACAAAGTCATCAAATAAGCACTTAGGTACAAATCCGAAAATCTGCGTTTCTGGGGCAGATTATGCGTCATCGAAACGAATTTTGAAAAATACTTATCCAACATATAAAGTCTCAAAATTTTACTGAACATGCCTATATTTCAGTGCCCATGTACTATTTTTATTTCGTGACAAAACCATGTTGAAAATTTATGAAAAATCATTTACCACATCTAGGTTCTGAAAATGATGTTGTTGCAACAGTTTACGAAAAAATTTCTTTAAACTCAAAGATTCATCCAAATGGGATTAATCCACTTGGAAAAGTCATAGAATTCATGTATCTAGCTACTGTCCAAATTCGGGGCTAACTCTTTGTAAAACTCGAGTTATGACCTTTTAAAGTCGATCCAAGTTTCAAGTCCTTAAATTAGATTTGACCTTTGTTTTTATAAATTCACAAAAACATAATACATTATATCGAAATCACACAAATCTATACATTCTAAAACGCTATGACTATAAGTTACATGATAGAACAAAGTAACAAGCAAGACAAATACTTTAAGAGCACGTTACTTGCCATACAAGTTACCTCATACAATTTGTCCACTTTTAAACTTGTTAAGATATACAAAACTTCTACCCTAAGCACACGCAATGGAACCGTAGACAGTCAAGTGAAATCCAATCCACGAAATAATTTGATCTATGGATAGCATCATTGTGGTAAAGGTCGTAATGCTAGAGGAATCATTACCGCATAGAGGGGGAGGTTATAAGCGTCTATACCGTAAAATAGATTTTTGACGGAATGAAAAAGACATATATGGTTGAATTGTAACCATAGAATACGACCCAAATCGAAATGCATACATTTGTCTCATACACTATAGGGATGGTGAGAAGAGGTATATTTTATATCCTAGGGGGGCTATAATTGGAGATACCATTGTTTCTAGTACAGAAGTTCAATATCCACCGGTTTATTAGCTAAATGGCAATTGGTGCATACAATACGCCCAGTCGCTTCTCGTGGATTTTCATAACCCTGCTGTGCAAAAATGGGATATGCATTTGAAATGGATGTACGAGTTATTATATATATCATGAGCGATACGGAAATAGATCGAGTAATATGTTCCTTTATCCATGAAAAATTATTTCTAATGTGCATGGTCCAATCATTGATCCCGAAAATTTCTACAATAAATTGGGCCCGCGATCCCCCGAGGGTGAGCTAACTTCATAGAATTCATGTATCTAGCTACTGTCCAAATTCGGGGTCTAACTCTTTGTAAAACTCGAGTTATGACCTTTTAAAGTCGATCCAAGTTTCAAGTCCTTAAATTAGATTTGACCTTTGTTTTTATAAATTCACAAAAACATAATACATTATATCGAAATCACACAAATCTATACATTCTAAAATGGTAAGACTATAAGTTTCATGATAGAACAAAGTAACAAGCAAAACAAATACTTTAAGACAACGTTACTTGCCATACAAGTTACCTCATACAATTTGTCCACTTTTAAACTTGATAAGATCTCAACATTAACGAACCCTAGATTCATAATATCGCCTAAACAAGATCATAAAAACATAATACATCACATTCATAACATATATCATATATAACTTGCAAGATTTATCATGAATAAAAATCTCTATAAACCCTAGATTAACAATAATCAGAAACATTCAAGTTTCATGCAACATCCATCATAATATCACATTATTATGTTAACCCACCATGTTAATCTGTATAAAAACCCAAGTCTTTTGTTCTTATAACTTCACATCAGATCTGGACAAATATGTTTTGATGTATAAAATCATAATTAAACATAGCAAAAAGATAAAACACATGTTGAGTTTGTTATATACCTTAAGCCTTTAATCTTCTTGATCCTAAACCTTCTTTACTTCCAAGGATATTTAGATTATGTTAATGACATAGGGTTGGAGTTAAAATTTTGTAATTAGAGGCTATAGGTCGTAATTAGTGTTGATAACTATAAAATTCTTTTTTCAAACGCTTTTATAAAGAAAAAACCCAGCGTATGGACCGGAACTTGTTGTGGGCCGCGCCAAACTTCACTACAAACAGCCCAAGGCTGTACCTGATCCACGTGCCCTGTCTTTCTTACTATACTTTATTTGTTATTATATTATTGAAGATCCAAAAAGTGGACAAATCTGATATAGGGCATATAACAGGGCCGTGTGAACTGGATCTTGAGTGTTCTGAACCTAAGCTTAAACCTGCATAAGGTGAAAGACCGTTAGGCTCGTTACAAAGAAGGATGGAGGGCCTCTCTGTAACCACCCTCTGGTGTGAGGATAAGTATTTGTTTAGTGAGAGAAAGTAGAGAGAGAAAGTAAGGTTCAGAGTGTAAGCATTTGTGTGTTGATTGTACTTTGATAGGGGTATTTATTGTAACACCCCAACCGATGGCGGAAACATCGGGATGTCACGTATTGATGATTGTTCAGTAGCTCATGGTAAATAATAAATTTCATTATATGATTTAAATAAATTACATACAATTGTTCTACAAGAATTCATACATCAAATTGAATAAAACTATGCACACATCTTCAAGCATTAATTCAAATCTTCAAGCAAGTAGAACCTGAAACATGTTAAGTTGAAAATATTTTGGGTCAACAAAAGTTGGTGAGAATTACATAGGTTTTGATAATCGAATAAAATTGTTGTGCAATTCATGTGTCATGGCAAATCTAGTCCATATGTGAAAACATACTAGAAGTAAATCGAGTGCATAATCAACCCTTGTGACTGTTATAATGTGGTACATCCCATACGCTCATGGTTCACTCGAATATGTTATGCGATAACAAACACCCACGCTACCTTTGTAGGAGGCACGTATCCGGGTGGGATTGTCAGTCCAATAGATCTATCAATGTATACCGTCGGCTGATCAATGTTAATGATTATGATAGAATTGTGCTTACCCTAGTCATGTTCAAGACATAATGCAACATAGAAAAACACATAGACACATTGATGATTGAATTGCATAAATGATGTTGTAATATGTTTCACCCCAAAAACAGTGATAAATAGAAAAGGGGCTATGTAAAACTCACCTTGTTTGTGATAGCGATTTTGTAAAGGATCAACGAGAGTTAACGAAAGCCATGATAATTCGTAAAGCTTGAGTACGCGTCGCAAGTTCCTATAATATTATCGCATTCTCATCACACTTTGGATTGCCACTTAAATGTCTTTGAAATACGATTCCTATGCAGAGATCATAGAAATTGTATATTTAGTTGTTAGCTTCTAATTTATAAATCTTATATTCGAATATATAGGCAATTTAAACCCATATTTCAATGATTGCTTTTGTGTACATAATTTTAGATGCCTTAGCATTATTTGGAAAATGTTTTTGCAATTAATTAGTTTATTGAGGATAATAGTCTGACTAAAAGGAAAAGACCAAACCATACTAAGATGGGAAAATTATAATCAAAGGCAATAAAAGCATGGTCAAAAGTTAATTAATCTATTAACTTATTTTGTTGTTATATACATATATTGACAGTTCTAAAACGAGAATTTTTTTGTTAGGTTAACTCTAAATTGTTAACGTGACTAATCAGATTTATTCAATCCATGCCATGTACCAAAAAAAATATATATGAGCGAATAAAAAATTTCATGCGAGTTATGAATAAGATATGTAAGGTATGGATTTTGGTTGCTCAAAATTTACTCTAAAAACTTTGCACCCGTTTTCTTCTGATACAACGACAAATAGTTAGAGGTGATAACATATTAAAATTTAGTACTTTGGTGTCATGGAAGTTATATAACAAAAGGAGTTTGAACTAACCAAGATGTACCCACACATACACCAACCCAATAGTACTCCAAAATAATTCGTTGTTAAAAAGACCAAATATACACTACTAGATCTACTTACCATTTTACGTGTCATGATACGACCGAGTAACAAAGTAAGGTTTGCCTGAATGGAGAACTGAACGGATGGAGCGAAGGTCCACTCGCAATAGAAAATGAAACCCAAATCGATGTATGCGCGAATGAATACCACACAAGGTGCGAGATGGTGGCAGGGGTATATTAGAGATCCAACAGGTATGGTTGTGGCTGAATGGTGGGGTAGTGGTGGTCGGTGAAGGTGGGTGTTCGAACCGGAGAGTTCGTCTGAAAAAAAATATACGAAACATGGGCTGGGTTTTGCGCTTGTCGGACTTTTGTTATGCCGGAAATGTGCTCCGAACAGAAGGGATGGTCGAGGGGTGTTGGTCAGAAAGTTGTGAGTTGCAATAGTCGAGACGACTTAGGTTGAAGAGGTTGTTGTGATGGTTGTTCGTCGGAGGTGTGATCGGGAAACAGGGCCGGGGCGGAGGAGCAAGGTGTTGGAAGGGGGTGGTTATTTCATGGTATTTTATGAAGGTTATATGATGATGTAGAGAATATGGCACTATAAAAACTTGCATTTACATTAGAATTATTAAGGCTTTTATAAACAAGATTACACTACGTACAAAAGAAAAAGGCTCAAATAAGAGGAGAAGATTGTGGAATTAAAATAGGTGAACATATAATTCTCACTATCCCACATAGTAATAGCCATATTGACAGCCAAAAAGTTGCCTAATATATTTTAAATTAAATTAAAGAAAAGGCATGATTCTTTGTGGTAATGTCTTGTGTTCCCGAATTTACGGTCAATAATTACTTTGTTTCCATGAACTACACTAGTGAGTTCATATTATTTGTTTTCTAACTATATATATATATATATATATATATATATATATAGTTTGCATCACATACGTATATAAATTAATAACTTTCCAAATAAACATTCAAATTTTGCGTCACAAAGCTAATTTAGATAATTTCGAAACATTAATAAATTTTATATTTATATTTTAACGTTGGGTTCTTGTCATTTTATAGATAATTTCCAAAAAAAAAATTGTGAATGTTACATTTATAGTGGTCAGCAAAGTTGTACTTTACTTTGGACACCCTTTGTACTATCCTTCGGAAGCTTTTGACTTCCGAAGGTATGTTGTACTTTTCTTCGGCGGGGATGACATGTTGCGGTCTAGGGTCACTAGCTCGTGTTTAATTGATGAGCCGCGGTATAATTACTTATACCTCTTCATGTCCTCCCAAGTCCTCATGTTATTTGTAACTTGTTTGACTTAGGTATGACCGAAGCACGAGTGCTTTTGCCGCGGTATAATTACTTATACCTCTTCAATTATTTTGTCGTATTCTTGACAAATAACTAGTGTTTTAGATTATCCACGCTTCGCTGCGGGAGCGTGTGTTTCGTTGAAGGTTTGGTGGACATTACAAATAACATTAGGTAACTGTTGTTTCTGTATTCAATAGATTTTATACTGTCACCTTGAGAAAACTATATAAACGAATATAGTATAGGTACTGATATTAAAACAATACTTGCTCAATTCTCTGTGATAAAGAAAAATATTACTAATCTGATACAGAAAGTACCGTTTCAGTACGAGTAGCCGGTACCAAATTATGATACCTAAAACAGAAAAACCAGGCACAGTAAGAATAAAAAGTAGTTTAAAGAAAATTTAAACTTAAAAAGTATGGTACATATAAGCAAATTACAAGCGGTATACGTTAGGAAAAAAATTGGCAAAAAAAAAAAGAACAATATTAAAGTGTCAAATATTATATATGCGATATAATAATACAATAACAATTTAATAAAAAAATAAACAAAAATTATGTTAGTTATATGTTATATAATAAAATAGCAATTAAATAATAAAATGAATATAATATTAAGTTATTGTAGAAGTGTCGTTAAATTTACATATAGATAACTAGCTTTTATCCCGGGAGCGTTACGGGCTCGAAATATCTAATATGATATAATAAAATATCTAATATGACAACATAATTAATGACTTGCCAATACATGATTAATGAATATTATTATTATTAAAGACCATGTACAAAGTTTTTTTTTTTTTTTTTTTTTTTGTGAACTGTGAGAATCAAAGAAGGGTATTTTTTATTTTTCTTCGAATTTTTTTTTCCTATATTGTTAAACATGTATTATAGTTTTGAAATCTAAAGAAAACGAAAAATAAATAAATTTTGGTGTAGAGTAATTACGTAATTACTGTTGTAGAGTAATTACATAATTACTCTAGTGTAAACTAATGTATTTAGTTTAATGACGTAATTACACTAAAAAATTAATTTTTTTTTTTCTATTATTCATCTAGAATGTATGTTTAAGCACATGGAAAAAAAAATTCTAAAAAAATAAAATTTCCCCCCATTTGATTCTCATAGTTCTCACAAAAAAACACTTTGTATTTGATCTTTACACATTATTATTATTATTATTATTATTATTATTATTATTATTATTATTATTATTATTATTATTATTATATATTTTGAACAAATCTCTGCCATAAGTTATCATATTCAAATATAAAAAAAAACGAATCTCTACCTATGAAGTTATGTTTACCGTTTCTTATTCAAATATAAAAAAAAAAAACCCCTAATTAGTGATTTATTAGTAGAGTAAAATATATTTGAAAACGAAACCCTACATAAAATAGTTGTTTTTTTCTCCTTTTTTTATATAGCACTATGGTACTCGTTGAGAAGATAATAAAACGCTCATTAATTTGGTGTAATTTTTTTCTTTAAAAAATCTTGTACATAAAAGATATTAACGTTTAAAATTTATGGGAAAAACATGAGAGATAAAATTTAAATTTTTTTTTAATTTTTTTTCCTAAAATAACTCAATAGCTTTTGTTTTTTAATTGGTCCACATAGGTGTCACATGGGATCCTACATGGCACTCTTAAGGAAGAGAATGGTCTCTTTAAGTACCATGTAGAATATAAGTCTTTGGAATATTTTCATTAAAAAATCTCGTATATAAAAAATATTAACGTTTAAAAGTTATGGGAGAAAATATGAGAGAATTTAATTTTGTTTTTCAAATTCTTTTCTTTTCCTAAAATAACTCAATGGATTTTGTTTTTTAATTGGTCCACATAGGTGCCATATAGGATCCTACGTCACACTCTTAACGAAGAGAATGATTTCTTTAAGTGCACGTATGATATAAGTCTTTAAAATATTAATATATATAGATTCATGTTATTCAATTATAGTTGTTGACAATGTTTTCTTTTGGGTTGACTTAGTCTATGCCAAGATGGCATGACATCATATAAGTTTTTTTATAATAGTATTTATATATATGATAAATAATATATAACAATTAATTTATAAAATATTTAACCAAAATATTTTATAACTAGTTTACAACACCCAGTCCGACTTAGTTGGTTATGAACCCGGTCTAGTATACTCGCGTACGAAAAATAGTTTCGTTTAACTCTAAATAATTTCGTGTAATAGTTAATTTATAAAATATAATAAATCTATTAAATATTTAACATAATATTTTATAACTTATATATGATCCTCAGCCTGTCAAGTGTCGGTTACAAACTCGGTAATGTATTTTCGCGTAATAACATGTAACGCTACATAAGTTCACAAATAAATTCACATAAACACATAATTGCAAATAATATCAAACGAGTCATTCTACAATTATTAGTTTTATCATTTCACTAACGTTCGGGGTTCAAGACTCGTGTATGAGATCCGGTAATTCCCCGAATTACCGTTTATACAGTTATTAGCCTATTAAAGTGTACCCTGTGACTCACTTAACTAACGCTAGTCAAGTAAAATGCTACGAATATATGTATAAGTTAACTAGAGTTTAGTAAGAGTGTTAACCTAAAATTGCGGGGTTTCACATTGCAAGTCTTCGACTGGATGTACACGCCATCATTGTCCTCATATCGTACTATTTCTGGATTTTATCAATAAGATGTGTGGTTATATTAAGCGTAAACTTTAATTCAAGTCTCCGATTAGATGCATACGTCCACTTTGTCTTCATATATTGTGACTACAAAGTTAATCAAAATAAATACTTAAGTCACTAACTTATAGTCATGTGTATTACAACAGGCTAAACAATGAAAATATGCCAGGTAACTAAAGATGATAGCAACATTGTTTGATGATGTGGCCGATAGTTAATTAAAGTCAAAGACAACGTTAACTAATTTGGTATGATCCGATAAGTTACACGTTGATATAAGAATCAGATATGTTCACGAGTAAGTAGGTTATTATTTATTGACATAATAATAGTTTTGAACTCGAGGGACTTAATATTAATTAGATTAATATTAAGGAATATTATGATATTCTACAAGGGGGCTTGATGTAAGATTGTGTTTTATAAAAAGGGGATTAAGGTGAAAACCCGAATTACATCTTTTTATCAAAGCAACCACTCCTCCTCTCCCTCTCTCTTTCTCGGCCGACCCCACCTGGGGCCGCCGCCTCCTTGCCGCCGCGAATAAGCCACCTCCGCCACCTCCTCCTTGCGGGTTGCTGCTTTCGGGTCTCTCATGCTTAGTTGTGAACTTCCTACTAGCGAGGACTAGTTGTAACCCACGTGTTATAATTCTGGCATAGTGATCAAAGGTTGATTACTAAAACCCCTATGGTTGTTTATATTATATATTTGTTTATACGCGTTTAACCTTCAACCTGATTGGCAATATTTATTAATTGGATTAATAAATCCAACATATAATTTATATGCATAAATCGGCCATATATATTATATATATATATATAGGATTTGGTTCAAATGAGAACCTTTTCCCAAATTGAGAACTAGAGAACCATTCTGGGCCACACATTTCTCTAAGGCAAAATTTTTTTTTTTTTTTTTTTTTTTTTTTTTTTTTTTTTTTTTTTTTTGCAAAAATCGCTGCTTTATATGTAAGGAAAATTTTTTTTTATTTTTTTTGTATTTTTTTTTCAGTATACACATGTGTATAATTGCATTATACACATATGTATAATGCTATATACACATATGTATAACTGAAATATACACATATGTATAGCTGAAAAATGCTATATACATATATGTATAATTGCTATATACACATATGTATAATTGTCATATACACATATGTATAAATGAAAAAAAAATTCAAAAAAAATAAATAAAAATTTTTTCCTTGCATAAAAATGTGCGATTAAAGCAAAAAAAAAAAAAAAAAAAAAAAAAATTTTTTTTTTTTTTTTTGCCTTTATATGAAATGTGTGGCTCAGAATGGTTCTCTCAGTTCTCAAATAGGGGTTGGTTCTCTTAGGATCCCTACCCTATATATATATATATATATATATATATATATAGGTCAATTATAAAAATGAAAACCTGCTTGAGTTGAGAAAACCTTCGAAAACCCATGTAAAAAAACATTTTTTTTCTTTGAAAAAAATAACCAATGTAAAATACATGTTTGTAAGCGTTTTGGACCAAAAAAATAAAAAAAGCACCGATGGGATTTTTTTTAAAAAAATAAACAAAGTTGCTAAAAACATAGGTAAATAGCTGAAAACATATGTTTTTTAGCAACATTGTTTATTTTGTTTTTTAAAAAAATTCCATCGGCGCTTTTGTTATTTTTTTGCCCAATATGCTTAAAAACATGTTTTTTACATTGGTTCATGTACAAACCAAACAGTGAAGACCAATTTATCTATTACGATAATGATAGCAGTCTAGTCATTGTTCGGTCAGTATAGGTCAAAATAAACTTCTACTATTCCCGGCCGAGTAAATTTTGTTATTGCTATTCCCTTTTGATAAACTTAGCTTCTTCTCCATTTCCAACTCGTTCTTGAGTTAATTAATTTGAAATTGCAAGGATTTGAGATCAAAGTTAATACACAAAGACAATAAGGGGGAATGGTCATTCAATGCTATTTACCTTAGCACCAACCAATCCTTCTCCGTCACGTCAAAACAGACCCAAAATACCCTAAAACCACCAAAAAATTGACTACACTCTAGAATACTTTGCCTAGATATATCAAATTGATCTTAAAGTTTTAATTGGAGTAAAATTGATTGTTAGTAAAGAAGAACTAACCATCTCATTCTCTCCTCTTGGCAACATGTTGTCGTGCAAATGAAATCTACAATTTTGCCTAGGGGGTGACAACAGTGTTGCCGCGCAAAAAAAGTAACCTACGAAGGGATACCCATGGAGTGCCCCCTCCCCTTAGGGTGAAGATGAGAAGCATTTGGCAAATTTTATAGCCTCATATCCTTACAATCTACTTAGTGAACTTTCTTGTGTTGATATAAATGAATTTAACTCATGTGAACTTTTAACGTTTTTTAGATGTTCCCTTTAAGCTCCTAAAATCATAATATACCAAATCTTAGAGGGTGTTTGGGATTGAGTTTCAAAACAACTTATTGACTTATTGGCTTTTCAAAGAAGCCAATAAATCAATAAGCTGTTTGTGTAACCCAAAAGCACTTTCTGTTTTGACTTTTGGCTTTTGGCTTTAAAGGGTGGAAAAGCTGTTTTTGAGAAGTCAAAATCCTGGCTTTTGGCTTTTGACTTTTGGAAAAAAAAAATTACAAATCTACCACCCATACAACCAATATTCAAAATAAGTTAAGCGAAACACTTAAAAAAAAGACAATCTATTGACTTTTTGACGTTTCTCATCCCAAAAGCTAATCCAAACACTTTTTTTTTAAAACTCCTTTTAAAAAATTCATAAGCCAATAAGCACTTATGACCAAAAACACTTTTACATTTCCAAACTCAATCCCAAACACCCTCTTAGTTATATCATAATCAAACGCTACTTGAAAAAGAACAAAACACCCATAAATATCCTTCCTTTTCGCTATGTCTAGCTATACGTACGTAAGCATAAAGATGGAAAATTGCAATTTCTTCCCTAAAGAAAATCATTTTTACATAGGTCACGGAAATAAAGAATTTATTGAATCAACAAAATTCCTTCAAAAGAATGCTAAAACCCATAATTTTTTAAATCAAACCAAATGATTTAAACAAAAAAATACAAACAATAGAGAACCAACTTGGCCAGCTAGAACGAAGTGGGAAGGTTGAGTTACAATCAACCGTTAAGAGAATTCCGGCTATAGTTCATCGGCTAATAAGCAAATAGTCACATTCGTAGTTCACCACCCAAATCCGACAACTACGTCTCAATTATTGGAACTCAAAATCATCATTGGCTTCCTCAGATACTCCATTTGGTTTTGATCTTCCTCTTCATATTTCTATAGTACTAAGGAACAGAAGTAGATGAAACTCAACAAAACCCCCCAAATAAGTATCAAAGCATGAAGCGAGAGGTGGAACTCACTTCTTCCATAAACGATTGCTGATTTACAGATCTTAAAGGAAGCTTTCACAATTTTGACGCTCAAATCACATATACCGCCACCCTTTTGTTAATAACTTTATTATTACTCAATACAAAAAGCAAACACATTACACAATGAAAAGTGAGAGGATAAGATGAATTGTAAAAGAAACTGAAAAAAAGGTCGTGGCATGTTGTAGCAACATCCAAAAGGCACGATGGTACCATCTGATTGGTCTGTCACTTACCTACAATCCAACCTAACATACCCAACAAAAGTTGTACCTTGTTGCAATACATGGTTGTAAATTACTGTAGTAGTTGTAAATTACTGTAGTACTGTCGCACCGAAATTGTATTTTAATATGTCACACCATCAAATTCCACTTGCGGGGTTTTACCGCGAGGCACGTGACACACCAGGATCCAAGTCAACGATCACAATAAAAAAAACACTAAATGTAATAGATGAAAACCTAAACATTAAGTTTTGGACCATAAAACAACAGCAGAAGGATTTCTTGTTTACAACCAAAAGACATATCGTAGTTTGAAAACATTATTTAACATGCACTAGAACTCTAGACGCCGTGCAAGACTCTGTGCGCTTAGTCTATTGACTGCTACCTTAGCGACCTGAGAAAACATGCCAAAAATGTCAACATATAATGCTGGTGAGTTCACAGGTTTTAAAAAAGAGTTTCCATAAGTTTGAAAATGATCATTTCCGTTAATACTATGTTAAAAGAACGTTAGCTAAACGTTAAGTATTTTTACTACTACGAGTTTGAAACCATTACTGACATGTAACCCAGTGTATGCCCAGAAAGTATGAATCACCGCTATCATCGCTGATCCCGAAAGTTAGAGACAATATGCACCCGCCCGGCTCTAAGCCGTCGAGTGGGGGTTAGTCAAGCCCAATAGATCTATCCACATTTCCCCTATATGTATACCAACTTACTCATGGTTTCCCCCGGGACTTCCTGGTGAAACGCCCGTATAGTAAACAGCGATAACCATATTATAACATGACCTTTAAGAAATGTAAGCATGTAGCATGTTTTTCCCCCGATAGCAAAACAGTAAAAGCGGGGCTGTGACACTCACCTTAGGTTGCGTTACTTGAAAACAGTTAAATCAACGAGCAATGATAGCCCCAAATAGCGGCGACCTATCATGAGACGTAAATAAGTACCCATACTAATAACCCGTAGGTTAACTAGTCTCCGAATGTCCAGACCATAACCATGTACTTTTGAAAACACCTTTGACCGTTAAACCTGTAACACCCCAACCGATGGCGGAAACATCGGGATGTCACGTATTGATGATTGTTTAGTAGCTCATGGTGAATAATAAATTTCATTAAATGATTTAAATAAATTACATACAATTGTTCTACAAGAATTCGTACATCAAAATGAATAATACTATGCACACATCCTCCAGCATTAACTCAAATCTTCAAGCAAGTAGAACCTGAAACATGTTAAGTTTGAAAATATTTTGGGTCAACAAAAGTTGGTGAGAATACATAGGTTTTTGAATATAATTGATAACAATAGTTTGTACAACAATCACAGTTGTATGATGATAGTGTATGAGTCCGACATGTAACAATGCGTCTTTGTACAATCAAACCTTGTGTCGACTGAGGACTAACTCGCAAGTTAGTTAAATGTTGTTACTGTTATCGATCATCCCTGAATTTATGCGGGGGGATGGGTTTGTCAGACCTATAGCGCTATAATCTAAACAGGCGGCTTGATCAATGTTAATGATTGTACTGTGTCTTTTTGTTACAGTCAAATGATAGAATGAGTAAATGATAGTGTAATTGAATCACAAGTTTCAACAATGTAAGAATGAGTAAATGATAGTGTTTAAAATGTTTAAACATGTTTCACCCCAAAATGTAAAATAGAAAAAGGGGCTATGTAAACTCACCTTAGCAAAATGCTATGTCTCGTGAAAATAGAATATGTGTTGCCCAACAATGCCAAGTATTACCCTATAATTAAGGTAATAAATATGTCTAAGTCTTTCTAGTCTACAAATATATTTTCTAGGGTTTCGAATTGGGGATAAGTGTTCGTTTGATTAAATGTATAATAATTAAGAGAAATGTGATAAATAAAAAAAGTCTTTTTGTAAATTTTAAATTAAAGATGGTCACAATATAAAATTTTAATTATGAAAATAATTTTTATAAAATTATTTTCTTAAAAATAGAATATTAAATCTATTTATTTAAAATTGCCAAAATATAACTTTAATATTTAAAAATATTAAAATTAAAGAATTATTAAATTAAAAATTGTATTGCTGTTCCAAATAAATAGAAATAATTTATATAAAATTTTGGTGCAAAAATATTGAAAAATGAATTTATTATGATTTATTTATGATTAAAACTAACAAAAATTGATTAAAAATATTAAATAAATGATTTTTCAGAAATAAAAATCATTTCAGAAAAGTTTAATATTATATAAACTCAGAATAATTTTTGTGGAAATTTATATAATTGTTTTGATATTTTTATAGAATTTTATAAATAAAATAGATTAAACTTGAATTATTTATTATATATATTAAATAAATAATTTTTGGAAAACTAAAAATTGTATGTTAAACTATTCTACAAAAATAACATAAAATAATTTTTTTGTAGAATTTATAAAAGAGTTTTAGTATTTTAAAATGAATTTTAAAATACAAGTAATTATATATAAGCTTTGAATGTTAAAAAAAAATATACTTGTTGATGCTGGGGGTCGAACCCGCGTGGGCCGGCTCTAAAGCACCAGACACAACCACTTGATCTAGATCGGTGGTTGTGTTTGGTTTCTGTTTGTTTAAAACAAATAACCTAGTTCAGTAACATGTTCTTCCCCAATTATCACGATCGTGCCCTAGATTTACAATCAATCAAATTACACAACAATAACCCAATTAATCATAGGGTTATTGTTGTGTGTATGCCGAAGATCAAAACCCATAAAAAATAAAAGACTTACAGAAACGAATCGTGTTCGAATCGTTGGTCAAACAGAAAAGGTCAACTCGAACAAGAATGCTTCAAAAGACGAATTAACACAGAAATTGGAGATGTAGAGAGGGTTATCGGCATCTAGGGACTTTGGAAGAGGGTTCAATTTATAGTAAATAACCTTGCATCGCAGATTAGGAAGGTTTGACCACCCTCATAATAAAAACGCGTAAATAAGCTTAAAATGGAATGCTTTGATTGTGTTTTTCGTGTACAATGCGCGTGATTACTTGTCACGAGTGAATTAGTCAATAGTTTCTATATATAGGTTTAAATCAAAAGTCAATCAAGGCAAAAAAAATGGGGGTTCGGCTGTTACTCAGCAACGAACCAGAGCAGAGGAGGAAAACAGTTCTTTTTGGAAAGTCTTTTATACAATTCGGGTTGGGAAAAAACAAGAATGAGCTGTGGCTCAGTTGGTGTTGGTGTGTGTGTTGTGTTTGGCTCGGCTCCGGTTCGAACCACGGCAGGAGCAACTTTATTATTATTTTTTTTTTTAAACAGAAAGGGGGAAAGGGACTAGTGGGCCGGGTGGTTTGGTGCTTGGGTCGCGTCTGGTGGGCTCAGGAGAGTGTTGGGTTGGGGTTAGTTGTTGGGCTCAGAATTTACAATGGTTGGGGTTGGGCTTTGGGTTATGTATGATTTAGTTATAGTGTTTATTATTATTATTATGATTATTATATATATATATATATATATATATATAAAGTGGTAAAAAAAAATATAAATAAATAACTGAATAAATAATTAAAAGAATACATATGTATATATCAAGTATATAGTGGGTGAAGTGGTGGTTTGATTAATTCAACACTTGGGAAAAATGCGCGATGTTACAGTCTCCCCTACTTTTAGAAACATCGTCCCGAAGTTTATTGAAAACACAGGGTTGAAGGTGATTGGGTAAAAATGAAAATAGTTGTGATTTGGGTTATAGCATGAATAGAATAAACTATCTCGTGTTATGTGTGAGTTGATTTACTAAATGAACTACCAGATAACTAGAGTTACATTTGATTATTTCCAAAACCTTGATAGAATTTCACACTACCTTAACGTACATGTAAATTCATGATTACGTTCCGGACCGCAATCACCAATTTACCTTACATTAAAGTTTTGCGTCCTTCTATGACTCCACCGATTGTTGAGCAGGTTCGATAGCCTCCACCAGTCGTGGAGCAGGTTGTAGGGCCTCTCCCGACTGTTAAAAAGGCATAATGACCTCTACCAATCGTTGAGTAGGTTCGATAGCCTCCACCAGTCGTGGAGCAGGTTGTAGGGCCTCTCCCGACTGTTGAAAAGGCATGATGACCTCTATTAAGTGCAGCAATTATTATACACATAGATTGCAAATTGATAGCATGTTTATGCAAGCAAGTTTATAAGTATATCAAGCACAGTATATGAGTTGTAGTTGTATATATTTAGATAATTAGTTCACATTCAAACAAGCATGCATTCAAGTGTTATGGTTATACCATGTAAATAACTCTCAGACAAAATTTCAATACTAGAATTTATTACTTGAATCAAATAGCGCCAATACATAGAATAAAAGCAACCAATAGTCAAATGGTGAGACTTGCTGTTAGGTAGCTGGAGAGTCTTGATCTCTGTTTAATTTAGGGCATCGGTTACGGAAGTGATTTGGGTCTCCACATTCATAGCACTGACCATAGTTGTATCGATTAGGATTAATAGCCTGAGTAGGGTTGGTGGGTTGATTGGCATCAGGGTTTGGGGTCTCGCGACATGTATTGACTAGATGGCCATACTTACCACAATTGGTGCACAAGCGACACGCTGAAGCAGTGGGATGATGTCGGTTGCATGTGTTACACAATGGATAGTTTCCTATATAGGGTTTCTTGTTAGAAGCTTGTGTAGTGAGGTTGACATCAGGATCCCTGGCCTTACGCTTCTGGTTCTCAGTAGTTACCGCGGCTACAATACTTGCTTTCTTGCCTTTCCGAACTAAGGTCCCGTTCTTTACGTGATTGTCTGTTAAGGCAGCTGCTAAACGCTTGGCCTCTTCAAGGGTAGCAGGGTTCCTTCCCCATACCGTGTCCTGAATCTGCATGGGCAAACCACCGATATACTTCTCGATGGCTACAAGTAGCGGAGTGACCTTATGGGGCAATAACAGACTGAGCTCATGGAAGCGGGTATTATAAGCAAGGTTTTCCCCACTATCCTGAGCAAGGGTGTGGAACTCGTCCTCTAATTTCTTGACCTCGTTACGTTGGCAAAATTCATCTCTCATTATTTCCTTGACTTGATCCCAGGTCATAGTAAGTGCAACTTCAGCTCCTCGGGTGCGCTTTTCCTCATTCCACCAAGTGAGTGCTCGTTTGTGAAGAACACTCATAGCATAACGGACCTTAAAGTTATCGGGACACTCACTGTTAATTAAGGTATTCTCAATACCCTCGAACCATTGTAGAAGACCAGTAGCTCCTTCATCTCCACTGAACTTAGGAGGATTACAGGTATTAAAGTGTTTGAGAGTGCAGGCTGGGAGACCATTTCGATTTCCATTCCCGTTCCATTGTGATTTCCATTGCCGTTTCCATTTCCATTGCCGTTTCGATTCATCTGGATGACTTGAGCCAGTAAGTTAGGAACCAGAGTCGCGATCTGTTGCGCCATTTGTTGGGAAATGATTGCAGCCAGTTGGGCATCAACGCCATTGTTGTTGTTGTTGTTGTTGTTGTTGTTGTTGTTGTTGTTGTTGTGGTTAGTGTTGTGGTTACTACTCCCTTCATCATGATTGTCACCACTGTTAAGGCGAGCGCTGCGACGTGGAGGCATGATCTGTAAGAGACACAATGAAGATTCAATGAGACATGAATGAGGTAATATAAGGAATGTAATCATTTATCCATTTGTTAAAACGAATAAACGAAAACGTTGACTTATCAAAGATTCTAGATTCTAATAACATAGTGAAGACATGCTTTAGCCTATAAGTGAACACTCATCCCGAGAATTCCCAGGTAGGCATCCGGGTCCCTCGTCTGATTGGGATATATGCGCAATGCCAGCCTAGACAGAAAACTCAGAATACAGGCGTTCACCCTTCTAGATTGCACGTGTTCGTTATTAAAATCTAGAATTTTGACGAGATCTCAAGGTGGTTCAGGCTAAACCTGAGAATTTTGTCCTATTAGTCTAAGAGTAGATCCAATGATGGAGAGCAATCTTCTTGCAAGGATTAAAGTAGGGATAAGAAGTAGGAGGAAGATAGAGAATAGGAATAAGTAGAGAAGCAAGCAAGGGAAACAAGTACTGGTTAAGTCCTATGGTTATAGACTAGATTATTTTTCTAATAACCTAATTCCCTATAACCATGGCTCTGATACCAATCTGTAACACCCCAACCGATGGCGGAAACATCGGGATGTCACGTATTGATGATTGTTCAGTAGCTCATGGTGAATAATAAATTTCATTAAATGATTTAAATAAATTACATACAATTGTTCTACAAGAATTCATACATCAAAATGAATAATACTATGCACACATCCTCCAGCATTAACTCAAATCTTCAAGCAAGTAGAACCTGAAACATGTTAAGTTTGAAAATATTTTGGGTCAACAAAAGTTGGTGAAAATACATAGGTTTTTGAATATAATTGATAACAATAGTTTGTACAACAATCACAGTTGTATGATGATAGTGTATGAGTCCGACATGTAACAATGCGTCTTTGTACAATCAAACCTTGTGTCGACTGAGGACTAACTCGCAAGTTAGTTAAATGTTGTTACTGTTATCGATCATCCCTGAATTTATGCGGGGGGATGGGTTTGTCAGACCTATAACGCTATAATCTAAACAGGCGACTTGATCAATGTTAATGATTGTACTGTGTCTTTTTGTTACTGTCACACCCTCAAATTCCACGTGCGGGGTTTTACCGCGAGGCGCGTGACACACCAGGATCTCAGTCAACGATCACAATAAACATACAACAAACATGCATTCAATAATTATATTTAAAAACCAAAAGATCACGCTTTGAGCTGTAAACCAGCAGCGGAAGCATTCTTGTTTACAACCAAAAGACATATCATTGTTTACAAAAACATTGTTTAATATGCTTCAAAATGTTAGACGCTGTGCATGACTCCGTGCGCCTAGTCCGATGACTGCTACCTTAGCGACCTGAGAAAACATGCCAAAAATGTCAACATATAATGCTGGTGAGTTCACAGGTTTTCTTTTATAAAAGAGTTGTCACAAGTTCACAAAGATCATTCCCGTTATACTATGTCATAAGAACGTTAGCTAGACGTTAAGTGATCTCACTACTACGGTTGGGAACCCATTACTGAACATGAACCAATAGACGAGACCAGCCCAGACGACTGGGCTACCGATGCCTCGGTAACCCGATAGGTAGAGACAATATGCACCCGCCCGGCCCCCGGCCGTCGGGTGGGGCTTGTGAGGCCACAATAGATCTATCCACATTTCCCTCGTTGTGCATTCCCGCACATTCATGGTTTCCCCCTGGGACTTTCCATAAAGACCGTATAGTACATAAAGTGCCCATAGTATAACCTGTCCTTTAAATCGTTCGTACAAAGCATGTTTCTCCCCCCGAAAGCCAAACAGTAAAAGTGGGGCTGTGAAACTCACCTCGGTTTACGTTACTTGAAAACAGTTAAGAAGTTAAGCTATGATAGCCCCAAATAGCGGCGACCTATCATAAGATGTGTATAAGTACCTGGACTAATAACCCATGGGTTAACTAGTCCCCGAATGTCCAGACCGTGACCATACGTTTGAAAACACCTTTAACTGTTAAACCGACCGTGCCAGACAAGACCCGACATCCCATTGGTGACCCGACATTCCACGTATTAGATAAGCACAAGACATCATGCAACATATGCGATTAAACACTTAGCACGCGCAATAATTCACCCAGTCTAGCATAATATCCGTTTAACGCATAATTAGGTCCGAATACGTCTTACTAAGTCATTGGGTGCATCCCGGGGTTCCTAGCATGTTCCTAGGTGTCAAATCGTGTTCCGGGATGTCAAAACGCGTTCACGACAGCAGTTCATGCGATTAGGAAGGTCACACGTGAGTAGGCATCAGCCTACAGGCGATTAGAGGCCTAATCGCATGATGTATCAGGCGAGTAGGGCCCAAATCGCCTATAAGTCTGCATAATCGCCCCCAGCTCAGGCGATTAGGATTCCTAATCGCCTGCAGCTGCTGTGTAACGTATTTTCGCGCGTTTAACCCTCCAAATCAGATCCGAAACATGCAACGACACCCAATATCAAACCTAAATCATTTACCAACCCATTTCAAGCAAAAACCCCCGACATATCACTGATCTAGCATGTTCTATGCAATTATTTCCTAAAATGGCAAAGTACTAGGTTTCACCTACCAACCTTATCTTTCCTTAAATGGAAACAATCAGATTTCAACCTCTACCAACATGTAGATCATCAAACTTCTGTTCTAACATCTTCCTAGCATCAATTCTAACAACTTTACATCAACAATCATAGCATAACCATCCTAAATCTTCAAGAACATACAAATGGGTCAAAATATGCATTTTCTTCAAAACACCACAATAATGGCTAAGATTCTAAGACAACCTTCCTAATAACCTCTACATAGCAGAAGTACAATCATATCTTGAAAACATTCATGTTAAAATCACCAAGAAGACCAACATATGCATGTAAACTTCACATATAACAAGCATTAAGGTGTAGACTTTGTTTAGGACTCTTTTGAAAGGTTTTTAAAGACACATTTTGGTAAAACAAGGTCTGGAACTTTGGGGAACTCAAAATAACAACTTTACAAAGGTTAGGGATGAAGAACACACCTTGGATTTTGCTAAAGAAAGGTGTGTAAGCTTGGGGATGGTGATTTTTGTAGCAAAAAGAGTTCCAGAGGTGTTTCAAGGTGTGTGGGTGGTTTGGGAGCAGCTAGGGTTGTTCTAGAGGTGTTTGGGGAGTTAAGGGTTCTATTTATAGGTGTTTTGACCCGGACCCTGCTGTTCACGCGATTAGAAGCCCAGATCAGGCGATTAGGGGCCTAATCGCCTCTTTGTTCACGCGATTAGCCTCCTACTCGCGAGTAGGGACCCTAATCGCCACTGTTCATGCGATTAGGCCTCCTACTCGCCCCACTCCCCTTGTAATCGCTTACTGTTCACGCGATTAGGAGTCCCCCAGGCTCCTAATCGCCTATAAGGTGCTGGAATGGGTTTTTGGCGCGTTAAACACTATTTTAACATATTTAAACACGTATTCACATACCGATAAGTCACATAATGATTTCAAACATATAATGCATGATAACTAACACGTTTACATCCGTTCACCAATTCCCGGGACTCGAGACTCGTGTGTGCGTTAGACCCGACGATTCCACGAATCGCCGATCCTTGTACCCATAGTTATGGACCGACTCCCGATGACCCCGCGGATCATCATAACGACTCCCGATGATTCCCAGAATCATCATACCGACTCAACTGACCCCGTTAAGGACGTAATATGCATGACTCGCTAAGGTAGACTTACTAGTTTAGTCAACGTTACTAACCTGAGTTTGCCGGGTGTCACATCATCCCCCTGTTGAAAGAATTTTCGTCCCGAAAATTGCCCAAGGCCAAAAAGGAAGAGACGAAAGAGAAGAAAAATTTTCCGGTTGCCACATCATCCCCCTGTTGAAAGGAATCTCGACCCGAGATTCATTCAGCTTCAGCAGAGACATGTCTTGATTCGAACGCGCGCTTAGGAAATAAATGGGGATACTTAGCCTTCATTTGATCTTCCCGTTCCCACGTGAACTCCGGTCCACGATCAGAGTTCCAACGGACTTTAACAATGCGGATTTTACTCCGGCGAAGGCTACGGATTTTATAGTCAAGAATTTCAACCGGTTCCTCCACGATACGTAGACGATCATCCACCTTGATCTCTTCGAGAGGAACAACCAAAGATTCATCCGCCAAACACTTCTTCAAATTAGAAACATGGAAGACATTATGAACATTACTGAGCTCAGCCGGCAGATCAAGCCTGTATGCTACCGGTCCAATCCGTTCCAGGATTGCGAACGGTCCCACATACCGAGGATTCAATTTGCCCCGCTTCCCAAAACGTATAACGCCCTTCCATGGGGATACCTTCAATAAAACCCTGTCGCCAACCTCAAACTCCAAAGGCTTGCGACGACGATCGGCATAGCTCTTTTGACGATCCCGAGCTGCTGCCATGCGGTTACGGATTTGTACGATCTTTTCGGAAGTCTCGTACACAAGTTCCGGGCCGGTGAGTTGACTCTCACCCACCTCGGCCCAACAAAGGGGAGACCGGCATTTCCGCCCGTAAAGAGCCTCGAACGGAGCTGCCTTGATGCTAGAATGGTAACTGTTGTTGTAGGAGAATTCCACCAACGGTAGATGACCCTCCCATCCCTTGCCAAAATCGATCACACATGCCCGGAGCATGTCTTCTAGCGTTTGGATTGTCCGCTCACTTTGACCGTCAGTTTGCGGATGATACGCTGTGCTCATGTCTAACTGAGTACCCAGAGCCTTATGCAAAGACTTCCAAAAGTTAGAGGCGAACCGAGGATCACGATCAGAAATAATAGAGACAGTCACCCCGTGCCGAGAGACCACTTCCTTGAGATATAACCGTGCCAAACGCTCGAGACCATCGGTCTCTTTGATAGCGAGGAAGTGCGCAGACTTTGTCAACCTATCGACAATCACCCAGATCATGTCGCAACCACTGGGCGATTTCGGGAGTTTGGTCACAAAGTCCATCGTAATCCGCTCCCACTTCCACTCGGGGATTTCAGGCTGTTGCAGAAGGCCAGATGGCTTTTGATACTCGACCTTGACCTTGGCACAGGTCAAGCACTTGCTTACGTACGAAGCCACGTCCGCCTTCATGTTCGGCCACCAATAAAGTATCTTCAGGTCTTGATACATCTTATCGGAGCCAGGGTGAATAGAGTACCGGGACTTGTGAGCCTCATCAAGAACGAGCTCCCGCAAGCCCCCAAATAAGGGGACCCAAATACGTTCAGCGAAATAGTGTAACCCATCGGACCTAAGCTCAAGGTGGCTATCAGCACCATGCATGGTTTCGGCTTTAAGGTTTTCCTCCTTCAAAGCTTCTTGCTGCGCTGAACGGATTCGATCTGGTAAGCCGGAATGGATGGTGAGCTGAAGAGCTCGAACACGACGAGGTTTAGCCGTTTCCTTCCTGCTCAAGGCGTCTGCGACCACATTCGTCTTGCCAGGATGGTATTTAATAGCGCACTCGTAATCATTGAGAAGCTCGACCCAACGACGCTGTCTTATATTCAACACCTTCTGATCAAAGATATGCTGGAGGCTCTTGTGATCGGTGTAAATAGTGCATTTGGTACCGTACAAGTAATGCCTCCAAATCTTTAAAGCAAAGACCACCGCACCCAACTCCAGATCATGGGTGGGGTAGTTTTTCTCATGAACTTTGAGCTGACGAGAAGCATAGGCGATGACCTTCTCGCGCTGCATCAGTACACAACCAAGACCCCGGATAGAAGCGTCACAATAAACCACAAAATCGTCCGTACCCTCAGGCAAGGACAAGATAGGAGCAGAACAGAGTTTAGCCTTTAACAACTGGAAGGCCGACTCCTGCGAATCACCCCAGTTGAACTTTCTGTCCTTCTGGGTAAGCGAGGTGAGGGGTTGAGCGATCTTCGAGAATCCCTCAATAAAACGACAGTAATAACCTGCAAGGCCTAGGAATTGCCGCACCTCAGATGGCGTCTTTGGTGCTTCCCAGTCTTTAATGGCTTCAATCTTCGCTGGGTCAACGTGAATTCCTTTCTCATTAACAACATGACCAAGGAATTGAACTTCACGCAACCAGAAGCTACACTTAGAAAACTTGGCGTACAACTGTTCCCGCCTCAGGAGTTCCAAAACAAGACGTAAGTGTTCCTGGTGGTCCACCTCGTTCTTGGAATAGACTAGAATATCATCAATGAAGACAATCACGAACTTATCAAGATAAGGCTTGCAAACACGGTTCATCAGATCCATAAAGATGGCAGGTGCATTGGTGAGACCAAAAGGCATGACCAAGAATTCAAAATGGCCATAGCGAGTTCGAAAGGCGGTCTTCGGAATGTCAGCTTCTTGAACCCTCAACTGATGGTACCCCGACCTCAAATCGATCTTCGAATAGAAACTGGAACCCTGAAGCTGGTCAAATAAGTCATCGATGCGAGGAAGAGGATAGCGATTCTTGATGGTAACCTTATTCAACTCCCGGTAGTCGATACACATCCGTAGGCTTCCGTCCTTCTTCTTGACAAACAAAATAGGGGCTCCCCACGGGGACGAACTAGGTCAAATGAAACCCTTCTCTAACAGCTCCTGCAACTGGTTCGATAATTCCTGCATCTCGGGAGGTGCAAGACGATAAGGGGCACGGGCAATAGGGGCCGCACCCGGAGCAAGTTCAATACCAAATTCGACCTGGCGATAAGGCGGAAGACCTGGTAAGTCTTCAGGAAATACATCGGGAAAATCACGGACAACAGGAATATCTTCAATCCTCTTCTCTTCTTCAGACGAAACCGAAACAAGTGCCAGAATGGCAGAATACCCCTTCCGAAGATACTTATAGGCTTTCATACACGAAATGATACTCAACGGGACCCCGCTCTTCTCACCGTGCACCAACAGAATTTCTCCATCAGGGAGAGGAAGTCGAATGACTTTATCGAAACAAACGATCTCAGCATGATACAGGGACAACCAATCCATACCCACGACGACATCGAAACTACCCAAGGACACCGGCATAAGATCAATAGGGAAGGAATAACCCGACAACTCAAGGTGACACTCCTAAGGACGTGCGTCGCCTCGACTTTCTTGCCATCAGCCAATTCTATCAAGTACTTAGCCTCTAAAGGTGTAGGTACCCTATCAAGCAATTGACTAAACCCAAGAGATATAAAACTCTTATCGGCACCAGAATCGAATAAAACCGTAGCATAGCGATTATCGAGGAGAAACGTACCAGTAACAGTGTCGGGATCCTGTCGAGCACCACTTGAACCGATCACGAAGGCGCGAGCATTCCTGCCTCCGCCCCCATTGTTTCCATTACCCGACCCATTCTTCCCAGCTTCACCCTGTTTCAACTTGGGGCACTCACGCTTGTAGTGACCGAGTTCACCACAGTTGTAGCACCCCTGTTTGCCCTGGTTTCCCTGGGGAGCAGCAACAAGAGGAGCCGGAGTAGGTGTAGCAGGCGGGTTTCGGTTACCCTGAAGATTAGCCCTGCAATCCTTTGCCAGGTGCCCATTCTTATGGCACCTGTGGCAGCGGTTCCGGTCCTCACAACGACCGTTGTGGTGAAATCCACACCGGTCACACTTTGGCAGCTTCCCAGTATAACCCCCGGTTTCTGCTCCGTCGACGATCCCCTAACATCAGACTTCCTCACCTGCTGGGGCTGAGCCGAACTCGAGCCTTTCCCCACGGCTTCCCACTTCCGTTTGTTAGTCTCAGGAGCCTTTACAGTAACGCCTCGAGGAGGCAAGACCCCTTCAGCCACCTTCATGTTGGTCAGCCTATGAGCAGACCGAACCACTTCAGCATAAACAGTGGGATTACCCGCAGCTACTAATCCCGCAATCTCCGGTACCAACCCGCCAATATAATGCTCAATCCTTCGATATTCCGGTGTGTGCAGATCAGGGCACAACACCGCCAACTCATTATGCCTAGCAGTGTAAGCTTCAATCTCAGAACCCACCATCTTATGATTCCAGACCTCATGCTCGAGCTTCTGGATCTCATCCCTCGGGCAGTATTCCTTTTTCAGCAGCTGAGTAAACTCTGCCCAGGGCATGGCGTTAGCCTCCCCAATACCCAGGGTCTGGGTGGTGGAGTTCCACCAAGTCAGGGCTTGACCCTCAAGGGTCGTAGAAGCATACTTCACCCGGTCGCCTTCCGGGCAATTACACATCAAGAAAACCGACTCAATCTTCTCTAGCCAGCGGAGCAGTCCCACTGCCCCTTCAGCTCCACTATAAGTGTGGGGCTTACAATCCATAAACTTCTTGTAAGAGCAACCAGGTGGAGGGGGATTGACAGCACCACCTGGGACAGACACATCGAAGAAAATCAAGAAAAGATACAGTACCCCAGAACAAGTCAGAATAGGTGAGAACTGACGTACCACCCATCGCGTTATGAGCGGCTTGGAACGTAGCCAAAGCAATATTCACATGCTGTTGCATCAGGTTATCCAACTCCGCCTGGGTCATATTAATGTTCCCACGGCCACCACCGCGGCCACCACCACGGCCGCCAGCACGGCCGCCTCTGCGACCTCCACGAGCTCCTGACATCTTCTGTCACAACATGAAACAAAAGACTCAGGCTTGCCCGTGATATAACCCAATTAAGAATTTCAAGAAACTAGACCGAGCCCAGCTCGGGTCCATCCGTTCAAGCCCAAAGCCCGCCAGGGATCCCATGCATCACAGTTTATGATCTCGTGTGCACCCGACATGATAAACTGTTCCACATGGCCCTCCAGGCGCGCTTTAAGTTCGAAGTTCAGGTCACCGAACACTAGCGCCCAATCATGGTATTATCATAAGTATAGTACAAGGTAATATGCATAAGAACGAGCGTGTCCATTAGGGCATAGAGGGGAGATGTCCAAATCCTTGGACAGATCTCAAGAGTACGCCGAAGCTACCCCAATGTACACCGCCGTCAAGAAAGTTCAATAGTATATCGTTCGCCGCCGAATCATAGTAATGAGGAATCAAGAAATAGAATGATAAAGAGCAAACAGATGATGTAGCGTAGAAGACAATGACACCGACACCCCGACAAGTCATATTGTTACCCGCTTGCTAAGACTCGACTAATTGTGACCGTCTAGTGTGTGCGACTCAATTATAGACTAGACTCTACATGCAGTCCTAGTTCACTATAACCGTTGGCTCTGATACCAATCTGTCACACCCTCAAATTCCACGTGCGGGGTTTTACCGCGAGGCGCGTGACACACCAGGATCTCAGTCAACGATCACAATAAACATACAACAAACATGCATTCAATAATTATATTTTAAAAACCAAAAGATCACGCTTTGAGCTGTAAACCAGCAGCGGAAGCATTCTTGTTTACAACCAAAAGACATATCATTGTTTACAAAAACATTGTTTAATATGCTTCAAAATGTTAGACGCTGTGCATGACTCCGTGCGCCTAGTCCGATGACTGCTACCTTAGCGACCTGAGAAAACATGCCAAAAATGTCAACATATAATGCTGGTGAGTTCACAGGTTTTCTTTTATAAAAGAGTTGTCACAAGTTCACAAAGATCATTCCCGTTATACTATGTCATAAGAACGTTAGCTAGACGTTAAGTGATCTCACTACTACGGTTGGGAACCCATTACTGAACATGAACCAATAGACGAGACCAGCCCAGACGACTGGGCTACCGATGCCTCGGTAACCCGATAGGTAGAGACAATATGCACCCGCCCGGCCCCCGGCCGTTGGGTGGGGCTTGTGAGGCCACAATAGATCTATCCACATTTCCCTCGTTGTGCATTCCCGCACATTCATGGTTTCCCCTGGGACTTTCCATAAAGACCGTATAGTACATAAAGTGCCCATAGTATAACCTGTCCTTTAAATCGTTCGTACAAAGCATGTTTCTCCCCCCGAAAGCCAAACAGTAAAAGTGGGGCTGTGAAACTCACCTCGGTTTACGTTACTTGAAAACAGTTAAGAAGTTAAGCTATGATAGCCCCAAATAGCGGCGACCTATCATAAGATGTGTATAAGTACCTGGACTAATAACCCGTGGGTTAACTAGTCCCCGAATGTCCAGACCGTGACCATACGTTTGAAAACACCTTTAACTGTTAAACCGACCGTGCCAGACAAGACCCGACATCCCATTGGTGACCCGACATTCCACGTATTAGATAAGCACAAGACATCATGCAACATATGCGATTAAACACTTAGCACGCGCAATAATTCACCCAGTCTAGCATAATATCCGTTTAACGCATAATCAGGTCCGAATACGTCTTACTAAGTCATTGGGTGCATCCCGGGGTTCCTAGCATGTTCCTAGGTGTCAAATCGTGTTCTGGGATGTCAAAACGCGTTCACGACAGCAGTTCATGCGATTAGGAAGGTCACACGTGAGTAGGCATCAGCCTACAGGCGATTAGAGGCCTAATCGCCTGATGTATCAGGCGAGTAGGGCCCAAATCGCCTATAAGTCTGCATAATCGCCCCCAGCTCAGGCGATTAGGATTCCTAATCGCCTGCAGCTGCTGTGTAACGTATTTTCGCGCGTTTAACCCTCCAAATCAGATCCGAAACATGCAACGACACCCAATATCAAACCTAAATCATTTACCAACCCATTTCAAGCAAAAAACCCCGACATATCACTGATCTAGCATGTTCTATGCAATTATTTCCTAAAATGGCAAAGTACTAGGTTTCACCTACCAACCTTATCTTTCCTTAAATGGAAACAATCAGATTTCAACCTCTACCAACATGTAGATCATCAAACCTCTGTTCTAACATCTTCCTAGCATCAATTCTAACAACTTTACATCAACAATCATAGCATAACCATCCTAAATCTTCAAGAACATACAAATGGGTCAAAATATGCATTTTCTTCAAAACACCACAATAATGGCTAAGATACTAAGACAACCTTCCTAATAACCTCTACATAGCAGAAGTACAATCATATCTTGAAAACATTCATGTTAAAATCACCAAGAAGACCAACATATGCATGTAAACTTCACATATAACAAGCATTAAGGTGTAGACTTAGTTTAGGACTCTTTTGAAAGGTTTTTAAAGACACATTTTGGTAAAACAAGGTCTGGAACTTTGGGGAACTCAAAATAACAACTTTACAAAGGTTAGGGATGAAGAACACACCTTGGATTTTGCTAAAGAAAGGTGTGTAAGCTTGGGGATGGTGATTTTTGTAGCAAAAAGAGTTCCAGAGGTGTTTCAAGGTGTGTGGGTGGTTTGGGAGCAGCTAGGGTTGTTCTAGAGGTGTTTGGGGAGTTAAGGGTTCTATTTATAGGTGTTTTGACCCGGACCCTGCTGTTCACGCGATTAGAAGCCCAGATCAGGCGATTAGGGGCCTAATCGCCTCTTTGTTCACGCGATTAGCCTCCTACTCGCGAGTAGGGACCCTAATCGCCACTGTTCATGCGATTAGGCCTCCTACTCGCCCCACTCCCCTTGTAATCGCTTACTGTTCACGCGATTAGGAGTCCCCCAGGCTCCTAATCGCCTATAAGGTGCTGGAATGGGTTTTTGTAAATTTTAAATTAAAGATTTTTTGTAAATAAAAAAAAAGTCTTTTTGTAAATTTTAAATTTAATATATATAATAAATAATTCAAGTTTAATTTATTTTATTTATAAAATTCTATAAAAATATCAAAACAATTATATAAATTTCCACAAAAATTATTCTGAGTTTATATAACATTAAACTTTTCTGAAATGATTTTTATTTCTAAAAAATCAGTTATTTAATATTTTTAATCAATTTTTGTTAGTTTTAATCATAAATAAATCATAATAAATTCATTTTTCAATATTTTTGCACCAAAATTTTATATAAATTATTTCTATTTATTTGGAACAGCAATACAATTTTTAATTTAATAATTGTTTAATTTTAATATTTTTAAATATTAAAGTTATATTTTGGCAATTTGAAATAAATAGATTTAATATTCTATTTTTAAGAAAATAATTTTATAAAAATTATTTTCATACCTAAAATTTTATATTGTGACCATCTTTAATTTAAAATTTACAAAAAGACTTTTTTTTATTTATCACATTTCTCTTAATTATTAAACATTTAATGAAACGAACACTTATCCCCAATTCGAAACCCATTCCAGCAGAGTGTTGGGTTGGGGTTAGTTGTTGGGCTCAGAATTTACAATGGTTGGGGTTGGGCTTTGGGTTATGTATGATTTAGTTATAGTGTTTATTATTATTATTATTATTATTATTATGATTATTATTATGATTATTATTATTATTATTATATATATATAAAGTGGTAAAAAAAATATATAAATAAATAACTGAATAAATAATTAAAAGAATACATATGTATATATCAAGTATATAGTGGGTGAAGTGGTGGTTTGATTAATTCAACACTTGGGAAAAATGCGCGATGTTACAGTCTCCCCTACTTTAGAAACATCGTCCCGAAGTTTATTGAAAACACAGGGTTGAAGGTGATTGGGTAAAAATGAAAATAGTTGTGATTTGGGTTATAGCATGAATAGAATAAACTGTCTCGTGTTATGTGTGAGTTGATTTACTAAATGAACTACTAGATAACTAGAGTTACATTTGATTATTTCCAAAACCTTGATAGAATTTCACACTACCTTAACGTACCTGTAAATTCATGATTACGTTCCGGACCGCAATCACCAATTTACCTTACATTAAAGTTTTGCGTCCTTCTATGACTTCACCGATTGTTGAGCAGGTTCGATAGCCTCCACCAGTCGTGGAGCAGGTTGTAGGGCCTCTCCCGACTGTTAAAAAGGCATAATGACCTCTACCAATCGTTGAGTAGGTTCGATAGCCTCCACCAGTCGTGGAGCAGGTTGTAGGGCCTCTCCCGACTGTTGAAAAGGCATGATGACCTCTATTAAGTGCAGCAATTATTATACACATAGATTGCAAATTGATAGCATGTTTATGCAAGCAAGTTTATAAGTATATCAAGCACAGTATATGAGTTGTAGTTGTATAGATTTAGATAATTAGTTCACATTCAAACAAGCATGCATTCAAGTGTTATGGTTATACCATGTAAATAACTCTCAGACAAAATTTCAATACTAGAATTTATTACTTGAATCAAATAGCGTCAATACATAGAATAAAAGCAACCAATAGTCAAATGGTGAGATTTGCTATTAGGTAGCTGGAGGGTCTTGATCTCTGTTTAGTTTAGGGCATCGGTTACGGAAGTGATTTGGGTCTCCACATTCATAGCACTGACCATAGTTGTATCGATTAGGATTAATAGCCTGAGTAGGGTTGGTGGGTTGATTGGCATTAGGGTTTGGGGTCTCGCGACATGTATTGACTAGATGGCCATACTTACCACAATTGGTGCACAAGCGACACGCTGAAGCAGTGGGATGATGTCGGTTGCATGTGTTACACAATGGATAGTTTCCTATATAGGGTTTCTTGTTAGAAGCTTGTGTAGTGAGGTTGACATCAGGATCCCTGGCCTTACGCTTCTGGTTCTCAGTAGTTACCGCGGCTACAATACTTGCTTTCTTGCCTTTCCGAACTAAGGTCCCGTTCTTTACGTGATTGTCTGTTAAGGTATCTGCTAAACACTTGGCCTCTTCAAGGGTAGCAGGGTTCCTTCCCCATACCGTGTCCTGAATCTGCATGGGCAAACCACCGATATACTTCTCGATGGCTATAAGTAGCGGAGTGACCTTATGGGGCAATAACAGACTGAGCTCATGGAAGCGGGTATTATAAGCAAGGTTTTCCCCACTATCCTGAGCAAGGGTGTGGAACTCGTCCTCTAATTTCTTGACCTCGTTACGTTGGCAAAATTCATCTCTCATTATTTCCTTGACATGATCCCAGGTCATAGTAAGTGCAACTTCAGCTCCTCGGGTGCGCTTTCTAGTCTACAAATATATTTTCTAGGGTTTCGAATTGGGGATAAGTGTTCGTTTCATTAAATGTTTAATAATTAAGAGAAATGTGATAAATAAAAAAAAATCTTTTTGTAAATTTTAAATTAAAGATGGTCACAATATAAAATTTTAGGTATGAAAATAATTTTTATAAAATTATTTTCTTAAAAATAGAATATTAAATCTATTTATTTCAAATTGCCAAAATATAACTTTAATATTTAAAGATATTAAAATTAAAGAATTATTAAATTAAAAATTGTATTGCTGTTCCAAATAAATAGAAATAATTTATATAAAATTTTGGTGCAAAAATATTGAAAAATGAATTTATTATGATTTATTTATGATTAAAACTAACAAAAGTTGATTAAAAGTATTAAATAAATGATTTTTTAGAAATAAAAATCATTTCAGAAAAGTTTAATGTTATATAAACTCAGAATAATTTTGTGGAAATTTATATAATTGTTTTGAAATTTTTATAGAATTTTATAAATAAAATAGATTAAACTTGAATTATTTATTATATATATTAAATAAATAATTTTTGGAAAACTAAAAATTGTATGTTAAACTATTCTACTAAAATAACATAAAATAATTTTTTTTGTAGAATTTATAAAAGAGTTTTTGTATTTTAAAATGAATTTTAAAATACAAGTAATTTTATATAAGCTTTGAATGTTAAAAAAAAAATATACTTGTTGATGCCGGGGGTCGAACCCGCGTGGGCCGGCTCTAAAGCACCAGACACAACCACTTCATCTAGATCAGTGGTTGTGTTTGCTTTTTGTTTGTTTAAAACAAATAACCTAGTTCAGTAACATGTTCTTCCCCAATTATCACGATCATGCCCTAGATTTACAATCAATCAAATTACACAACAATAACCCAATTTATCATAGGGTTATTGTTGTGTGTATGCCGAAGATCAAAACCCATAAAAAATAAAAGACTTACAGAAACGAATCGTGTTCGAATCGTTGGTCAAACAGAAAAGGTCAACTCGAACAAGAATGCTTCAAAAGACGAATTAACACAGAAATTGGAGATGTAGAGAGGGTTATCGGCATCTAGGGACTTTGGAAGAGGGTTCAATTTATAGTAAATAACCTTGCATCGCAGATTAGGAAGGTTTGACCACCCTCATAATAAAAAACGCGTAAATAAGCTTAAAATGGAATGCTTTGATTGTGTTTTTCGTGTACAATGCGCGTGATTACTTGTCACGAGTTAATTAGTCAATAGTTTCTATATATAGGTTTGAATCAAAAGTCAATCAAGGCAAAAAAATGGGGGTTTGGCTGTTACACAGCAGCGAACCAGAGCAGAGGAGGAAAACAGTTCTTTTTGGAAAGTCTTTTATACAATTCGGGTTGGGATTAAAACAAGAATGAGTTGTGGCTCAGTTGGTGTTGGTGTGTGTGTTGTGTTTGGCTCGGCTCCGGTTCGAACCACGGCAGGAGCAACTTTGTTTTTTTTTTTTAAAAAAACAGAAAGGGGGAAAGGGACTAGTGGGCCGGGTGGTTTGGTGCTTGGGCCGCGTCTGGTGGGCTCAGGAGAGTGTTGGGTTGGGGTTAGTTGTTGGGCTCAGAGTTTACAATGGTTGGGGTTGGGCTTTGGGTTATGTATGATTTAGTTATAGTGTTTATTATTATTATTATTATTATTATTATTATTATTATTATTATTATATCTATATAAAGTGGTAAAAAAATATATAAATAAATAACTGAATAAATAATTAAAAGAATACATATGTATATATCAAGTATATAGTGGGTGAAGTGGTGGTTTGATTAATTCAACACTTGGTAAAAATGCGCGATGTTACAAAACCGACCACACAAGACAAGACCCGACATCCCATTGGTGACTCGACATCCCACGTGTTATCCAAGAACGTGAAATTTAGCAATCACATGTAACTATACACTTAACACGCATCTATGTTCACTTTCACTTCATCTATCATACGAGTCATATATAGCATAAACAAGTCCGAACACATGTTACCCCGTTATCAGACATACCATGGGGTTCCTAACATGTTACTAGATGTCAAATCATGTTTCGGGATATCAAAATACACTTACAACAGGAAAACACGCGATTAGGAATCAAACATGCAATTAGGAAAAGTCAACTGGTGCGTAGGGTGGTCAACAGGAGATTAGAAGGCCTACTCGCCACTTATTACACGCGATTAGGGCTACTCGCCTGTTTAACAGGCGAGTAGAACCCCTACTCGCCCCCTACGGTCACGTGTTGGTTTTTCGCGCGTTTAACCCTCCAAATCGGATCCGAAACATGTAAAAACACCCAACATCAAACCGAAATCATTAAACAACCCATTCCAAACAAAAAAACCCCCAATTTATCACTGGTCTAACACCCTATTTGCATTTATTTCCAAAAATGGCAAAGTACCAGGTAACATTAAACATGTATATCTTTCCTTAAATGGCAAATAATCAGATTTTATCACCTACAACCTTGCAAATCATCATTCCTCTATTATTATACCCTTCTAGTGTGAATCCTAACATCAAACAATCATCAAATCATTTCATAGCACCCTAAATCTTCAAGAATCATCTAAATGGGTCAAAATGCATATAATCACCAAGACACTATAATAATTGCTCAAAACCTTAGGGAAACATCCTAACAACTCCTACACATCAGAAGTACATCAAATACATAGAAACATTCAGGTTTTGACCATTAAAAACAGTTTCTTGCATGAATACTTCACATAGAGTAAGTATAAAGGTTTAGACTTGTTTTTGAAACTCATTTCAAAGGTTTTCAAAGACACAAACTTGATAAAACAAGGTCTGGACCTTTGGGAACCAAGATGTCAACATTACAAAGGCTTAGGGTAGATACCACACCTTGAATCTTGCTAAGGAAGGAGTGTAAGCTTAGAAATGATGGGTTTTAGAGAAAAAACGAGTTCCAGAGGTGTATTATGGTGTGAGGGAGGCTTGGGACCAGTTAGGGTTGCACAAATGGTATTTTACAAGTCAAGGGTTGTATTTATAGGTATTTCTAGTCGTCCAAGCTGCAACAGGCGATTAGGAGCAGTACAGGCGATTAGAACACGCGAGTACACGTAATCGCCCATAATAATAGGCGAGTAGGGCTACTCACCAGCTTGTAATCACGAGTAGCCTGTAATCGCCCTCAGCATGTAGTTTCGAGTTTTTGGCGCGTTAAACACTATTTTAACACGTACAAGCACGTATTCAGATACCGACAAGTCATATAATGATTATAGACATATAAATCATGATAAATAACACGTTCACATCCGTTCACCAATTCCCGGGACTCGAGACTTGCGTGTGTGCATTAAACCCGACGATTCCACGAATCACCAATCCTTGTACACATGGTTATGGACCGACTCCCAATGATCCCATGGATTATTATAACGGCTCCGGATAATTCTCCGAACCATCATAACGACTCAACTGACCTAGTTAAGTATGTAACATGCATGACTCGCTAAGGTAGACTTACTAGTTTGATAAATATTACTAACCTGAGTTTGCCGGGTGTCACATCATCCCCCTGTTGAAAGAATTTCATCCCGAAAATTGCCCAAGGCCAAAAAGGAAGAGATGAAAGAAAAGAAAAATTTTCCAGTTGCTACATCATCCCACTGTTGAAAGGAATCTCGACCCGAGATTCATTCAGTTTGACTCGAACGCGCGCTTAGGAAATAAATAAGGATACTTAGCTTTCATCTGATCCTCCCGTTCCCATGTGAACTCCGGTCCACGATTTGAATTCCAACGAACTTTAACAATGCGGATTTTACTCTGACGAAGGCTACGAATCTCATAATCAAGAATTTCAACTGATTCCTCCACAATACGCAGACGATCATCCACCTCGATCTCTTCGAGAGGAACAACCAAAGATTCAGCTGGCAGATCAAGCCTGTATGCCACCGGTCCAATCTGTTCCAGAATTGCGAACGGTCCCACATACCGAGGATTCAACTTGCCACACTTCCCAAAACGTATAACGCCCTTCAATGGAGATACTTTCAATAAAACCATGTCGCCAACCTGGAATTCCAAAGGTTTGCGACGACGATCTGCATAGCTCTTTTGACGATCCCGAGCTGCTGCCATGCGGTTATGAATTTGTACGATCTTTTCAGAAGTCTCATACACAAGTTCCGGGCTGGTGAGTTAACTCTCACCCACCTTAGCCCAACAAAGAGGGGACCGACATTTCCCTCCGTAAAGAGTCTCGAACAGAGCTGCCTTGATGCTAGAGTGGTAGCTATTGCTGTAAGAAAATTCCACCAACGGTAGATGACTCTCCCAACCCTTGCCAAAATCGCTCACACATGGCCGGAGCATGTCTTCTAGCTTTTGAATCGTCCGCTCACTTTGGCCGTCAGTTTGTGGATGATAGGCCGTGCTCATATCTAACTGAGTACCCAAAGCCTTATGCAAGGATTTCCAGAAATTCGAGGCAAAACGAGGTTCACGATCAGAGATAATAGAAACAGGCACCCCGTGCTGAGAAACCACTTCCTTAAAGTATAAAACGAGCCAACCGCTCAAGGCCATCGGTCTCCTTGATAGCGAGGAAGTGCGTAAACTTTGACAACCTATCGACGATCACCCAAATCATGTCACAACCACTGGGCGACCTCGGAAGTTTGGTCACAAAGTCCATCGTGATCCGTTCCCACTTCCATTTGGGAATTTCAGGCTGTTGTAGAAAGCCGGACGACTTTTGATATTCAACCTTGACCTTAGCACAGGTAAAAAACTTGCTTACATTTGAAGCTACATCCGCCTTCATGTTCGCCTACCAATAAAGTATCTTCAAGTCTTGATACATATTATCGGAGCCAGGGTGAATAGAATACCGAGATTTGTGAGCTTCATCAAGAACGAGCTCCCGCAAACCTCCGAATAAAGGGACCTAAACACGTTCAGCAAAATAATGCAGGCCGTCGGACCTAAGCTCAAGGTGCTTATCAGCACCGTGCATGGTTTCAGCTTTAAGGTTTTCCTCCTTCAAAGCTTCTTGCTGTGCAGAATGGATTTGGTCAGGCATACTAGAAGGGATGGTGAGCTGCAGAGCCCGAACACGACGAGGCTTAGTGGATTCCTTCCTGCTCAAGGCGTCCGCCACAACATTTGCCTTGCCAGGATGGTATTTTATAGCACACTCGTAATCATTAAGAAGCTCGACCCAGGACGCTGTCGCATGTTCAACTCCTTCTGATCAAAGATGTGCTGGAGGCTCTTGTGATCGGTATAAATGGTGCACTTGGTACCATACAAGTAATGCCTCCAGATCTTCAAAGCAAAGACAACAGCACCCAATTCCAGATCGTGGGTGGTGTAGTTTTTCTCATGAACCTTAAGCTGACGAGAGGCATAAGCAATGACCTTCTCGCGTTGCATCAACACACAACTGAGACCCCGAATAGGAGCATAACAATAAACCACGATTTTGTCCGTGCCCTCAGGCAAGGATAGAATAGGAGCAGAACAGAGCTTAGCCTTTAGCATCTGAAAGGCTGACTCTTGCGAATCACCCCAGTCGAACTTCTTGTCCTTCTGGGTAAGTAGGTGAGGGGTTGAGCAATCTTCGAAAATCCCTTGATAAAACGACGATAGTAACCTGCAAGACCCAAGAATTGTCGCACCTCAGATTGCGTTTTTGGTACTTCCTAGTCTTTGATAGCTTTTATCTTGGTTGGTTCAACATGAATCCCTTTTTCATTAACCACATGACCAAGGAATTGGACTTTGGTAACCAGAAGTTACACATCGAGAACTTAGCATACAACGGTTCCCGTCTCAAGAGTTCCAAGACAAGACGCAAGTGTTCCCGGTGGTCCACTTCGTACTTGGAATAGACCAGAATATCATCAATGAAGACACTCACGAAATTATCAAGATAGGGCTTACAAACACGGTTCATCAAATCCATGAATACTGCGGGCGCATTGGTGAGTCCAAAAGGCATGACCAAGAATTCAAAATGGCCATAACGAGTTCGAAAAGCGGTCTTCGGAATATCGGCTTCCTGGACTCTCAACTGATGGTACCCCGATCTTAAGTCAATCTTCGAAGAGAAACTAGAACCCTGAAGCTGATCAAACAAATCATCGATACGAGGAAGAGGATAGCGATTCTTGATGGTAACCTTGTTCAATTCACGGTAGCCGATACACATACGCAGGCTTCCGTCTTTCTTCTTGATAAAGAGGATAGGGGCTCCCCACGGGGATGAACTAGGTCGAATGAAACCCTTCTTCAATAACTCCTGTAACTGGTTGGACAATTCCTGCATCTCGGGAGGTGCAAGACGATATGGGGCTCGGTAAATAGGGGTTGCACCCGGTGCAAGTTCAATGCCGAACTCGACTTAACGATAAAGCGGAAAGCCAGGTAGATCTTCACGAAATACATCGGGAAAGTCACAGACAACAGGGATATCTTCAATCTTCTTCTCTTCTTCCGACGAAACCGAAACAAGATCCAGAATGGCAGAATACCCTTTTCGAAGATACTTATAGGATTTCATACACGAAATGATACTCAAAGGGACACCGCTCTTCTCACCATGCACCAAAAGAATTTCTCTATCTGGGAGAGGGAGTTGAATGACTTTATCAAAACAGACGATCTCAGCACGATACAAGGATAACCAATCCATACCCACAACGACATCAAAACTACCCAAGGACACCGGCATAAGGTCAATAGGGAAAGGCAAATCCAACAATTCAAGGCGACACTCCCTAAGGACATGCGTCGCTTCGACCTTCTTACCATCAGCCAATTCTATCAAGTACATAGCCTCTAAAGGTGTAGGTACCCTATCCAGCAATTGACTAAACCCAAGAGATATCAAACTCTTATCGGCACCAGAATCAAATAAAACCGAAGCATAGCAATCATCAAGGAGAAACGTACCGGTAACAGTGTCACGATCCAACCGGGCCTCGCCCGAACCAATCACAAAGGCGTGGGCATTCCTGCCTCCACCCCATTGTTCCTGTTACCCGACCCGTTCTTCCCAGCTTCGCCCTGCTTCAACTTGGGGAAATCACGCATAAAGTGTCCAAATTCACCACAATTATAGCACCCCTGCTTTCCTTGGTTCCCTTGAGGAGTGGGAATAGGTGTAGTAGGTTGATTGTGATTTCCCTGGAGATTAACCCTACAATCCTTAGCTTGTTGCCCAACCTTATGGAACCGATGACAACGGTTCTTATCACAAGGACCAGTATGATGAAACCCACACCAATTACACTTCGGCAGTTTCCCAAAATTAACCCCCGGTTTCTGTTCAGACGACGATCCTCCTGCATCAGACTTCTTTACTGGATGAGACTGAGCTAAACTTGAGCCTTTTCCCGCGCCTTCCCACTTTCTCTTGTTGGTTTCTAGAACCCTCACAACAGTGCCTCGGGGAGGCATGACTCCTTCTGCCACTTTTATATTTGTCAGCCTGTGAGCCGACCGAACAACCTCAGCATACACAGTAAGATTCCCCGTAGCCACCAACCCTGCAACCTCCGGTACCAACCCAGAAATGTAATGCTCAATCCTTCTGTACTCCGGCGTGTGCAAATCCGGGCACAACACCGCCAGCTCATTATGCCTAGCCGTGTACTTCTTAATTTCAGACCCCACCGTTTTGGGATTCGAGACCTTGTGCTCGAGCTTCTGAATTTCGTCTATTGAGCAGTATTCGCTCTTCAAAAGTTGCACAAATTTTGCCCAGGGAATAGCATGGGCTTCTCCAACACCCAAAGTCTGTCTGGGTGGTGGAGTTCCACCAAGTCAGTGTAGGACCTTCAAAGGTCGCTGAGGCATACTTTACGCGGTCACCCGCCTGGCATTTGAACATAAAGAATACAGATTCAACCTTTTCCAACCATTGGATCAGTCCCATAGCCCCTTCAGTCCCACCGAAATTATGGGGCTTACAGTCCATGAACTTTTTGTAGGAGCACTGTGGTGGGGGTGGATTGACACCACCTGGGACAAAACACACAGATAAACAACAAAGAGAAAGATATAGCACCCAAGAATGAGGTAGAGTTGGCAGCAATCAACTTACCACCCATAGCATTATGTGCATCTTGGATTGCAGCCAAGGCCACATTCACCTACTGTTGCAACAGGTTGTTCAACTCTTCTTGGGTCATGTTAACGTTACCGCGACCGCCACCACCACGGCCACCAACACGGCCACCCATGCGACGGCCACGAGCTCCTGACATTTTTTGCCAAAATATGAATAAAAGATTTAGGCTCACCCGTGGTGTAACCCACTGGGAATCTCAAGAAATTGATCCAGGTTTAATTCGGGTCCATCCGTCCAAACACAAAGTCACTAGGATTTTCATGCATTCCAGGTTATGATTTCGTGTGCACCCGATATGATAAACTGTTCTACATGATCCTCCAGATGTACTTTAAGCTTGAAATTCAAGACACCAAATACTAGTACCCAAAAAGCGTATTACTACAAGTATAAGTGTAAGATAGTGTGTGTAAGGACGAGCGTGTCTATTGGGGTATTGAAGGGAGTTGTCTGAATCCTGGACATATCTCAAGGATATGCCGAAGCTACCCCAATGTACACCATCGCCAAGAAAGTTCAATAATATGTTCCTCGCCTTCGAATCACGAAAAGGATAAGTTAAGGAATAGAACGATAGAAGAGTAAACAGATGATGCGGCATAAAAGATGATGGCACCAACACCCCGAAGAATTCAATATTTTACCCACATGTTAAGACTAGACCATTTGTGATCGTCTAGTGTGTGTGACTCGGCTATAGACTAGACTCTACATGCAGTCCTAGTTTACTATAACCGTTGGCTCTGATACATATGTCACACCCTCAAATCCCACTTTCGGGGTTTTAACGCGAGGCGCGTGACACACCAGGATCCAAGTCAACGATCACAATAAACAAACACTAAATGTATTAGATGAAAACTAAAACATTAAGTTTTGAACCATAAAACAACAGCGGAAGCATTTTTTGTTTACAACCAACAGACATATCGTAGTTTGAAAACATTATTTAACATGCACTAGAACTCTAGATGCCGTGCAAGACTCGGTGGGCTTAGTCCATTGACTGCTACCTTAGCGACCTGAGAAAACATGCCAAAAATGTCAACATATAATGCTGGTGAGTTCACAAGTTTTATAAAAGAGTTTCCATAAGTTTGAAAAAGATCATTTACGTTAATACTATGTTAAAAGAACGTTGGCTAGACGTTAAGTATTTTTACTACTACGAGTTGGAAACCATTACTAACATGTAACCCCAGTGTATGCCCAGAATGTATGAAGCACCATCATCATCGGTGATCCCGAAAGTTAGAGACAATATGCACCCGCCCGGCTCCAAGCCGTCGAGTATGGTTAGTCAAGCCCAATAGATCTATCCACATTTCCCCGATATGTATACCAACATACTCATGGTTTTCCATGGGACTTCCTGATGAAACGCCCGTATAGTAAACAACGATAACCATAGTACAACATGACCTTTAAGAAATGTAAGCATGTAGCATGTTTCTCCCCCGAAAGTAAAACAGTAAAAGGGGGGCTGTGACACCCACCTTAGGTTGCATTACTTAAAAACAGTTAAATCAACGAGCTATGATAGCCCCAAATAATGGCGACCTATCTTGAGACGTATATAAGTACCCAGACTAATAACCCGTAGGTTAATTAGTCCCCGAATGTCCAGACCATAACCATGTACGTTTGAAAACACCTTTGACCGTTAAAACTGACCACACAAGACAAGACCCGACATCCCTTCGTTTTATCCAAGAACGAGAAATTTAGCAATCACATGCAACTATACACTTAACACGCATCTATGTTCATTTCATCTATCATACGAGTCATATATAGCATAAACAAGTCCGAACACGTGTTACCCAGTTATCAGACATACCATGGGTTCCTAACATGTTACTAGGTGTCAAATCATATTTCGGGATGTCAAAATACACTTACAACAGCAAAACACGCGATTAGGAATCAAACATGCAATTAGGAAAAGTTAACTGGTGAGTAGGGTGGTCAACAGGCGCTTAGAAGGCCTACTCGCCCCCTGCAGCCACGTGTTGGTTTTTTGCGCGTTTAAGCCTCCAAATTAGATCCGAAATATGTAAAAACACCCAACATCAAACCCAAATCATTAAACAACCCATTCCAAACAAAAACCCCTAATTTATCACTGGTCTAACACCCTCTTTGCATTTATTTCCAAAAATGGCAAAGTATTAGGTAACATTAAACATGCATATCTATCCTTAAATGGAAAATAATCATATTTCGTCACCTACAACCTTGCAAATCATCATTCCTATGTTATTATACCCTTCTAGTGTGAATCCTAACATCAAACAATCATCAAATCATATCATAACAACCTAAATCTTCAAGAATCATCCAAATGGGTCAAAATGCATATTATCACCAAGACATTATAATAATTGCTCAAAACCTTAGAGAAACATCCTAACAACTCCTACACATCAGAAGTACATTAAATACATGGAAACATTCACGTTTTGACAATTAAAAACCGTTTCTTACATCAATACTTCACATAGAGTAAGTATAAAGGTTTATACTTGTTTTAGAAACTCATTTCAAAGGTTTTCAAACACATAAACTTGATAAAACAAGGTCTGGACCTTTGGGAACCAAGATGTCAACATTACAAAGGCTTAGGGTAGATAACACACCTTGAATCTTGCTAAGGAAGGAGTGTAAGCTTAGAAATGATGAACTGACTCTTAATGATCCCGTGGATCATTGTAACGACTCCCGATGATTTTCCGAACCATCATAACGACTCAACTGGCCCAGTTAAGTTTGTAGCATGCATCACCTGCTAATGTAGACTTATTAGTTTGATCAACGTTACTAACCTGAGTTTGCTGGGTGTCACATAATATATAAAGTAATTTGTCATCATTATGTTTGGGTATTTCTATTTCTATATATTATATATCTATAAAACATGTGGTTCTATTAATTTCTATATATTATCTATCTATAAGATGTGTGGTTCTAATATGTGTAGACTTGCAAGTCTTGGACTGGATGTACACGCCAACATTGTCCTCATATCGTACTATTTCCGGATTTTATCTATAAGATGAGTGGTTATATTAAGCGTAAACTTTAATTCAAGTCCCCGACTTGATGCATAGGACGACTTTGTCTTCATATATTGTTACTTCAATGTTAATCAAAATAGTACTTAAGTCACTGACAATATATTATATTTAGTTACTAGCTTATAGTCATAGTCATATGTATTACTACCGGCTAAATAATGAAAATATGTGAGGTAACTAAAAGATGATAGCAAAATTGCTTAAAACCATCATAGTCAAGAGAATGTCAATTTCTTTATTAGATACTAGGTTATATATCCATGTGACACACTGATGTAAGAAATAAAAAATTTTATAGTGGTAAATTGTCATTTTTGATCGTGTGGTTTGATTCAAAATGCTACTTTTCTAGAAAATGTTTTTTTCCCATTTGGTTCCCCTAACATTTTCACTTTTGGTTATTTTCGTCCTTTCCACTAACGCCATTCATTAGTGCTACACTATGACAAGAGTATTTTGGTCAGCCCACATCTAAACCATCTTTTCTTTGCCATTATGGCCCTCCCCCCATTTTATATACTCTATATTATTTAGTGATATAGTCTTTGTCTCTCTCTTCTCTACATCTCTATTTCTAGACCATCACAATGACTCCACCATTGCAAAAGCCATTTACAACCACTCACCACCACAACATCCTCATTAATTACGTACAAGATTTTAGCAATTTTGTGCATGAGACTAACTATTTAATAATAATAATAATAATAATAAGTTTCATAAAGTGTCCGACTAAAAGGGAGATACCCATCTTTGTCATACAAATGTGGCTATTACATCATGTATTATCGGTCATGTTTACTATATATTTAGTTCACGGTAGGCTGGGATGGTTATATGGAAAACTTTATCAATTTGAGAAAACCTTGCAAACCTTATTGTAGCCCTTGATCAAGATGGATCAATGGCGTAGATCAATCATCTATTATTATAATGTAAAGTATTGTGATACAATAAAAGAGATGATGTAAGAAGGGTAGAAGGGTAAAACACCTTCACCTTCTCTCTCCATCAATCAACCTCACCTTTCTGTCTTTGCTTTCTCACTCCTCACATTCTCTCTTACTCTTCCTTCATATTAATTTAAAATTGTTGAGTTATTAGTTTTCTTTTATTGAACCGGAATTTTTTGTTTCATTTTTATTATACGAGTACCAGTATTGTAGCATACGTAACAAGAGTTACCGGTATTGTTGCATACGTAACTCTGTTTCTTACCTTTCTACACCCCATTGTTGTTGCATACGTAAAAACGTTACCAACCTGATCTCACATGAGACTTGTATGACAAAATAAAAGCACACATAAAAATATATGAACTTATAGACGCCAAAACAAATCAACATTAGACGTAATAAGAATTGATATGGTAAAAAGAATTGATATGACACTATTGCATACGTAAAAAGAATTGATATGGTAAGTATTAGAAATCAACACTAAAAAAATAAAAAAAACGATAATTACAAACGACAAATAAAACGTATCAAAATGTTTCACACACAAAAAAAAACAATTATTCTTAAAAAACGATCAGTTTCCTCTTTAAACACACCACACAATAGGTATCTTCATTCTACATAATCAGCATCGCTTTTTACACAAAAAAAAATCTCTTCACCTACAAAGAAAATCAAATTCCTCAATTTACATATTCGAAAAAATGTTTTAGCGTACGTTACAGACGTGTGTTCTATGTGTTACATACATGTGTTGCCTTCTTCCTCGTCAATGACCCGACTGGTGGTCTTCTCCAACTATCACCGGCAAGAAAGTACCCGGCCGGAAAAGAAAATCAGTTCTAAAACAGAAAACAAGCAGATCTTGGCCGGAAAGAAAGGAGATCTAAGACAGAAAATGAGCAGATCTAAAACAAAAAACGAGTAGATCGGTGGTAGAAGAGGATGGATCGACGGTGGTTGAAGAGGATGGATCCGCATATTATTGTTGTTGTTTGCTGAGGTGAGAGAGAGAGAGAGAGAGAGGAGGAGATGAGAGAGTGGATGGAAAATTTTTTTAAAAAAAATTAGAGAGAGATGATATATATATATATATATATATATGTGTGTGTGTGTGTGTGTGTGACAATGTATGCTTTGAAAGAAGAAGAGAAGGGAAATGACTAAAATATCCCTAGATTCGTAAAATATAATTTACTTTGGCTGATGATGTGGATGAATCTTGTCCATCCATTGAGTTTCTTGGGGTTTTCTCAATTTGGGGATTTTCCCCCAATACTTCTCCCACAGTAGGCATGTGTATTTTTATTTTAGTTTAGACAAGTAATTAATTAAGGGTGGGCGGGGTGGTCTGTGATGGTCACTCCATGGTTATGGACCGACTCCTAATGATCCCGTGGATCATTGTAACGACTCCCGATGATTCTCCGAACCATCATAACGACTCAACTGACCCAGTTAAGTATGTAACATGCATGACTCGCTAAGGTAGAGTTATTAGTTTGATCAATGTTACTAACCTGAGTTTGCTGGGTGTTACATAATATATAAAGTAATTTGTCATCATTATGTTTGGGTATTTCTATTTCTATATATTATATATCTATAAAACATGTGGTTCTATTAATTTCTATATATTATCTATCTATAAGATGTGTGGTTCTACTATGCATAGACTTGCAAGTCTTCGACCGGATGTACACGCCAACGTTGCCCTCATATCGTACTATTTCCGGATTTTATCTATAAGATGTGTGGTTATATTAAGCGCAAACTTTAATTCAAGTCTCCGACTAGATGCATACGGCGACTTTGTCTTCATATATTATTACTTCAATGTTAATCAAAATAATACTTAAGTCACTAACAATATATTATATTTAGTTACTAGCTTATAGTCATAGTCATATGTATTACTACCAGCTAAATAATGAAAATATGTGAGGTAACTAAACGATGATAGCAAAATTGCTTAAAACCACCATAGTCAATAGAATGTCATTTCTTTATTAGATACTAGGTTATATATCGGTGTGACACGCCGATGTAAGAATTAAAAAATTTTATAGCGGTAAATTGTCATTTTTGATCGTGTGGTTTGACTCAAAATGCTACTTTTCTACAAAATGTTTTTTCCCATTTGGCTACCCTGACATTTACACTTTTGGTTATTTTCGTCCTTTCCACTAACGCCATTCATTAGTGCTACATTATTGTCACACCCTCAAATTTCCATTGCGGAGTTTTACCGCGAGGCGCATGACAAACCAAGATCCAAGTCAACGGTCACAATAAACAACACTATATGAAACACGTAAACTCAAAAACATAGATTCATAAGCGGAAGCATTTAAAGAATTTAATCAGTTACAAAACTGTGTTCCAAAGTATTCAAGACACTTATTTCAAAACGTGCAACTAAGCCTAGACGCCAATGCAGACCCATGAGCCTAGTCCAACCGATGCTACCTTAGCGACTTGAGAAAGCATGCCAAAAGAGACGTCAACATATATAATGCTCGTGAGTTCACAGGTTTGTTCAATACGTTACCAAAATGTTACCTAATGTTACCACAGTGTTACCAAAGTGTTACCATGTCCATACTATATCAATGTTACCAAGTACGCTAGCTAGGCGTATGTTTTGTTACTACTACGATTGGAAAACCATTACTAGACTGTTACCAATGTTCGGCCCATGTGTGTTTAGCAATGTTACCAATGTTACCAGTTCGAGACAATATGCACCCCCCGTCCCTCCAAGCCGTCGAGTGGGGTTTGTCAAACCCAATAGATCTGTCCACATTTCCCCCGTTGTGCATCCCCGCATATTAATTGTTTTCCCCGGGACATTCAAAGATCGTACAACAACGCAAAGTTAAAACCATAGTATGACATATGTTACCAAAAGAAGTTTAGCGCATGTTTTCTCCCTCAAAAGTTAAAGCAGTAAAAGTGGGGCCGTGAACTCACCTTAGGTTGTGTTCCTCAGTAATATAAGAAAGCCAAGCCTTTGATAATCCCAACTACGGGAGATCTATCAAAATGTTCACATAAGTGTTCCAACTAATAACCATAAGGTTATCTAGTCCCCGATTGTCCAGATCGTGACCAAGTATGTTTTAAAACGTGTTTTAAATGTTCAACCGACACACTAGACCGACCCGACATCCCGTTGGTGACTCCTTACCCTAACTAATCAAGTACACATAGATTACACACGAGGTTCAAGCATAAAACACTTAGTTTGCATCAAAAATCTCATATTTGATTCCATAGGGTCGAACCAGGAATTTCAGTTCCACCTTCGCCCCTTTTCAACCCCGAAGAATTCAATATGTTACCCACATGTTAAGACTAGACCATTTGTGACCGTCTAGTGTGTGTGACTCGGCTATAGACTAGACTCTACATGCAGTCCTAGTTTACTATAACCGTTGGCTCTGATACCAATATGTCACACCCTCAAATCCCACTTTCGGGGTTTTAACGCGAGGCGCGTGACACACCAGGATCCAAGTCAACGATCACAATAAACAAACACTAAATGTATTAGATGAAAACTAAAACATTAAGTTTTGAACTATAAAACAACAGCAGAAGCATTTTTTGTTTACAACCAACAGACATATCGTAGTTTGAAAACATTATTTAACAATCACTAGAACTCTAGATTCCGTGCAAGACTCCGTGGGCCTAGTCCATTGACTACTACCTTAGCGACCTGAGAAAACATGCCAAAAATGTCAACATATAATGCTGGTGAGTTCACAAGTTTTATAAAAGAGTTTCCATAAGTTTGAAAAAGATCATTTCCGTTAATACTATGTTAAAAGAACGTTGGCTAGACGTTAAGTATTTTTACTACTACGAGTTGGAAACCATTACTAGCATGTAACCCCAGTGTATGCCCAGAATGTATGAAGCACCATCATCATCGGTGATCCCGAAAGTTAGAGACAATATGCACCCGCCCGGCTCCAAGCCGTCGAGTATGGTTAGTCAAGCCCAATAGATCTATCCACATTTCCCCGATATGTACACCAACATTCTCATGGTTTTCCATGGGACTTCCTGATGAAACGCCCGTATAGTAAACAACGATAACCATAGTACAGCATGACCTTTAAGAAATGTAAGCATGTAGCATGTTTCTCCCCCAAAAGTAAAACAGTAAAAGGGGGTTGTGACACCCACCTTAGGTTGCATTACTTGAAAACAGTTAAATCAACGAGCTATGATAGCCCCAAATAGCGGCGACCTATCTTGAGACGTATATAAGAACCCAGACTAATAACCCATAGGTTAACTAGTCCCCGAATGTCCAGTCCATAACCATGTACGTTTGAAAACACCTTTGACCGTTAAAACTGACCACACAAGACAAGACCCGACATCCCACGTGTTATCCAAGAACGAGAAATTTAGCAATCACATGCAACTATACACTTAACACTCATCTATGTTCATTTCATCTATCATACGAGTCATATATAGCATAAACAAGTCCGAACACGGGTTATCGAGTTATCAGACATACCATGGGGTTCCTAACATGTTACTAGGTGTCAAATCATATTTTGGGATGTCAAAATACACTGACAACAGCAAAACACGCGATTAGGAATCAAACATGCAATTAGGAAAAGTCAACTGGTGAGTAGGGTGGTCAACTGGCGATTAGAAGGCCTACTCGCCACTTATTACACGCAATTAGGGCTACTTGCCTGTTTAACAGGCGAGTAGAACCCCTACTCGCCCCCTGTAGCCACGTGTTGGTTTTTTTTTGCGTTTAAGCCTCCAAATTAGATCCGAAATATGTAAAAACACCCAACATCAATCCCAAATCATTAAACAACCCATTCCAAACAAAAACCCCTAATTTATCACTGGTCTAACACCCTCTTTGCATTTATTTCCAAAAATGGCGAAGTATTAGGTAACACTAAACATGCATATCTATCCTTAAATGGCAAATAATCATATTTCATCACCTACAACCTTGCAAATCATCATTCCTATGTTATTATACCCTTCTAGTGTGAGTCCTAACATCAAACAATCATCAAATCATATCATAACACCCTAAATCTTCAAGAATCATCCAAATGGGTCAAAATGCATATTATCACCAAGACATTATAATAATTGCTCAAAACCTTAGAGAAAACATCCTAACAACTCCTACACATCAGAGTACATCAAATACATGGAAACATTCACGTTTTGACAATTAAAAACCGTGTCTTACATGAATACTTCACATAGTGTAAGTATAATGGTTTAGACTTGTTTTAGAAACTCATTTCAAAGGTTTTCAAAGACACAAACTTGATAAAACAAGGTCTGGACCTTTGGGAACCAAGATGTCAACATTACAAAGGCTTAGGTTAGATAACACACCTTGAATCTTGCTAAGGAAGGAGTGTAAACTTAGAAATGATGGGTTTTAGAGAAAAAAACGAGTTCCAGAGGTGTATTATGGTGTGGAGGAGGCTTGGGACCAGTTAGGGTTGCACAAATTGTGTTTTACAAGTCAAGGGTTGTATTTATAGGTGTTTCTAGTCGTCCAAGCTGCAATAGGCGATTAGGAGCAGTACAGGCGATTAGAACACGCGAGTAGACGTAATCGCCAATAATAATAGGCAAGTAGGGCTACTCGCTAGTTTGTAATCACGTGTAGCCTGTAATCGCCCTCAGCATGTAGTTTCGAGTTTTTGGGACGTTAAACACTATTTTAACACATACAAGCACAGATTCACATACCGACAAGTCATATAATGATTATAAACATATAAAGCATGATAAATAGCACGTTCACATTCGTTCACCAATTCCCGGGACTCGAGACTTGCGTGTGTGCATTAAACCCGACGATTCCACGAACCACCAATCCTTGTACACATGGTTATGGACTGACTCTTAATTATCCCGTGGATCATTGTAACGACTCCCGATGATTCTCCAAACCATCATAACGACTCAACTGGCCCAGTTAAGTTTGTAGCATGCATCACTCGCTAAGGTAGACTTACTAGTTTGATCAACGTTACTAACCTGAGTTTGCTGGGTGTCACATAATATATAAAGTAATTTGTCATCATTATGTTTGGGTATTTCTATTTCTATATATTATATATCTATAAAACATGTGGTTCTATTAATCTCTATATATTATCTATCTATAAGATGTGTGGTTCTATTATGCGTAGACTTGCAAGTCTTCGACTGGATGTACACGCCAACGTTGTCCTCATAACGTACTATTTCCGGATTTTATCTATAAGTTGAGTGGTTATATTAAGCGTAAACTTTGATTCAAGTCTCCGACTTGATGCATACGACGACTTTGTCTTCATATATTGTTACTTCAATGTTAATCAAAATAGTACTTAAGTCACTAACAATATATTATATTTAGTTACTAGCTTATAGTCATAGTCATATGTATTACTACCCGCTAAATAATGAAAATATGTGAGGTAACTGAAAGATGATAGCAAAATTGCTTAAAACCACCATAGTCAAGAGAATGTCAATTTTTTTATTAGATACTAGGTTATATATCCATGTGACACACTGATGTAAGAAATAAAAAAATTTATAGCGGTAAATTGTCATTTTTGATCGTGTGGTTTGATTCAAAATGCTACTTTTCTACAAAATGTTTTTTTACCATTTGGTTCCCCTAACATTTACACTTTTGGTTATTTTCGTTGTGACACCCGGCATGTTCGGCTTAAACATAATAGTAACATCTAAGTCTACCTTAGCGAGAAACGTTTATAAACAAACTTAACTGGGTTAGTTGAGTCGGTCAGATTAGGATTGTCTAGGGTTCAATGATCTGGAGGATCATTGGGAGTCATTTTGGGAATACACTAGTACCGGGTCCGTTGTTGGTGACATTACAGGAACTAATTAAGTATATGTGTAGATTATGGGTCGTGTGGTGGATTGTATACTTATACTTGCTTAAACGATGTACAAATGATTATATGTGCCTAAATATGATAAATATAGACTATGGATGCATGCTTATGTGTTAAGATGTGTTAGAATGCGTTAAACACGACAAACTGGAAAACTTGTAAAAGTGGCTTCTGGTTCGACCATCGAGTGGTCGAAGGAGAAATTTCAGCTGGTTCGACCCATTGTTGGATGGGCGAACCAGGGACGTGGAGTTGAAGAATTCCCTTCGACCAGGACAAGTCTCATTCGACCCTGTGATAGGGGCGAAGGAGACCACCTTCGACCAATCAATTGGTGCGAAGGAGGATCAGTATAAATACCAACCTTAGTCATTTTTTCATCATTTCACAAACCCTAGCCGTCCCAAAACGCTCTCAAACGATCTAAAACGCTAAGGAAGGAGTTTTTGCTCTTCTTTTTCATAATCTAACCTATCTACATCATCTAAACAAGAATCCAAGGTGTGTTCATAATCCTAAACCTTTTTAAAAGCATTTTGATTCGTTTTCATCTAACCCTAATTGTCCGAATCTGCGTTAAGGGTGTTTTTATGATCAAAAACCTTTCAAACATCTTTCTAAAACAAAACCCTATCATTTAACATGAGTTTTCATAATAAATAACATGTGTTAATTGAGTATTATGTGGTGTAATGTGTTATTCAATGCTTTGCTGCTTTATCTATGTTAGAGACATGATGTAGGATTGCTTTCAATGCTGATTGATTGTTGTTTAGGGTTAGAATCGATTGGATGATGATATTATGAGTAAATTGGGGATTTTGACGAATCTAGACGTAACATGTGGTGTTTATAATCAATAGAACCCATAGGGATGATCGGATGATCGACAAACTGAGTATTTTAAGTTAAACATGAGTCGATTTCAAAAGTTTCCAAATTGGGTAAAGATTTCATGCATGAAAGTGACGTTTCCATAATTTTTACCATTTTGGGAAAGGGCTGAAACGGATATGGTTTGGGACAAAATCAGTGGGGTTTTGTTAGGATAACTTAATCATGTTTGACTGTTGTGATTGGTGATGTTTCGAGTCGTTTGAAATGTGTTTGAAGCGTTTTTAGGCAAAATGGAACAACAGGGCGAACCTGGCCTCCTTCGACTAGTCGAAGGTGCGAAGGAGGAATCCCAGGGTCGAACCTGGCTTTTCAGTGGGCGAACGTGGCAAAACGTGCGAAGGAAGCATCAAACGGTCGAACGAGGGGTAAAACGGGCGAAGGAGAGTAAAAAGGTGCGAAGGAGACCTTAAACTGACTGGTTCGACCGTTCTGATGCAGAAATGAGATTTTTGATACAAACTAAGTGTTTTATGCTTGAACCTTGCGTGTAATCTATGTGTACTTGATTAGTTAGGGTAATGGGTCACCAACGGGATGTCGGGTCGGTCTAGTGTGTCGGTTAAACATTCAAACACGTTTTAAAACATACTTGGTTATGATCTGGACAATCGGGACTAGATAACCATATGGTTATTAGTCGGAGACACTTATGTGAACATTTTGATAGATCTCCGGTAGAGGGATTATCAAGGGCTAAACATCTTTACTTATAATTGAAGAACGCTATCTAAGGTGAGTTCACTGCCCCACTTTTACTGCTTAAACTTTTGGGGGAGAAAACATGCGCTAAACTATTTTGGTAACATATGTCATACTATGGTTTTGAACTTGTGTACTATGCGATCTTTTGAAAGTCCCGGGGGAAACCATGAATGTGCGGGGTTGCACAACGGGGGAAATGTGGATAGATCTATTGGGCGTGACCTGCCCCACTCGACGGCTTGGAGGGCCGGGCGGGTGCATATTGTCTCGAACAGGAACATTATCGTGCTGAACATTACGGGCTGCTAAACATGCTAAACATTGCTAAACGTGTCTAGTAATGGTTTCCAATCGTAGTAGTAACAAAACATACGCCTAGCTAGCGTACTTGGTAACATTGATATAGTATGGACATGGTAACATCGGTAACACTTGGTAACTCTTTTGAACAAACCTGTGAACTCACCAGCATTATATGTTGACGTCTTTTTGGCATGTTTTTCTCAGGTCGCTAAGGTAGCAACAACTGGAACTAGGCGCACGAGTCTGCACGGGCGTCTAGGGTTTAGAGCATGGTTTTTGTTAAACATTTGAACTATGTCTGTTGGGTTGTAAACATTTAAAGCTTCCGCTACAGTTTATGTTTTTATAACTACATCTTTTGAGTATTGTGCTATTCATATAGTGTTGTTTATTGTGACCGTTGACTTGAATCCTGGTTTGTCATGCGCCTCCCGGTAAAACCCCGCAAGTGGAATTTGAGGGTGTGACATTCGTCCTTTCCACTAACGCCATTCATTAGTGCTACACTATGACAAGAGTATTTTGGTCAACCCACATCTAAACCATCTTTTCTTTGCCATTATGCCCCCCCCCCATTTTATATACTCTATATTATTTAGAGATACAGTCTTTGTCTCTCTCTTCTCTACATCTCTATTTCTAGACCATCACCATGGCACCACCATTGCAAAATCCATTTACAACCACTCACCACCACAACATCCTCATTAATTACGTACTAGATTTTAGCAAATTTGTGCATGAGACTGACTATTTAATAATAATAATAATAATAATAATAATAATAATAATAATAATAATAATAATAATAATAATAAAGTTTCATAAAGTGTCCGACTAAAAGGGAGATACCCATCTTTGTCATACAAATGTTTCTATTACATCATGTTTACTATATATTTAGTTCGCGGTAGACGGGGATGGTTATATGGAAAACTTTATCAATTTGAGAAAACCTTGCAAACCTTATTGTAGCCCTTGATCAAGATGGATCAATGGCGTAGATCAATCATCTATTATTATAATGTAAAGTATTGGGATAAAGTAAAAGAGAGGATGTAAGAAGGGTAGAAGGGTAAAACACCTTCACCTTCTCTCTCCATCAATCAACCTCACCTTTCTCTCTTCGCTTTCTCACTCCTCACATTCTCTCTCTTACCTTTTTCTCTCTTACTTTTCCTTCATATTAATTTAAAATTGTTGAGTTATTAGTTTTCTTTTATTAAACCGGAACTTTTTGTTTCATTTTTATTATACGAGTACCAGCATTGTAGCATACGTAACAAGAGTTACCGGTATTGTTGCATACGTAACTCTGTTTCTTACCTTTCTACACCCCAGTGTTGTTGCATACGTAAAAAGGTTACCAACCTGATCTCACATGAGACTTGTATGACAAAAAAAAGCACACATAAAAATATACGAACTTATAGACACCAAAACAAATCAACATTAGACGTAATAAGAATTGATATGGTAAAAAACAAATTGATATGGCACTATTGCATACGTAAAAAGAATTGATATAGTAAGTATTAGAAATCAACACTAAAAAAATAAAGAAACGATCATTACAAACGACAAATAAAACGTATCAAAATGTTTCACACAAAAAAAAATATTCTTAAAAAACGATCAGTTTCCTCTTTAACACACCACACAACAGGTATCTTCATTCTACATAATCAGCATCGCTTTTTACACAAAAAAAAAATCTCTTAACCTACAAAGAAAATCAAATTCCTCAATTTACATATTCGAAAAAAATGTTTTAGCGTACGTTACAGACGTGTGTTCTATGTGTTACATACATGTGTTGCCTTCTTCCTCGTCAATGACCCGACTGGTGGTCTTCTCCAACTATCACCGGCATGAAAGTACCCGGCCAGAAAAGAAAATCGGTTCTAAAACAGAAAACAAGCAGATCTTGGCCGGAAAGAAAGGAGATCTAAGACTGAAAATGAGCAGATCTAAAACAGAAAACGAGTAAATCGGTGGTAGAAGAGGATGGATCGACGGTGGTTGAAGTGGATGGATCCGCATATTATTGTTGTTGTTTGTTGAGGTGAGAGAGAGAGGAGGAGATGAGAGAGTGGATGGAAAAAAAAAATTGAAAAAATTAGAGAGAGATGATATATATATATATATATATATATATATGTGTGTGTGTGTGTGACAATGTATGCTTTGAAAGAAGAAGAGAAGGAAAATGACTAAAATATCCCTGGATTAGTAAAATATAATTTACTTTGGCTGATGACGTGGATGAATCTTGTCCATCCATTGAGTTTCTTAGGGTTTTCTAAATTTGGGGGATTTTCCCTCAATACTTCTCCCACATTAGGCATGTATATTTTTATTTTAGTTTAGACAAGTAATTAATTAAGGGTGGGCGGGGTGGTCTGTGATGGTCACTCCATGGTGGCTGTGACCATCACGAACATCGCCTCGCCTATATAATCATGGCCGTGATAAGAAATGGCCGTAACAACCATCATACTCCTATTCTTTCTCTCTCCTCAATATTTTATTATTAATCACTATATCCAAGGTTAAAGAAAAAATTTTCTTTGCTAAATTAAATATAAACATTACGTAACACACTCACAAACCTAAATTAAAACATTAATTAATCTAAATTTTTGAGAGAATCGCATGATTGGTCCATGTGCTTTTGAGACATTGCAATCTTGATGCTAGTGGTTCACTAATTACAATGTTGGTACTTAGGTTTAACAAAAGTGCACTCTTCTGATCTCCATGACTAACGACTGTTATCTTTTCTAGTTAAGTCCATCCACATGCTTCCACGTGAGGGTATTATAATCTTTTTGCCTTCAATTATACAAATAAAAATTAAAAACAACAAACCCATCCCACCCCTTTCTTCTTCCTCACCTTCTCCCTAAACCACCATCATCTTGTACCACAACAGCAATGTCACCATTATTAACCACCACAGCAGCCTCCAAAACCCATCACAACAACTAAAACCTCATTCATGATAAATTGCATGGGTTTATTACATTTTATGATTGAAAAGCATTTATAGCCAAGCTTCAACAAACAGAAGATTACTTCTGCACTTCATCTTTCACTTATAGGATTTTAGTTCTCCTCACTCTGCATCTGGCACCTAGCAAAACAGTATCAATAGAACAACGGTACAAGGAGTATTCAGAAAGAGGATCCAATGTTGATTAATTGGTCAACGTTGTTAGTTGGTACAAACAAGTTGTAGCGTATGGTGATCCCAAGTAGGAACAAATTGACATGAGCTTGATGTGATTGAGGGTTTTTGAGCAATAAGAAGTGGGGATGCGGATCGATGGTAGGGGTGAGGGCGATGTAGTGATGGTGGTGATGCATATTTATGGTGGGGGTGCGGGCGACGGTCGTGTTACGTGGAGGCTTCATTTGTTCTTCGATTGACCTCAACCTAAGGCGATGGTAGTGATACATATCGATGGTGATGGTGCGAGCTCTACAATCACAAACAGGAGTCAGGTAGGGATTATCTTAAACCAGAAGATGGTGGAAGGGTGGGGTGGATATTATAATTTGTATAATTGAAAGTAAAAAGACTGTAATACCCCATGTACCCCCACTTTGAAGCACGTGGGTGGACTTAACCCGAAAAGATAACAGTCGTTATTCATGGGGATCACACGAGTACACTTTTGTTACACCTAAGTACCAACATTGTAATTAGTGAACCACTAGGATCAAGATTGTAATTCTGGAAAGCACAGGGACCAACCATGCGATTCTCTCTGAAGTTTTCCATAAAACTTAAACAATAACCTAAATTAAAACATTACATAATCCTAATTAAAACATTTATTAAACCTAAATTACTTAACACACCTACGGAGAGTAGTTATCCCAATCCTTTAGAGTGTACTTCGGCGATGACACGTCACGACCGTCCAACCTAGCGTCCGAGCGGATGCAACCGTAGTCAGGACTTGGAAAACGATACGGAAGATGATACGGTTCACCATCCATATTCGCATGCTCCGCACCATTGTCACTTTCGTACCCTTCCTTATTTGGAACCGGAGCAGGAGGGTTTGGGGTGAAGTTTGTTTGTCTCTCCCCAACTTGTTGTTGACTCAAACCCAGCATAGCCATAGTGTAGTCATGGGCCAGATAAATTCCTCATCTGTAACAGGAGCATCTGGATCCGTATTTGCTTGACTTGGTAAAGGAGGAATGGTTATTAGTTGGTTTGGAATGTTGAGTCGACGGGAAGTGTACAATGGTTGACGAGGAGGAGTGTACACTGTAGGAGGAGGAGATGACATTGGTTGAGGTTGGGGAGGAGGAGACGACACTCGTTGTGAGCGTCAGCGACGAGAGTATCGCCTGAGGTTGGAAGGTCCGGTTGTTTCGTTATGATAACCACCACCCATATCTTTGATTTTTGTGTGTAGATTGAATAGTGTGAGTGATAACAGTGACTAATAATTGGTTTTTTGCTCGGTATTTATAGGGTCACAAAACTAGCCGTTTAAAAACTAATCGTTTGAAAACTAGCTATTTGAAAAGTAGCCTTTGGAAACGTAGCCGTTTGAATATTAAATATTATTCGTATTTTATTATTATTTTTTATTTAATAAATTTACTTTTTATGTTTTTTTATTTTTATTTTTATTTTTTATGTTTTTTATTTATGTAAGTTTTAATGTAATGTTTATATTTTATTTAAAAAAATGAGTGTGATAGGTATGATTCCACTCTATACAATTAGTGATGAATGTGATGGAGTGTGATAGAAATGAGGTGTCATAGTATTATTGGGTGTGATAGTGTGATAGTATCACACACCACCCCATCCACCCTAAGAACGATTGTGTGATGGAAACATTATCAGGAAAGGATAATATTATTAAATAATTAAAAGTTGAATATGGACCCGAAAAAAATAGAAAGATAAAGAGGCCCCAAACAGAGACGGGGAAGAGATGATGATAACATGAAAGTCGCATACTAAGAGCATGTTTGGCTCTCCTTATTTCTACTTCCTTATAACTTATAACTTTTCTAAAAAGTTAATAAGTTGAAAAAAGTGTTTGGCAAAAGGAAAAGGACTTTTTGTTTTAACTTTTTGTTTGCCTATGATATGTTGTTTTGGAAAAGTAAGGGAGGAGTGACTTTTTGAACCTCCTTATAACTTATTGATGGTTATTTACCTACATACCCTTCTTATATCCTTATACCTACCCTCCTTATACCTATTTGGTCATTTTACCTAAATAAGTTAAACCAAACACTTTTTTACAAAATAACTTATCAACTTATTGTTTTTCCCACCACCTAAGCTAATCTAAACACTTTTCTAAAAATTTCTTTTTAAAAAGTCATAAGTTAATAAGTCCTTTTAACTAAAAGTCCTTTTTGACTTAAATAAGTTTATCCAAACATGCCCTAAGCTAGCTTGATGGCATCATCATCATCATCTCTAACTTCATTCGTAATTACCAAAATTGAAACAGACTTGAAGCATTTGACAAGCTGCCTTTAAATGTTTGTCATTTGCGACCATCTATGATGTTGGATGCCATGGCAGCAAAATGGGTGATACTATTTACACATCCCCTAAAATTTTTCAGGCATGCCCTGTACGGGCCGTGGAGACCCCCACGGCCTGTAAAGGGTTAAATGCATACATCCACAAGCTGTGGGGGTCTCCACGACCCTTGAAAAATGTGGCGGTTAGGAGCTTTAAACATTACTTGGCCCGTGGAGAGCTTTACGGGCTGTGGCTGGGTAAAAGGTACAACGTTCAAACTGAACTCCTTGCAAGGGGAGTTCAGTCTGAAAAAGCTAAGTTCCACGGTCGTGGAGGCCTCCACGATCCATGGAAAATGAGGTTGGTGGAGCATATAAAACCCTACACGGCCTGTGGAGGTCTTTACAGGCCGTGGGATTCAATGGTTTTATACGAACGGGAGCCACTTATCATCTCATTCCATACAAACATTCAAACACCAACCCGAATCTCTCAATGCCAAACTAGTATGACAATGTCATATTCTTATAACTATTCCCAGTGATGTGTCTCCAAACGAGTCTTACATCTCTGAAAGCGTTTTTGGACCCCGGATTCAAGTTGGGGAGGAGGAGGTTAAGACTGTGGTTCATTCTATTGACGGGAAGGTGCTGCCCGATCTAAACCAGGAATGCGTAGAGGAACATGAGTCATTTTTCGTGCCACCAAGCTATCCGCAGTACGCATACAGACTTACCATTCGCACGGGAAAGGTGCTAAGGACTCCTAGGAAGGTGATAACAGCTTCAAGGAAGTTGCTGATGATGAGAAAGCTGCTTATGAAGGTGTTGACATCAAAGTAGAACCTAACCCAAATGTTTCATATGAAACTGATAAGGTGTGTTCATTTATTTACACTTGTATATATTTAGAATCGTATATATTATATCCCCGTACATAATTTTGGTTAAATAGGTTTTAGGGTTTGTTGGATTTAGACTAATATATATTTTAGACTCATGTATACTTTTGCTCCGTACATATTTTGCCTTGTATATAATTGCACCTTATATATTTTGACTTGTATAGATTATAGATATTTTACATAAAATTATGTTTTTTTAAATTATTTAATTATAATGTAAAAATTTTAATTGTTAATAATTTAGAATCGTATATATTTACACTTATAGATTATTTAAACTCGTATAAATTTTGACTAGACTCGTATATAAATTTTCAGGTATTCGGGTCTATTGAAGAGTTGAAACAATTGGTTTACGACAGATCCCTTAATAGCAGTTACGTCAACGTGACCGGACGTACAATTTTAAAAGGCAAGGGATCGTATGCAACGAAAGTTAAGATATGACTATGATGCGACCGTGGTGGCGAATACCGCAATACAGCCAAAGTACAGGTTTTGGGTAGAAAAATGGTTAACTGTCCCTTTGAACTGATAAGGAGACTAAGCTACAGTGGTTGGAAGTTGGAGATAAAAAAACTTGAATCATAACCACAAACCTTTTCAACATATTTAGGGTTACGCGTTTGCTAGGAGGCTGACACCTATCGAAGAAAAGTTGGTGGAAAGACTTTATTTTTCAAAACATGGAGCCATCAAACATATATTTGGCTATAAGATAACAAAATCCGAATAGTGTATGCATTCTACGAGACATACATAAAAAAAATTAAAAACACAATGTACGACGACCAAACTCCAATATAGGTATTATTATTATTGTTATGGTTTGTTTGGTTTTATTACATCAACGTTAAGGTTTACCGCACGGGTGTACAAAAAGATCGCGGCTCGAGGCTCGCTCGAAACTCGCTCGAAAAAAAACTCGAAAAAAAGCTCGCTCGAAAAGGCTCGTATTGTTTTCGAGCCGAGCCGAGCTGGCTCGTTTTGTAATCGAGCTGAGCTCGAGCCAGGGGTGTTCAACTCGTGACTCGGCTCGATGGCTCGACTCGTGGCTCGGCTCGATGGCTCGACATATGGCTCGACTTAGGCTTGTGTATGTGTAATTAATATATAGATGAAAGTAGTATATTTTGGCTCCAAACGCAATTCTAAAATTCAAATTTTGAAAGCCCCGCTCATACTACCTATCTACCTCACTTATTCATAATCCAATAAACTCTAACTTAGAAAAATAAAAAATATACATGTATATGTGTAATTTTATTTTATTTTATTTTTGTTTTGTTTTTTATGTTATAAATATTTATAATAAAAATAATAAAAAAATAACGAGCGGGCTCGAGCCAGCTCGAGCTCGGCTCGAACATTTACAAGCCGAGCTCGAGCTCGGCTTTTCAACTCGACCAAAAAAACGAGCCGAGCCGAGCTGGCTCGTTTAAGTTCAAGCTCGAGCTCGAGCTTAGCCTGGCTCGGCTCGACTTGACTCGGCTCGTGTACAGCCCTAGTTTACGCAACGATAACCAAAACATTTTATAATTCTAGTTATTTTTAAAAACAACATTTAAAAAAACATTTTATAAAAACAAAAAAAAATATATTTTTTAATATTTACTAAAAATCCACATTTTATAATTATATTTATTTTTTAAGAGAACATTTACAAAAAAAAAATCAACATTTTATATAAATAATAAAATTTCAAATAATATCCCTTATCACATCTCCAACTCATCCCAAACACCCATATACATTCATTTTCACCTCTCTAACCCATCTGAAAGACCCATACATCTCTTTTTCACATCTCCCACACATCCCAATGATTGCTAATCATTGACAGTGCCCATCTACAGGCCATGAAGAACTCCACAACCGGTAGATTTCCTATCTACGGGCCGTAGAGTACTTCACGACCCATAGAGGGATATGCAGATATATTCATGGGATGCGTAGATAACCGGACCCAGCATAAATACCCAGTAGATTGTAAAGCTACGGAAGAGGTGGAGGATTACATGTGGAAATGGTGTGCTAAAGCAACAGGTAACTAGGCTTTTTATTTGAAAGGTATGGTATAAATCATAATGAATGTATTTCCCATTAACTAAATTGCTTTCCCAAGAGAACAACCTTATATATTCCTAATCTTTGCTTTGGTTTTATTTTAAATGTATTAATGGTGCAAGTATGTATTCCAAGACATATTAATTTGCCTGTTAACTCTTGGTGTATTTCTGTGTGATAACAGCATAATAGATATAATAGCTAGTAGATAGTCGTTTGTATAACGTGTAACCATCTTTATTGTAATTAACGAACTTGGTGATAGGCGAAATTAGTCATAGGGGAATAAGGACAATAGGTGAAGATAGCCTAAAGAATATGCTAATTAGTGAAGATAGCTATCTTCACTAATTGCCTATCTTCACTAGAGAATATTACAATACACTTATGTATAAATAGAATACATGGGGGATAGGGTTTAACGTTAGTCATGCTAGTGAGTTAGTAGCCACCAAGTTCGTGTGTTGTCTTGAGTTAATTGCAATCCATTTATAATCAATAAAAGACGTGTTTATAGTATTCTCATCGTGTTCGATCTTGAGTGTGTTATATTCAGTTATTTCATAAACGTTAATCAAGGGATTCCGCACCTTGATTAAACTGATCAATCTTGTAATCGATCCATTCCAAAGACCTACAATTGGTATCAGAGCATTCGGCTCGTTAATTGTCGGTTCAAGGTTGAGTTTTGCAAAATCGAATCGCAAGACTCTTTTTTTCCTGTGAACATCAGTTTTCGTCAATAGTCTTTCACACCATACCATTTTCGATTGATTTACAACGGGTTAATTGCATTTGTATGTGTTTCGGCTGAATTCTTCAGATTAGGGTTTGCTGCAGATTTGAAAACCGAACATAGGGTAAAAAACCAAGTTTTTTTGGGATCTTCATTTTCTGATCAATTTCGTTTTAAGTCTGTCATCGTTTCTTAGATATCTTCACTTTTATCATCTTCGTTTCAAGTACAACTTCGCTCAATCTGCATCCTCGTTTAGTATCTTATTTAAAGCATCTTCGTTAAGCATCTTCTTTGTTTAGCATCTTCTTTTGGATCATAGAGAACTAACAAAAGTGAACTTGACTATTTGGACTACACCATTGTAATCGCCTAATCTCGAGGACAAAAAAAAGTCTGAAAACCGTAAAAAATTTGGTCAAAATATTTTTTCAAAAATTTTTGAGCGATTTTACAAACCGGAACGTTAATATTGATCGAACAGATGGACTTTAAACAAGTTGGACTTAAATTTTGACTCAGGTATACCAAAATCTATTTGAAACTTTCGGCTGCGTACTTTAAAGAAGTTAAAATGAACATTAGACTTGCAATTGAAACTGCTCCCAAACTGGTAAAAATTGAGGATTTTGAGGACTAGCGAACAAAATTTGAATCATTTATCAAATGTGAGGATGAAAGAATGTGGGACTGTATCATCTACGGGTATGTCAAACCTACCTATGAAGGAATTGACGACATCAAGCGAGTACCAACTACTATGAAATGCAAGAGTCTGATAAACAAATGCATGATGTTGAATGCAAAGCTTTTGCAACAATTTACATGTCTTTGCCATATGCGATTCATCGTGAGTTTAGGCTTTATGACAATTCACAAGACATGTGGAAGGCTTTGAAAAGACATTTTACAGTGAATAGTCACACTCATCAGAGTACTTCAGGACAAAGTTCAAGTTGTCATTCCTCATAAAGCAGTGAGAGCCCAAAGGTGTTCATGCCAAATCAACAAGATAAATCAAATTGGGGAACCAGTGATCAAGCATTTATTGGAGAAAGTGTTGAGGAAAAGAAAGGGGAAGCAATGGAAGCTGTTGATGCTGAGGAGGTAAATGATGCGAGTACGGTTGTGCATGACATCATTAATCTCGAGGAAAATAGAAGGGATGTCTACCAAGGAGTTCATTGCATACATGTCTGAATTAGACTCCACCAACATTAAGCTACACATTTCTCTCTCTTCTGTTGTTAATGCATGTAAAAAATGTGTGGATCATGCAGAGAGAATTGCCTTATTAGTTGCTGAAAATGATCAAGTAGCTAAACATAACACTGACTTAGTTATACTGCTAGATCATGAAAAAGAGTTTAAAGCTGTAGAAAAGGACTTTAAGGCGTTAGACCTTGTAGTTAAGGAAAAGATCTGTTATCTGGATCTAGCCCATCTAGCCATAGCTGACAAACAAAAGGTCATTGCTGAGAAAAACAAGGAGATAGATGAGCAAAAGATTAAGATAGCCGAACTTAACAGGTAAATTGAACAGTGTCGTAATACCAAATACCTTCATAACATCATCATAGATTCCCAAAAGGATAAGAATGAGCCAGTAGGGTTAGGATACAATGATGTCCCTCCTCCCTTTAATGGGAACTATTCATTCTTTCCTTCTAAGGAAGAGTTCATTGATGCAGTATATGGTAAACCGTCTGTAGTCGAATCTCAGGATATCGACTTGCCTAAGAGCCCTAGTTCTGCAAAAAAAGAATCTGTTGGATCTAATAGCAGTAAAGAAAAGATGAGTGAGGGTGTAGAAGTTAAGAAGTGTGTAAACATGGATAATGTTAGGAAATCAAATCAGAAAACCATTGTTAAGGAGTTGTATAAAGTTAAGGGCAACGACAAGATATTTTCTGATAGTCAATTCCCAATGTCGTCTATTGCTCAGGGACAAATTGAAACTGTTTTTACTGAAGTAGTTTCCAATGTGGTTCATGACTCTAGATCCTCTTCTTCGCGATCTACTCCTCAATCTAAGCTTAAGAAAAGATCATGCTTTAACTGTTGTATTAGAGGTTATGTAGCTAGTTGTTGTCCATTTAAGATAATTGAAAAATCTGGTGAGAGTAAGTTGTATAAGAAGTCTGTTCAAAAGCAACAACAGGGAGTTGCAAAGGACGGGAATCGGGTTGATAAGGGCAAAAAAGAAGTACCATGTTCTAAAAATCAATCTAAATCTAATCCTCAGACTTCATGTTCGGGACAATTTGATGGACCAAGAAATTAGTCACCAAGATACAACAATTACAATGGTCAATAAAATAGGTACTAACATTAAAATCGATACCAGAATGATGGTTATCGAAATTTTCATAAAAGACATTATAAAAAACATGTAAACTCTCGAAGAGATGATTATAGGAGTTTCCATAACTTAAATAATCAACCAAGAATTTTTAAAAATTTAGGGTATGATAATCGGAATCAATACTATTCAGGTAATCACTATCAAAATAGTTTCAATTATCAGTCTCAAATATCAACAAGCAACAGATCCAAGTCACCTGAAAGGTGTAATGGACATTTAAATGAGTTTACTTATGTTAATGAACGAGGTCAAACCAAGACTACTAAAATTTGGGTTCCTCGTACTAACTAAATTATTGAGTGAGTGCAGGACGACTATGGAGGACTGTTGATTTGTTCGACAGTGGTTGTTCTTGTAAATTATCTGAGGTGAATAATAGGTTACCAATGGTAATGAATGATTTACTTTGGTGAAGATATAAATTCTGCTCTTTAAAGTTATACATATTATTCTTCTTTTCACATTGAAAACCTGTTATCGGTTTAAGAGGGAGACTGTTTTGTTTTAAATTTTTGTTTTCCTTTCAGAAAAACAAAATCTGAGGTTTCGGGTCTTTAAATTGTTGTAACATCCGGGGATAACTTGGCTACCCTTCTACTGCATCCAGAAATATGCTGACCTAGGCATAGCTAGGATATCTTAAAAGAGCAAAAAGAAAAAGGATAATGCCAAAACCCATATATGCTGAAGGCAAACTCAAAAACGCCTCAAGCTAAAATATGTACCAAAATTAATGGTATTTGTTCTAACCCTAGTTAAGTTCACATTGGTCACTTTGTAGCATCCAGATATATGATGACCTGTACACCGATGTGACTTGTACCTTGTAAATCATACGGATGACAATAATATACTCACCCATGACAAAGAAGCTTTGTGCATACCTTAATCGTGGGGATATGTCCTGTTCTGGGGCACACTGGTGTAACGGTATAAATCAATTCATCATATCACTAGGTAAAAGCTTTAAAACTTTAGTGTAGCTTGTTTAAGTGGATAAACAATATCGGTAATCGTCTCGGATTGCTATTCACAAAATTAACTTAAGAAAATTAACAGTGAGTGTGAAACAGTTTAACAAAACTGATATGATCTTCTTGCACATGATTCTCACAAAAAGATGCATTGCAAATATTTTTAGTTTGTTTTATTGTATTCTAAAAACAAAAATACCAAAAATATTTTCTTTTTAAGGTCTTCCACTTTGAACTTATAAATTGTGTTTTTGCATATGCATTGGCACATCGGGATAAAATATTGGTTTATCTTTAATGTGAATTAGACTAATGACGTGTGCGAATATATACAAAATTTTACAATGAAATAACACACGTTTTGCTTTAATATTTATAAAAATGGTTTAGACCTTAATATTAAAACACACACAATAGGGCAAGTGTACCCTGCCATATATGTAGTAATGTGTAGATAAGAACCAGATATCGATCCATGGACGCGCGCGGAGCAATGGTACACAATACGACCACCTAGACTAGCATAAAGTAGAGCATTTCACAACCTATTCCATTTTACCAACTTTGAACACAAATCTACTAATATCGCCATTTTCACCAAAATAACTAACAAAGATCATTAACCGTGTCAAAGATTAGTAACAACACCATTAAGCTTTTTAGACTCTTTTACGTGCCGGTAAACATTTATAATCATTATCCGAGTGTTAACCAAACCAATACCCGGTTACAGTTTCATGGTGTAAACTTTATTAACAAGTTAACTAGTCTACTATCGGACGATTAAACGGATGGTTTCTTCAACAAGTAATCCGTCTAACACATTCGACAATCATCAAAGTCATCCATACACAACTACAAATCTAACAACAATGAAACAAGGTTACGCTATGATCATCAAGATTCAAACATGAAAAACGCCAAATTCATACAAAACTTGATTTCATACAAACGATTGTTTTAACTACTAACTATTACTAGATATTATCCGTATACAATAATGCAATGGATAAACGACACAATCAAGTCAAAATATTCAGATTTGAACAAACTTAAAGTTTATAGATCAGACCATAAATCTTGAATGTGAAGGATTGGATGATGCTAGATGATTAGGATCGAATCCCGAGCTTGTTAAACGGCTTTCCAACAGCTTGGTTCGTCCGAAAATCTTCCAAAATCGCCTCTACAAAACCCAATAATCGAACAGTGGGCTGAATGGGCACTATATAGCTGAACAGGGGCCTATGAGCGGCCGCTCGAAGCCTGTGAGCGGCCGCTCACTTTTCAAAAAGTGTTACAAGTTGCTCGTAAGCTGACGTAGGCCTTCTAGAATGTTGCTGGAAATATCTGGATGAGCAAGCGGCCGCTCACAGAGAGTGAGCGGCCACTCACAGGACCTGAGGTCTTGTTTGCGCGCCGAAACCTGTGTTTTTCCTTCAATTATGCTTCCGGGACATCGTTTAAGACCTGAAACTGCAAAGATACCAAAATAAGTACCAATTCCTGTGTATAAGGTCAATAACGTCTGAAAATGGGAGTTAAACGGGGACTTTTATATGTTTAAATTAACGTATATCAAACCTCCCCACACTTGAACTTTGCTTGTCCTCAAGCAAACACTTAAATAGAAAATAAACGAAAAACTCGCCAAGTGGCAACAAAGGCAAAATATAGCCTGTATAGATGATAATAGACAAGCCGACAAAGATATATAAACAGGTGATAAGATAACTAAAAAGCAACGACTCACTTCCGATCTACAAGCACGCAAACGCGTACACGACTCACAATGCTCACACACACTCGGTTTTATTTATGATACATACGTGTAATGTGTATGTGTAAATCGCTCCATTGCCAAGACAATGAATCGTGCAATATCATAAGCTTGTCAAAAGATCTAGTCTTCACTAACTAACGTGTGAAAAAGCACAAATCAAGAGGTCTTATAAGGGTTGTAATGTTAGGCAAAGGTAAGGGTGTGGAATGGATATTTAAAGTGACAAATCGGCTAAAACCCGGCAGTTATGTCTAACTAATAGCAACTACTAAAACTGTACAACACAAATGCTAATATAGGCGATTTTTTTCTTGAAACGAGCTAAACATATAATCTTTAACTTGAAAGCTCTAAAAACTGCTCGAATCACTGCTAATTCACCCTATTTTAGGGTGTTCTATTTTTCTGGATTTTTTTAAGATCTATCTATGATATATATATATATATATATATATATATATATATATATATATATATATATATATATATATATATATATATATTGAACTGAAACTGATATATAATCAACATACAGGTTCTAAATATATAAACCCAAAAATGAACTATTTACAACATAAAAACTAGTCAAACAATAACCTAAACCGAGCTTTAACACAAAAGGTTTAGAAGAAAAAGGCTATTTGGTTTAGTGGTGAAATGGTGTGGTAAATAAGAAAAACACGGGATTGGGTTCAACATGGTAAACTAGTGGATAACATTTGGGTGATGGGAAACAGATAGAACGAAAAGAAAAGGCTAAATCAAAAGGGTATCCAAAATGCCTCAATCATGTTTGTACAATCTCACACGTATCTGATCTAAATAAGTATGCTGATGACAAGTTCTAAATTATACAAAACATCCGGCTCACTCTAAAGCATGTCAAAGAAATGAAAATCTATTCTAAGGCTCAAATGCTCACGTAACCGGAAGGAAATGGGTGCAAGTGTACGAATATAACATGCTCGTATCTCATCTGTTTGTCGCGCCTCAAGTTATTCCTATCAAAAATTGGTTAGGCTTGATGTTTCTAAGAAAATATATACATATATGTACTTTTAAAAGGGTTTATATATATATATATATATATATATATATATATATATATACACACAAGAGGACAAACAGGATATAATCCCTCCCCACACTTGAAATTCACATTGTCCCCAATGTGACAATAGAAAGCGTTTATAAAGTAGCTATCTATAGTGTGAAAAAGGAGAATAATACTCCCCTTGTGTCGAAGAAACGCCTAGGTAATTATACGGCATGAGCATCGATAACGGTGCTCACCAGTTACCTGCATAACCAACATTCTTGACACAACAAACTCGTCAAACCCATTCATCATCACAAAAATAAGATAAAATAAACTAAAATACTGAAATTGAAAATGCAGAAAAGTAAACGGTACGAATACAGAAAGAAATAAAAAGATGTCTTGGGTGCTCGCACCCGAATAATAATACAAAACAAAAAAAAATAACAGGATCAAGTACTATCACTACCGCTCACTGCTCAATCATCCTCCTCATGATGGGTCCCGGACGAACCCGCTCCATCGCCACCTCTCCTGCACTTTTCACCCGGCCCACCTTGGAAGTGATGTGGCTGGTAGCCAAAGTGGGATGGGTAAACCGCGCGCAAGTCCTGGAAAAGGTGATGCATGCTCTCGAACATGTACCCATAGTTTTCCCGCGTCTCATCCGTAAATGCGGTGAACTCTGTGTAAAAGTGTTGAGGAGGCGCATACTGCTGCTCGTGCTGCTGCTCGTGAGGCAGTAGTGGCTGGTGCACTGGTGGCTGCTGCTGCTGTGGTGGAAGTGGGTTCCAGATCTCATTATTGTGCCCTTTTAACCCGCACGTCCCATTGTCGTACTCATGTAGGATCCCCATGTGTTTGAGCTTATCTAAGTCGACAAAAGATCCACCTGGAACCCGAGTAAGGGTGTTCTTTGCTGCCCTGAGGACACCCATAGATCTTGCTAGAGCAGTCACGTATTCTCCCCCATATATCATACTTCCTGGTTTTGTCTCTGCTGCTGTGCTAAGAAAAGAAGCTATTAAGGCAGCCAGGTTAACCCTTTGATCACTTACAAGGGCGTATAAAAATAATAAATCAGGTGTGGGGCAGTTGGTGGAACTTTCCTTCTTCGCAGCCGCCATGCCACAGAGAACCTTCTGAAATACCCGGAGCAATGGGTCACGAATTTTAGTCGCTTTTGAACCTTGGGGGTTGTATTCTGGAAGCCCCGTCAGTTGAGCCCAAAAGGCGTTCCACAGTTCGTTGTCTTCTTGGAACTTATACATAACTGTGCGACTGAGATGTCGCGCCAGATTCCACCTAGGCGAAACTGCAGCCCGTTTATCCCATTTGCTTTAAAATCCGAATCATGATTCTTTCTTGGTCTTCTATAGGTCAAGGTGAAGAAGAATTCGATAGTTGTCTCCATAAAGACCGGTTCTTTTATAGAAAGCAGGTTCTCCATTGGTTGGTCCATCCATTCCCGCAGCCTCTCCTCTTGATTTACCTCCGCTAGAGTGTCAAAACAAATCCTACGCGGAGTGGCAATCATTTCCCTCCGCGCATAGAGCTCTTCAAACCTCTCTAGACACCCGCGGTCTCGCGGGTTTGTCGGGTCAAATCTCAGAAAGCGGTGCACCATCTGCATCAAAATGCTTAAATATGTTAGTTATAATCGAAGGAATAGGACCCGGATCCAAAACACGCCAAACAAAAAATCAAAAAATGTTCACAGACCATTTGAGCAGCTACTCAGAGCCTTGGAGCGGCCGCTCACAGTTCACTGCGCGCCATTTTTCGTTTTGCAGCCCTGTTTTTCGATCCTGTGCACTGGCTTTTGTATGTGCGTAGGATCGTCTAAACAACAAAGATAATGATCAAACAAGTTCAATTCAGGTGCGGAATCCCTGAATTGATCACAAAATGATAATAAAACTAGCAAAACATAGAAATCATCATAAACATCTTTAATTCATTCACTTTGATAGAGGATTACACTTGAAATTGCAGTTTATAATGATTAAAAGACTTTTACAGACTCAATAATAAACCTAGGGAGAACACACACATGGAGGGAAAACAAAAATGTCAAAAGTTACAATTCAAAAATCAACTTGACCTGATATAGGCTTGCAAATTTGCCCATTTGTGTTGGTCGAATCTGCAGGTTCGACCATTTGACATGGTCGAACCAAGTCATTACAATACATAAAATCTACCTTCGACCTCCCTCTGCACCTTCGACCCTGCAGTTCCACCTTCGACCGTTCTAAATCCTTCCTTCGACCGTTCGACTGTGAACAAAACTTTATGTAATCCGCAATCCAATAGCATTAGTCGCAATATATGCATCTACAAACTCCCCCTCGACTATTGCTTAGATTGCTTACGTTCTTGGTCCATCATCTTGTTCATAAGCTTTATGCGCCATAACGTATTCTGTTCCTTGGACATCACTGGTTCAAAAGTTTGTTTCGGCTTTTTCTTTTTAACTTCTTGAACTTCCTGAACTTTCACAAACTTTCCCAGTTTCTTGTCAAAATCACATCCAGCATTCACATCCCATGCAAAGCATAAGAATACCACACGTTGGTATATGCTTGCTTGTTCACTATCCTTAGCTTCGCAATAAATCGGATTATAATAGAGCATTATAATATCCTCATACGAATAGTTGATCAACCACATAGGATCAAAGATGTGAATCTTCTTGAAATCCTTTGCACCATCCTTCAACACGATAATAGCCTCTGCAGTCTTCCAATCGTAGTACCACCACATGAAGTCTTTATAAAAGTGTTGAGGGATCTGCATCAACGGAATATGTTTCAAGACTTTAGGTGGTTTATACTTTAACGTCACCTTAGGCATCCCAGTAATGTCATCCTTCTCTTTCTTATGAACAATTCTTTTGGATACTATGGAGTGAACAAGTTCCACTTCGTTCTGCTTTCTCTCGACATACGTTCTGCAAAGTAAGCAACATGATCGTTTACAGAACCTGTCATCTCATGTCTACAAATGTCACGAATAGCCCAGTATGGTAATGTCTTCAAGTCATGGAATCTGTCAAAGTACAAAATTCCTTTTTCCCATTTTACGGCTACACACTTCAACTGTTTCACGAACTTCCATCCAAGAGCTTTCCCTTTAAACAAGTCATTGTGAAACTTGTAAAAGCTACCTTGAACTTCTTTCTTTGGATGGTTCGCCTCTTTCTCTTTAAGCTTTCTCAACAGTTCTTTCAAAGCGTCAGATTGTTCAATGTTTGGCTTATCACAATCTGGAAACACTTCTTCAACAAATCTCTTACTCTTTTCATGAGCAAGTTTCTCAGCCTGGCGTAACAGCTCATCAGTGAATTCAGGAAATCCAGAATCTTTGTTCTTCTTGTAGTATTTTGGATATTCCTCACTCGTGATATCCTCAATCTCTACCTCCTCAAATACTGGCACGTCTATGTCATCGGAGTGATTACCTGCTTCTTTTTCAGGTATGTTTGGAATCTGATTATCAGCCATCAACTCCTCCAGAGTTTTACCAACCTGTTTCGCCAATCCTTCCAAAATCTCCTTAGACATGGCTACAGAAACTTATCCATCTTCTAAGTAGGATCGTTGTATTCCAACTCGAATCTCATATCATTAGACTCAAATATCTCAGGAAATCTGCCAGTCATCTCTATCGTCCAGACTCTGTCAGTCAACATCTGACGATACATATTCTTATCATCATCAGATAATGATCAAATCTTCTCAATCCAAAAGATACTGTCATCGTCAACATTACCACCAGGAGCTTCTGAACTGGATTCTCCTGTATCTTCTCCCGATCCTCTCTTCTCACACTTATACTTATCCGTGTCATCATCATCATCATCATCATCACTGTCAGAACTTGCAGAGCTATTACCTTTTCCTTAATCGTCTCCTGAACCATCATCATCACCATCTTTCTTCTTCTTAGGAGCTTTACCAGCATCCTCATCTAACTCATCATCTTCTTCTTCCTCTTCATCAGATGGTTCAAAATCAACTTCTTCTTCATCACGCTCTTTATCTTCTTCACCAGCTTGTAATTGAGGAGCTTTAGAGTACAAGTCTTTGATCAGATTATCCATACTCTTGTTACATTCTTTCAACTTCTTGTTCTCCTCTTTGATAGCAATGTATCTCCTGGTGTTTCTCTGTTCATGCTTCAACAACTTCTTGTTTTCTCTCTGAAGCTGTTTAATCTTAGCTTCCAGAGCTTCATGATTCTCATGTGATGTTTCAACAACGTCTAACATCTTCTTGTCGTTGTTTCTCAACTGTTCAATTTCTGCTTGTTGCTGATTAATAATTTTCATCATATCAGCGAGCTTCTGGTTCACTGCAGTCATAACATCACTGTCTACAGTAACCTTCGGTGGTGTTGAAGCTTCAGCAGCAGAAAACTTTCCTTTCTACAATTTCTTTAACACTCTGTCAAGTGCATCGTTGAACGCATCAGTTGGTAACTCAGTCTGTTCAGCAGCAGATGATGTCTTTTGCTTCTTCACTGCTGGGGATGTGATAGGTGATTTGGAGCTAGATGCTGGAGGCAGTTTCTTTCCAGCAACCAAAAATTCAATATCTCTAGCCCTTTTCTCCATCGGCTTCTTTTGTTTCTCACCAGTCTTTGGCGATCCCACAAACTCTTCGGATCCCAATCCTAAACCTTCATATGTTTCATCCACCGCAACAGGACTTTTTGTCCTTTGCTCCTCAACAGATTTATTTAGACTCTCAGACTCACCAGCCACAGTGGCCTTGGGCGTGGTGCTATTTATAGTCTCACTATCAGAATCCCATCGTTCATCCTCCTGTGTCTCTTCTGAATTAACAGACACTTCATCAACTAAATGTAAACCCTTTTTAGCAACACTTTTCTTTCTCCTTGAAACCTTCTTCTGAGCGGTTTCAGTATCATCTAGTTTCTCTTTACCTTTCCATGTCTTTGCACCAACGTTTACGACTTGACGCTTTCTCTTTGCATCAGGATCAACTGGACAAAGAGGATTATCTGGATCTGAATCACTGTTATCATGTCTGACTTTATCCTTTCCTAGATCTACATACCCTGGGTTAATCAAATGACCAAACAGGTTCTTGTGAGGTGGTCTTTCATTCAATGGTACACCCTTATAACCCTTCATTCTGACAAGAGTATTCAGGTTCATGTGATCCTGAACAACAATCTGGGTAGGATCTCTTCTCAACTTCTTATGCTTCTTATCAAGTATCATCTGTATGAACCTAGGATAAAGCAAATACTTCTTGTTCTTCAAGCCTCTAAGTGGTTCTAACATGTGTTCCAATATCATACCCGCTACATTGAACGGCTTGTTCAATATAAGAGCCACCATCAAAGAACTGATGCTCTTCCTCATTACATCATACCCTCCATTCACTGATCCGAATACGTGCAACATCACGTGAGCGAGATACTTAAACTGAGGGCATAGCTTCCCTTTATGTGACGAACCATCAGTTATCGGTCCGTTGTACTTCATTCGTAAGAAGCACTTCCTCTGTTCTATCCATGAAAGTTCTCTAGGATCTGTTTTCTTCTCATCATGCAACTTCAATGCCTCACGAATATCATCTTCAGAGATAATCACAAGTTCCCCCTGAATCGTACTAACCACAGCAGATTCGTTATTCCAGAAGTCCATTTTTGCATTCTTCCAGAACTCCTGTTGATGATCCTTATAAATGATGGCTGGGGTAGCAAGTGCAACAATCACTCGGCTTCTCTTCAAGAAATCTACGATGCCGATGAACTCTTGATGTTTCTTCAGATCGCCATGAAAGCACAGCAGTTGTGCGCTGGTTTAAATGGTAGTTCTTCCATTTGTTCCTTTCCAGTAGCCTTCTCTGATGATCCAGCGGGAATATCAACACTCTCATGTTCAGACATTATAAAACTGCAAAACAAATCAAGCAAACATGTTAAAAACGGACAAAATAAACAAAACTTGAAAATTTTGATTATCAGTTTCTACATTCGACCGTTCGTAGGTTCGAATGTGAAATCAGAAAGGTTCGAAAGTAGGAATAAAGGTTCGAATGTGAAAAACATTATGTAAAATTGTACATTCGACCATTTGTTTCCAGGTTCGACCGTTTAAACATCTACATTCTCCCAATCAGTCACATTCGACCATTTGAATTGGGCGAAGGAGACTATTCATCTTCTTCATTTTCAAATTTTGATTTGGTTTGTTTTATCATGCCATTTTGATTTGAACACACTCTAACATGAACGATTAATCATTTTTAATGAACAATTTCAATTATCATCCATTGATTATGTGTTTTCTAATAAAAACTAGGGTTCGAAAGGTTCTGCAACATCAATTGATCAATTTGATTGAGTTTAAACCTAAGTTTTTGGCTATTCTCCCCCTAAAACACATAAGCAATGAATCCTCAGTAAAAATTTCAACAAGTAACAAGTTAAAATTGAATTTTAATGGCAGTTAGGTCTCAGTCACAAAAACAATGATTCAGACTTGAATACATGATGATAACCTGCAAACGTTATAGAAAAATGATCAGTGAATCAATACACACACAATGGTATGATTTTTAATACACGGGCAACAAGATCACTTAATCTCAGAATTTTGAAAGTTTTTGAAAGTGAGGGTCGAATGTGCAGATATGGTATATATAGGCTCCACATTTGACCGTTTGACTAGGGCGAATGTGAAACTTTTTCCACCTTCGACCCTACTGAAAGGTTCGAATGTAGAAAAAGGGTTTGAATGTGAAAATGTCACATGAACACTCACATTCGACCGTTTAAAAGGTACGAATGAGCAGACAAAATTCCACCTTCGACCCAACGAAGGGGCGAATGAAAATTGGAATTTTTGAAAATTTTACCAAATCTCAAAATCGACTCCTGTTCAAAATATTTTTCAACTTTTAAGCATCAGACATTCATTATTTCTCATTTAAAGATGACAAAGCTCAAATGGTCCATCAAGTTTTAGAAAATCATCATCAACCACCATCAGCTATCAAAAATAAGATAGAAATGTAAAATCTTTTTGGATTTTCTAAACTTTTTGTTAAAACACACCTAAAATCTTTTTGAGTTTTGTATTTTTGACGAGAAACATAAAAAGCACAAAATGTAAAGATAAAACAATAAATGTTTTGTGATTTCCAGTAAAGGGATCATATCAGTTATTGGGAAATCTGATCACACCGTTGATCTTTTGATTTATTATCATTAAAGACAATGTGTGATCTGGCAACTGCTGATATTGTGATCCACATAAACTCACATGCAGACTGTTGTGCAGTGCTTTAGATTGATACTATTATTTATAGTATAAACTCAATTGTCTGTGGTTCCCACGCACACGACATACTCCCGTATCAAGAAGTAAATGCACAAAGACTCCTTGTAACGCGTGATTATGCATTCGTCATCTGTAATTTACAAGGTATGAGGCACAGAGGTATACAGGTTAGCAAATCAATGCAACAAAGTAACATGTACACTATACCAGGTTGAGGGCTAATATCAATCATGATTTGCATCAGTGATTGGATACGATGTAATAGATAATCTTTGATTATCGTTATACATGGAAAGTTCCTCAATTCGGTAACTTTAGGATTTGGCTTTATAGCTCTTTTATAAAGACACTCTGTCTGATCTAGGTCCGTAATGACTTACAGCAGAAGATCAGAGAGGCTATCCCCAGACAACTAATAACATAACGACCCGAAACCTCAGAGTTTTGTACAAATACCCTATCAAACGAAATTACGGTACTAAGACCATATGCCCATGAGGAATTCATCCACACAACAATTTGTTTGATATGTATGTATCAGGCACGCAGTAATAGGTCTACGAAGCCTATCAACACATCACACAGACTCAAACACACGCCTTATATTGCATTACATTTCTTTAGAATGTGTTAGATCCCCACTGATGTATTATCATTTCCCCTTGTTCTTCAGGAAATCTTTTTGGGTTTTTCTAATTTTTATGAGTTTTTGAATTTTTCAATATTTTTGAGTTTTCTGAAAATAAATTTTGTCTAAAAAATGTAAAACATATTTTTGGATTTTTGTATTTTTCTGAAAAGCAATAAAAACTGTACTAAAAAATGATAAACTGAGGTGGTGATCAGTCCTGTTTTTCTTTAATACCATTAGCTTTTAAAAGATATTCAAATCTTGATTTATCAAAAGCTTTGGTAAAAAGATCTGCATGTTGATAGTCAGTGTGGATTTTGACCATATCGATCAACTCTTTTGCATAACAATCACGGATAAAATGGTATTTCATCCGGATATGTTTAGCTTTCGAGTGATTTACTAAGTCTTTTGTTAATGCAATTGCGGCTTCATTATCACAGTAAATAGGGGTTTTAAGAAATTGCGGCTTCATTATCACAGATAAAATGGTATTTCATCCGGATATGTTTAGCTTGATGCGGAGACGTATTCTGCTTCACATGTGGATAAGGCAACAGCGGTCTGTTTCTTGCATTGCCAGGTCACGAGCCTACTCCCCATAAACTGGCATCCAGCCGTTGTGGATTTGCTGTCTTTGTCACAGCCACCCCAATCTGCATCACTAAAAGCGATTAGGTCAAAATCATCATCATTAGGGTACCACAGTCCTCTCGACAGGCAACCCTTCAGATATCTAAGGATACGTTTGACAGCTGCAAGATGACTCTATTTCGGCTTCGACTGATAACGTGCACAGAGACATGTGGCAAACATTATATCTGGTCTAGAGGCGGTGAGGTACATCAGAGATCTGACGATTGCTCTGTATGTAAAAGGATCAGTTAGCTCTCCCTTAGGATCAACACCAATCCCGTGATTAGGTTGTATTGGGGTATCTATCGGCTTTGAATCATCCATCTGGAATCGGCTCAAGACTTCGGAAACATATTTCGTCTGGTGAATAAAGATCCCCGTTGGTCTTTGTTCCATCTGCAAGCCTAGGAAAAACTGCATCTCTCCCATCGCACTCATTTCGAACTTTTCCTGCATAACACGTTCAAATTCTCTGCACAGAAGTTCGTTAGTAGAACCAAAAATAATGTCATCAACATAAATCTACACTAGAAGCAAGTCATCCCCTGTTCGTTTTGTGAACAGTGTGCAATCTACCAAACCTCGTTTAAATCCTTTGGACAGAAGATACGTGCTCAGCTCCTCATACCATTGCCTTGGAGCCTGGTGCAACCTATAAAGAGCTTTGTTTAGAACTTAGACCTTATCCCGGTGAATAGGGTCCTCAAAGCCTGGTAGTTGACCTACGTAAACTTCCTCCCTGACCACACCATAAAGAAACGCACTTTTGACGTCCATTTGATACACCTTTTATTTCTTATATGATGCAAACGCTAGAAACATTCTGATAGCTTCTAAGCGTGCAACTGGTGCATAAATCTCGTTGTAATCAATTCCCTTAACTTGATGAAAGCCTTGTACAACCAAACGAGCTTTGTTCCTAACAATCACTCCTCTGTCACTTTCTTACACTTGAACACCCATTTCGTTCCTATCTTTTTCCGTCCTGAGGGTAAATCTGTCAGTGTCCACACTCCGAGTTTCTGAAACTATAATAAATCCTTCTGCATAGCCTCTACCCAAGCGTCATCCAAAAGAGCGTCCTTGTATGTCCGTGGCTCAACCTGCGAAACATAACAAGCAAAAGACTAGTCATTCTGAAAACCTGATTTTTGAATTTTGGCATAAAAAGCAAGAGCGACAAGATTTTCCGGTGAGTTAGCATTCCTCAGTTGACCTCTCGTCATCACGCTACTACCAGGATCACCAATAACCTGCTCGATCGGATGAATCCGGTGTATCCGAGATTCCGGATAATCAGGTACTTGTACTCCCGTCTGAGTAGTTAAGTTCTCTGTGGAATCCAGATCATTACCCACGTTCGATGATGAAGCACCATGTGGATTTGGGTTCACTGGGGTGTCACTGTAGCAACATCTTGAACAGCTTCACTTGTAACATCATCATCATCTTCAGATTCCGATGAATTAAGAGTTGTGGAAGCTTCCTGAAATACCTCTTCCTCAGCTACAGGAGCATTGGTATCATTAGAAGCTGTTTGGGGGTTTATAGTGATCAGACGAACCAACGGTGATGTCACTGCGTTTTCGACCTCGTAATATAGACGTAATACAGCTTCTTCAACCAAGCTATCTAGATTGAATGATTCAAAGAAATCCTTGTAATCAAACATCCAGTCTGGACCGCTACCCTGTACATTCTGAGTATATCTCTGAACTTCAACATTAGCCCACTCCTCAACCTGACGAGTTCGTTTGTTGAAAACCCGTTTGAGCGTGGTTGCATATCCAACAAAGAATCCTTCTTCAGCCTTCGGTGCAAACTTCTCAGATGGATTAAGCATTGTACATGGGGCTCCAAACGGTTCTAGATACTCTAAGTTTGGCTTTCGTCGATTCAACAGCTCATAAGAAGTTTTGCCAAACTTCTTCACCGTTAAAACACGATTAAGAGTATAACAAGCTACGTAAATTGCTTCGTTCCCGAACATTACTGGAAGATTTGAGTCCGTGAGCATTGTTCTTGCCGTTTCAATTAGAGTCCTGTTTTTGCGTTCTGCGACACCGTTCTATTGAGGGGTATACGGAGTACTGTATTCGTGATGAATACCTTTGTTTTCACAAAGAGCATCCATCTGTTCATTCTTAAACTCCATCCCATTATCACTCCTAATTCTCTTGATCTTGAGACCATAGATATTTTCCAATCGAGTGAACAGAACTTTCAAATTATCAAATGTGTCGCTCTTATGGTGCAAGCACATAACCCATGAAAATCTGGAATAGTCATCGGTCACCACAAGACAGTACAATTCACCAGCATGACTTTTACGTTTAACCGGTCCGAACAGATCCATGTGCAAACGCTCAAGTGGCAGTTCAACGGAATTGACTTTCTTTGGCTTATGGGATTGCTTGTGCTGTTTACCCTTCTTGCAACTCACACACTTGTCATTTAAATGAAAATGTTTAACATTTACGCTCGTGACAAGTTCATTCTTCACCAATTGATTCATCTTTCGAAGGTGTATGTGTCCCATCCTCCTATGCCACATGATAGATTCTTTTTCAGTAGCCTTGGAGAGGAAACACGTGACTTGGCCTTGTGTAGTCATCGCTTTTGACATATCGAGAATGTACAAGTTGTTCACTCTCGGTGCCTTTAACATCACCCACTCTTTTGGTAAAACGAATCCCGGCTTGAGTATATACCAAGATTTGTCATCAAAGTAAACTGAAAACTGCTTATCACAAATTTGACTGACATTGAGCAGATTATAATCGATTTGTTTCACATACGAAATTTTCTCAAAACTCACTATTCCATTACTGACACTACCCTCCATGGTAATGTATCCACCCTTGTTACCAGCAAACGCTACATAACCTCCATTGATATTTTTGATATCGAACAGTAGCGATAGATCCCCTGTCATGTGACCAGAAGCTCCACTGTCAACAATCCAAAGACTGCTCACAGGGCCAGCTGAAGCTCCCTGCACATATCAAGTAAAAGATTAGATTTTTCGGGGGACCCAATCTGCTTGGTCTTGGGTCTTTGAACTTTGTGTTTCAAAGATTCTTTCTTACAATCAGATTGATTTGAATTGATCTTTTTCTGATCAATCAAATCTTTTTCAGTTTCAGCTTTGACATTATCATTCACCTGTGAAGATGAAGCACCTTGTGAACCCTTTGGTGACCAATGCTGTTCTGAACGTTTCAAGATCCGTATTTGAGATTTTGGGGTCTCAACCGGTTTCTTTACTTTGTCTTTAAACGAAACTTTCTTGGTTACCTTCTCCGATTTAACAGAGACAGGTCCAACTGTTGGTTTGACAGTAGGTTTAACATGAACCTTTTTCTTGTCAACAGTTGTGTTCACCATCGGTTTCTTAAGGGATTTTTCAGTTGCTATCCGGTTACGACGATCATATGTCATCGAACGATTATCCCTTCTTTGATAAAAATGATTTTGATTGTAAAAATGTGGTTGTTGAGGTTCAACACGTTGTTGTGAATATTGATTATCGACTGGACGTTGAGGATTTTGCTTCACTTCCACCTTGTGCCTTTTGTGCCTAGCATACGGGCAGTGAGCAAGTAAATGCCCTCTCTCCCCGCATTTATAACACGAATGGTATTCTTCAAAGTTATTCTTGGCGTTCGACTTAGAGTATGTAGTGATAGGATATTGATCCTCCACACATTTCCTTCTAAGACTCTCAGGAGCTAGATCCAAAGAGTAAGTCGGCTCAAGAAAACTGTTAGCCTTATTCTTTGGCTTGACGAATTCTGTGACATGAACTTTCGGTTCTTTGGGAATATCCAAGTAAATTCTTTCTAAAACCTCTGGAGGTACTTCATTTGTTCGCTCATGCTTTGGGAACCAAATGGTACTCTCCTGCCAAATCTTTTCAATCTTTGAATAATTGGCGAATTTGATTGGATATTCCTCGTCAGACATTATCTTATCGGATCCAATCATCCGATAGAAAATCTTGACGGGTTTGTCACAGGATTCATTTTTCTTTTCAACAAGCTTAACTGATTGATTCTTTCTATGAGCGTTAGCCATGGGATACACAATCTGAGATGGATGTGATTTTCGTCAGGAATATCACACACCTTATCAGATACCTTCTCAGATTGATCATCCTCGGAATCAGAATCATCAGTTACAGCAACTACGCCTTCATTGCTTAGTCCCAAAATTGGTTGAACATCGGAATTTGGGTCTCCCACACTAGAAGTGTTTGACTCATTATCCGATGTCGAGTCAGACTTAACTGAGCTCTCCAGTGTTATTGAATGAAGAGTATGGTTTTCAAATAACACTGGAGATGGGACGGCCTTGTAGTTTGCACTACTAGATTGTGAAGGCTCCTCTATTATATGATCAACAACATAAGCAATATGCTTATAACTCCAAGTTTCTTATTCACTTTTCCTGCAAAGCACTTGATGGTAGCCATTTCAAGTTTTGTATTCTCTAAATCATTGATGTAGTTGTTAATGGCTAGTTGTTTCAAAGATAAAGTCTTTTTCAGTTCTGAAATATCTTTCTTGTAACCATCAAGTACTCTGTTAAACTCATGTGCTTCTTTCATATACGATTGACAGTTGATCTTAGAACTCTCAAGCTAAACCCTGAGTTGCTTATTATCCTCTGTCAATCGATCACATGCACCACAATAATTCTTACTATTCATATCAAGATTAGATTCAGTACTTACCTGCTTTGGAGGTTCTGTCATCGCCATTAGTGCAAAGTGTGCTTCCTTCCCAGCGAAAAACTTTGAATAATCAATTCTGGTACAAGCATCATCCACCATGCATGATTTGCGGGTCATCAGAAAGTCAGCTTCAGCAAGCAATTGGTCAATATCATCATCCAGTGAGTTAACACTAGATTCAGAATCAGACTCACTCTCCACATCAGAATAAGCTGAATCATACTGCTCTGGCATATCAGTAACCGAATCAAGAATCAAACCAGATTTCTTCTCTCCACAATCATTACTTTCTTCACTCAACTCCTCGATTTTCACTTCAGACATCTTCTCAGTCACTATCTCCTCTTGAACACATACCGTCTCATCCAGATCCATCTTCTGTGCAACACATGCCACATTACCAGTGGTAATCTCCTCAACACCCAACTGCATACCCGTCCAATCAAAACCCTCGTCTTTCTGAATCACCAAGGCTTGGTTTTGATTATCTGATTAGGTTTGTGTGTTTGGTGTAGAAATAGGAATGATTGTTCGGTTTGGATTTTGTGGTGTTGTAGGAAAATTCCACATATCGATCTGAAAATTATTAAACACGAAACGATTAGAAAAGTTTTATAACAGATTCTACTTTCGACCCTTTGTAGTAATCGCGTGGTCGAATGTGAAAATCAAACCACGTTCGATCGTTTGAAAAAGCAGGAATGTAGAAAATAACAAACTCAAGTTCACTTTCGACCTTTTACACCCACGTTCGACCACTCGATTGGTCGAATGTACCCAATAAGGTCGAATGAACAATAACACACACAAACTTTCTAGGTTCGACCAACTAACACTCCACTTTCGACCAAATCTCCCTAGGTTCGACCTTCATATTTGAAAAACGGTTATTCTTTGAAAATCAGTTATTTTGATCAAAATTTTTCAAATGTTAATGAAATTTGATGATTTTAAGTAGGTTTTGCTTCGGATTAGATTTGGAACAAATTTAACAAAGAGAATTATGAATTTTATCCATGAAAACAAGTTCAAATCAATCAATTTAACACCAAATTCAGTTTATCAATGAAAAAACAGAAAGTTTTGATCAAAATTGGGTCCAAATCAGCTGTAATATTATCAAATTGTGGTTGTTTGATCCAAATGGCTCTGATACCACTTTGTATGTGCGTAGGATCGTCTAAACAACAAAGATAATGATCAAACAAGTTCAATTCAGGTGCGGAATCCCTGAATTGATCACAAAATGATAATAAAACTAGCAAAACACAGAAATCATCATAAACATCTTTAAGTCATTCACTTTGATAGAGGATTACACTTGAAATTGCAGTTTATAATGATTAAAAGACTTTTACAGACTCAATAATAAACCTCGGGAGAACACACACAGGGAGGGAAAACAAAAATGTCAAAAGTTACAATTCAAAAATCAACTTGACCTTATATAGGCCTGCACATTCGCCCATTTGTGTTGGTCGAATGTGCAGGTTCGACCATTTGACATGGTCGAACCAAGTCATTACAATACATAGAATCTACCTTCGACCTCCCTGTGCACCTTCGACCCTGCAGTTCCACCTTCGACCGTTCTAAATCCTTCCTTCGACCGTTCGACTTTGAACAAAACTTTATGTAATCCGCAATCCAATAGCATTAGTCGCAATATATGCATCTACAGCTTTTGCCCGGTTTTTAGTGTTTTAGCCAAATGCACTCTAAAAGCGGCCATTCAAGCACTTGGTGTTTGAAAAATTTTGTACTTAGGTGATTGAATGGCCGAGATCTCATACTTATGAAGTGTTCAAACAAGTTTGGAATTTTTAACACCTGCACGCTATGTTTGCAAAACCATCTTAAATTCAAGTCATTTAGCGCAAGGTGTTTAGAAACCAAACACTTATGAAGTAATCTTGGAACTTGGGGCGTGTTTGTTTATTTATGAAGAACGCCCCAGAGTTCGTGAAAAACACACTTCTAAACTATAATCTAAACACTAACAATCTTAAAATTTGGGGATTAGTTAAACCATTATGAAGAATCCCCAAAAATTAAGATAACTAAACAATATCATACAACCTAGACATGATGAATTTGGGGATTTTTGAACAATTATGAAGGATCCCCAAAATTCAACAAGAAATCTAATCTACACTAAAGATTAACACTAACATGCAAATCCTAACATGAAATTACACTACATCAACACTAGATTACACTAAATAATAGGCTACAAAATCACACAAATCTTTAGAAATTTTCGGACCTATGTTAAACATTATGAAGAAAACCCAAAAACTCTAAGATTTGAACAATAATCAACCACTTATCTACACTAACAACCCAAATAATCCATCCAACAACTCTAGGGTTTGTTAAACATGTATGAAGAGACCCAAGAATCATTAAAAGATTACAATAAACTAAACTATATTACACTAGAACAAGAGAAAATGCAAGAAAACTAGAGATTCATACTTTTTTCTTGAAGATTTGAAGTGGAATTGAAGGGTTTGTATGTGGATGTTCTTGAGAGCAAAAAATTGTAAGAATTGGGTCAAAAACTGCTTTGAGCGGCCGCTTACTTGTTATTTAGGGTTGGTTTGTGAGTTTTAAATGTGAAATACCAACTTTACCCTTGAAAAACTTGTGCAGACACTTCTGAGCGGCCGCTCGCTCAATTTCTTTTTAACTGAGCGTTTGGAGCGGGCCGCTCGGAGCCTCCGAGCGGCCGCTCACTGTGTCTGCGCATGTATTTTTGTTGAAGTTTTTCACCAAAAAACGCCTGCACTTGTCCGTTTTGACCCAAACAACCAACATACCTGTTTTAAGACGCTTCTTAGTACACTACCTCAGTTGTGAAACGACTTTCCACATCTTCATAAGGCGCGAATCGAACTTGCAAAGACTAAAAACAAACTACAAAAACAAGTTAAAATTAAAACAACTTAACTAAAAACTACTCTAAGCTATGAACATTTATACAATTTGGTGCGCCCATACACGCCGTGCTATATTTATTAACGAGTCGCTAGCTAGACTCACTTCCCCACACTTATTAAGTGTGTGGGGTGTAGAGGTCTATTACCTCCATGAATTGGTCAACCGGTCCGTCGATGTAGACTTCAAGGCGATGACCGTTGACTTTGAAGGTCAAACCCTCTGAATTTGCAATCGAGACAGTTCCGTAAGGATATACTTCCTTAATGGTGTACGGTCCTGTCCATCAGGATTTCAACTTTCCTGGAAAGAGACGCAGGCGCGAGTTGTAAAGTAGGACTAAGTCGCCTACCTGAAAATCTTTCTGGCTTTTCAGGCGACTGTCGTGCAGTCTCTTCGTGCGCTCATTGTACAACATCTAGCTTTCATAGGCCTGTTGCCTCAGCTCCTCCAGCTCATGAATCTGCAAGAAACGGGTCTCACCGCCGGTCTTCAGATCCAGATTCGTTGTTTTCAGAGCCCGGAACGCCCTATGCTCTAACTCGAATGGGAGATGACACGCTTTGCCATAGACAAGCCTAAAGGGAGTCGTCCCAATAGGCGTCTTGTATGCGGTCCTGAAGGCCCACAACGCATCATCCAGCTTGTCAGCCCAATCCTTGCAGTTTTGATTAACTGACCGCTCAAGGATTCGCTTCAATCCACGGTTAGTGACCTCCACCTGTCCACTTGTCTGTGGATGATACGGGGTGGATAACCTGTGGTGGACACCATAACGTGCTAACGCGCGATCAAGCTGCGCATTGCAGAATTGCGTACCACGGTCACTAATTAGTGCCTTCGGGGCACCAAACCGCGAGAACAAGCTTCTAACAAACCTCACTACTCGGGCATCATTTTTGGGTAAGGCTTGCGCCTCAGCCCACTTTGACACGTAGTCGACTGCCACGAGTATGTATCTATTACCCCGTGAGGAGGGGAATGGTCCTATGAAGTCTATGTCCCAAATGTCAAAGACCTCACAGAATTGAATCGGTTTTGCGGCATTTGGTCACGTGCTGATATGTTCGTCGCCCTCTGGCACGAATCACAAGCACCGACCAATATCTGGGCGTCATGAAAGAGTGTAGGCCAATAAAACCCGGAGTCTAACACTTTTTTGGCAGTGTAATTCGCTCCGTGGTGACCTCCGGTAGCCCCCTTGTGACAATCCCGCAATATTTGCGCCACCTCTACCCCAAATACACACCGGCGAATCAACTGATCCGCCGTGACCTGGAACTGAAATGGGTCGTCCCAGAAGTAATGCTTCAAGTCTGCGAAGAACTTCCACTTTTGCTGGTGCGACAATCCTTTGATAAGGATTCCGCACACGAGGTAGTTCGCAAAATCCGCAAACCATGGCGATACATCTTCCACCGACTCGACGCTCATCAAGAAATCTTGGGGAAAATTGTCATTAATGGTATCCCACGCGGAATTCTCGGCATCATCATGCTCGAGTCTGGATAGATGATCAGCAGCAACATTCAGGGCACCCTTCTTGTCCTGAATCTCTATATCGAACTCCTGCAGCAACAGGATCCACCTAATCAGGCGCGGTTTCGCGTCCTGTTTGCTAAAAAGGTATCGGATCGCTGCATGGTCCGTTTAGACAATGGTCTTCGACAGCACTAAATAAGATCTAAACTTGTCGAATGCAAATACTACAGCTAAAAGCTCTTTTTCCGTGGTGGTGTAATGCTCCTGAGCATCATGAAGAGTCTTGCTAGCGTAGTAGATCGGGTGGAAGTGCTTGTCCTTTCGCTGTCCCAAGACCGCCCCTATCGCAAAGTCACTCGCGTCGCACATAATCTCGAATGGCAGCTCCCAGTCGGGTGCTACCAATATAGGGGCCTCCACAAGCAAACACTTTAAAAGCCCGAAGGCTTTCAAACATTCTGCCCCAAACACAAACGGTGCATCCTTTTCCAATAGACGGGTCATCGGACGGGTGATTTTTTAAAAGTCTTTGATAAATCGCCTGTAAAAACCCGCATGACCCAAAAAGCTGTGGATCGCTTTGACAGAGGAGGGTGGAGGAAGTCTAGAAATGATATCAACTTTGGCAGGATCAACCTCCAACCCATTTTGGGAGACCTTATGCCCTAGGACTATTCCTTCCTTTACCATGAAGTGGCATTTTTCCCAGTTTAGCATAAGACTGGTCTCCTAGCACCTCTGAAGCATCCGCTCCAGATTCCCTAGACACTGATCGAATGAACTCCCGAAAACGGAAAAATCATCCATGAATACCTCCATGGAGTCCTCGATCATGTCATGGAATATGGCAACCATGCAACGCGGGAAGGTCACCGGCGTATTGCACAATCCGAATGGCATACGCCTGTAGGCGAATGTGCCAAAAGGGCATGTGAAAGTCGTCTTATCCTGGTCCACAGGATCGACAGGGATCTGAAAGTATCCAGAGAAACCATCAAGGAAACAATAATACAACTTCCCTGACTGTCGTTCCAACATCTGAACGATGAATGTAAGCGGGAAGTGATCCTTGCGGGTGGCGTCATTGAGCTTGCGGTAGTCAATGCAAACTCTCTGCCCCGTGACGGTCCTCGTAGGAATCAACTCATTCCTATCATTCGTAACCACCAACATGCTACCCTTCTTGGGCACGACGTGCACAGGACTTACACAAACAGAATCTGAGATCGGATATTCAATCCAGCATCAAGCAATTTAATGACCTCGGACTTAACAACTTCTTGCATGTTGATCGGATGTCGCAGTCCGGTCAAAAATAGTATTTATAATGTCCTAATTACCTCAACTGTGTAGTAGTGGTAATAAGGGTGTCGAACCACGAAGAGTTTATGGTTGGTGTCGATGCTTAAAGTTGATTAAAAATCGTTTATGAAGATGTTTATTTGATTATGAAGATTGCAATTTTGATTATTTAAGAATTCTAGGAAAAGTTGGATTGGTAAAAGTTCGAATGTAATTAATTGCATAAAATGTAATTGATAAAAGTAAGTTGTAAACAATTGATTAAAACAAGGCCACACCCAATTTCATAAGCAAGTATCGGGTTCTATCACTCTTTGGGGAAAACTAGTGATTATGTAATGACTTCAAACGGAGTCGTTATTGCAAGACGTAGGTGTCAATAATCGTCAAACATTTAATCATGGACAATTATACACTTTGTTGCTCAAGAATATTCGAATCCTAGATCAATATCGAGTGTGTAAACGAATTCATTTCATGATGTTAATAGTGCGAGTATAAATCAACTACCATGAATCCAAAACAAGATTACCACATCAAATATAATTGTTCAATCATTCAATTACAATTAAAAACTTAGAGAAACACAAATTGCTCAAGAACCCAAACTTACAAATTACATTGGAATGAGCCTAGAAGTTCAGCCAAGCATGGTGGATGAAAACATTTTCAATTCTTCAAGGATTAGAGATGATTAGAATCAAGGATGGATTGGTGGTGTAAGAGATGAAGTATGAGGGATGATAAGAGATTACTCTCAAGACTTCATTATATAGTCTCCATTGTCAAACTCCTCTTAATGACCATTTAGTTTAGTCAATGTCTTGGTCAAAGTCTCTGGTCAAAGTCCCATTAATTTTCCTAAAAACATTGATTTCTTTGACTTTGACTTTGACTAACAGCGTCCGTCAGCGACGGGCCTTCACCAGTTTCTCCATCTTTCTTCTTCGTTTTCTTTCCTGAATCATCCTAGCTCCAATCCAAAGCTTCGTTTAGCTCCTAAATACACCTTAAACTTTGTTAAACCTGCAAAACGCAAACTTTATCAAAGTAGTGTGTCCAAAACCATAAAATTGCATAAAAATACAATCTTAAACACGAAACGACTAAGGTTTTCCCCCACGTATCACATCCCCACACTTATCTTTTGCTTGTCCTCAAGCAAACTTATTTATTGAAAACCAACTAAGTGAATCAAAACATCCCAACTTCCTTGTCGATTCTCAAATGCGGTCCCTAGGCATACCCCAACTCACAAGACTTACGCCTCTCTGTAGATTTACATTCCAATGGTTTCCATGTTGCTCAATTTTGTAAAACAAGAAAATTCCAAACTAAATCCGACAAAGATCAAAGTTCACATTCTTGTACACCCCTCACAATGGTTCTCTCCACTCGGTTTAATCAAGACTAGTCATGATGTACTAGTATTTTATATGAATCGCTCAAAACCGATTATAATGCATATTAGTATAGGCTTGCAACTCAATCACCCTTTACCAAATTACACAATAGTGAACACAAGTCAAAAGGTCTTTAATGGGTTGTAATGGGGCTAGGCGAAGGGTATGGAACAGGATATTTGAAGTGACTATGGTGATGAAAATTCGACTTTTATTATATCAACTAAATAACCTCTCAACTATAAGACAATGTTTCGCCTTTTTATTCAATCACTAGCTCAAGCATATTTTTGTGCTTTCTATGAGAACTTTTTCATTTGTTTGAAGCGTATTTGTTCTCATGCTTTTCTGATTTTTTTTTAACTCACATTGCAAACTATATACAATACAAATCAAAATCCTACAACCGAATTTTCATCATTTGGGTTTAAAAATTGAAAAGGCTAAATGGGTCAAATGGGTTGACATGGGTAATCAATTGAAAGGTTAAAGGCTCAAATTTGTTTAACTAGGGGAGATTGTTTTTGGGTCAAGGACATCAAATTGGTGTAAAATTAAAAAGGCCAAACCTAATGCCTTAATCATCCTTGTGTCACAATTGGTCTAAGGTGGCAGCGTATCGAGAGTTGCAAGTTCTACCTCATGCAATTATAATGGCACACTCAATTCGAAAAGAACACAACATGCCAATAGATGTGGAATATTTTAGGGTGTTATCATGTTGTGGTGGCTCAAAAATCTCACAAGAACATGAAAGGGGAATGGGTTGCCGATATGCAAAAATGTTATACCCTTCACTTGTCTTTTCTGATTCAGCATTTCATACTTTTTCTTAAAAATAACCATTAGAAAAACACATCGAGGAACTTAAAAAGTTATGACCATGACTAAGGATCATCATTCATGATTCAACAAGTAAATTTGGGAGGTAAAAAAAATTAGTTGGCTTCACAAAACTCAAATAATACCTAAAGACAAACATTTTCAGAACTGTATATTTTTTCTCCCCCTCCCCACACTTAAAAATAATCATTGTCCTCAATGTTTCAAAATTGGAGGTTGATACTTATTAAAAGATTTATTCTGAAAAAGGTTAGTGTAAGGTGTGAACAATCAATCCCAAACAACTCAACTCCTATCATACAAAGACAAACATACACACAACTTTTTGATTAAAGGAACGGAGTGCACCTGATTAGTAGTCAATAATGCTCGTTCTTCAACCTTTTCTGTCCAAGCTAAAAGCTCCTTTCCTCCTCCTTTCTCGTCACCTACATCAATTCTTACCCTTCTCTTTGACATCAATCAGGAAGCCTTTGAAGTATTTATTCAACAAAACAAACATACTAGAATAAAACATAAACACACACAACTCACGCACACATACAAAACACTCAACATAAATAAAAATGATCATGCCCACACGAATAATATAAGAAGGGAAAGAATACTTGGACCTGATCAACGGGTTGCCTCCCGGAAGCGCTAAGTTTACGGGTCTTCAGCCAGACCAAATAAACTACCCTCATGGTGGTCGAGTTGGATGTCTTCCTCCCTCCGCCTCTAAAGATGCACCCCTCCGACGTTCTGGTAGGTCCTTTAAGGTGTTCCTAACCGGGTAAACCATCTTTTCCGTTCTTGTTTCATTGTCCAAATCAGGCAGTTTCTTCCACTTCGTCTTTCTTCCTTTCACCGTGTTATTCTTGACTGCTCCAAACCTGTTAACCACACAAAAATCCTCTTTTGGGTGATCCTCTTTTACAAGAGGGCCATCACTATCAAAAATGTCATTTTTGGGACATTTCCTATCAACAACCGAGTTAGACAAATTTGGATATACATTTAAACATAACTCACGGTCACCAAACTTCATGCGTACCGTTCCATTAGCACAATTTATAATAGCATGCGCAGTTGCCAGGAACGGCCTACCCAGTGTAATGGTGGGTTGTGTGTTTTCAGCACTACTTACATAGTCTACCACCAAAAAGTCAACTGGGTAGTAGAAATCATCTACCTTTACCAACACATCATTCACCATCCCCCTTGGATTCGTGGGGTCTGATCAGCTAACACCACCGTGGTGTTAATTTCATGTAGTGGACCAAAGTCATATTGGTCAAACAGACTCCCAGGCAATATACTCACACATGCTTCAAGATCTAGGAGCGCCCTTTCTATTTTAAACTCTCCAACCTGAATTGGAATCAATGGGGCTCCTGGATCTTGAAGTTTAGGGGGAAGAGCATCCGACAAAACAGCACGAACATGTGCCCCTAAGTGTTCAGGCAACTTGTTGTGCTTGTTTTGGTTGCTCAACTCTTTCACACATTCAACATGAGCAGGAACTTTTTCAATGGCATCAATAAGTGGTAAATTTATTTTGACCTGTTTAAAATTTTCCCACCTCTCGTCCTTTGGTGGGCTCCACTTATAAATATTTGACACATTATTTGGGTCTACTAAAGCTGCAGGGTATTGGTTGGTATTAGTCTCTATCCCCAAACTTGTCTTAGTAGCCATCTCATTTAAGCAATTTTCGCAAAAAGATTTTTTATAATTTTTAACTTCAAAATTATTTTGCGAAATAATTTCCTCTTCCTGCTCATCATCACTACCAACCTCCTCATCAACAAATTGTTGTGGTGGAGTTGTTTTATTACCCACAACCTTATCATTCAAAATAAAACTCACCGCGTTTATATGCACGTTTTGATTGTTCCTTGAGCTCGATGCTTGATGTTGCGGGTTTACGGTAGTATCACTTGGAAGCTTCCCATGGCTTCCTTTCAATTGAGCCACATCTTCAGCAAGTTGACCCACTTGTCTCACTAGTGCTTCATGAGACTTATCTCTCACCTCATTTGCCTTGTTGTTCTCTTTCATCATGTTCATTAAGGCATCCATCTTTGAACTCAAAGACTCATCACTACCTTGACCTTTCCGAAGAATTTCCTTGATTGCTTGAAGAGCCGCCTTGGTTGTAACCCCGTTGGTAATTATTGTCACGATTGTTGTACCCTTGGTTACCACCTTGATTGTAGTTATTTCTTTGGTAACCACCTTGATTGCCCCTTGGCGACCTTGATATTGCCCACCACCGCCTTGATTACCCGACTGAAAATTCGGGTTCATTTGATTAGAAGCATTACCATACCTAAAATTAGGATGGTTTCTCAAGCCCGCATGATAAGTGTTGGAGTTCATGTCATACTTCCTTTCCCCGTACACTTGATTCAACTCCTCGGTAGTTTGACCCATATCACCGGGGCACTCACTAGCCTTGTGCCCCAAATCTCCACAATCATCACAAACCGGGTATTGTACCGCCGACACCTCCCATTTCTTCATCTTTGCCAATTCTTTTTCTAACAGAGCAATCTGGTCTTTAGATCTTGAATTTAAATCGGGAAGAGACTTAGAGACCTGGTACTTAGTTGCCATTAGTTCCAAAAAATCTCAGTCTTCTTGCTCTGGATTAGATAACAAAGTCCCATTGCTAGTAGACTTTAGGTATTTTCTTTCCTCCTTACTCAACCCATTCACAAAGCTGCTAACCAATTCCCATAATTCAATGTTGTGGTGTGGGCATTTCCGAATTAACTCCTTAAAACGAGTGAAGGCTTTATGAAGTGGTTCCCCTTGTAACTATTGAAAGGAACGAATCTGTAGCCGTACCCCATCCGTTTTAAAACTAGGGAAATATTCATCCAAGAACACCTGTTGCATCTCTCCCCAAGTATAGATGCTGTGTGCGGGCAAAGTAAGAAACCAAGTCTTTGCCTTATCCTTGAGGGAGAACCGGAACAACCTTAGCTGAACTTCATCTAAGGAGAAATTGTGACCCCCCATGGTACCACACATTGCTTTGAATTCAGAAAGGTGGTCGTATGGGTCTTCAGTGGCCATTCCATGGAAATGAGGAAGAATGTTGATATAATTTGGTTTACAATCAAAAGTTCTTCTTTCTGGAGGTGGTGGTACAATTGGTGACTCATTCTCAGAAGCAAGTGGTCTAAACCGACCATTAACCCCTTGCATTGGAATTGGGGGCCTTCTTCGTGGAGCATTAACTTCTTCATCTCTTGGAGGTCTTCTCCCATGAGGTCTTCTTTCTGCTCGACCCACAAAATTTTCACCCCGATTTTGGCGACTGTTGGGATTTCGATGCCCTCTTGGGTTTTGCCTGGGATGATGATTATTGAAGACATGATTGTAGTAACCGTCATTACCCATATTTCAATTTGCACCTATATCAGAATGATTATCGCTTTGGTACTCTTCCTCATCCTCATGATCATCATTAACATTTCGATATCCCCAATCCTCATCTTCCTCGGTGTAATCCCTTTCTGAGTATTCATCTTCCCCCAAATGGTAAGAGTGAACACTAACTCTATCCGATGATTGATAACCCGGTATGCTGAATGGGTCATCATCATTAATGTTTGCCCTCAATTCTTCAATATTCTCAACATGATCATCATATCCGGCTTCATTGTATCGATTGACCGAATCAAATGTGGGATTGCCACGGTTAGATATGGAAGAACCTTGGTTTACATTTCGGTTGTTGGGATTTCGGTTATGAAGTGGTTGATGAAGTGGGTGTTGTTGTGAGTGTTGGGTTCGGTTTTGATGAGGTGGAGTGGGTGGTCTTCGGTTTTCACCTGAACGGCGATTTATAATGTCCTAATTACCTCAACTGTGTAGTAGTGGCAATAAGGGTGTCGAATCACGAAGAGTTTATGGTTGGTGCCGATGCTTAAAGTTGATTAAAAATTGTTTATGAAGATGTTTATTTGATTATGAAGATTGCAATTTTGATTATTTAAGAATTCTAGGAAAAGTTGGATTGGTAAAAGTTCGAATGTAATTAATTGCATAAAATGTAATTGATAAAAGTAAGTTGTAAACAATTGATTAAAACAAGGCCACACCCAATTTCATAAGCAAGTATCGGGTTCTATCACGCTTTGGGGAAAACTAGTGATTATGTAATGACTTCAAACGGAGTCGTTATTGCAAGACGTACGTGTCAATAATCGTCAAAGATTTAATCATGGACAATTATACACTTTGTTGCTCAAGAATATTCGAATCCTAGATCAGTATCGAGTGTGTAAACGAATTCATTTCATGATGTTAATAGTGCGAGTATAAATCAACTACCATGAATCCAAAACAAGATTACCACATCAAATATAATCGTTCAATCATTCAATTACAATTAAAAACTAAGAGAAACACAAATTGTTCAAGAACCCAAACTTACAAATTACATTGGGGTGAGCCTAGAAGTTCAGCCAAGCATGGTGGATGAAAACATTTTCAATTCTTCAAGGATTAGAGATGATTAGACGATGATTAGAATCAAGGATGGATTGGTGGTGTAAGAGATGAAGTATGAGGGATGATGAGAGATTACTCTCAAGACTTCATTATATAGTCTCCATTGTCAAACTCCTCTTAATGACCATTTAGTTTATTCAAAGTCTTGGTCAAAGTCTTTGGTCAAAGTCTTTGGTTAAAGTCTCGGTCAGAGTCTCTGGTCAAAGTCTCTGGTCAAAGTCCCATTAATTTTCCTAAAAACATTGTTTTCTTTGATTTTGACTTTGACTAACAGCGTCCGTCAGCGACGGGCCTTCACCGGTTTCTCCATCTTTCTTCTTCGTTTTCTTTCCTGAATCATCCTAGCTCCAATCCAAAGCTTCATTTAGCTCCGAAATACACCTTAAACTTTGTTAAATCTGCAAAACGCAAACTTTATCAAAGTAGTGTGTCCAAAACCATAAAATTGCATAAAAATACAATCTTAAACACGAAACGACTAAGGTTTTCCCCCGCTTATCACATGTTCGGGTTCAGGCGCATCTGGTGCTGCGCACAAGGCTTATGGACATCTTCCATCAAGATTTTATGAGTACAGAATGAGGGATTAATCCCTTTGATGTCCATTATCTTCCAGGTGACTGCCTTCTTATGAAGTTTCAGTATACGAAGCAACTCGCTCTTTTCAACTGCAGATAAAGAAGATGAAATGATAACAGACAGACGACCCTCCTCGTCAAGAAATGCATACTCCAGATGCGGTGGGAGCTCCTTCAGCTCCAAAGATGGTGGATCCTCAACAGACGGCTTTGACTTGTCACTCTCTTCACGCTCAATCTCCACGAAACGCCCCGGGCTCTGGGAACTATCATCACCGATCTGATAGACCGGCTGCTCATCTCTATGGCCCTCCTTCATAATGCCATCTAAGTCCCCACACAACAGATGTGTGCTGATGTGTCGTAAAACACATCTGTTTTCCTATGTATTTTGTATAATATTTGGTCAACTTTTTATTCGTTTTGTGTCATTTTTATTAGGTATTTATTTATTTTATTACTTTATAGGTGTTCGTGCAAAATGAGCTAAAAAAGAAAGAATTTTAATTGAGACACGAACACTTGAGAGCAGATGGTCATGGACGTTGAAGTATAAATGACGAACTTTGGTCGAGCCAAGAACACCCGAGTTAAAAGCACGGAGTATAATAATACTAATAATATAAAAATAATAATAATAATAATATAAAAAAAAAGAAAAAAAATAAAAGTTGGATGGGCTCGTGGCCCACCCTAAACAAATCCAATTCACTAAAGTTGGTCATCAAAAATATGGATATATATAGATTTGGTTTTGACGGCAATTTTGGAATTGGAGAATAATATTCGAACAACATCGACTTGGACATATCGTTCAATCGCATGAAGGGGATCAATCAAACAAAAGGAAGCCTTAGAGGTCTTTGAAGGGGAGAAGGTTTCGGGTGCACTATAGATTAATTATTTGAAGACCCGGTGGTTTGTTGTATCGTTTTTATATTTTTAGAGACATGTTTATAATTGTTTTTCGAGACTTTGTGACTATGTTTCTAATTTTAATTATGAACTAGACTTCCATGGTTGCTTAGGTTTATGAACTAGACACGTTATTTGCAGTTTTTAATGATTTTTGGTTTTTAGTTTTGATGTGTAGAATTACATGACTTTAATTTTATTGTTGGATTTGATATATGTGTGTTGGTGTTAATTTTATTTGAAGTTTGTTTATTGGTTTTGTGGAGCTAGGCATGTAGAGATACACTCTAGGTCTTGAAATCAATCTAGTTCGTCAACTTAGGTTAGCGTGCTAGTATTTGGAGTTGGAGTACGACACAAGTATAACAAACTAATATAATAATTTAACTAAGACGTGCAGTCCATTCTTGAGGGTAAGAAATCTAACTCGAGATTGCTAGGCAACTAACTAGGCATTGTTCGGTAGTTGGCAAGCGCTAGGGCGGGAGTCGCTACTTGTCCGTGTTTAGAGTTTTCCTAGGTTTTCTTCAGTAGAGTTTAAGTCTGCTTCATAGTTTGAGGGTTTTAATCCAGGAGAGGTTTTAATCTGATTTCTGTGGGATTTCGGTACGCTAGGGCGATCCGGATCCATCTTAGCATTTCTGCACTTGTCCCGCCTTAAGTCTAGTGAGCTATCTTTGACAGGAGGTTTATTAGATAAGAATAGGGTCTCAAGTTAATTACCAGATTCAGGATTTATTGCTAGTGTCTAGGGATTTTGCCTAAGTAACCAGCCTTCTTCCTATCTGATTTCTCCAAGTTCCTAGTTCCCATAAGTAGCTGAGGTTACTTTATTTATATTTAGTTTCTTTTAAGTTTATAATTATTAGTTTAACCCCCAATTTAAGTATATATTTATTTAGGCTAGTATTCGGTAGAGGTTGTGATCTAGAGTTGCATTCGCGTCTTTGGGTTCGATACTCGGTCTTATCTGTTTACTGCTTTGCGACCGGTACACTTGCCGTGCGTGTGTAGTTTTTAGGTGAGTCGTTTTAATTAAAGCTTGTGTTATTTTTATATATACATTTACACACATCAAGTTTTTGGCGCCGTTGCCGGGGACGCAATTGGCACTCTTGAGAATTATCCGATCCGTTTCTGGTCTGCTATTTTGTGAATAATTTTTGTTTTTATTTTTTTCTTATTATTATTATTTTTTATTCGTAATATATAATTTTCTTTATCATGTGCGAGATCTGCGGAGGACCCCACTTTACCATAAGATGCCCACATTCACATTCATCGGGGTATTCCACGGATTATTATTCTAACACGTATTTGCAGCCGCAGCCATATCAGTCATACCAGCCTTCATACCCACAGGCAAACCGGTGGTTTAACCCTACGACATCTGAGTCACTAGATAGAATAAAAAGTCGGCTTGATCGTCTACAAGATGAGATGTATGAGGAAAGGCATGGTGGTTGCTCGTCAGAGTATCCACCTAGCCAACATTTGTATCCACATCCCGATTATCGGGATGTCTCGTCTCACACTAGATCCGATTTTTCCGCCTTCCTTGCTAACCAACAGCTCATGCTCGAGGATACCGATTCTTTGCTATCCAAGCGCACCGGCTATTTGAGGGAACAAGATGCGGCACTTAAGAGGCTGGAAGCTTAGGTGGATGAACTGAAGACCATAATGGACGTTGAAGTCCCACCTCCAGTTCAGCAGGTTTATTTCACATATGATGATCCAGGCGAGATGGTAACACTTACATTACCTGATTGTAATATGCCCGTTGCTGAAACTGTTTGTCCTTACTCATCTGATTCTATGCATGATTTAACTGACCCATATGATTCTTTACACTTGTCTTGTGAGGATGATATTTTGCAGGATTCAGGGTTAAAGCCAGAGACCATAATGGACGCCTTAGTCCCACCTTAGGTTCAGCAGGATGAGCAGCCTTGCCAGATCTCTAGTTCAGCAGCATATCCTTGGGGGCAGATGTCTGGAGGGAGGCTGAGGAAGATATGGATTTTTCAGAATCCACAGGCTGGCTGTTTGAGGAAGAAATGGTGGAAGAGGAAGACACCATTAACCTGCTTGAAGAAGCAGCTGATGGGGAAGCAGAGTTTGGTGACGAGTTGGTTAATTTGTCAGCTCCAGAAGTGGACAAAGATTTTGACCAAGTGTCACCAAACAAGGAAGATGAGAAAGAAGCAGTGGTGGGAGAAGAAGAACACCACAGTCGGCCCGTGCAGGCATTGGATATTACACTGCTACTAGTGCCACCACCACGGGAGAAGGCGAAGAGGCATCTGGACCGACACAGGGTGATGGTTAGGAGTTGCAGAGACAACAAGTCCCCTCATTACATGCCAAGAATCAGGTTTGGTCCAGGTAAATTTAAATATTGGTGGCCAGACCATTTAAATTTGATAAAATATTTTTCAATTCCACTAATGTAATTTTACTAAATAATATGGACCGGGTGGAATTAAACGGGTTGGATCGGGTCCAGATAAAAGAGAAGCCCCCTGATTAAATTTAAATGTGGGGAGGCTCTGTAGAGTTTGTAAATTTATATTTATACCTATTTATTTATTTTTTTTCTAGCTTTTCAATTTTTTTATTTGTGGTCCGTCAATCGGTAGTGATTCATAGGTTTTATTTTTTTATTTTTTTTCTTTGTTTTTTTTTTTTTTTTTTTTTTGTGTCTTTGAGTCTATTTGTGTGTTTGCTTAGGTAGAGGAAATTTCACATGAGCGGATCCCCTGTATTATCTTTATATATATTTTATGAGTGGGAGTTTTGGTAAAGGTTTGGGTAATAAGAGAATTTTTCTTAAAAAAATATTTATTTAACTTTCTCTGAAAAAAAAACTTTTCACGTAATATGAGGAGTCTGGGCTGACCTGTTCACCTTATGCGACCAGCTATTACCCCGGAATGTTATATTTTTTTCTCTTGCAACGCGTGTTGTGATCACCAGTGTCCTTCACATTGAGCGAGAACCAGATTTTTTTTTTCTTTTATACCCATTTGGTTCTATCACCATTCACCGCCATTTTGCCAAGCAGGTACGTCTTCTTGTTTGTTGTTATATTATGAGTCTAAGTTAGTAGTTTGAGTCTTTTTATTTTTGTGTGGTTCGGTATTATGCTCGGGTTTTGTTTGTTTTGTTTTGCGCAGGTTTGGATTGTACCGCTCGTACTCAATCTCCATTCGGGCGATTCTGGAGCTGTACGTTATATTGAAGCAACCCGAGAGTTTACCATTGTGTCAGAGCCGATCGCGACCAAAATGCTATACGATCGAGCTGGATTGGACTAGAGTTTTTGGAACTTACGCATTAATTAACCAGCTAAGTCTTTTCCAATTTGCCCTCGTCTTTTTATTTTTGTATTCGGTTTTTTTTTTTATTATTTTTTGTTTTGAGTCGTTTTTTATTCCTACATTGAGGGCAATGTAGAGTTTAAGTGTGGGGATGGGAAACTGTCGTTTAGTTTGTATATAAAGTCGTTTGAGTAGTTTGTATATAAAGTCGTTTGAGTAAAAAAAAAAAAAAAAAAAACTGAAAAAAAAGTCCCTGATTTTGAAGTTTGCATTATATAAAATATGGAAAATGATAGGTAAAGTTAGGTGTCCGGTTTTCAAATAGTATGTATAATAAGAGATTAAAATTGATTGAAAACGTGTCTGATTTAGGATATGTGGGTAGGCTCGGCCGGTAGAAAGGTTTCCTTTGAAAAGTAATAAATTAATTATGTTAGGCTATTTTGCGGGTTCGCATCTAGGAGAAACGGGGAGACCGAAACCGCCAAAAAGAGTATAAGAAGCACCGTTATAACCGTTAGAATTTCTAATCACTTAAAAAAAATTAGAAATCAAAGCAAAAATGTTGAAGCTTAAGGTGCCTGGCCACTGGGATAGCGACTTTGATTGGTCACACCCTCTGAGTTAAGTATGCTGAGATGAAAAAAAAAATGTTGAAGCTTAAGTTGCCTGGCCACTGGGATAGCGACTTGAATTGGTCACACCCTCTGAGTTAAGTATGCCAAAAAAAAAAAAAAAAAAAAAAAAAGGTGATTTTAAATTCTCTTGGTCAATTAATCGTTCCTTTAGCTTCATAAGCTTGAGGCGGGATTAGGAGGAACTGTGGCTTCCTTCGAGTGAGACCCTAGATAGACTAATCAACATGAACTTAACATAAATAAAAAGGGGCTTGGAAACCGGTGTGGGTTTAAGAGGATCAATATACCTGCAATCGCAATCAATACGTTAGTAGATTATTAATTAAGTAACCTATGTTTTGAAACTAGATGTAAACCTAACTGTGATTCCATAGCATAATTCTTTTTCAGGGACGAAAAAGAGTCAAGTGTGGGGATGTTTTATGTGTCGTAAAACACATCTATTTTCCTATGTATTTTGTATAATATTTGGTCAACTTTTTATTCGTTTTGTGTCATTTTTATTAGGTATTTATTTATTTTATTACTTTATAGGTGTTCGTGCAAAATGAGCTAAAAAAGAAAGAATTTTAATTGAGACACGAACACTTGAGAGCAGGTGGTCATGGACGTTGAAGTATAAATGACGAACTTTGGTCGAGCCAAGGACACCCGAATTAAAAGCACGGAGTATAATAATACTAATAATATAATAATAATAATAATATAAAAAAAAGAAAAAAAAAATAAAAGTTGGATGGGCTCGTGGCCCACCCTAAACAAATCCAATTCACTAAAGTTGGTCATCAAAAATATGGATATATATAGATTTGGTTTTGACGGCAATTTTGGAATTGGAGAATAATATTCGAACAACATCGACTTGGACATATCGTTCAATCGCACAAAGGGGATCAATCAAACAGAAGGAAGCCTTAGAGGTCTTTGAAGGGGAGAAGGTTTCGGGTGCACTAAAGATTAATTATTTGAAGACCCGGTGGTTTGTTTTATCGTTTTTATATTTTTAGAGACATGTTTATAATTGTTTTTCGAGACTTTGTGACTATGTTTCTAATTTTAATTATGAACTAGACTTCCATGGTTGCTTAGGTTTATGAATTAGACATGTTATTTGCAGTATTTAATGATTTTTGGTTTTTAGTTTTGATGTGTAGAATTACATGACTTTAATTTTATTGTTGGATTTGATATATGTGTGTTGGTGTTAATTTTATTTGAAGTTTGTTTATTGATTTTGTGGAGCTAGGCATGTAGAGATACCCCCTAGGTCTAGAAATCAATCTAGTTCGTCAACTTAGGTTAGCGTGCTAGTATTTGGAGTTGGAGTACGACACAAGTATAACAAACTAATATAATAATTTAACTAAGACGTGCAGTCCATTCTTGAGGGTGAGAAATCTAACTCGAGATTGCTAGGTAACTAACTAGGCATTGTTCGGTAGTTGGCAAGCGCTAGGGCGGGAGTCGCTACTTGTCCGTGTTTAGAGTTTTCCTAGGTTTTCTTCAGTAGAGTTTAAGTCTGCTTCATAGTTTGAGGGTTTTAATCCAGGAGAGGTTTTAATCTGATTTCTGTGGGATTTCGGTACGCTAGGGCGATCCGGATCCATCTTAGCATTTCTGCACTTGTCCCGCCTTAAGTCTAGTGAGCTATCTTTGATAGGAGGTTTATTAGATAAGAATAGGGTCTCAAGTTAATTACCAGATTCAGGATTTATTGCTAGTGTCTAGGGATTTTGCCTAAGTAACCAGCCTTCTTCCTATCGGATTTCTCCAAGTTCCTAGTTCCCATAAGCAGCTGAGGTTACTTTATTTATATTTAGTTTCTTTTAAGTTTATAATTATTAGTTTAACCCCCAATTTAAGTATATATTTATTTAGGCTAGTATTCGGTAGAGGTTGTGATCTAGAGTTGCATTCGCGTCTTTGGGTTCGATACTCGGTCTTATCTGTTTACTGCTTTGCGACCGGTACACTTCCCGTGCGTGTGTAGTTTTTAGGTGAGTCGTTTTCATTAAAGCTTGTGTTATTTTTATATATACATTTACACACATCATGTGCCCGAAACATTCTCCTCTATCGTGCCTCGAAAGTGAGACCTGACACACTGGTCTACTATATCAAGATAGTATAGTGTGTCATCCTGACTCTCGGGATGACGTATCGACCTCTGAACATCAAAAGTCACATGCTCATCATTCACCCGGAGTGTGATTTGGCCCGCAGCCACGTCAACAATCATCCTAGCCATGTTAAGGAAAGGACGTCCGAGGCTCAGAGGCACTTTAGAGTCCTCATCCATATCAAGGATGACAAAATCCACCGAGAATACAAATTTGTCAATTTTGACAAGCATATTCTCAACAAATCCCCGAGGATATTTGATCGAACGATCAGCAAGCCGAATACTCATCCTGGTGGGTGAAGGCTCACCCAGATCTAGCTTCTCAAAAACCTTATAAGCATAAGGTTAATGCTCGCACCCAAGTCTGCCAGTGCATTACTGACAGACATGTTCCCTATCAGACAATGGATGGTGAAACTACCTGGATCTCCCATCTTCATGGGCAGTCTATTCTGCAGAATTGCAAAGCAGTTCTCGTTTAAGAGCACACAGGACAGGTCCTAAAGTTTTTGCTTGTTTGTGAGGATGTCCTTTAGAAACTTGGCATACTTAGGCATCTGAACCAAGGCTTCCACAAACGGCATGTTTATATGTAGCTGTTTGAACAGCTTGAGAAATTTCCCGTATTGGGCCTCGCGTCTTTTTTTCCTAAGTCTCGCCTAGCGTGCACCTCGTCCGAAGACTCAGTCTGGACCGTCTCAGTGATCGGTGGTGAGCCCGATGTGTCAGGTCCCGTGGTTTTACCACTCCTCGTCATAATGGCATTTACATGCCCCCTCAGATTTGGCTCAGTGTTGCCTGGGAGATTACCCTGCTGTCTCTCAGAGATCATCATCCCCATCTGGCCTACCTGATTTTCGATGGCCTGCATGGACGCGTTTTGGCCCCTCATCTCTCCCTCGTAATTGGAGAAGCGCTCCTCATGCTGCTGGTAGCGCTGCTCGGCAATTTGTTTGGAATTTGTGGTGTTGGTGAGGAGTTGAGACATCATTTCCTCCAACCTAGACGTACCGCCCTGGGCGTGCTGCTGGGAACTGCCCCCGGGGCCATGGTTCTGTTACTAGTTCGGTCTAGATTGGTAGGATTGGCCATGAGATTGGTAAGGCTGTTGTTGTTGGGACTGGTGGGATTGGTGTGGTGCGGAGGCTCTTTGCTGAAATCCGAGAGGGTTCCGGTTAGAAGTACCAGATCTCCACCCAAAGTTTGGGTGGTTTCTCCAACCCGGATTGTAATTATTACTGTAGGGGTTATTTTGGGGTGTCGACTGATTACCCATGTAAGCCACATCCTCGTGGCCAGTATTCATAACCCCCTGAGCACACGAGCCAGGCTCGTGAGACACCCCGCACTACTCACACAGACTTTGGGCCTGGGCTACACTTTGTTGAGATCTGTCAAATCTCGTACCTAGCGCCTCAATCTGTGTAGAAATGGCCGTGTAGTTATCCACGGCATGTACACCCGATCGGGCAGATGAAGACCTTGATCGGTCACTCTTTCGAGATTTAGACTTTTGGGACGCCTTTTCAATAATGGCCCAAGCTTCATTAGGGGACTTTGTTCCGATGTCTCCCCTAGAATATACATCAAGGCGTTCCTGAGAGTCAAACTCGAGCCCCTGATAGAACATTTGCACCAGATGTCTTTTTGAAATATCATGGTGCGGGACACTCAAGAGTAGGTCTTTAAATCTCTCCCATGCGGTTTACAGTGATTCCTCGTCATCTTGATGAAATGTCATGATACGATTCCTCAACTTTTGTGTCTTTTCAGGAGGAAAGTCCTGCTGCATGAATTGTTGGGATAAATCTGCCCAGGTCGTGATCGACCTCGCAGGTTGTGACAGAAGCCAAGTCCGGGCTTTGTCCCGCAGTGAGAATGGGAAGAGTCTCAGACGGATAGCATCATCGGAGATGCCTGTCATCTTAAAGGTGGCTAAAACCTATAAGAATGCAGCAATAGGTCGGCCTGGGTCCTCATGCTCCAGTCCACCGAATTGCACCGAGTTTTGTATCATATTCACGATACTAGATTTGATCTCGAAATGGTCAGCCAAAATAGCCGGCCGGATAATACTCGGCGCCAGTCCATCTCCTCCTTGACGACCACTATCATTAAGCGGAATGTCGTCGTCCGCCATGATAATGTCACTATGGGCTTCCGACCCCTCGTCGTCAGCCAGATTGTGCCTCGCCTCGTCGACTGGAACATCAACTATAGGAGCAGAAATAAGAATATCAGAAACAAGACGCAACCTATGAAGTCTAATCCTCTCGCTTCTCCTTAGGCGCCTTCGCTCCTCGTCAGAAAGATCACCAGAAGACCCTGGGTTCGCGGACATCAACCTGCATGTAAGAATGATATAGTTGCAACAGGCGAATATATGACAAACCCTAAAAGGCGATAAAAGACAGAAAAATAAATAAATGAACTAAAGAATCAATAAATTCATGCGAAAATAAAGAGAAAGCTATATACTCGAGAAAATCAAATAAAAACTAATAGAATCAATAAAATGAACAGAAATAAGAAGACTAAGCCTAAAACTATACAAAGAATGAAATTAATAATTAGTCCAAATACGAACAAATAAATCTAACTAATCAAATAACGAACAAATCAAATTCATAGACAAACCAATTAATCCAATATTCAATAAATTAAATCTATCAACATCCTAATGAACGAAAAATCAAATCAAACAATCCTATAAGCAGATAAATGAACGAATCTATATGCAAACCTATAAACCAATCTAAAATCAATCCAAAATATCTACAGACAGATAAATTTAATAAAAATCAAATAATCATATATGCAAATAAATGAATGAAATAACGAATCAACGAAGTATAAACAAGTATTCACAAGCATGTACACTGGTAAAAAGTTGACTCGGTTCGTTCCTAATGCTCGTCGCGTCCCCGGCAGCGGCGCCAAAAACTTGACGTGTGCGAATATATACATAATTTTACAATGAAATAACACACGTTTTGCTTTAATATTTATAAAAATGGTTTAGACCTTGATATTAAAACACACACAATAGGGTAAGTGTACCCTATCATATATGTAGTAATGTGTAGATAAGAACCAGATATTGATCCATGGACGCGCGCGGAGCAATGGTACTAAAACTCTATCCCCGATTTACCAGTAAGAAAAGATAGTGAAAGTTTGTTGTTTTTAACTAAATTAATTCTAAAATATCTAAATAACATATGTAAGACTCCATATACAAAATATAACTATACAAACTATAATATACCAATCCTAGCATGTCATCTACATATAATAGGTAATACAGGCGTGTGATCAACATTCCCATTTTCCGACAGTTAGTTTCCCTCTCGGGCATCCTAACATGACAACTATACAGAAAGCTAACACGATTACACACATTAACCACTTCAAGTTGTTTATTAGCGCGCAGCTGATATGATCTCATGAGAATCTTTTAAAGATAGGTTAGTCATCTTGTTGGGAGTTTTCTAACCGCACTAGTTAAGGAAAGCAATATCGAATACACAATACGACCACCTAGACTAGCATAAAGTAGAGCATTTCACAACCTATTCCATTTTACCAACTTTGAACACAAATCTACTAAGATCGCCATTTTCACCAAAATAACTAACAATGATCATTAACCATGTCAAAGATTAGTAACAACACCATTAAGCTTTTTAGACTCTTTTACGTGCCGGTAAACATTTATAATCATTATCCGAGTGACTTTAACCAAAACAATACCCGGTTACAGTTTCATGGTGTAAACTTTATTAACAAGTTAACTAGTCTACTATCGGATGATTAAACGGACGGTTTCTTCAACAAGTAATCCGCCTAACACATTCGACAATCATCAAAGTCATCCAAACACAACTACAAATCTAACAACAATGAAACAAGTTTGCGCTATGAACATCAAGATTCAAACATGAAAAACGCCAAATTCATACAAAACTTGATTTCATACAAACGATTGTTTTAACTGCTAACTATTACTAGATATTATCCGCATACAATAATGCAATAGATAAACGACACAATCAAGTCAAAATATTCAGATTTGAACAAACTTAAAGTTTATAGATCAAACCATAAATCTTGAATGTGAAGGATTGGATGATGCTAGGTGATTAGGATCGAATCCCGGGCTTGTTAAACGGCTTTCCAGCAGTTGGTTCGTCCGAAAATCGCCCAAAATCGCCTCTCCAAAACCCAATAATCGAACAGTGGGCTGAATGGGCACTATATAGCTGAACAGGGGCCTGTGAGCGGCCGCTCGAAGCCTATGAGCGGCCGCTCACTTTTCAAAAAGTATTGCAAGTTGCTCGTAAGCTGACGTAGGCCTTCTAGAACGTTTCTGGAAATATCTGGATGAGCGAGCGGCCGCTCACAGAGAGTGAGCGGCTGCTCACAGGACCTGAGGTCCTGTTTGCGCGCCGAAACCTGTGTTTTTCCTTCAGTTATGCTTCCGGGACATCGTTTAATACCTGAAACTGCAAAGATACCAAAATAAGTACCAATTCCTGTGTATAAGGTCAAAAACGTCTGAAAATGGGCGTTAAACGGGGACTTTTATATGTGTTAATTAACGTATATGACCTAATGTGTCTTTCGAGGTGTTGTTTGTAATAGTGCACAGATTGATGCTGATGCCAAAGTGAAGTGCAGAAATCAAGATGCACAGATTGATGCCGATATCAAAGTGAAGTGCAGAAGTCAAGATTTCATGATGAGAACCTCCATCTCCTTCTACATTAATGCTCACTCATACAAGTCAGGATTTGATCACCAGATGAAGAATATAAAGATCATGAGGATCAGACGACTCAAAGAGGTTAAGAAACTCAAAGATTGGATTCATCAGCTTAGGGGGAGTCTGTTAGTACATTGAGGCTGAAGCAATCCAAAGACTTAGAGTCATCAACTTGCATAAAGACGAAGACATCAAGAAGCTATTCTCAAGGGGGAGTTTGTTGGTGCATTTATGTGTGACAACAGCTTACTAGATAGAATAGCTAGTAGATAGTCGTTTGTATAACGTGTAATCGTCTTTATTGTAATTAACGAACTTGGTGGTAGGCGAAATTAGTCATAGGGTAATATGGATAATAGGTGAAGATAGCCTAAAGAATATGCTAATTAGTGAAGATAGCTATCTTCACTAATTGTCTGTCTTCACTAGAGAATATTCCTTTCTTCACTTGAGAATATTTCAATATGCTTATGTATAAATAGAATACATAGGGATAGGGTTTAATATTGGTCATTCTAGTGAGTTAGTAGCCACCAAGTTCATGTGTTGTCTTGAGTTGATTGTAATCAGTTTATAATCAATAGAAGACGTGTTTATTGTATTCTCATCGTGTTCGATCTTGATTGTGTATATTCGGTTATTGCATAAACGTTAATCAAGGGATTTCGCACCTTGATTAACCTGATCAATCTTGTAATCGATCCATTCCAAGGACCTACATTAACCAAGTGTTACACATTTTTTGCATTATTTCTTATTAGCTTTATGGTTTTTCTTTCTAATCTAGACTGGTTTGTAGGGTACCAATTTCAGGTCCAATTGCTATTTTTGTACACGCCCACTTAATGGCTTAACTCCTAGCTTTTGACTGTGTTAGGTTTTTTTTAACTAGGGATTTCACCCATATATATATATATATATATATATATATATATGCAATTCACTTAGAAAGGATGCAAGTCCTGCAACAACAGCTGCCACTTCATTTATTAGCACACAAACGGATTCAAAGGAGATAAGTGGGTCGGTATTCTTTCAATCTTTTAGTAGAGTGAATGCATTCATAATATGCTTTTGCGAAAGTCGAGTTATGTTTTTTTAAATAGTTCTGATATTATTTGTCGGGTCGTATGAGTTTCATTTTAGAATGCCCTATAGGTAATTTTAAGTAATCGTTCGGTATTGTAGAAGACGTGATCCCTTTTTTCATTTAGATAGCAAAATTGTAGGAAATCAACCAAGGGATTCTTGAAGTCCAAAAAATACCACAAGACTAACTGCATATTTTCCATGTAATCTTCATGTACCTCATTAGAATAATAGTTTAGATTATACAACCAGGTCTGGAAATTGGTTAAAACTTATTTGGATTAAAACATATTTTTTATTATAACTGCTTTGTTGACATTCAAGCCATTTCATTCAACAGTTGCATAATACTCGGATACTGAATTTTCTGCCTTGTATGCAAATTTTAATACTTTCGTAGTCCTAGAACCATCAATAGTAAACACGCACCATTGCCATTCCAAGAGGCTATGTGGCATTGTAAAAACAGTGTAGGCATGGTAGGTGAAGAAGGCATTGTAAACATGGTATTTGCAAACTGTTTATATATGTTTTGCGTATTTCTTTTCTAAGAATTACATGTTATATGTGTTAGTATTTTTGACAATTATTACGTATTATTTATTGATTTTATCTACCTACTAAGTTAAAGTCTTTGCAACCAGCCCTCACTGTAACGCGTAGTAGTTAAATTCTTGTTTACTTTATTTGATAGAATAATCAAAATAGGTAATTCTATGACCATCAGCAGTAATTAGATATACAACTTGCTTACTGAAGAAACACTGGTTAAATATGATTAAATACAAGAAAAGTAATGAGATATCTTTATTGATTGTGGACTGAATGATTACAATGAACTCGAAAGGACATAAATACAAGTATTTTGATCGACTATAATCGTTCTTCGCAATCTAGAGTGACTATTGTTAGATTTTTCGTGACTAAAATGACCAACCCTTTCTCAATAGGAGAGAAGGATATTTATAGTGTTAGGAAACGTTCTCTGATCGGTTGCCTTGGGAATGACAGTTGTGTAGCGCGGTCCCCACACAATTGACAACCGTTGGGTAATTTAGCGTTGTCGACCTTCTGTCATTGACTAGATGTCCTTTTCGATTGTAATTGTTGTCCTTTTGTACATGCCAGGAGATTATGGAGCAGGGAATTCTCCCCTTTGATTGGTTAGACGTCCCTTTCCTTGTCTCCTATTAGTTGGCACGTACTAGGTGGCGTGCACGACCTTCTTGAAGGTTCTATTAACTATTCTCATTTTGACGTAATTAATGCCAGCATGTGCGCACGCGCGGGCACATATCTCTTCACTAACCTTCCACCATGAGCTTGAAAAATCAATACTTTCCATAATAGGAGAAGCATGAGTGGCGTCAGAAAGCTGATGTGTCAACCGGAGAGACTGGTCACCAATGCCGGTATGATGCAAAAACTGACGTCATTAATCGACTTAAAATATTCAAAAAAAGACGTGGGACACGTGAAAGCACCGCTGTTGTTCTCAACAGCTGTTCTGAATCAATGGGTTTGCCAACCAACAGTAGACATTATGCACATATGTTTTAAGCTGTTTAGGCCCTAAGTTTGAATTTTAAGGGGGAAATTTTAAATCCACGTCGGGAAACGTGCCTCATTAGCTCCTTATATATAAGCACATAACGAATCCAGCCATTCCTAACATCAGCTTTGAATTTTCAAAACAAAGATTTTCAAATTTCCCTCTTAAAATTTAGAAAAATGTCGACGTCAATGGACGATGAAGAAAACTATGTCACTTTTATTCGTGATCTGAATCCAGCAAAAGACATGTGGTACATGAAGGCTCGAGTCATAAGAAAGTGGAAGACAGCCAATAAGTTGGAAGTTATATTCATTGATGTTGATGCACTATATGTGTGGTCGTCGCTGTCGAATAGACTAGGGTTGAGTCGTGTATTGTATTACATGAGATTGTGGTTATCAATAAGGGCATTTTATGGATCTGACATATTTTTTTAAGGTAGACCTGGTTGGTTCGAACCATCGTGAGGTCGAACAAGGAATAGGATGGTCGAACCAACGTTAGATATTGGTTCGAGCTGTACAATAGGTCAAATCTGTTCCTTCGACCCTTAAGGGAGGTCGAAGGAGCTGGCCTATCTATAGCAATCTCATGTGTTGGTTTTCATTTTTAAGATTTTGAGTTTGTGCTTTGAATGCTCTCAAGGGGGAGGTCATGCCCGACCTCCCCAGCCCCGAGATAGATGTTTATCCTACTGATGACAGTGTCTGTAACCGTTTCTGATGTAATACGAATCTGTGATGACATTGTATTCGCATGTTTCTGTCTCGTCTCATATCTTCTGTCTGAAACTGAGCTGTATTCGTTTATTCGATCCATGGATTCGGTTTTTAACCGGATTCTCAATTTCATGAGCAGGTAAACTTTATAACTTGGTTGTATTTCTTATTCTTGAAGACGTGCTTTTTTGTGCATACTTTTTACCTTCTGTTATAAGGAGTTGCAGGGCGATATGATTCAAGGTTTTGCCAAGGCTCCTTTTATGCAACTTTTTGACAGTCAACTTGAAGAAGATGGTGTGGTTGTCTTATCTAAGTTTGGTGTAGGTGAAAACAAGGACATTTACAGAGTTGTAGGAAATCAATTCAAAATCATTTTTTATCGTTGTACAACTGTGAAACATGTTAAGGGCTGGAAAGGTGTTGAGTATGGTTTCAACTTCTTACCTTTTAAAGAAATTCTTAACGGAGAAGCCAAGAATCTGTTCAGCGTTGGTTTGTATTTTATTTTTAGTTTAGAACAAGCTTTAACATTTAGTTTGGTTGAACATTGTTCCTTTAAACTTAACAGATGTTTGGCAAAATTGTGTGTTTTGTTTTAATGGATGTTGTTGGTAGCTCCTAATGAAACGAAACGGATGAATCTTGATCTTTAGGACTTAGAGTAAGGCTTCCTTAAAATTGTTATACAGTTTTTTTGAAAACTATAGTATCTCCTATTCACATACCTGTCAGTTAACAAAAATATTCTATTTTTAAGGTGAATCTTATGTTTCAATAGTTGAAAACAATCATTGTTAGAATTGCAAATTTAATTTATGTAATAAATGTTATGAAGAGGTTAATCTATTATTGACTGTTTTGAAACTTAGGTGGAACACATTTATTGATGTAATAAATTATCACTAACAACAGAATGTATAGTACCAGGTTTTTGCATTTGTTTTACATCTATGGTTCGGTCGTTTTATTGTAGAGGTACGACCTTAAGATGTACATTGTGGAACTCTTATGCAATACAGTTTAAGGAATTCATTTCCAACATCACTGAGGAGCATCTACTGGATGTTATCCAGTATGGAAGGGTTAGAGACTGGAAGTTTAACTTATCTTTTAGTTTTGTTATTTTAATAAGATATTAATATAAATTAAGTTAGTAAAGATATGTTTGTTTTGAAATTTTTAGAACGAATTACAGTTCAAACCGATAAGTATGGATCTCGCCTCTTTCTCAATCAAGGAATAGATGAGGTTTCTGACCTAAGGAGGAGGTGCTATTTATTTATATTTCTATACGCAAATTTAAATTAAATTTCCTTTAGCTTTTAGATGTAATTTGTTCCATATTTATGTAGCTTGATGTTGAAACAAGAACAAGAGTCTGGTTGTACTTCTCAAACCGTTCTTTCTTCCCACACTATTTATCCAATGCGTCAGGAATTCATAGTTGGAACACTGAAGAAGCGTGTTGACTAACTGATTGACATTAAATAGGTTTCAATATTTTATACGTACCTTTTATATGTCTTCAGTTTACTATATGTTTCTATTCTTTAAAAGTGTATGTTGAATATACATTTGTGTTTGCAGCCGATGTATTTTGTTGTGGTTTCAACCATAAAAAGTGTTGAAGAAAGTTGTGGTTGGTTTTATGCTCCCTGCCGCAAGTGTAACAAGAAAATTTTAAGTAAATCGGAGTATTTGCAAAATGATGAAGAAGTTTGTGAAGCAATTCTCAAATTGCCCGCTACTGCGTTGGTTTGTCGGAAATGCGAGTGTGAATGTACTTCAATTACCACAAAGTACGATGTAGACACTTTTTTTGTTCACAGATTTTTCATTTCATTTCATGTAGTGTTTTTAGATAAATCATGTTTTATTTGTTTTAGGTTCAAGTTGCAGATAAGGGTTCAAGATGAATCCGGTAGTGTATCCTTTGTGATGTTTGTTAAAGATGTCATGAGGATCATTGGAGTTGCTGCCTGTGATATTAGGGAAAGGCAGTTGAGAGAAAGCGACACAAAACGTTTGCCGCATGAGTTGTCTCGAATCGTTGAAAAGAAACTGGCTTTCAAGATTGATGTTTCTGATTTTAATCTTAGAAATGAGTACCATGTGTACACTGTGGTGAAGATTTGTGATAATCCTGTTGTAATTGAAGAGTTGGTTGACGAATACGAGAATGTACACGATAATACTGGTGAGGTATTTATTCTAATTGTTTTGTAATAAGCATTTATTTTCAGTGGATGTTCAAATCGGTTATGTTTATTTGTGTATGAACACTTTTTAGGTCACTCAGGAAGTTTGTCAAGACAAATTTGTTAACCTTTCAGAATCTTCGCAACTTGGGTTTCAAGTTACTTCTAAGGTATTTATGTCTTTGTGAAAGTATGTATAAGTTATTTCTACAGCTTGTATTGTTATCTAACGTTTTATTAGCTGTTTCGTGTTTTGTTTGAAGGATGTTGTATGTCTTGATGCCGTTGTGGATACTGTCACAAGTCCCAATGGAAAAAAGAAGTGTTGAAGATTTTGGTAATGTAAATGTTGGTGAGGAAACTTCTACAAGCAAAAGAGTGAAGAAGAAGCCAAGTAGATTGAAAAGTTAGGAATTTATTATTAATGTGTTCTTTATGTGTGTTTAGTGTTTTCTGTTGTATGTTTTTTTTAACATCTTTGAAGTCCAAAGTTATGGATGTTAATTTTGTACAGCCTGGTTTAATAACTTGGGATGAATGTATTTTACTTAACAGCTGTGGGATAACATCTGTTGTTGCAGTGGATGTTATGTTATTTTAATTTCATCTGTTCGAAATCTGTTATCTAATATATGTTCAAACAATAGTGTCTCAAGTATTTTATAGTAGTTGAATATTAATTTTTTAATTATTATAGGGCCAATTTACTAGATGTTGATAAATGGTATGAAACAGATGTTAATAGTAACTTAAGTCACTTATATGTAAATATTCATTTTAGTTTCTTTAAAATATTAGTTACAATGTGTAAATTTCACATCAAATTTTTATTTTTATAAAATATATGTTCATTTTTTAAAGTTATAGGAACAATAAAAGAGTTCAAATAATTTGTAATAACAATAGTTTTAATAGTTTAATTAATATAAAAATAATAATGTTTAAATTTATGGTATCTTTCCATCTAGATCCTTCATCTGTACAGTGGCCATAAAGACTTTTAGGGCTGTCTCGACTGTTTGTAATTCTGAATTTCAAAACACTGCTGTAATGTACAAACTTTGTTTTAAAACTCTGGTTTCATCATCCATCTGTTGAAAATTCTAACGTATCACAGTTGTTTAACAACATCTGTTGATAAGGCCTCAAATATTGTATACCTTGACCTTAGAATAGGTTTCAATAGGAAAGTTTATTGTTAGGACATTGAAACTAATGATAATATTCATACTAATAAATTTAAACATAATACATTGTGAATAAAAACTATTATTACAATTTTTAATAATACTCATTTTTTTAAGTATTTTTATTGCTATTAACATATGTGCTATGTTAATAATATCTTTTGTTACGGTAACATTATTTAGTTTTTTCTTAATACTAAAAATCATTACTTCTACCGTAAATAGCCGTATTGTTTCTTAGATTTCTATTTACAAAACTTTTATATGTAGAGTCGTCATCATAGACTTTTATTGAATTTCAATATCTGTTGAAAATGCTATTGATGTTGATAAACTTTATTAAACAGATGATTATAATAAGTTAAGTCACTTATATGTAAATATTCAGTTTGATCTCTTTAAAATATTATTTATAGTGAGTATACTTCATGTCATTTTTTAAAAAAGTTTGTCATGGAAATATTATTTATTTAAAAATAATAAGTCGTCAATAAAAACTATAATTACATATGCTATATATGCTAATATTTTTGTAAATAAAAGACTTCTAATCATTTGTAAGAACAATAGTTTTAATTGTTTAATTAATATAAAAAGAATAATGTTTAAATTAATGATATCTTTCCATCTAGATCATTCATCTGTACAGTGGCCATCAAAGACTTTTAGGGCTGTGGCGACTGTTTGTAATTATGAATTTGAAAAGACTTATGTAATTTAAATTTATAGTCATTTCGTTAGATATTGATTACAAGTTAAGTCTTACAATGTCTGTTTTAAAACTCTGGTTACATCATCCTTAAGTTCAAAATTGTAATGGATCACCGTTCTTTTGCAACATTTGTTGACAAGTCATCAAATATTGTATACCTTGACCTTAGAATAGTTTTCAATGCGAAAGTTTATTGTTAGGACATTGAAACTAATGATAATATTCATACTAATAATTTAAAACATAATACATTGTTAATAAAAAGTATTATTACAAATTTTAATAATACTGATTTTTCTTTTAAGTATTTTTATTGATATAAACATATGTGTTACGTTAATAATATCTTTTGTTACTATAAAATTACTTAGTTGTTTCTAAATACTGAAAATGATTTCATCTACTGTAAATAGCCACATTGTTTCGTAAATTTGTATTTACAAAACTTTTATCTGTACAGTGGTCATCATAGACTTTTATTGAATTTCAATATCTGTTGACAATGATATAGATGTTGATAAACATTATAAACAGATGGTTATAATAAGTTAAGTCACTTATATGTAGACATTCAGTTTAGTTTCTGTAATATATTAGTTACAGTCATTATATTTCATGTCATTTTTTAAAAAAGCTTGTCATGGAAATATTATTTATTTAAAATATAATAAGTCGTCAATAAAAATATAATTTCATATCTTATAGATGCTAATGTTTTTATAGAATAAAAGGCTTCAAATCATTTGTAAGAACAATAGTTTTATTTGTTTAATTAATATAAAAAGAAAAATGTTTAAATTTATAGTATCTTTCCATCTAGATCCTTCATCTGTACAGTGGCCATCAAAGACTTTTTGGGCTGTGTCGACTTTTTGTAATTATGAATTTGAAAAGACTTATCTAATTTAAATTTATAGTTATTTCGTTAGAAATTGATTACAAGTTATGTTTTACAATGCATGTTTTTAAAATTTGGTTACATCATCGTTCAGTTGAAAATTGTAATGAATCACCGTTGTTTCGCAACATCTGTTGATAAGACATTAGATATTGTATTCCTTGACTTAGAATAGTTGTCGATATGAAATTTATTGTTAGCACATTGAAACTAATGAGAATATTCATACTAATAATTTAAAACATAATGCATTGTGAATAAAAACTATTATTACAATTTTTAATAATACTGATTTTTCTTTTAAGTATTTTTATTGCTATAAACATACGTTTTACCTTAATAATATCTTTTGTTATGCTAACATTATTTAGTTGTTTTTAATACTGAAAATGATTTCATCTACCATAAATATCTGTATTGTTTCGTAAATTTCTATTTACAAAACTTTTATCTGTACATTGGCCATTATAGACTTTTATTGAATTTCAATATTGGTTTACAATGCTATAGATGTTGATAAACAATATTAAACAGATGGTTATAATAACTTAAGTGACTTATATGTGAATATTCATTTTAGTTTCTTTAAAATATTGGTTACAGTCAGTATATTTCATGTCATTTCATAAAAAAGTTTGTCATGGAAATATTATTTATTTAAAATATAATAAGTTGTCAATAAAAACTATAATTACGTATTTTATACATGCTAATATTTTTGTTGAATTTTTATTGATATAAAATATATGTTCATTTTTTAAATTTATAGGTACAATAAAAGACTTAAAATCATTTGTAAGAATAATATGTAAAATTATGTAACTTTCTATATAGATCCTTCATCTGTACAGTGGCCATCAAACTCTTTTAGGGTTGTGTAGGCTGTTTGTAATTATGAATTTGAATAGACTGATATGATTTAAATTTATATTTATTTCGTTAGATATTGATTACAAGTTAGGTTTTACAAACTGTGTTTTAAAAATCTGGTTAGATCATGCTTCACTTGAAAATTTTAATGGATCACATTTTTTTTTTAAAATATCTATTGGCAAATCATAAAATTTTCTATAGCTTTGAATTTAGAATAGGTTTCAATATGAAAACTTATTACTATGAAAATGAAACTAATGATAGTATTCATACTAATAATTTAAAACATAATACATTGTCAATAAATATTATTATTATACATTTTAACAATACTGATTTTTTTAAGATTTTTTATTTCTATAAAAAATGTCTTCAATTTTATTAATTTTTATGGTAACGTTTTTTTTGTTGTTTAATAATAGTAAAAATAAGTAAATTTAGCTTTAATTACTACTGTATTTTCTGTCACTTTCCATCTATTTCGTTCATCTATACATTGCCCACCAAAGACTTTTAGGGCTGTAGGGACTGTTACTAATTATGAATTTGAAAAGACTTGTGTAGTTTAAATTTATATAATTTTTTCGTTAGATATTAATAACAATGTCTATTTTAAAAATCCGGTTATATTAGCCTTCAGTTGAAAATTGTAATGGATCACAGTTATTTGACATCTGTTGACAAATTATCAAATATTGTATTAATTTTAACTTAGAATAGGTTTGTTTATGAAAGTTTATTATTAAGAAGTTGAAATTAATGATAATGTTAATATTAATAATTTAAAATGTAATACATTGTGAATAAAAACTATTATTACACTTTTTAACAATAAATATATTTTTTAATAATTAGTATTGCTATAAAATATGTCTTACGAAAATAATAACTTCTATTTTACAAACCGTTCATCTGTACAGTGGCCATTATTAAGTTTGGTTGAATTTTAATATCCTTTGAATTTTAGTTACAATCATTATATTTCACGTCATTTGTTAACCACTTTTTTAATGGAAATAGTATTAATTTAAATCATAATAAGTCGTCAATAAAAACTATAAATATATGTTTTATTGATACTTATATTTTTTTTTTTAGAATTTTCATTGCTTTAAAATATATGTTCATATTCTAAATAATAGGAATAATGAAATATTTCAAATCATTTTTAGGAAAAATAGTTTAAGTGTTTAATTAATATAATAAAATGGATAACGTGTAAAGTTATGTAAGATTTTTTAGTAGTTTAATATTAGTAAAAATAAGTACATCTTACTGTGACACCCGGCATGTTTAGGTCAACATTTTATAAACACATAAGTCTACCTTAGCGAAAAACGTTTATTAAACACACTTGACGAGGTCAGTAGAGTCGGAACACAGTCCATATTGTCCAGGGTTCAATGACTTGGATGATCATTGGGTTAGTCACACACACACACACATACACACACACACACGATACGAGTCCCGTTGTTGGTGAATTACATAAACTAATTAAGTGTATGTGTAGACTAATTGTCGTATGGTGGATTATATGCTTAGATGTGTTTAAATGATGTGTAAATAATCATCCGTGCTTAAATATGTTAAACATAGACTAAGGTTGCATGCTCGTATGTTAAGGTGCGTTAAAGTGCGTTAAACACGACAAAGTGGAAAACTAGGAAAAGCATAAGTCCTGGTTCGACCACATTGAGTGGGCGAACCTGAAAATTAATCTTGGTTCGACCCTTAGCAAAGGGGCGAACCTGGAATGTGGAAATGAAAAAGTTTCATTCGACCAGAACATGCACATTCGACCCTGTGAAAGGGGCGAATGTGGGTACATTCGCCCAGGAAAAAAAGGGCGAATGTGGACATAGTATAAATACCACACTTTGTCATTTTTCACCATTTCACAAACCCTAAACGCCTCTAAACACTCTCTAGCAACTTTAAACATAGGGGAAGGAGTTTTGCTCTTGTTTTCCTATAATCTAACCTACAAACATCTTCTACACAAAGTTCTAAGGTGTGTTCTTCATTCTAAATCATTTTTATATCATTTTAATTCGTTTTCATTAAACCCCAAGAGTCCAGATCTGATTCAAACATGTTTTCATGGATAAAAACCTTCCTAATATCTTTCTAAACAAAACCTATTCATAAACAATGGGTTTTCATACAAATTAACATGTGTTAATGGTGTTTTATGTAGTGTTATGTATTGTTTGATGATTGATTGCTGTATAGATGTTATAACAATGATCTAGGACTATTATTGATGATGATTTATGATTGAGATAGGTTACAATTGATTATTGATGATGTTTTGTTCATTTTGGGGATTTTAGGTTAGATCTAGGGCTTGTTCATGATGATAGTGATAAGGATATGATTGAGGGTTTCTTGTTCATGATAATCTGAGTATATTAAGTTCATTATTGATTGATTTCAGAAAGTTTCCTAATTGGGTAAAGATTGCATGCGTTTGATGTGACATCTCCATAATTTGCTATTTCGGGTAACTTGTAAAACGAACGGATTTCGGGATAAAATTGGTAGGGTTTTGTAGGAACATGTTAATAATAGTTGACTGCTGTGATTGGTGATGTTTCGTGATGTTTTCGGACCGTTTAGATGTGTTTTGGTGCGTTTTATGAAATTCTGCTGCGAACGGGCGAACGTGGAACAGAACGTGGCTCAAACGGGCGAACGTGGAACAAAACGTGGCTCAAACGGGCGAACGTGGCTCAAACGGGCGAACGTGGCTCAGACGGGCGAACGTGGAACAAAACGTGGCTTAAACGGGCGAACGTGGCTCAAACGGGCGAACGTGGAAATGGGAAAAACCACATTCGACCATCTAATGTCCAGAGTGAGATTTTTGATGCAAACTAAGTGTTTTATGCTTGAAACTTATGTGTTAACTTTATGTGCATGACTAATTGATGTAATGGGTCACCAACGGGATGTCGGGTCGGTCTGGGATGTCCGGTTAACGTTTAAAGACACTTTAAACACATAGAGTCAAGATCTGGACAATCGGGGACTAGTTAGCCTTCGGGTTAGTAGTCATCACACTTATGTAAACTCATTAGTAGGTGGTTAATTGTCGGGAGTATCATACACGGGTTGGATCTCTAGTTATCAAGAAGACGCACTCTAAGGTGAGTTCACGGCCCCTCTTGTATACACTTTTCTCTCGGGGGAGAAGCATGCCACACGTTTTAACAAATACAACGTTTATGTTTTGAAACGCAACGCTTATGAAACATAACGCTTTTGAAACGCAACGCTTTTGAAACACAACACTTTTGAAACACAACACTTATGAAATGCAACGCTTTTGAAATGCAACGCTTTTAGAAACATGACGCCTTTTGGGAATGTAACTCTTTTATGAAACGTGACACGTTTGGCACTTGGCATATTTAACATTGGCACTTGACACTTTTAAACATTGGCATTTGGCATATTTAAACATTGGCACTTGACACTTTTAAACATTGACACTTGGCATTTGGCACTTGGCGCTTGGCACTTATTTACTCTATGATGAAACCTAAGTCCCTATTGAAACCATGAATGTGCGGGGCACAACGGGGGAAATGTGGATAGATCTATCGGGCGTGACGAACCCCACCCGATGGCTGGGAGCCGGGCGGGTGCATATTGTCTCTACTTGACACTTGGCACATGGGCAACAACTCGAGCAACGTTTGTCAGTAATGGTTTTAGCAACACAATCGTAGTAGTAAGGGAACGTTTGTTATTTACTTGGAACTTTTGCACGCTTGGCACTTTATGAGGAATCGCTTTACACATGAAAACGTTTACGAACTTAAAACCTGTGAACTCACCAGCATTATATGTTGACATCTTTTTGGCATGTTTTCTCAGGTCGCTAAGGTAGCAGCATTGAGTTAGGCACACGGAGTCTCACGGCGTCTAGGGATCATATGCATGTTTTGTTAAACATTTCAGACTTTGAGTTTTACTTTTGAGTTGTAATAATACATTTTGCTTCCGCTGTGTTAGAACGGTTTTGAAACTCAATGGCAGTTTACGTTGTTTTCATATCATATAGATGTCGTTTATTGTGACTGTTGACTTGGATCCTGGTGTGTCACGCGCCTCGCGGTAAAACCCCGCATGTGGAAATTTGAGGGTGTGATAGATTGGTATCAGAGCCAATGGTTATAGTGAACTAGGACTGCATGTAGAGTCTAGTCTATAGCCGAGTATCACACACGTTAGACAGTCACACATAGTTACGAGTCGTGTCATTTGGTAAACACACTAACCTTGTCGGGGTGTCGGTGTCCTTATCACACAGTATCACATTATCTATCTTTTGTTATTCCTACCTTGGTTCTATCTTCTTCTTCGGGTTTGAAGATGAAGGGGCTTATCGCTTATACTTGGCAGTAGTGTGCATTGGGGTGGCTTCGGCACATTCTTGAGATCTTTCCGGGTTTTGGATATCTCCCCTCTATACTCTAATGTACATACTTGCCCACACACACACTATCATGCACTAGAACTTGTCATAGTACACCCCTGAGTGATTGTTCACTTTGGGATCCTCATGCGATAACAGTTTCTTTTAAGAATGTGGGTATCGGGTGATTTGAAGTTCTAGCCAGGAGCACGCCTAGAGGACCATGTAGAGCGATTTGTTATTTCGGGTGCACACGAAATCATAAATCGAAATGCATGAAAATCTTGGTGGACTTCGTGTTCGGACTAATGGTCATGTTGGAACCACGTTCTGAATTCGTTTGGTCACTTGTAGCTTGATCTGTTAGTGGTATTGAGTGTCTCGTCTCACGTTTGGCAGAACATGTCTGGTCGCGCTGGTGGACGTGCTGGTGGACGCCGTGGTGGCGGCGGGGGTCGCAATGGCGGTGGACGAGGTGGTGGGAATATCACCATGACTCAGGCGGAGTTGGAGAACATGTTGCAGCAGCAGTTGAACGTTGCGTTGGCTGCTTTCCAGGCTGCTCAGCAGACCCTGGGAAATACTAATCAGGTGCAGTCTGGGTGCACCTACAAGAAGTTCATGGACTGTAAGCCCCATTTCTTCAATGGGACTGAAGGGGCAGTGGGACTACTTCGGTGGTTGGAGAAGATCGAATCGGTGTTTGCTATGTGTAACTGTCCTGACGCTGATCGTGTCAAGTATGCTTCTGCTACACTGGAGGGACATGCGCTGACCTGGTGGAACTCCACCACTGCGAACCTTGGTCTGGGTGAGGCCAATGCTATGCTGTGGTCTGAGTTTGTTCAGATGTTGAGGGCGGAGTATTGCCCAAGAGACGAGATTATGAAGTTGGAGCATGAGTTCTGGAATCTGATTATGGTTGGGTCGGAGATCGAGGAGTTTACTTCTAGGCACAACGAGTTGGCCGTGATGTGCCCCGGTTTGGCTACACTGGAGTACCGGAGGATTGAGCACTACGTTGTTGGGTTAGTGCCGGAGATTGCTGGGCTTGTTGCCACTGCTGATCACACTACTATGTTGGCCACTATTCGGGCAGCTCACAAGCTGACCAACATGAAGGTTGCTGAGGGCATTCTACCTCCGAGGGGTGCTGCTGTGTAAGCCCCTGCGGACAACAAGAGGAACTGGGAGAGTGCTGGGAAGAACATTGGGTCGTCTCAACAGCAGGCTAAGAGGCAGGACGTTGTAGGAGCGTCATCTGAACAGAAGACTGAGGGTTATGTTGGTAAGAGTCCGAAGTGTAACATGTGTGGGTATCATCATGTTGGGGGTTGTGATGAGTTTCTATGTAATCGTTTTCAGCAAGTCGGTCACTTGGCTAAGGATTGTAGGGTCAATCTGCAGCCGAAACAGACTCAAGCGGTTGCCCCCGCTCCTGCTCCTCGGGGAAACCATGGGTGTTTTAACTGTGGGGAGACTGGGCACTTCAAGCGGGATTGTCCTAAGCTGAAGCAAGGGACTGCAGGTGGTGCTGGGAACGAAGGCGGCGGTCGAACTACTCGTGGTCATGTTTACGTCATTGGCGCTAGGGAGAACCAGGAGGATCCTGATACTGTTACTGGTGAGTATTCTTTTCTTGATTCTCTCGTTATGCTCGTATTCATTCTCGTTCACATTGTTTGGCGATTCGTATTCATTGTGTGCATTCAGTTTGGTATTTGGTCATCGCTTTGCATTCATGGGTCTGATGTGGGTCCTTTGGAGATGCTACTTGGACGGTACCGGTGTGTCATTTATACCGATCACAGTAGTCTCTAGTAGGCCTTCGATCAGGAGGATTCACTGTTTTGTATTCACTTTGGGGAGGGCGGTTCCCCGGCATAGAGTATCTGTTGATATCATCTTTCGTCCGTGGTTATCATTTCGTTTGTGTTCTGGGAAACGTTACTTGGGTTAGGTCGACACTCATTACTGTCGAAGAGTGAATCTCGGGGCGAGATTCCTTTCAACATGGGGATGATGTGACGACCGGGAAAAAATTTTCTTTTTATCGCTTCGTTCTCTTTGACTTCGGGAAATTTTCGGGACGAAAATTCTTTCAACAGGGGGATGATGTGACACCCGGCATGTTTAGGTCAACATTTTATAAACACATAAGTCTACCTTAGCGAAAAACGTTTATTAAACACACTTGACGGGGTCAGTAGAGTCGGAACACAGTCCATATTGTCCAGGGTTCAATGACTTGGATGATCATTGGGTTAGTTACACACACACACACACACACACGATACGAGTCCCGTTGTTGGTGAATTACATAAACTAATTAAGTGTATGTGTAGACTAATTGTCGTATGGTGGATTATGCTTAGATGTGTTTAAATGATGTGTAGATAATCATCTGTGCTTAAATATGTTAAACATAGACTAAGGTTGCATGCTCGTGCGTTAAGGTGCGTTAAACACGACAAACTGGAAAACTAGGAAAAACATAAGTCCTGGTTCGACCACATCGAGTGGGCGAACTTGGAAATTAATCTTGGTTCGACCCTTAGCAAAGGGGCGAACCTGGGATGTGGAAATGAAAAAGTTTCATTCGACCAGAACATGCACATTCGACCCTGTGAAAGGGGCGAATGTGGGTACATTCGCCCAAGAAAAAGGGGCGAATGTGGACATAGTATAAATACCACACTTTGTCATTTTTCACCATTTCACAAACCCTAAACGCCTCTAATATAACCTACAAATACAACGTTTATGTTTTGAAACGCAACGTTTATGAAACATAACGGTTTTGAAACGCAACACTTGTGAAACACAACGCTTTTGAAACACAACACTTATGAAACGCAACGCTTTTGAAACGCAACGCTTTTAGAAACATGACACGTTTGGCACTTGGCATATTTAACATTGTCACTTGACACTTTTAAACATTGGCATTTGGCATATTTAAGCATTGGCACTTGACACTTTTAAACATTGACACTTGGCATTTGGCACTTGCCGCTTGGCACTTATTTACTCTATGATGAAACCTAAGTCCCTATTGAAACCATGAATGTGCGGGGCACAACGGGGGAAATGTGGATAGATCTATCGGGCGTGACGAACCCCACCCGACAGCTGGGAGCCGGGCGGGTGCATATTGTCTCTACTTGACACTTGGCACATGGGCAGCAACTCGAGCAACGTTTGTCAGTAATGGTTTTAGCAACACAATCGTAGTAGTAAGGGAACGTTTGTTATTTACTTGGAACTTTTGCACGCTTGGCACTTTATGAGGAATCGCTTTACACATGAAAACGTTTACGAACTTAAAACCTGTGAACTCACCAGCATTATATGTTGACATCTTTTTGGCATGTTTTCTCAGGTCGCTAAGGTAGCAGCATTGAGTTTAGGCGCACGAAGTCTCACGGCGTCTAGGGATCATATGCATGTTTTGTTAAACATTTCAGACTTTGAGTTTTACTTTTGAGTTGTAATAATACATTTTGCTCCCGCTGTGTTAGAACGGTTTTGAAACTCAATGGTAGTTTACGTTGTTTTCATATCATATAGATGTCGTTTATTGTGACTGTTGACTTGAATCCTGGTGTGTCACGCGCCTCGCGATAAAATCCCGCATGTGGAAATTTGAGGGTGTGACACTTACATTAATTATGGCTGTATATTCTGTAAGTTTTCATCCAGATCGTTCATCTGTGCAGTGGTCATGATAGACTTTTAAGGTCGTGGGCTCTTTTGTAATTATGAATTTGAAAAGACTGATGTAATTTAAATTTATACTTATTTCGTTACATATTTATTACAACTTAAGTATTACAAAGTTTGTTTTAAAAATCTGGTTATATCATCCTTCAGTCGAAAATTGTATTCCATCACAGTTGTCTTCGCAACTGTTGACAAGTCATCAAGTTTGATACTTTTTTGTTAATTTTTATTTGTAATAATGGATTCCAGTTCTTTGACTACATCTGTTGAGAAGTCAACAGATAAAATGAATATTTCAATTCAACAGACGGTTGAAGTCGAATGTCAATGAATCTTTGATTACATATTTTATATATTTATCGTAACATTTAGATCGTTCATCTAGATTACTATTAACTGTCGTATTTTGTAAGTTAAAATGTAGATCGTTCAACTGGACAGTTGTCATATAGACTTTTAGGGCTGTAGTGACATCACTTATTGTTGTGTGATGTTGGCCAGTGTGTATGAATCCAAAGTAGAGAGTGTATGATTCGTAAATACTTTTAAAATTTATAGTTGTTTTGCTAGATATTGATGACAATTTAAGTATTACCAAATCTGTTTAGACATCTGGTTATATTACTCTTATAGTAGTTTTAACATGTTGGCTTCCTACAACATCTGTATCGAATTTATGCTTTCAAAATACTAATGGATGACAGTTTTTGAAAATATTTGTTGACAAGTTAACAGATATGTATACATTTCAACTTCACAAAGGCTCGAATACCAAAGTTAATTATTATGATATTGAAATTTATATTATTATTTTATCGTTTCTGTTAGTAATTGTAATTGTTTTAAAGTTTATTTATATTTATTTATATATAATAGGGCGGAAAAACAGTATTATTATAGTAGATACATACCTACTGTTTCTGTCTATAAAAGGCGAGTAACTCTTCGTTTCAGTACTTAAACCATTGAAAAGTAAACCAATCATCTATACGTTCAGTATATAATGTTATTTCATGTAAATTTCGTACCCACAGTCTTCTCAAAATTTCTCGGTCTGAAAGAAAAATGTATTACCAATAATCCATTGCTAATAAAGTTGAAATTGGTTTGCTGGAAGATTCTTACAATCAAAGGAAAATATTATCCGTTTTCTTATAATACAAGAGTCTGTCTGTCACACCCTCAAATTTTCACTTGCAGAGTTTAACCGCGAGGCGCGTGACAAACCAGGATCCAAGTCAACGGTCACAATAAACGACACTATATGATATGAAAAAAACGTAAACTGCCATTGAGTTTCAAAAACCGTTCTAACACAGCGGAAGAAAAATGTATTATTACAACTCAAAAGTAAAACTCAAAGTCTGAAATGTTTAACAAAACATGCTTATGATTCCTAGACGCCGTGAGACTCCGTGCGCCTATCGACAGCTGCTACCTTAGCGACCTGAGACAAACATGCTAAAAACGTCAGCAAATAATGCCGGTGAGTTCACAGGTTTTTAATTAATACCGACTCCAATGAATACCGACTCCCAAATGAATACCCATGGTCAATCCAGACCACATGCATGCAAAACATATGAATACCTGTTACTACTGCGATTGGAAAACCATTACTGGACTCGAATACTGTGAATACTGAATACGTGCCTGAATGAATACTGAATACTGAATACCTAAGAGACAACATGCACCCGTCCGACCTCCGGTCGACGAGTGGGGCGGGTCAAGCCCAAATAGATCTATCCACATTTCCCCCGTTGTGCATCCCCGCACATTCATGGTTCTCCTCGGGACTTCCAAAGATCGCATAGTAATATAATGAATACTCCAAAACATAATGAATACTTGAAAACATAATGAATACTCCAAAACCCAATGAATTCGTGAATACCAAAACATAGTTGACACACCTTTCATGAAAACATAGTTGAAACGCCTTTTATGAAAACATAGTTTACACACCTTTCATGAAACCATAGTTGAAACACCTTTTATGAAAACATAGTTGACACACGTTTAAGGAATACAGCATGTTTTCTCCCCCGAAAATGTAAAACCAGTAAAAGAGTGGGGCCGTGAAACTCACCTTAGAGTGCGTCTTCTGATAATTAGAAATCCGACACGTGTATTATAATCCCAACTAATGAAAACCTATCAATGAGTTTACATAAGTGTGATGACTACTAACCCGAAGGCTAACTAGTCCCCGATTGTCCAGATCTTGACTACGTGTGTTAAAAGAGTGCGTTTAAACGTTAATCGGACATACCAGACAGACCCGACATCCCGTTGGTAACCCATTACATCAATTAGTCATGAAGATAAGGTTAACACATAAGTTTCAAGCATAAAACACTTAGTTTGCATCAAAAATCGCATATACGAAGTCGAAAGGTCGAATCTGGAGTTTCCTGTGTTTGGTTCGCCCCCAAGGGTTTCTGGTTCGACCCATGGACCCTTGGTTCAACCCTCATGATGTTCATTAAACCTATTCACAAGTTCATTTGACCTAACACATGTTTATTTGACCCTAACATATGTTTATTCGACCTTAACGTATGTTAATTCGACCCTAACACGTGTTAATTCACCCCCGAATACCCAGATTCGACCCCAGGCACCCACATTCGACCCCCAGACACCCACATTCGACCCTATGGTTCTACATTTGACCCATTTGAGCCACGTTCGACCCTTTTTGAGCCACGTTCGACCGTTTTAAGCCATGTTCGACCCTTTTGACCCACGTTCGACCCTTTTGACCCACGTTCGACCGTTTTAAGCCATGTTCGACCCTTTTGACCCACGTTCGACCCTTTTGACCCACGTTCGACCCTTTTGAGCCACGTTCGACCGTTTTGAGCCACGTTCGACCACACGAAGGGTTGAATGAGTTCCACGTTTCACCGTTTGCTGTAGAACTTCATTAAACGCACCAAAACGCATCTAAACGGTCCGAAAACATCACGAAACATTACCAATCACAGCAGTCAACTATCATTAACATATTCCTACAAAACCCTACCAATTTTATCCTGAAATCCGTTCGTTTTACAAGTTACCCGAAATAGCAAATTATGGAGATGTCACATCAAACGCATGCAATCTTTACCCAATTAGGAAACTTTCTGAAATCAATCAATAATCAACTTAATATACTCAGATTATCATGAACAAGAAACCCCCAATCATATCCTTATCACTATCATCATGAACAAGCCCTAGAACTAACCCAAAATCCCCAAAATGAACAAAACATCATCAATAATCAATTGTAACCTATCTCAATCATAAATCATCATCAATAACAGTCCTAGATCATTGTTATAACATCTATACAGCAATCAATCATCAAACAATACATGACACCACATATAACACCATTAACACATGTTAATTTGTATGAAAACTCATTGTTTATGAATAGGTTTTGTTTAGAAAGATATTAGGAAGGTTTTTATCCATGAAAACATGTTTGAATCAGATCTGGACTCTTGGGGTTTAATGAAAACGAATTGAAATGCTATAAAAATGATTTAAAATGAAGAACACGCCTTAGATCTTGGTGTAGAAGATGTTTGTAGGTTAGATTATAGAAAACAAGGGCAAAAACTCCTTCCGTATTGTCTAACTTAGCGAAAAACGTTTATTTAACTTAGCGAAAAACGTTTATTTAACATACTTAACGAGGTCAGTTGATTCAGAACACAGTCCGTATTGTCTAGGGTTCAATGATTTGGAGGATCATTGGGATAATCACACACACATGAGTCATGAGTCCCGTTGTTGGTGAATTACATGAATTAGATTAAGTAACAAACGTGAATTGATCTGTATATAGTGTAGAATATGCAAATACGTGTTTAAAACGATGATTAGATGATTATCCATGATCATATATGCTTAACATAGGTTAGGATTGCATGTTCATGTGTTAGGATATGTTAAAATACGTTAAATCGACAAAACTGGAAAATCTGGAAAACATATGTATAGGTAGGGAGGTCGAACCTGGGAATGGAAAATCAAATAAACACATTCGACCACTTAAGGGTCTCCTTCGACCTATGATTGAGGTCGAACCTGGACTGGGTATAAATACCACACTTTGTCATTTTTCATCATTTCACAAACCCTAAACGCCTCTAGACACTCTCTAGCAACTTTTGTGACATCCGTCACCTTCGTCTTTCACTTAATTGACAATATGAGTCCTCCAAATAGTTCCGTTATAGTCCCTGTAAGTTTCGTTGTTTTCAAAATTTATTTTGAACGAACTAAAATTTTATCATTTATATTTATTACGGTTCGGGTATAAGTTTTAATCAAATGAGTAGGTTGAAACGTATTTCAGAAGAGATTCTATAAAATTTTCAAGTTTATAAAGTTTTAGAAAGTTTTGGTTAAATAAAATTAACTTGGTTAAGTTTTATATAGAAAAAAACTAACTAAATTAAAAATAACTAACCTAGTTAAACATGGAGGGACCTTTTCTGCCAAATATCAAAACTTTTAAAACACTTCCTCTCCTTCCCTTCCCCCCCTCGTTTTTCCGGCGACCCAGATTCCGGCCACCGGAAACTTTTCCGGCCGACCTTACTACCCGGTTTTTATGCATTTGTAATGACCTTAATCGTTTCATTTACGTTTCTCCATCCTAATTAACTTATTCCAAACGGTTACCATACGTTTTAAACAATCATTTAACAAGATTATTGAAACCCACTTAGTAACCGTCGAGACCTTTAAGAAACGGATCAATACGCGTTTTTTTTAACCTTTCTTTATATACAATCGTTCTATTATGTTCTGCATCAATTCCCATTCTAAACCCACAAGAAAATGCAACAAATCGAGTCCAGGAAGCTGCAGAATCGGCCTTCATATTTGCGAACCTGTTCATGTCTTGTTCGACCCTTAAACGCAAGTGTAAGTCGTTTTCTTGATGCCGTTTTGTTAGTTGGTTGTCGTAGGTCAAAAGCCCCATGAAATCGATGTCCAATCGTGTGTTAATCGGACTATTAGAATTGAGGTTTAGGGTTAGGGTTCTTGGTCTAATTGGGGAAGAAGATGACATCTTAACATGTATTTAAATGAATTCTGATTTCAATTTTATAAACAAACATAGCATGTGGCTTAGTGGTTTGGTGGGTGTTTTCATCTGAAAAGGGTCCAGGTTCGAAACCCACCTGATGCACATCTTTTTCTGATTTTTTTGAAGTTATTATTTCATTATTTTATCCTTTATTTTAATAATTTAAAATTCATTTAAACTTAGAATATTCATAATAAATCCAATTTTTATCCAAAAATTATAAAAATTTAGGTGTAGCTTCTTGACACCATAAAGAAAAGTTCCACACTTTTAGTTTCTGAAAAATGTTTTATTTTTATATTTTTATTGAATTAAATTGTTTTAATCATATTTAATTGATTAAAAATTCATTTTTAATGATTTTAATCTCAAAATTTGTGATAAATTATTTCTAATCATTATGAACTGAAATAAAAATAGTTGATTCAGAAAACATTTATTTTTATTAATTTTCCTATTTTTAATCATTTAAACATAATTTAATCACGTTAAATCAATTTTAAATATAAATAAGTTTATATAAATTATGGGAAAATTATGCTAATTTGTTTATATCAGAACTCATCTATTTTCTATAAAACTATTATTTTTGAATCATGAATGGTATTATTAGTCTTATTTACGTTTAATTAGATATAATAAAACATTTATTTATTTATACAATTTAAACATCTATTTTATAAATATTTTTCTTATAAAATAGAAATACTCATATGGTTTAATGTCTTTATTATTGTCACACCCTCAAAATCCACTTGCGGAGTTTTACCGCGAGGCGCATGACAAACCAGGATCCAAACCAACGATCACAATAAACAAATCTAAATGAACATAATGCAATTTCAAAACAATGTTTAAAATCCCAATTACAGCGGAAGCTTATTCAAAACATAATCCGAAATAAACCAAGTGTTCAACGTTTGAAAAACCATGCGACCCTAACTAGACGCCGTGCAGACACGTGCGCCCTAGTCCAGTAGTGCTACCTTAGCGACCTGAGAAAACATGTAAGAGAATACGTCAGCACAAAAATGTTGGTGAGTTTACAGGTTTGTAATCAAAGCACCAAGTTCAACCTGTCCATACTATAACAAATCGAAAACCAAGGTACGCTAGCTAGGCGTATGTTTTGTTACTATCACGATTGGAAAACCATTACTAACTCGCAAACCAGATGTCGTGCCCGATGTAGTAAACCTGTTGTTCCTGTTTGAGACAATATGCACCCGCCGACCCTCCAAGTCGACGAGCGGGGTTGGTCACTCCCAATAGCGCTATTCACATTTCCCCGTTGTGCAAACCCGCACATTCATGGTTCCCCCCGGGACTTCCAAAGATCGTATAGTAAACCATAGAAAACCCATAGTATGACAGTAGTTACCAAACATAAGTTTTAACACATGTTTTCTCCCCCGAAAAGTGAAACCAGTTAAAAGAGGGGCCGTAAACTCACCTTAAGTTGCGTTACTTAGTAATATGAATAAACACAGCAGCTATGCTAGTCCCGTAAAGTGGCGACCTAACATATGACAGATACAAGTACTTAGACTAATAACCCGCAGGTTAGTTAGTCCCTTGATGTCCAGACCATAACCAAGTTCGTTTGAAAACACCGTGACTGTTTAACTGACCCAATGTACAAGACTCGACATCCCATTGGTGACCCGAGACTCCCCGTGTTATGCTTACGCTCTCAAACATACAATCATGCAATCACACTTAACATACGTTAACGTCCAACAAGTTATAGCACGTAGTTCACGTATCACATAATTAAATCCAAACATATGTTACCAAGTTATTAGATATGTTACGGGGTTCCTAGCATGTTCCTAGATGTCAAATCGGGTCTCGGAATGCTAATTTACACTTACAGCAGCAGTACACGCGATTAGGAAAAGTCAACTAGCATTTAGGTTGGTCAACAGGCATTTAGGAAAGCTAATTGCACATAATATAGGTGATTAGTGGTCATAAGACATGTAAACCATGAGTTTATAGGCGATTAGGTCATAAGACATGTATTTCAGGACTTAACTAGCATTTAGGATCACAATTGCATGTAACAGAGGCAATTAGCCCCCAAATGCATGTATTATAGGCGATTGGGGAGTCCATTCAGGCGATTGGCCTCCTAATCGCCCCTAACATAGGCGATTAGGGTTGCTAATCGCCTGTAACCCAGCTGTTCCGGTTTTTCGCGCGTTTAACACTCCAAATCAGATCCGGAACGTGTGTAAACATCAAATATCAATCTAATAACTATACCAAACATGTTTAAACCAAAATCCTTCGTTTAACCTCGTTCTATCAGCCCTGCATGTAACCATGTAATCCAAACATAATACACATAGCATGAACATCATCTTAACATGCATAATCATAACCCTAATGAACAATTACTCAGATTCTATCATCATGCCATCATTATTAATCTGAAACTAACCTAATAACATGTAATCATCCATCTAGAATCATAAAAACCCTAGCTTTTGATTGAAAACCCACATACATCATGCATGCTACTTAGAATCCAATTAACAATGATTATTAACGATTTTCAGAAGACTCATACGTTTTAAAACAGGTCTGGACCGTTAGGGATTTAATAAAAACGTTTATAAAGATTTCATGGATGAAAATTACACCTTAGATTGTGATAGTTTGATGAAATAAGCTTGAAACCTTGTGTTTTGATCCAAAATCACGTTCCAGAGGTTGTGTGTGTGTTGGGGCGGGTTATGGGACGACTAGGGTTGATATTATGAAGTTTAGGAGGTTAAGCATTGTATTTATAGTCGTTTTTAGTCGTCCAGCACGTAACACGCGATTGTGCAGCAGTTACATGCGATTAGGGTTGCTAATCGCATGACATTACATGCAATTGGGCCTAATCGCCAGTCATTACATGCGAGTAGCCCCCAATCGCATGTAATGATTCCCTAAATGCATGCCCTATAGGCGATTAGCCTCCCCTAATCGCCTATAGGGGTTGGTTCGATGTATTTTGCGCGTTAAACCCCGTTTTAACATATGTTAACACATTTTCACATACCGACAAGTCACATAATGATTGTAAACACATAACACTTGCAAACAAACATATTCACACTCGTTCACCAAATTCCCGGGACTCGAGACTTGTATGTTCCGTATGCCCTGACGATTCTACGAATCGTCACCATTTGTACACTTGGTTAAGGACTGACATCTAATGAACCTTTAGACTAACATCCAATGATCCTCTATACTAAACTGATAGTTCCCGAACCATAACACGACTTAACTAACCCAGTTAAGTACAATATACGCGTGACTCGCTAAGGTAGACTTTCATCTAGACACGTTGTTAACCAGAATTTGCCGGTGTCACAATTATCTTTTGTTGGATCATTGTGTTACTCAAAATTATTTATTTATATATTTATGATTATTGTATTTATTTTAATTTAGTTAAAGTAACTAACTAAATTATTTTGTCTTAATTATTCAAACATATTTTTATCTAAATATTCAATAGGTAATAATTATATTATTTAAACCACATTTACAACCTTTCATATATTATTTGTGATATACAACTCTTACATTAACGCGACTGATCATAAAAACTCTAATTCCCCAAATCGACTTAGCAAACCCTAATGCCTTAGACCCTAGTTACCTTAGACTTTTTAGACATTTCCTTATTAGCATGCTTACACATTATAGGTTGAATTCCTCGGAATTCCCATTACTTAGCTCACGACCGCTTAAGTTGGATTTTGCTCGCTTTCGCAAACTGTGAGTATATCTTTCCCCTTTTTACTGTCTTACTATTTTGGGGTGACTCATGTACTTACTATCAAGTTTATATTTCCTTTTACTAAAATAGCAATTCTTATGTGTGTTTGCTTGTGTCATTTTGTGTATCTATGACCTGTCAAATCATTAACCGTTGCGGCCTGGCATTTCAATGAATAGTACTATGGTTTATACCCTTGTGACTCTGTTGAGAGTCCTCGTCATTGCTATGTATTACATTACTACTAGCGCATACTATATATATCTGCTTTCTTTTCTTAGGGTTGATTTGACCCGGATACCACTTATTACATAATTGCAAACAGTATACGACACATGAATTGCTAAACACTTTTCTACTATATTTATTTAAACAGGGTATGCTCACCAATACAATTTTTGTATTGACCAAAATATTTTGTACATGTTTCAGGTTGTTTTGAGATGCATTCTTTAAGCTTTCGGATTTATATTTAGATTTTGATTCATTGTATTTCAATTTAGTTGGCAGTTAGAATCGTTGTATTTCATTTCAATGTAATAAATTATTAAATCAGTGTATTCAAATTTGCACTTTAGTCCATGAGCTATTGAACAATCGTCACTACGTGACACCTCGATGTTTCCGCCATCGGTTGGGGTGTTACAACTTTAATCCTTGGGGAAGGAGTTTTTGCTCTTGTTTTTCATAATCTAACCTACAAACATCTTCTAAACAAAGATCAAAGGTGTGTTCTTCAACCTAAATCCATTTTAGAGCATTTTGATTCGTTTTCATTAAACCCCAAAGGTCTAGATCTGATTCAAACATGTTTTTATGGATAAAAACCTTTATAACATCTTCCTAAACAAAACCTTTTCATAAACAATGAGTTTTCTGTCACACCCTCAAATTTCCACTTGCGGAGTTTTACCGCGAGGCGCATGACAAACCAGGATCCAAGTCAACGATCACAATAAACAACACTATATGAAATACGTAAATTCAAAACTTGGTTATCAAACCATTAAAACATAGCGGAAGTGTTTAAAGATTTAATCAACTACAAAACTATGTTCCAAAATATTCAAGACACTTATTTAAAATATGCCACTAAGCCTAGACGCCAATGCAGACCCTTGCGCCTAGTCCAACCGATGCTAACTTAGCGACCTGAGAAAAACATGCCAAAAAGACGTCAACATATATAATGATGGTGAGTTCACAGGTTTGTTCAATATGTTACCAAGAGTTACCAAAACGTTACCATGTCCATACTATACCAATGTTACCAAGTACGCTAGCTAGGCGTATGTTTTAATACTAATACGATTGGAAAACCATTACTAGACACGCTTAGCAATGTTCAGCAATGTTCAGCCCGAATGTTTAGCATGTTACCAATGTTACCAGTTCGAGACAATGTGCACCCACCCGGCCCTTCAAGCCGACGAGTGGGGCAGGTCACGCCCAATAGATCTATCCACATTTCCCCCATTGTGCATCCCCGCACATTCATGGTTTTCCCCGGGACTTTAAAAGATCATATAGCAATACAAAGTTAAAAACCATAGTATGACATATGTTACCAAAATAGTTTAGCGCATGTTTTCTCCCCCAAAAGTTAAAGCTGTAAAAGTGGGGCCGTGAACTCACCTTAGGTTGCGTTCTTCAGTAAATAATAGAAAGCCAAGCCCTTGATAATCCCACTACCGGAGATCTATCAAAATGTTCACATAAGTGTTCCGACTAATAACCATAAGGTTATCTAGTCCCCGATTGTCCAGATCGTGACCAAGTATGTTTTAAAACGTGTTCAAGTGTTCAACCGACACACTAGACCGACCCGACATCCCGTTGGTGACTCATTACCCTAACTAATCAAGTACACATAGATTACACGCAAGGTTCAAGCATAAAACACTTAGTTTGTATCAAAAATCTCATTTTTGAATCAATAGGGTCGAACCAGGAATTCCACCTCCGACCGTTTTTAAACAGATTCGACCAAACTGTCCGGGTTCGACCCTGGGATTCCACATTCGACCACTCGACCGGTCGAATGTACCCAGGTTCGACCCTGACAGAACACTTTTCCCAAAAACGCTTCAAAAACATCTGAAAACATCCTGAAACATCATCAAACACTGCAGTTAAGCATGAATAACTTATCCCTACAAAACCCAACCAATTTTGCCCCAAAACCTATTTGTTTTAGCCCTTTCCCAAAATGGCAAAGATTATGGAAGTGTCACATCATGCATGTAATCTTTACCCAATTTGGAAACTTTTCAAAATCAATCCATAATCATCTTAAAATGCTCAGTTTATCATGTAATCGAAAACCCCCAATATTTCTATTGATAATACTAACATGCAACAAATTAGACTTGATATCATCATCTATCTAATTATAACCTTCAATAGTCCTAAACTATCATCAATAGCAGCCCTAGATCATGTTTCTAGCATTAGTACAGCAGCAAATCATTAAACAACACATAATATCACATAACACATAATTAACATATGTTTATTGATATGAAAACCTATGTTTAATGATAGGGTTTAGGTTTAGAAAGATGTTTAAAAGGTTTTTATTAACAAAAACATCCTTAGAACAGATCTGGACATTTAGGGTTAGATAAAAACGAATTAAAATACTTGAACAAGGTTTAAAATTAAGAACACACCTTGGATTCTTGATTAGATGTTGTTGATAGGTTAGATTATGAAAAATAGGAGCAAAAAACTCCTTCCTTAGTGATTAAAATCGTTTGAGAGTTTTTTGAGACGGTTAGGGTTTGTGAAATGGTGAAAAATAACAATGTTTGGTATATATACTAGTCCACATTCGCCCCTTTCACAGGGTCGAATGTGCCCTGTTCTGGTCGAATGAAATTCTTTCATTTCCACATTCCAGGTTCGCCCCTTCAGTAAGGGTCGAACCAAGAGTATTTTCCAGGTTCGCCCCCACGATGTGGTCGAACATGGACCTATGTTTTTCTAGTTTTCCAATTTGTCATGTTTAACGCATTTTAACGCACCTTAACGCATGAACATGCAACCTTAGTCTATGTTTAACATATTTAAGCATGGATGATTATCTACACATCGTTTAAACACATCTTTGCATATAATCCACCATATAACAATTAATCTACACATACACTTAATTAGTTTATGTAATTTCACCAACAACGGGACCCGGTACTAGTGTATTCCCAAAACGACTCCCAATGATCCTCCAGATCATTGAACCCTGGACAATCCTATCCTGACCCGACTCAACTGACCTAGTTAAGTCCGTTTATAAATGTTTCCCGCTAAGGTAGACTTAGGTGTTATTAAAATGTTTAAGCCAGATATGTCGGGTGTCACATCATCCCCACGTTAAAAGAATTTTCATCCCGAAAATTGCGCAAAGCTCAAAAATGAAAGAGACGGAAAGAATGAAACGAAAAGAAAATTTACCGGATGTCACATCATCCCCACGTTGAAAGGAATCTCGACCCGAGATTCATTCAGCTTCAGTAGTAACATGCCTAGATTCGAATGCGCGTTTCGGAAAAAGATGAGGATGTTTAGCTTTCATCTGATCCTCCCGTTCCCACGTGAACTCCAGTCCACGATTCGAGTTCCAACGAACTTTGACGATGCGGATTTTACTCCGAAGAAGGCTACGAATCTTGTAGTCGAGAATCTCGACAGGTTCCTCCACAATGCGAAGACGATCATCAACCTTGATCTCTTCCAGTGGTACAATGAGAGATTCATCAGCGAAACACTTCTTTTAGTTCGACACATGGAAGACGTTGTGAACACTACCGAGCTCCGCCGGTAAGTCAATTCTGTATGCCACCGGTCCAATCCGATCTAGGATTGCGAACGGTCCGACATAGCGAGGGTTAAGCTTGCCACGCTTTCCAAAGCGTATGACGCCCTTCCATGGTGAAACTTTCAGAAGTACCCTGTCCCCAACCTGGAACTCCAAAGGTTTGCGACGGCGATCGGCATAGCTCTTCTGACGATCCCGCGCAGCAGCCAAACGGTTACGAATTTGTACGATTTTCTCCGAAGTTTCGTACACCAGTTCCGGACCAGTGAGCTGGCTCTCGCCCACCTCGGCCCAACAAAGAAGTGATCGACATTTCCATCCGTAGAGAGCTTCGAACGGAGCTGCCTTGATACTAGAGTGATAGCTGTTGTTGTAGGAGAACTCTACCAACGGTAGGTGAATCTCCCAACTTTTGCCAAAATCTATAACACATGCCCGAAGCATGTCTTCCAAGGTTTGAATCGTCCGCTCACTCTGTCCATCAGTTTGCGGATGATAAGCCGTACTCATATTCAACTGAGTACCCAAAGCCTTGTGCAGAGCCTTCCAGAAACGCAAAGCAAAACGGGAATCACGATTAGAGATAATAGAAACAGGCACCCCGTGCCGAGCAAACCACCTCCTTAAGGTAAAGTCGAGCTAACCGCTCAAGTCCATCGGTTTCCTTAATAGGTATGAAACGTGCCGATTTCGTCAACCTGTCAACGATCACCCAGATCATATCATAACCACTTGGTGACCTTGGTAGTTTGGTGACAAAATCCATCGTGATTCGCTCCCACTTCCATTCTGGAACCTCTGGTTGTTGCAGGAGACCAGACGGCCTCTAATACTCCACCTTGACTTTAGCACAAGTCAAGCATTTACTCACGTAAGAAGCTATATCAGCCTTCATGTTTGACCACCAATAAAGTATCTTCAAATCCTGATGCATCTTATTGGAGCCAGGGTGAATAGAATACCGGGATTTGTGAGCTTCGTCCAAGACAAGCTCGCGTAATCCCCCGAACAAGGGAACCCATACACGTCCTGCGAAATAGTGTAAGCCATCGGTCCTGAGTTCAAGATGCTTGTCAGCACTGTGAATAGTTTCAGCTTTAAGGTTCTCCTCCTTCAAAGCTTCCAACTGTGCAGAACGGATTCGGTCAGGCAATGAGGAATGAATGGTGAGTTGTAAGGCTCGAACACGACGAGGTTTCACAGACTTCTTCCTGCTCAAGGCGTCCGCCACAACGTTCGCCTTGCCAGGATGGTATTTGATAGAACAGTCATAATCGTTCAAGAGTTCAACCCAGCGACGCTGCCGCATGTTTAACACCTTCTGGTCGAAAATATGCTGAAGACTCTTGTGATCGGTGTATACATCACATTTGGTACCGTACAAGTAATGTCTCCAGATTTTCAACGCAAAGATCACCGCACCCAATTCCAAGTCATGAGTAGTGTAGTTCTTCTCGTGAACCTTGAGTTGACGAGAAGCATAGGCAATAACCTTCCCGCGTTGCATTAACACACAACCGAGGCCACGAATAGAAGCGTCACAGTACACAACGAAATCATCCGTACCCTTAGGTAAAGATAAGATAGGTGCAGAACAAAGTTTAAGCTTCAGCATCTGAAATGCTGATTCCTACGGTTCACCCCAGTCAAACTTTTGGTCTTTCTGGGTAAGAGTGGTAAGGGGTTGAGCGATATTCGAAAATCCCTCAATGAAACGACGATAGTAACCCGCAAGACCTAGGAATTGCCGCACCTCAGATGGCGTCTTTGGTGCTTCCCAGTCTTTAATAGCTTCGATCTTAGCCTGATCGACATGAATTCCCAGTTCATTAACCACATGCCCTAGGAATTGAACTTCACGTAACCAGAAATCACACTTTGAGAACTTAGCATACAACTGCTCCTGTCTCAAAAGTTCCAAGACCAACCGTAAGTGTTCCTCATGATCCGTCTTGTTCTTAGAATAAACCAGAGTATCGTCAATAAACACGATGACGAACTTATCAAGGTAAGGCTTGCAAACGCGGTTCATCAAGTCCATGAACACCGCCGGTGCATTAGTGAGACCAAAAGGCATGACCAAGAACTCAAAATGGCCATAACGAGTGCGAAAAGCAGTCTTCTGAATGTCAGCTTCCTGGACGCGCAACTGGTGATAACTAGACCGCAAATCAATATTCGAGTAGTAACTAGAGCCCTGGAGCTGGTCAAAGAGATCATCAATGCGAGGGAGAGGATAACGATTCTTGATGGTCACTTTGTTCAGCTCACTATAATCAATACACATGCGAAGACTTCTGTCCTTCTTCTAAACAAACAAAATAGGAGCTCCCCACGGGGAAGAACTCGGTCGGATGAAACCCTTTTCCAAGAGTTCCTGCAACTAGCTGGACAACTCTTACATCTCGGGAGGTGCAAGACGATACGGAGCCCGGGAAATAGGAGCTGCACCCGGAGTAAGGTCAATGCCAAACTCAACCTGACGATGGGGAGGGAGACCAGGTAAATCATCAGGAAACACATCGGGAAAATCACAAACCACCGGAATATCCTCGATCTTCTTCTCATCGTCAGTCAAAACGTTAACAAGTGCCAGAATGGCCGAACAACCCTTCCGAAGATACTTACGGGCTTTCATGCTAGAAATGATACTCAGCGGAGCACCGCTTTTCTCGCCATGAACCGAAAGAGTCTCTCCATCAGGGAGAGGGATCTGAATAATCTTATCGAAACAAACGATCTCCGCACGATACAACGATAACTAATCCATGCCGACAACGACATCAAAACTACCCAAGGGTACCGGCATAAGGTCAATAGGGAAAGACAAGCCCGACAGTTCCAAGCGACACTCCCTAAGGGTGAGTGTTGCTTCGATTTTCTTACCATCAGCCAATTCTATTAAGTACTTAGCCTCTAAAGGTGTGGGTACTATATCTAGCAGTCGACTAATGTCCACAGATACGAAACTCTTATCGGCACCAGAATCAAACAAGACAGAAACATAGCGATCATTAAGAAGGAACGTACCAGTAACTGTGTCTGGATCCTGCCTAGCCTCTGCAGATCCAATGACGAAAGCACGCGCAGTCCTGCCTCCGCCTCCGTTGTTCCCGTTACCGTTCCCGCCCCTCCCATTATCACCCTGCTTCAGCTTAGGACATTCAGGCTTGAAGTGTCCCGTGTCACCACAGTTATAGCACCCCTGCTTCCGTGGAGTCCCCTGAGCAGCAGGAACAGGAGTAGTAGCAGGAGTCTGAGTGGAGGTAAGTGACACCCTGCAATCCTTAGCAAGATGCCCCAACTGATGGCACCGATGACAGCGAGCCCGATCACAACTCCCAGAGTGATGATAACCACACTTGCTGCACTTGGGATGCTTCCCAATATACCCTCCCGACTTCTGCCCTGAAGAAGACCCAGACGAATCAAACTTCTTCACCGACTGAGATAGTGCTGGCACGGCACTCTTCTCCACATTATCCCACTTCCTGTTGTTCCCTTCCGAACCCTTCACAGTAGTACCCTTAGGAGGCAAAACACCTTCTGCCACCTTTAGGTTAGTCATCCAATGAGCCGATCGAACAACTTCAGCAAGAGTGGGAAGATTCCCAGCAGCCACCAATCCTGCAATCTCCGGCACTAACCCAGATACGTAGTGCTCAATCCTCTTATACTCGGGTGTGTGCAAATCAGGGCACAACACCGCCAGCTCGTTCCTCCTCACAGTGTACTCCTCAATCTCGGACCCGGCCATCTTGTAACTCCAGACCTCATGTTCCAACTTCTGTACCTCCTCCCTTGGACAGTACTCACTCCTCAACAGATGCACAAAATCCGCCCAAGGCATAGCAATAGCCTCCCCCAATCCCATGTTCTGGGCAGTAGCATTCCACCACGACAACGCATGCCCCTCGAATGTCGCGGTAGCATACTTAACCCGGTCCCCAGCGGGACATTTACACATAACGAACACAGATTCCACCTTCTCCAGCCATCGGAGCAGTCCCACCGCTCCCTCAGTTCCAGAGAAGTTATGGGGCTGGCAGTCCCGAAACTTCTTATAAGAGCACTGAAGTGGAGGTGGATTGACAGCGATACCTGAATCACGATACAAGAATAAAATACAAACGGAAGAACATGACACCCAAGAATGAGGCAAAGTCGACAGAAATCAACTCACCACCCATGGCATTAATCCCAGCCTGGAAATTAGCCATAGCCATGTTCACTTGCTGCTGTAACAAGTTATTCAGTTCAGCTTGGGTCATGTTGATGCTACCATGACCGCCGCCGCCAGTACGGCCACCGCCGCCACCACCACCTCGTCCACCACCACGAGCACCAGACATGATCTAACAAATCAAGAAATCGAGGGATTCAGATTCACTTCTAGTGTTAACCACTAGAAATTTACAAGAGTTAACTTAGGAACAAATACAGGACTGTACATCTAAACTCAAAGTCCACCGAGATTTTCATGCATTTCAGTTTATTATTTCGTGTGCACCTGAAATGATAAACTGCTCTACATGGTCCTCCAAATGTACTCCTAGTCTAGATTCCGGTCACCGAATATCGTCGCCTAGTAACGTGTTACGATAGGTGCAAGTGTAAGAAAGCATGTGTGTGCTAGAGTCAACAGATCAGCTTCTCCCTCTTCAATCCCGAAGAAGAAGACAAGAGTAGGTAAGAACCCAAATAAAAGCGGATGATGTAACCCAAGAGTATGATGATGATATAAGGACACCCCGACAAAGTTAGTATGTAACACCCCAACCGATGGCGGAAACATCGGGATGTCACGTATTGATGATTGTTCAGTAGCTCATGGTGAATAATAAATTTCATTAAATGATTTAAATAAGTTACATACAATTGTTCTAGAATTTGTACATCAAATTGAATAAAACTATACACATATCTTCAAGCATCAATTCAAATCTTCAAGCAAATAGAACCTGAAACATGTTAAGTTGAAAATGTTTTGGGTCAACAAAAGTTGGTGAGAATTACATAGGTTTTGATAATTGAATAAAAATGTTGTGCAATTCATGTGTCATGTCAATCTAGTCCATATGTGAGAACATACTAGAAATAAATCGAGTGCATAACCAACCCTGATGACTGTTATAATATGATACATACCATACGCTCATGGTCCACTTGAATATGTTATACGATAACAAACACCCACGCTACCTTTGTAGGAGGCACGTATCCGGGTGGGATTGTCAGTCCAATAGATCTATCAATATATACCGCCGGCTTGTACGGAGTTAATGATTATGCTAGAATGGTGCTTACTCTAATCATGCTCAAGACATAATGCAATATAGAAAACACATAGACACATTGATGATTGAATTGCATAAAATGATGTTGTAACATGTTTCACCCCAAAAATGGTGATAAATAGAAAAGGGGCTATGTAAAACTCACCTTGATTGTGATGGGCCTGCTATAATTTAACGGGAATCAACAAATTATGCTTGCACCTAATTAAGAGTGATGTTTTAGTACGGTAGTTAAAGTGATCGAACATAGTATATTGCTTTTAATTTTATTTTTGTTTATATTATTACTATGCTCCTTATTAAACGTTTTGATTAATAGTTTTGTTTCAAAACTTTTAGTTTTCAACGGATGACGATATAAACTACAAAAAAAAACATATATTATTAAAAGCTTTGAAGAAAATCAAATATCATAAACTATGTTAGTTTTTTTTTTTCGACTTCCCAAAATAATACTATTGTAATTCATTTCCATGGTTCATTTAGAAAACATCTATTCATTTTGGTCTTCTCATGCAATATTCGTAATACCTCAGTTAACACAAGTATTCACAAATCAAATTGCAACACAATCCAATAAAACTATTTAACTTTTGTTATCGTAAATTGATGACTAGTATAACAAATTTTGAATTGAAGGGGGTACCTTTTGACTTAAACTGCTAGGTGTACGGAGATGGTGATGGTTGATATTGTAAGTTGTCGAAGAGGTGGAGGGCGGAAGGTGCTTGTCGGTGATGCGAACATCGCTCGATGGAGGATGGTTAGTGGTGGAAAATAGTGTGTTGACGACGTTGAAGATGACCGTACGGAGGACGGAGGTTGCGAATCGATGAAGTTACTTAGTTCGGTGGTGGTTATGCGAAACGGTTGTGGTGTAAGTGGCGGAGGTTGTTCCGTTTCGCTGGGTTTATCGGAGGTTGGTCGAAATTAAAACATAAGGTGAGTCGGGAAAGGGCGATTGAAGGCGTGGTTGTTATTGCCGGTTCTGCTCGGCCGAAAAAACATTAGGTGACGGTTGGTGGTTTCGTTTCACCGTATTCTTACCGGAAAACACAGAGTGGACCAAGAGGATGGTTTCGAGGGTGTGCCTTCTAAATGATCAGACGATCGCCTATTTATATGGTTGGATGCTTCGGTTTAAGGAAGGTCCCACAAATTTCGGTTTGATTGAAGCAGAAATCCACGAAAATGCGAAATCTTTATTTGTGTTGACTGCGGTTGATTGTGTAAGTTCTTGGGCTTGATTGATGGTTGATTCCGGTAATTAAGACTTGCCATTTCTCTTCGTCAAGTTGCAGAGAGAAGTGAGGAAGGTGAAGGCGCAAATTTCGTTTTTGATTAAGATTTGCCATTTATGTACCTTCTTGTCGTTAAGTGTCGTTCATCATTTAGAAAACTTTCTCATAATAGATGGAAATAATATTTGCAACTCTTTATACATATTTATGACATGACATTAATTTATTTAGGTCCAATGTTCTAAAAAAATAAATTATCATAATTCTTCTTCAAGAGAGGAAGTGTCCAAGAATCCTCAAACTTATTGACTTGGCGTTGGACTCAATATCACTAACTAATGTCATAATCATTATTTTTTTCATCTTCTTATAACTAAAAAAAAAAACCTTGTTAATATTATAAAAAAAATGACGGTAAATAAATATGGTTTATTTGAAACTAACTTTATATTTATTAAAATTTTTCTAAACTTTTTGATGTTAAAAATTTTAATCATTTTTTTTTGAAATGTAAAATATTTGAAATAAATATAAGTGTGGAAAACGAATTAGAGTGGGACAAAATATAACTTTTATTGTTTAAATAATTTGGGAAAAAAATTCATGGGGTTACAGTCACCCCTATTTTGGGAACTTCGTCCCGAAGTTATTAAAAAAAAACACAGGGTTGAGGGTGGTTAGGTAGGAATTAGGGCAACGATATGAATTTATAGAATATTTTGTTTCGAATAATTTGGATAAAAGATTTGATAAATGTGAGTTTTTAGGATTGGATTAGGTTTTTCTGAAATCGCAAGGAGAGTAAGAATCTTGCAAAGCATTAAGTTTTAGGAGTCCTAAAAGAAATGAGTTGATGGACTATAGAAGGACTAAATGAACTACCATGTTTACAATTGGTCAACTACCGAAAACCTTGATAAAATTTCACACTACCTTAACGTACCTGTAAATTCATGATTACGTTCCGGACCGCAATCACCAATTTACCTTACATTAGGGTTTTGTGTCCTTCTATGACTTTACTGATTGTTGAGCAGGTTCGATAGTCTCCACCAGTCGTTGAGCAGGTTGTAGGGCCTCTCCCGACTGTTGGAAAGACATGATGACCTCTACCAATCGTTGAGTAGGTTGTTTGGTAGCCAACTAACTGTTGTACAAGTAAGCAAGTATAACGAGTATGGTTTAGACATAGCAATTAGTTCACATTCAAACAAGCATGCATCCAGATGTTATGATAATACTAGAGTTTATTACTTGAATCAATACATAGAATTAAAAATCAGACATCATTCAAATGGTGGGGCTTGCTGTTAAGTAGCTGGAGGATCCCTAGCGGGGTTATTTGGAGCAGCAAGGGCGTTCGTAGCAGGAATTCGACAAGCATCCGCAAGATGCCCATACCTTTGACAATTGGTACACTGACGGCAGGGCACTTGGGTTGGGTGGTGATACTGGCAGGTGTCACACTTAGGTTGGTTCCCGTTGTATTGCTTCTTGTTAGGTGGGACAGTGGCGTTTATTGCAAAATTCCTGACCTTGCGCCTTCCATTGGTTGAGGCCTCAGTTTTGATTTCAACGGCAGGTTGGGGAGTATCCTTCGCAACAGTATTCTTTTCCCCTTTCCGAGTCAGGGTTCCTGCCTTCACATGGTTATTTGTTAGGGTGGCCGCCAAATGCTTTGCTTCCTCCAGAGTAGCAGGGTTCCTTCCCCACACCGTGTCTTGAATCTGCATGGGTAAGCCACCAATGTATTTTTCGATCGCAATAGGCAAAGGGGTGACCTTGTGTGGTAGCAGTAGACTAAGTTCGTGAAAACGAGTGTTGTAGGCAAGGTTTTCCCCACTATCTTGAGCAAGATCATGAAACTCATCTTCCAGCTTTTTGATTTCATTACGAGGACAGAACTCTGCCTTCATAATGTTTTTAGCTTGCTCCCAAGTTAAGGCTAGTGCAGCTTCAGCTCCGCGAGTGCGTTTTTCTTCATTCCACCAAGTGAGTGCTCGTTTGTGAAGAACACTCATGGCATAACGGACTTTAAAGTTGTCGGGGCATTCACTGTTAATGAAGGTATTCTCAATACCCTCAAACCATTGTAGGAGTCCTGTAGCTCCTTCTTCTCCACCGAACTTTGGGGGATTACAGGAATTAAAGTGTTTAAGGGTACAGGCTGGAAGTCCATTCCCATTCCCGTTGTGGTTTCCATTTCCATTCTCGTTACCGTTGCCGTTCCCGTTGCCGTTCAACTGGATGACTTGAGCTAGTAAGTTGGGAACCAGAGTTGCAATTTGCTGCGCCATTTGTTGTGAAATGATTGCAGCCAGTTAGGCATCGACACCATTGTTGTTGTTGTGGTTAGTGTCATGGTTATGGTTGTGATTACTACTTCCTTCATCATGATTGTCACCATTGTTAAGACGAGCACTGCGACGTGGAGGCATGATCTGTAAGAGACACAGTGAAATGAATGAGATTATATAAGGAGTGTAATCATTTATTCATTAATTAAAACGAATAAACGAAAACGTTGACTTATCAAAGATTCTAAATTCTAATAACATATGAAGACATGCTTTAGCCTATAAGTGAACACTCATCCCGAGAATTCCCAGGTAGGCATCCGGGTCCCTCGTCTGATTGGGATATATGCGCAATGCCAGCCTAGACAGAAGACTCAGAATACAGGCGTTCACCCTTCCAGATTGCACGTGTTCGTTATTAAAATCTATAACTTCGACGAGATCTCAAGGTGATTCAGGTTAAACCCGAGGATTTTGTCCTATTAGTCTAAGAGTGGATCCAGTGATGGAGAGCAACCTTCTTGTAGGGATGAAAGTAGGGATAAGATGTAGGAGGGAGATAGAGAATAGCAAGTAAAAGGGGCAAGTACTGGTTAAATCTTATGGTTATAGACTAGATTATTTTTCTAATAACCTAATTCCCTATAACCATGGCTCTGATACCAATCTGTAACACCCCAACCGATGGCGGAAACATCGGGATGTCACGTATTGATGATTGTTCAGTAGCTCATGGTGAATAATAAATTTCATTAAATGATTTAAATAAGTTACATACAATTGTTCTAGAATTTGTACATCAAATTGAATAAAACTATACACATATCTTCAAGCATCAATTCAAATCTTCAAGCAAATAGAACCTGAAACATGTTAAGTTGAAAATGTTTTGGGTCAACAAAAGTTGGTGAGAATTACATAGGTTTTGATAATTGAATAAAAATGTTGTGCAATTCATGTGTCATGTCAATCTAGTCCATATGTGAGAACATACTAGAAATAAATCGAGTGCATAACCAACCCTGATGACTGTTATAATATGATACATACCATACGCTCATGGTCCACTTGAATATGTTATACGATAACAAACACCCACGCTACCTTTGTAGGAGGCACGTATCCGGGTGGGATTGTCAGTCCAATAGATCTATCAATGTATACCGCCGGCTTGTACGGAGTTAATGATTATGCTAGAATGGTGCTTACTCTAATCATGCTCAAGACATAATGCAACATAGAAAACACATAGACACATTGATGATTGAATTGCATAAAATGATGTTGTAACATGTTTCACCCCAAAAATGGTGATAAATAGAAAAGGGGCTATGTAAAACTCACCTTGATTGTGATGGGCCTGTTATAATTTAACGGGAATCAACAAATTATGCTTGCACCTAATTAAGAGTGATGTTTTAGTACGGTAGTTAAAGTGATCGAACATAGTATATTGCTTTTAATTTTATTTTTGTTTATATTATTACTATGCTCCTTATTAAACGTTTTGATTAATAGTTTTGTTTCAAAACTTTTAGTTTTCAACGGATGACGATATAAACTACAAAAAAAAAACATATATTATTAAAAGCTTTGAAGAAAATCAAATATCATAAACTATGTTAGTTTTTTTTTTTTTTCGACTTCCCAAAATAATACTATTGTAATTCATTTCCATGGTTCATTTAGAAAACATCTATTCATTTTGGTCTTCTCATGCAATATTCGTAATACCTCAGTTAACACAAGTATTCACAAATCAAATTGCAACACAATCCAATAAAACTATTTAACTTTTGTTATCGTAAATTGATGACTAGTATAACAAATTTTGAATTGAAGGGGGTACCTTTTGACTTAAACTGCTAGGTGTACGGAGATGGTGATGATTGATATTGTAAGTTGTCGAAGAGGTGGAGGGCGGAAGGTGCTTGTCGGTGATGCGAACATCGCTCGATGGAGGATGGTTAGTGGTGGAAAATAGTGTGTTGACGACGTTGAAGATGACCGTACGGAGGACGGAGGTTGCGAATCGATGAAGTTACTTAGTTCGGTGGTGGTTATGCGAAACGGTTGTGGTGTAAGTGGCGGAGGTTGTTCCGTTTCGCTGGGTTTATCGGAGCTTGGACGAAATTAAAACATAAGGTGAGTCGGGAAAGGGCGATTTAAGGCGTGGTTGTTATTGCCGGTTCTGCTCGGCCGAAAAACATTAGGTGACGGTTGGTGGTTTCGTTTCACCGTATTCTTACCGGAAAACACAGAGTGGACCAAGAGGATGGTTTCGAGGGTGTGCCTTCTAAATGATCAGACGATCGCCTATTTATATGGTTGGATGCTTCGGTTTAAGGAAGGTCCCACAAATTTCGGTTTGATTGAAGCAGAAATCCACGAAAATGCGAAATCTTTATTTGTGTTGACTGCGGTTGATTGTGTAAGTTCTTGGGCTTGATTGATGGTTGATTCCGGTAATTAAGACTTGCCATTTCTCTTCGTCAAGTTGCAGAGAGAAGTGAGGAAGGTGAAGGCGCAAATTTCGTTTTTGATTAAGATTTGCCATTTATGTACCTTCTTGTCGTTAAGTGTCGTTCATCATTTAGAAAACTTTCTCATAATAGATGGAAATAATATTTGCAACTCTTTATACATATTTATGACATGACATTAATTTATTTAGGTCCAATGTTCTAAAAAAATAAATTATCATAATTCTTCTTCTAGAGAGGAAGTGTCCAAGAATCCTCAAACTTATTGACTTGGCGTTGGACTCAATATCACTAACTAATGTCATAATCATTATTTTTTTCATCTTCTTATAACTAAAAAAAAAACCTTGTTAATATTATAAAAAAAATGACGGTAAATAAATATGGTTTATTTGAAACTAACTTTATATTTATTAAAATTTTTCTAAACTTTTTGATGTTAAAAATTTTAATCATTTTTTTTGAAATGTAAAATATTTGAAATAAATATAAGTGTGGAAAACGAATTAGAGTGGGACAAAATATAACTTTTATTGTTTAAATAATTTGGGAAAAAAATTCATGGGGTTACAGTCACCCCTACTTTTGGGAACTTCGTCCCGAAGTTATTAAAAAAACACAGGGTTGAGGGTGGTTAGGTAGGAATTAGGGCAACGATATGAATTTATAGAATATTTTGTTTCGAATAATTTGGATAAAAGATTTGATAAATGTGAGTTTTAAGGATTGGATTAGGTTTTTCTGAAATCGCAAGGAGAGTAAGAATCTTGCAAAGCATTAAGTTTTAGGAGTCCTAAAAGAAATGAGTTGATGGACTATAGAAGGACTAAATGAACTACCATGTTTACAATTGGTCAACTACCGAAAACCTTGATAAAATTTCACACTACCTTAACGTACCTGTAAATTCATGATTACGTTCCGGACCGCAATCACCAATTTACCTTACATTAGGGTTTTGTGTCCTTCTATGACTTTACCGATTGTTGAGCAGGTTCGATAGTCTCCACCAGTCGTTGAGCAGGTTGTAGGGCCTCTCCCGACTGTTGGAAAGACATGATGACCTCTACCAATCGTTGAGTAGGTTGTTTGGTAGCCAACTAACTGTTGTACAAGTAAGCAAGTATAACGAGTATGGTTTAGACATAGCAATTAGTTCACATTCAAACAAGCATGCATCCAGATGTTATGATAATACTAGAGTTTATTACTTGAATCAATACATAGAATTAAAAATCAGACATCATTCAAATGGTGGGGCTTGCTGTTAAGTAGCTGGAGGATCCCTAGCGGGGTTATTTGGAGCAGCAAGGGCGTTCGTAGCAGGAATTCGACAAGCATCCGCAAGATGCCCATACCTTTGACAATTGGTACACTGACGGCAGGGCACTTGGGTTGGGTGGTGATACTGGCAGGTGTCACACTTAGGTTGGTTCCCGTTGTATTGCTTCTTGTTAGGTGGGACAGTGGCGTTTATTGCAAAATTCCTGACCTTGCGCCTTCCATTGGTTGAGGCCTCAGTTTTGATTTCAACGGCAGGTTGGGGAGTATCCTTCGCAACAGTATTCTTTTCCCCTTTCCGAGTCAGGGTTCCTGCCTTCACATGGTTATTTGTTAGGGTGGCCGCCAAATGCTTTGCTTCCTCCAGAGTAGCAGGGTTCCTTCCCCACACCGTGTCTTGAATCTGCATGGGTAAGCCACCAATGTATTTTTCGATCGCAATAGGCAAAGGGGTGACCTTGTGTGGTAGCAGTAGACTAAGTTCGTGAAAACGAGTGTTGTAGGCAAGGTTTTCCCCACTATCTTGAGCAAGATCATGAAACTCATCTTCCAGCTTTTTGATTTCATTACGAGGACAGAACTCTGCCTTCATAATGTTTTTAGCTTGCTCCCAAGTTAAGGCTAGTGCAGCTTCAGCTCCGCGAGTGCGTTTTTCTTCATTCCACCAAGTGAGTGCTCGTTTGTGAAGAACACTCATGGCATAACGGACTTTAAAGTTGTCGGGGCATTCACTGTTAATGAAGGTATTCTCAATACCCTCAAACCATTGTAGGAGTCCTGTAGCTCCTTCTTCTCCACCGAACTTTGGGGGATTACAGGAATTAAAGTGTTTAAGGGTACAGGCTGGAAGTCCATTCCCATTCCCGTTGTGGTTTCCATTTCCATTCTCGTTACCGTTGCCGTTCCCGTTGCCGTTCAACTGGATGACTTGAGCTAGTAAGTTGGGAACCAGAGTTGCAATTTGCTGCGCCATTTGTTGTGAAATGATTGCAGCCAGTTAGGCATCGACACCATTGTTGTTGTTGTGGTTAGTGTCATGGTTATGGTTGTGATTACTACTTCCTTCATCATGATTGTCACCATTGTTAAGACGAGCACTGCGACGTGGAGGCATGATCTGTAAGAGACACAGTGAAATGAATGAGATTATATAAGGAGTGTAATCATTTATTCATTAATTAAAACGAATAAACGAAAACGTTGACTTATCAAAGATTCTAAATTCTAATAACATATGAAGACATGCTTTAGCCTATAAGTGAACACTCATCCCGAGAATTCCCAGGTAGGCATCCGGGTCCCTCGTCTGATTGGGATATATGCGCAATGCCAGCCTAGACAGAAGACTCAGAATACAGGCGTTCACCCTTCCAGATTGCACGTGTTCGTTATTAAAATCTAGAACTTCGACGAGATCTCAAGGTGATTCAGGTTAAACCCGAGGATTTTGTCCTATTAGTCTAAGAGTGGATCCAGTGATGGAGAGCAACCTTCTTGTAGGGGTGAAAGTAGGGATAAGATGTAGGAGGGAGATAGAGAATAGCAAGTAAAAGGGGCAAGTACTGGTTAAATCTTATGGTTATAGACTAGATTATTTTTCTAATAACCTAATTCCCTATAACCATGGCTCTGATACCAATCTGTAACACCCCAACCGATGGCGGAAACATCGGGATGTCACGTATTGATGATTGTTCAGTAGCTCATGGTGAATAATAAATTTCATTAAATGATTTAAATAAGTTACATACAATTGTTCTAGAATTTGTATATCAAATTGAATAAAACTATACACATATCTTCAAGCATCAATTCAAATCTTCAAGCAAATAGAACCTGAAACATGTTAAGTTGAAAATGTTTTGGGTCAACAAAAGTTTGTGAGAATTACATAGGTTTTGATAATTGAATAAAAATGTTGTGCAATTCATGTGTCATGTCAATCTAGTCCATATGTGAGAACATACTAGAAATAAATCGAGTGCATAACCAACCCTGATGACTGTTATAATATGATACATACCATACGCTCATGGTCCACTTGAATATGTTATACGATAACAAACACCCACGCTACCTTTGTAGGAGGCACGTATCCGGGTGGGATTGTCAGTCCAATAGATCTATCAATGTATACCGCCGGCTTGTACGGAGTTAATGATTATGCTAGAATGGTGCTTACTCTAATCATGCTCAAGACATAATGCAACATAGAAAACACATAGACACATTGATGATTGAATTGCATAAAATGATGTTGTAACATGTTTCACCCAAAAATGGTGATAAATAGAAAAGGGGCTATGTAAAACTCACCTTGATTGTGATGGGCCTGTTATAATTTAACGGGAATCAACAAATTATGCTTGCACCTAATTAAGAGTGATGTTTTAGTACGGTAGTTAAAGTGATCGAACATAGTATATTGCTTTTAATTTTATTTTTGTTTATATTATTACTATGCTCCTTATTAAACGTTTTGATTAATAGTTTTGTTTCAAAACTTTTAGTTTTCAACGGATGACGATATAAACTACAAAAAAAAACATATATTATTAAAAGCTTTGAAGAAAATCAAATATCATAAACTATGTTAGTTTTTTTTTTTTTTTTTTTTGACTTCCCAAAATAATACTATTGTAATTCATTTCCATGGTTCATTTAGAAAACATCTATTCATTTTGGTCTTCTCATGCAATATTCGTAATACCTCAGTTAACACAAGTATTCACAAATCAAATTGCAACACAATCCAATAAAACTATTTAACTTTTGTTATCGTAAATTGATGACTAGTATAACAAATTTTGAATTGAAGGGGGTACCTTTTGACTTAAACTGCTAGGTGTACGGAGATGGTGATGGTTGATATTGTAAGTTGTCGAAGAGGTGGAGGGCGGAAGGTGCTTGTCGGTGATGCGAACATCGCTCGATGGAGGATGGTTAGTGGTGGAAAATAGTGTGTTGACGACGTTGAAGATGACCGTACGGAGGACGGAGGTTGCGAATCGATGAAGTTACTTAGTTCGGTGGTGGTTATGCGAAACGGTTGTGGTGTAAGTGGCGGAGGTTGTTCCGTTTCGCTGGGTTTATCGGAGCTTGGTCGAAATTAAAACATAAGGTGAGTCGGGAAAGGGCGATTCAAGGCGTGGTTGTTATTGTCGGTTCTGCTCGGCCGAAAAACATTAGGTGACGGTTGGTGGTTTCGTTTCACCGTATTCTTACCGGAAAACACAGAGTGGACCAAGAGGATGGTTTCGAGGGTGTGCCTTCTAAATGATCAGACGATCGCCTATTTATATGGTTGGATGCTTCGGTTTAAGGAAGGTCCCACAAATTTCGGTTTGATTGAAGCAGAAATCCACGAAAATGCGAAATCTTTATTTGTGTTGACTGCGGTTGATTGTGTAAGTTCTTGGGCTTGATTGATGGTTGATTCCGGTTATTAAGACTTGCCATTTCTCTTCGTCAAGTTGCAGAGAGAAGTGAGGAAGGTGAAGGCGCAAATTTCGTTTTTGATTAAGATTTGCCATTTATGTACCTTCTTGTCGTTAAGTGTCGTTCATCATTTAGAAAACTTTCTCATAATAGATGGAAATAATATTTGCAACTCTTTATACATATTTATGACATGACATTAATTTATTTAGGTCCAATGTTCTAAAAAAATAAATTATCATAATTCTTCTTCTAGAGAGGAAGTGTCCAAGAATCCTCAAACTTATTGACTTGGCGTTGGACTCAATATCACTAACTAATGTCATAATCATTATTTTTTTCATCTTCTTATAACTAAAAAAAAACCTTGTTAATATTATAAAAAAAATGACGGTAAATAAATATGGTTTATTTGAAACTAACTTTATATTTATTAAAATTTTTCTAAACTTTTTGATGTTAAAAATTTTAATAATTTTTTTTGAAATGTAAAATATTTGAAATAAATATAAGTGTGGAAAACGAATTAGAGTGGGACAAAATATAACTTTATTGTTTAAATAATTTGGGAAAAAAATTCATGGGGTTACATAGTACGTATCCCACTAAGAGACTCAAAGTATGTGACCGTCTAGTGTGTGTGACTCGGCTATAGACCAGACTCTACATGCAGTCCTAGTTCACTATAACCATTAGCTCTGATACCAATCTGTAATATCCAGCCCCTCTCACCACCAATATTGTCCGCTTTGCCCTGATGGGTTGCACATCCAAAGCTTACGGATTTGCTTTTGGTTGCCCAGTGGAGACTTCCCAGGAGGTCACCCATCCTGGTAGTGCTCCCACCTGAGCATGCTTAACTGTGGAGTTCTCCTCACATCCACTAACATTAAGCCCCATAACGCGTTGGTGATTTAAGAGGCAAGACAATACTTATGAACCAAGGATCTCTCCTGGCCACGGCCGATGTGGGATTTTCTTGGGGTGTCACATTCACCCCCCGTTAGAGTCTCATCGTCCCTGATGAGGTTAGAGTCTCATCGTCCCTAATGAGGTATGCACCCACCATCCCGAACGGCACAGGAGTGGCTCTGATACCATCTGTAACATCCTCAAATTTCCACTTGCGGAGTTTTTACCGCAAGGCGCATGACAAACCAGGATCCAAGTCAACGATCACAATAAACAACACTATATGAAATACGTAAATTCAAAACTTGGTTATCAAACCATTAAAACATAGCGGAAGCGTTTAAAGATTTAATCAACTACAAAACTGTGTTCCAAAATATTCAAGACACTTATTTAAAATATGCCACTAAACCTAGACGCCAATGCAGACCCGTGAGCCTAGTCCAACCGATGCTACCTTAGCGACCTGAAAAAAACATGCCAAAAAGACGTCAAGATATATAATGCTGGTGAGTTCACAGGTTTGTTCAATATGTTACCAAGAGTTACCAAAACGTTACCATGTCCATACTATACCAATGTTACCGAGTACGCTAGCTAGGCGTATGTTTTATTACTACTACGATTGGAAAACCATTACTAGACACGTTTAGCAATGTTCAACAATGTTCAGCCCGAATGTTCAGCATGTTACCAATGTTACTTGTTCGAGACAATATGCACCCGCCCGGCCCTCCAAGCCGACGAGTGGGGCAGGTCACGCCCAATAGATCTATCCACATTTCCCCCGTTGTGCATCCCGGCACATTCATGGTTTTCCCCGGGACTTTAAAAGATCGTATAGCAATACAAAGTTAAAAACCATAGTACGACATATGTTACCAAAATAGTTTAGCGCATGTTTTCTCCCCCAAAAGTTAAAGCTGTAAAAGTGGGGTCGTGAACTCACCTTAGGTTGCGTTCTTCAGTAAATAATAGAAAGTCAAGCCCTTGATAATCCCACTACCGGAGATCTATCAAATGTTCACATAAGTGTTCTGACTAATAACCATAAGGTTATCTAGTCCCCGATTGTCCAGATCATGACCAAGTATGTTTTAAAACGTGTTCAAGTGTTCAACCGCCACACTAGATCGACCCGACATCCCGTTGGTGACTCATTACCATAACTAATCAAGTACACGTAGATTACACGCAAGGTTCAAGCATAAAACACTTAGTTTGTATCAAAAATCTCATTTTTGAAACAATAGGGTCGAACCAGGAAGATAACTCCACATTCGCCCCTATTTAAGCCACCTTCGACCGTTTGAAAGCCACCTTCGACCGTTTTTAAACAGATTCGACCAAACTGTCCAGGTTCGACCCTGGGATTCCACATTCGACCACTCGACCGGTCGAATGTACCCAGGTTCGACCCTGACAGAACACTTTTCCTAAAAACGCTTCAAAAACATCCGAAAACATCCGAAACATCATCAAACACTACAGTTAAGCATGAATAACTTATCCCTACAAAACCCCACCAATTTTGCCCCAAAACCTATTTGTTTTAGCCCTTTCCCAAAATGGCAAAGATTATGGAAGTGTCACATCATGCATGTAATCTTTACCCAATTTGGAAACTTTTCAAAATCAATCCATAATCATCATAAAATGCTCAGTTTATCATGTAATCGAAAACCCCCAATATTTCTATTGATAATACTAACATGCAACAAGCCCTAGATTCAATAAAATTCCCAAATTAGACTTGATATCATCATCTATCTAATTATAACCTTCAATAGTCTTAAACTATCATCAATAGCCCTAAACTATCATCAATAGCAGCCCTAGATCATGTTTCTAGCATTAGTACAGCAGCAAATCATTAAACAACACATAATATCACATAACACATAATTAACATATGTTTATTGATATGAAAACCTATGTTTAATGATAGGGTTTAGGTTTAGAAAGATGTTTAAAAGGTTTTTATTAACAAAAACATCCTTAGAACAGATCTGGACATTTAGGGTTAGATAAAAACGAATTAAATTACTTGAACAAGGTTTAGAATTAAGAACACACCTTGGATTCTTGATTAGATGTTGTTGATAGGTTAGATTATGAAAAATAAGAGCAAAAACTCCTTCCTTAGTGATTAAAATCGTTTGAGAGTGTTTTGAGACGGTTAGGGTTTGTGAAATGGTGAAAAATGACAAAGTTTGGTATTTATACTAGTCCACATTCGCCCCTTTCACCTGGGCGAATGGACGCACATTCGCCCCTTTCACAGGGTCGAATGTGCCCTGTTCTGGTCGAATGAAATTCTTTCATTTCCACATTCCAGGTTCGCCCCTTCAGTAAGGGTCGAACCAAGAGTATTTTCCAGGTTCGCCCCACGATGTGGTCGAACCTGGACCTATGTTTTTTCTAGTTTTCCAATTTGTCGTGTTTAACGCATTTTAACGCACCTTAACGCATGAACATGCAACCTTAGTCTATGTTTAACATATTTAAGCATGGATGATTATCTACACATCGTTTAAACACATCTTTGCATATAATCCACCATATAACAATTAATCTACACATACACTTAATTAGTTTATGTAATTTCACCAACAACGGGACCCGGTACTAGTGTATTCCCAAAACGACTCCCAATGATCCTCCAGATCATTGAACCCTGGACAATCCTATCTTGACCTGACTCAACTGACCTAGTTAAGTCCGTTTATAAATGTTTCCCGCTAAGGTAGACTTAGGTGTTACTAAAATGTTTAAGCCAGATATGTCGGGTGTCACATTATCCCCACGTTGAAAGAATTTTCGTCCCAAAAATTGCGCAAAGCCCAAAAATGAAAGAGACGGAAAGAATGAAACGAAAAGAAAATTTACCGGATGTCACATTTTCATACAAATTAACATGTGTTGATGGTGTTTTACGTTGTGTTATGTATTGTTTGATGATTGATTGCTGTATAGATGTTATAAAAGTGATCTAGGACTGTTGTTGATGATGATTTATGCTTGAGATAGGTTACAATTTATTATTGATGATGTTTTAGTCATTTGGGGATTTTGGGTTAGATCTAGGGCTTGTTCATGATGTTATTGATAATGATATGATTGGGGGTTTTCTTATACATGATAATCTAAGCATGTTAAGTTGATTTTGAGTGATTTCATAATGTTTCCTAATTGGGTAAAGATTACATGCGTTTAATGTGACATCTCCATAATTTGCTATTTTGGGTAACTTGTAAAACGGATAGATTTTGGGGTATAATTGGTAGGGTTTTGTGGGAACATGTTAATGATAATTGACTGTTATGTTTGGTGATGTTTCGTGCTGTTTTTGGATAGTTTTGATGCGTTTTAGGAAGAATGGGGCAGCAGGGGTCGAACCTTGCTCTCCTCCGACCTGCGTAGGGTCGAAGGAGGAGAGGAGGGGTCGAACGTAGCTTCACCTAGGTCGAATGTAGCTCTATTAGGTTGAACGAACTTGATTTAGGTCGAATTAACACATGTTAAGGTCGAATGAACTTATATTAGGTTGTATAAACTTGTGTTTAGGTCGAATGAACCATAAAAGGGTCGAACCAAGGTTTATTGGGTCGAACCTGGACCTATTGTATGCTGATTTGACCATACAACTCTGTATGTGCAATTTTTTATGCAAACTAAGTGTTACATGCTTGAAACTTATGTGATAATCCTATGTACTTGATTAATTGATGTAATAGGTCACCAACGGGATGTTGAGTCAGTCTGGTACATTTGGTTGACGTTCAAACACACTTTTTAACACACGTAGTCAAGATCTGGACAATCGGGGACTAGTTAATCTTCAGGTTGATAGTCAAAACACTTATTCAAACTTATTGATAGGTCTTCATTAGTCGGGGGCTATCACACACGTGTTGGATTTCTAGTTATCAGAAGACGCACTCTGAGGTGAGTTTCACGACCCCACTCTTTACTGGTTTTACATTTTCGGGGGAGAAAACATGTTGTATTCTTTAAACATGTGTGAACTATTTTTTCATAAAAGATGTGTCAACTGTGTTTTGGTATTCAAGTATTCATTATGTTTTGGAGTATTCATTTGGGTTACTATGCGATGTTTTGGAAGTCCTAGGGAGAACCATGAATGTGCGGGAATGCACAACGGGGAAATGTGGATAGATCTACTTGGGCGTAACCGGCCCCACTCATCGACTAAACGTCGGACGGGTGCATGCTGTCTCTTAGGTATTCAGTATTCAGTATGCAGTATCCGGTATTTAGTATTCACAATATTCGAGTCCAGTATTGGTTTTCCAATCGCAGTAGTAACAGGTATTCATACGGTTTGCATGCATGTGGTCTGGGTTGACCACGGGTATTCATTGAAACATCTGGAGTCGGTATTCATTAAAAAACTGTGAACTCACCGGCATTATTTGCTAACATTTTTAGCATGTTTGTCTCAGGTCGCTAAGGTAGCAGCTCTCGATAGGCACACGGAGTCTCACGGTGTCTAGGAATCATAAGCATGTTTTGTTAAACATTTCAGACTTTAAATTTCATTTTGAGTTGTAATAACGTATTGTGCTTCCGCTGTGTTGGAACGATTTTGAAAACTTAATGAGCAGTGTACGTTGTTTTTATATCATATAGTGTCATTTATTGTGACCGTTGACTTATATCCTGGTGTGTCACGCGCCTCGCGGTAAAACCCTGCACGTGGAAATTTGAGGGTGTGATAGATTAGTATCAGAGCCAATGGTTATAGTGAACTAGGACTGCATGTAGAGTCTAGTCTATAGCCGAGTATCACACACATTAGACGGTCACACGTATTTACAAGTCGTGTCATTTGGTAAACATACTAACCTTGTCGGGATGTCGGTGTCCTCATCACACAGTATCACATTATCTATCTTTCGTTATTTCTACCTTAATTCTATCTTCTTCTTCGGGTTTTTGGATGAAGAGGCTTATCACTTACACTTGGCAGTAGTGTACATTTGGTTGGCTTCGGCACATTCTTGAGATTTTTCCAGGATTTGGATATCTCCCGTCTATGCCCTAATGGACACACTTTCCTACACACACACACTATCATGCACTAGTACTTGTCATAGTACACCCCTGAGTGACTGTTCACTTTGGGATCATTGTGCGATAACAGTTTCTTTTAAGGATGTGGGTGTTGGGTGACTTGGAGTTCTAGCTAGGAGCACGCCTAGAGAACCATGTAGAGCGATTTATCATTTCGGGTGCACACGAAATCATAAATTGAAATGCATGAGAATCTTGGTGGACTTCGTGTTTGGACTGATGGTCATGCTGGATACCCGTTGTGAATTCGTTTGGTCACTAGTAGTTTGATTTGATACTGGCATTGAGTATCTTGTCTCATGTTTGGCAGAACATGTCTGGTCGTACTGGTGGACGTACTGGGGGACGCCGTGGTGGCGGTGGGGGTCGCACTGGCGGTGGAAGAGGTGGTGGGAATATCACCATGACTTAGGCGGAGTTGGATAGCATGCTGCAGCAGCAGTTGAACATTGCGTTGGCTGCTTTCCAGGCTGCTCAGCAGACCCTAGGAAACACTAATCAGGTGCAGTCTGGGTGCACCTACAAGAAGTTCATGGACTGTAAACCCCATAACTTCAATGGGACTGAAGGGGCAGTGGGACTGCTCCGGTGGTTGGAGAAGATCGAATCGGTGTTTGCCATGTGCAACTGTCCCGACGCTGATCGCGTCAAGTATGCTTCTGCTACTCTAGAAGGACATGCGTTGACCTGGTGGAACTCTACCACTGCGAACCTTGGCCTGAGTGAGGCCAATGCTATGCCGTGGTCTGAGTTTATTCTGATGTTGCGAGCGGAGTATTGCCCGAGGGACGAGATTATGAAGTTGGAGCACGAGTTCTAGAATCTGAAGATGGTTGGGTCGGAGATCGAGGAGTTTACTACTAGGCACAACGAATTGGCTGTGATGTGCCCCGGTTTGGCTACACCGGAGTACCGGAGGATTGAGCACTGTATTGTTGGGTTAGTGCCGGAGATTGCTGGGCATATTGCTGCCGCTAATCACACTACTATGTTGGCTACTGTTCGGGCAGCTCATTTTTTAACATGAAGGTTGCTGAGGGCGTTCTACCTCCGAGAGGTGTTGCTGTGTTGGAACGATTTTGAAAACTTAATGAGCAGTTTACGTTGTTTTCATATCATATAGTGTCGTTTATTGTGACCGTTGACTTGGATCCTGGTGTGTCACGCGCCTCGCGGTAAAACCCCGCACGTGGAAATTTGAGGGTGTGACATTTGCATATATTTATTTAGCAAAAATTAATATATACATATTTCTATTGATTAAAAAATAATAATAAATTAAGTTAAATATGAGTATTTTAAAAGTTATCACTATTTGTTTATAAAATGTATTTTGTAAAATAAATGTTTTCATCATCTATTTAATTTCATTTTGATTTGATCTATGTTTGTGTAAAATGCAATATAATTTAAAAAGCATAATATATGTGTGTGTGTGTATATATATATATATAGATTTAAATTTTTGAAGGATTTTTAATCCAAAATTACATTTTTTCCGAAATTACAGTTACTGTTGATTCTTCATAATTTCTTCACGACGCTGCTTCCTTTTCTTACTGATGGAAATAATGTTTTCAGTAAGACCTTTCATCTTCCTCGAAATATCGTCATTTAGTTCGATTTGATTTGCTAGGTACTGTAAAGCTATGTTTTGTTCACTTGATTATGGAATTTCAACCATATCATACATGCTTTTGTCGTTTTTCCTTAGATCCGTAACAGCTAGAGATGTAAGCATTCCACATGAGTTTCTTATTGTTTCTTCTTTAAAAGATTCTTTTTGAAAGCCTTAATCAGAATTTCATCAACTGTTTGTTGGACTCTGGTTTGGTAATTTTGGTAGAATGACATGTTTTTGTGTTATGTTATGTAATGTAACTTTTTGATTATTGTAAGGTTAGATGTACATTGTAATAGAGTGTTTTATATACAAAAATACACATGTTTTACACTTTATGCAGTGACGTTTAACTTGCAACTCTTTAGATTTTACAGTTGGCACTTGTAAAGATAGTTTTTCATCTACCGCATTTATAGCATTAAATTTCGGTAATTAATACAAAATATGTAACTTTGGTTATTATTTGAACTATCGGCTTATAAATATGTAGATCTTTTGCTTAAAATTCTACTGTATACTCATATACTATATAGGATTCTTTTATTGCTTTTTTTAAGTTATGGCCTCATCATCTTCACCGGTAGTACTCGCAATGGATTTGAAGATGGATTTAATTAGACAAGTTCTTATGCAGTATGATAAAGATACATTTTATAAAGATGTGTTGAAGCGGACTTTTACGCGTATTTCAAACTGTTTTGATAAAAAAGCAAAGGTAGTCGACAAATTGAAGGGTTTGCCACCATCAACAATTCGTGACATTGTTGTAGTGTTTTACATCGATGCGATGAAAAGTGATTTGGAGCAGTTAGAAATGATTTCTGATATTGTAAAGTCACTTAAGTGTTCTATGGAGTTCAAGATTAAGTTCTTAAATTAATTTTAAATGTTATGTTTATTTATCTTTTTTTTTGTGTATTTTTGTAATTTAGTAGATCTTAATGTAATAACATAATATTTAAATAAAAAATTAGTTTTTTATTTATCTTATTTGTATAACAGATACATTGAACAAAGATGTGACAACTCGGGTAAATCTCTCTTTTTGGTTTCTATTTTTGGTTTCTATCTTTTGTTGTTTCCTTCGTTATTCCTTTTGGTACTTGTGCAATTTTCGGGACGAAAATTCTTTTAACGTGGGGATGATGTGACACCCGGCAAATTCTGGTTAACAACGTTGTCTAGATTAAAGTCTACCTTAGCGAGTCACGCGTATATTATACTTAACGAGGGTTAGCTAGATAGCTAGATAAGACATACGTGCATTGTTGTGAGTTAATATGTGATTACATGATTAGTGAACCTCGGACGTTGGTGAATAATAAACTTATGTGTCTCGGTGATATCTGACAAACTTATGTGAAAACCATACGTGATTATGTGAACCTAAACCGAACACGTTAATAAAAATCATTAAAAGTGGAGCATGAGGTTGATTAGGGTCTTAACGCATGGGGTTACACTTGTTACGGTCCGAAATAACGAAAACGTCGATGGATAACGCGTCGGGAGGCGAAACGAAGCAAAAGCGCGCGCCTCGGACCTGTGAGCGGCCGCTCACAGGCTCCGAGCGGCCGCTCGAACATCCCTGACGGGTCTAAACCGCCTCAAACTCATATTTAAGCATCCTAAACCCCCATGCAACCCCCATACTCAACCCTAATCGCCCCCTTACTGTCCCACACGAATATTTCACTCCAAAAACTCCTGCTAAGGCTCAAGATCATCAATTGGGAGGCTCCAAGGCGCGCGATTGATTGATTTGAAGAGCTAAGGGTATAACTTATGATTTCTTACGCTTTTACCTTATGTTTTTACTATAAAAATCATATAACAAGTTTGTCCATGTCTGAAAGTATTTTATAAAAGTTAAAACATGAGGATTAAGAAGATTAAAAGGGTCAACCACATTGTTACATAATGAATGTTATATGTTTTGCATGATTATGCATGTTCTTGATGTTTTAGACTTCTAGGGTTTGTGAATAATGATGGTTGTGATGTATAATTAGGGTTTTGATCAGATGTGATTCTTACTAAAGTTGTATGATGATTATTAGGTGTTATTGATTGATAATATGCAACTAGGGTTTGATATAATTGATAATATTGCACGATTAGAATCTGGACAGATTCTGAATGTCGACTTGTAGGGTCTGTTTCGTGGCTTGAAAATAATTGGTTTGATCGATTCTTTGCATGATTGTAATGTACAAGGTCTTAGCTTTTCATAATGGGCAAAACCATCGAATTTGGACATCGTTTGAGTCGTTTTTGGAATTTTAATTGATTAGGGGTCATATCAGATTTTCGGATTTGTAAATTGGGCTAACTTTAAATGGTCATAACTTGAGATTTACAAGGAGTTAGGTTATGAAATTTTTACAGTAGGTCAATACTGGAAAAATAGAGCTTTTCCAAGTGGATTCATCTCGTTTGGATGAATACACAATTTTTAAGAATTTTCCTACTAAACTGACCTGTTGAGGAGATTTTCTAGACATAGCTGTGTTGTACGAATTTTCATAATTTTTGTGTTTGGAATTAAGATAAAAAAAAATAGGTATTGTCGAGTGAATCCCAAAGAAAATTCAGTGAAAATTTGGGAGGTTAACTCACTGATTTGCTATTTTAAATAAATTCGTTTTGATGGCACACAATCTGTCCTGAAAACACAGATTGTGTATTATGTGCTTCTGTGATTAATTGAGGTCTTAGGTGGTATGGAATTGACATGTAACTGAAGTACACTTGTCTGAGACACATACGGAATGTAGAAACTAATTGTAACCAACGTATTCATCAACGGGTCCGTAGGGTTTACTATTGCATGTAGAATCACTAGGCGTCGCATACACACTTTTGAACATTTAAAACGCCTTGGACAAACGAGTTATATGGTGTAATGATATTACGCCTATACTCACTTAATGACACTGTTATTAGGGTGTCGGTAGCATATATTACTTGCTGTTCGGATTCTTTGCTTGCACGTTAAGGTGAGTTTACGGCCCCTCTTTTAACTGGTTTCACTTTTCGAGGGAGAAAACATGTGTTAAAACTTATGTTTGGTAACTACTGTCATACTATGGGTTTCTATGGTTTACTATACGATCTTTGGAAGTCTCGGGGGAACCATGAATGTGAGGGTTAGCACAACGGGGAAATGTGAATAGCGCTATTGGGAGTGACCAACCCCGCTCGTCGACTTGGAGGGTCGGCGGGTGCATATTGTCTCAAACAGGAACAACAGGTTTACTACATCGGGCACAACATCTGGTTTGCGAGTTAGTAATGGTTTTCCAATCGTGATAGTAACAAAACATACGCCTAGCTAGCGTACTTGGGTTTTCGATTTGTTATAGTATGGACAGGTTGAACTTGGTACGGTGATTACAAAACCTGTAAACTCACCAGCATTTTTGTGCTGACGTAAACTTTTACATGTTTTCTCAGGTCGCTAAGGTAGCTCAATGGGACTAGGGCGCACGCGTCTGCACGGCGTCTAGTTAGGATTGCATAGTTTTCAAACGTTGAACAGTTGGTTTATTTTGGATTATGTTTTGAATAAGCTTCCGCTGTAATTGGGGATTCTAAACTATGTTTTCTTAAATTGCATATGTTCATTTAGACTTGTTTATTGTGATCGTTGGTTTGGATCCTGGTTTGTCATACGCCTCGCGGTAAAACTCCGCAAGTGGATTTTGAGGGTGTGACAGATTGGTATCAGAGCCAATGGTTATAGTGAACTAGGACTGCATGTAGAGTCTAGTCTATAGCCGAGTCGCACACACTAGACGATCACATAGTACTAAACATTTTGATGGATTACGTATGGGCTGTCGGGGTGTCTCTAAATCATCTGACCTTTCTATGTTACATCATCCGTTCTATCTTAGGTTGGGTTACTTGCTTTCTAGGCAGTGTAGTATATTGGGGTAACTCGTGTACTCTTGAGATTTGTCCAAGGCTCGGACATCTCCCTTTCATACTCCAATAGAAACACTTGCCATAAACTACCGTAGCATTACGGTGTATAGCTAAGAGTCTATGTCCGGTGATTTGAACTTTGAACTAGGAGAACACTTGGAGGACCATGTAGAGCGGTTTATCATTTTGGGTGCACACAAAATCATAAACCGAAATGCATGAAAGCCCTAGTGAGCTCTGGGTTTGAATGGATAGTCCTGGGTTGGATCTAGCTTTGATCTTGCGAACGCTAGTGGTTACCATTAGCTGTGAAACTAAATTTTCTCGTCCTTTTTGTCGGAATCATGTCTGGAGTGCGAGGAGGACGTGGAGGTGGCCGCGCTGGTGGGCGTGGTGGTGGCGGTAGTGGTTGTGGTGGTCGTGGAGGTGTGGAACCTCAAGATGACTGGGTCTGAGATTGAGAAGTATACGGTAAGGCGTAATGAGTTGGCAGTGCTGTGTCCTGACTTGCATGTGCCAGAGTATAGGAGGATCGAACACTATATCTCGGGGTTAGTGCCAGAAATCGCAGGGTTGGTGGCTGCGGGAAATCATCCTACATACTCAGAAGTGGTCCGATCAGCTCACAGGATGACAAACTTGAAGGTGAATGAGGGTATCTTGCCTGCTAAGGGTTCGACTGTCAAGGCCCCGGAGAATAACAAGCGTAAGTGGGAAAATGAAGGGAAAGGATTCGGGTCAGCACAACAGGGTAAGAGATTTGATAGTGGGGGTTCTTCTACTGGTAACAAACAGGGTGGTTATGCGGGGAAACTGCCTAAATGCAACAAGTGTGGACGTCATCATCAAGGGAACTGCGACAGTAATCGTTGTCATCGCTGCCAGCGATTTGGGCATTTTGCTAAAGATTGTCGGGCTACACTTCCATCGACCCAGGCCCCAAGCAATACCCCGGCTCCTGCTGCTCAAGGAACTGCGGGAAAACAAGGTTGTTACAACTGCGGGGAGACTGGGCATTACAAGAAGGATTGCCCGAAACTGAAGCAGGGCGGGAACAACGGTAACGGGAACAACGGGGGCGGCGGCAGGAATGCACGTGCCTTCGTCATTGGAGCTGCGGAGGCTAGACAGGATCCTGATACAGTTACCGGTACGTTCCTTCTCAATAATCGCTCTGTTAGTGTTTTATTTGATTCTGGTGCCGACAAGAGTTTTATATCTGTGGAAGTTAGTCGACTGCTAGATGTAGTACCCGTACCATTAGAGGCTAAGTATATTATTGAGTTGGCTGACGGTAAAAAGATTGAAGCTACTTGTATCCTTCGGGAGTGTCAACTAGAACTGTCGGGTTTGTCGTTCCCCATCGACCTTATGCCGGTAACTTTGGGTAGTTTTGACGTTGTGGTAGGCATGGATTGGTTGTCTTTGTATCACGCGGAGATTGTCTGTTACGACAAGATTATTCGGATTCCTCTCCCTGATGGAGAATTCCTTTCTGTGTACGGTATCAAGGGCGGTGTTCCGCTAAATATCATCTCTAGCATGAAAACCCTTAAGTATCTTCGAAAGGGGTACTCGGCCGTTTTGGCGCTTTTATCTGTTTCCTCTAGCGATGAGAAGAAGATCGACGATATTCCTGTTGTACGCAAGTTTCCTGATGTATTTCTTGATGATTTATCTGGTCTTCCTCCCCATCGTCAGGTCGAGTTCGGTATTGATCTTGTACCAGGGGCTGCTCTCATTGCTCGGGCCCCCTACCGTCTTGCACCTCCCGAGATGCAGGAATTGTCCAGTCAGTTACAGAAACTCTTGGACAAGGGTTTCATTAGACCAAGTTCTTCCCCTTGGGGAGCCCCCATTCTGTTCGTTAAGAAGAAGGATGGAAGTTTTCGATTGTGTGTGGATTACAGAGAATTGAACAAAGTGACCATCAAGAACCGTTATCCTCTTCCACGTATTGATGATCTATTCGACCAACTCCAGGGTTCTAGCTACTACTCTAAGATTGATTTGAGGTCCGGTTATCACCAGTTGCGCGTAAGGGAAGCTGACGTTGCAAAGACTGCCTTTCGTACACGTTATGGCCATTTTGAGTTCTTGGTCATGCCTTTCGGTCTCACAAACGCACCGGCGGTTTTCATGGATTTGATGAACCGCGTTTGCAAACCGTATCTTGACAAGTTCGTCATCGTGTTTATTGATGACATCCTGATTTACTCCAAGAACAAGACCGAACACGAGGAACACCTGCGCTTGGTTTTGGAACTTTTGCGACGGGAACAACTTTACGCTAAGTTCTCAAAGTGTGACTTTTGGTTACGCGAAGTTCAGTTCCTAGGACATGTGGTTAATGAACTAGTAATTCATGTCGATCCAGCTAAGATCGAAGCGATCAAGAACTGGGAAGCACCAAAGACGCCAACTGAGGTGCGGCAATTCCTAGGCCTTGCGGGCTATTATCGTCGTTTCATTAAGGGGTTCTCGAAGATCGCTCAACCCCTCACCACTCTTACTCAGAAGGATAGAAAATTCGCCTGGGGTGAACCACAAGAGTCAGCATTTCAAAAACTGAAGTCTAAACTTTGTTCTGCTCCTATTTTGTCCTTGCCTGAAGGCCCTGATGATTTCGTTGTTTACTGTGATGCTTCTATTCATGGTCTCGGTTGCGTGTTGATGCAACGCGAGAAAGTGATTGCATATGCTTCTCGGCAACTCAAGGTGCACGAGAGGAACTACACCACCCATGACTTGGAATTGGGTGCAGTGGTTTTCGCGTTGAAAATTTGGAGACATTACTTGTACGGTACCAAATGCACCATCTACACCGATCACAAGAGTCTTCAACATATTTTCGACCAACAACATTTGAACATACGACAGCGTCGTTGGATTGAACTCCTAAACGACTATGATTGCGCCATTAAGTACCATCCTGGCAAGGCGAATGTAGTAGCAGACGCCTTGAGCAGGAAGGAATCAATTAATCCTCGTCACGTTCGGGCGTTGCAGCTCACCATTCATTCCTCTCTACCTGACCAACTCCGTTCTGCTCAGTTAGAAGCTTTGAAGGATGAAAACCTTAAAGCTGAGACTATGCACGGTGCCGACAAGCACCTCGAGCGAAGGCCTGATGGCCTGCACTACTTCGCAGAACGCATATGGGTTCCTTTATTTGGGGGACTTCGGGAGCTTGTTTTAGATGAGGCTCACAAGTCCCGGTATTCTATTCATCCTGGTTCGGATAAGATGTACCAAGATCTAAAGGTGCTTTACTGGTGGCCAAACATGAGGTCGGATATAGCCTCATACGTGAGCAAATGCTTGATCTGTGCTAAAGTCAAGGTGGAATACCAGAAACCGTCGGGTCTCTTGCAACAACCTGAAATTCCAGAGTGGAAATGGGAACGGATTACCATGGATTTTGTCACATAACTTCCTAAGTCACCAAGCGGGAATGATAAGATATGGGTGATTGTTGACCGATTGACGAAATCAGCCCATTTTCTCGCTATTAAAGAGACTGACACCATGGATCGTTTGGCTCGTCTTTATCTGAAGGAAGTTGTTTCTAAGCACGGGGTGCCGGTTTCTATTATTTCGGATCGTGATTCCCACTTTACTTCTCACTTCTGGAAGTCTTTGCACAAGGCTTTGGGTACCCAACTAGACATGAGTACAGCTTATCACCCACAGACTGACGGTCAGAGTGAGCGCACGATTCAAACGTTAGAAGACATGCTGCGGGCATGTGTGATTGATTTTGGCAAAGGTTGGGAAGCTCATTTACCGTTAGTAGAATTCTCATACAACAATAGTTATCACACGAGCATCAAGGCGGCTCCGTTCAAGGCACTGTACGGGCGGAAATGCCGGTCTCCTCTTTGTTGGGCTGAGGTGGGTGAGAGTCAACTCACTGGGCCTGAACTAGTGTACGAAACTTCGGAAAAGATCGTACAGATTCGTAACCGGTTGGCAGCGGCACGGGATCGGCAAAAGAGTTATGCTGATCAACGTCGCAAACCATTGGAATTCCAAGTTGGTGACAAGGTACTTCTGAAAGTTTCACCGTGGAAGGGCGTCATACGCTTTGGGAAGCGTGGCAAACTCAACCCTCGGTATGTCGGTCCATTTACGATCCTGGAACGGATTGGACCGGTGGCATATCGTCTTGATTTACCGACGGAGCTCGGTAACGTACATAACGTCTTCCATGTTTCCAACTTGAAGAAGTGTCTGGCTGACGAGTCTCTCATTGTTCCACTGGAAGAGATCAAGGTTGATGATCGTCTTCGGATTGTGGAAGAACCTGTGGAGATTCTGGATTACAAGATTCGTAGCCTACGTCATAGCAAGATTCGCATCGTAAAGGTTCGCTGGAACTCGAACCGGGGACCAGAGTACACGTGGGAACGGGAGGATCAGATGAAGTCTAAGTATCCTCATCTCTTTCCTAAGGAAGCGTTCGAGTCGAGATATGTCTCTTCTGCAGCTGAATGAATCTCGGGGCGAGATTCCTTTTAACGTGGGGATGATGTGACAACTCGGGTAAATCTCTCTTTTTGGTTTCTATTTTTGGTTTCTATCTTTTGTTGTTTCCTTCGTTATTCCTTTTGGTACTTGTGCAATTTTCGGGACGAAAATTCTTTTAACGTGGGGATGATGTGACACCCGGCAAATTCTGGTTAACAACGTTGTCTAGATTAAAGTCTACCTTAGCGAGTCACGCGTATATTATACTTAACGAGGGTTAGCTAGATAGCTAGATAAGACATACGTGCATTGTTGTGAGTTAATATGTGATTACATGATTAGTGAACCTCGGACGTTGGTGAATAATAAACTTATGTGTCTCGGTGATATCTGACAAACTTATGTGAAAACCATACGTGATTATGTGAACCTAAACCGAACACGTTAATAAAAATCATTAAAAGTGGAGCATGAGGTTGATTAGGGTCTTAACGCATGGGGTTACACTTGTTACGGTCCGAAATAACGAAAACGTCGATGGATAACGCGTCGGGAGGCGAAACGAAGCAAAAGCGCGCGCCTCGGACCTGTGAGCGGCCGCTCACAGGCTCCGAGCGGCCGCTCGAACATCCCTGACGGGTCTAAACCGCCTCAAACTCATATTTAAGCATCCTAAACCCCCATGCAACCCCCATACTCAACCCTAATCGCCCCCTTACTGCCCCACACGAATATTTCACTCCAAAAACTCCTGCTAAGGCTCAAGATCATCAATTGGGAGGCTCCAAGGCGCGCGATTGATTGATTTGAAGAGCTAAGGGTATAACTTATGATTTCTTACGCTTTTACCTTATGTTTTTACTATAAAAATCATATAACAAGTTTGTCCAGGTCTGAAAGTATTTTATAAAAGTTAAAACATGAGGATTAAGAAGATTAAAAGGGTCAACCACATTGTTACATAATGAATGTTATATGTTTTGCATGATTATGCATGTTCTTGATGTTTTAGACTTCTAGGGTTTGTGAATAATGATGGTTGTGATGTATAATTAGGGTTTTGATCAGATGTGATTCTTACTAAAGTTGTATGATGATTATTAGGTGTTATTGATTGATAATATGCAACTAGGGTTTGATATAATTGATAATATTGCACGATTAGAATCTGGACAGATTCTGAATGTCGACTTGTAGGGTCTGTTTCGTGGCTTGAAAATAATTGGTTTGATCGATTCTTTGCATGATTGTAATGTACAAGGTCTTAGCTTTTCATAATGGGCAAAACCATCGAATTTGGACATCGTTTGAGTCGTTTTTGGAATTTTAATTGATTAGGGGTCATATCAGATTTTTGGATTTGTAAATTGGGCTAACTTTAAATGGTCATAACTTGAGATTTACAAGGAGTTAGGTTATGAAATTTTTACAGTAGGTCAATACTGGAAAAATAGAGCTTTTACAAGTGGATTCATCTCGTTTGGATGAATACACAATTTTTAAGAATTTTCCTACTAAACTGACCTGTTGAGGAGATTTTCTGGACATAGCTGTGTTGTACGAATTTTCATAATTTTTGTGTTTGGAATTAAGACAAAAAAAAATAGGTATTGTCGAGTGAATCCCAAAGAAAATTCAGTGAAAATTTGGGAGGTTAACTCACTGATTTGCTATTTTAAATAAATTCGTTTTGATGGCACACAATCTGTCCTGAAAACACATATTGTGTATTATGTGCTTCTGTGATTAATTGAGGTCTTAGGTGGTATGGAATTGACATGTAACTGAAGTACACTTGTCTGAGACACATACGGAATGTAGAAACTAATTGTAACCAACGTATTCATCAACGGGTCTGTAGGGTTTACTATTGCATGTAGAATCACTAGGCGTCGCATACACACTTTTGAACATTTAAAACGCCTTGGACAAACGAGTTATATGGTGTAATGATATTACGCCTATACTCACTTAATGACACTGTTATTAGGGTGTCGGTAGCATATATTACTTGCTGTTCGGATTCTTTGCTTGCACGTTAAGGTGAGTTTACGGCCCCTCTTTAAACTGGTTTCACTTTTCGAGGGAGAAAACATGTGTTAAAACTTATGTTTGGTAACTACTGTCATACTATGGGTTTCTATGGTTTACTATACGATCTTTGGAAGTCCCGGGGGAACCATGAATGTGAGGGTTAGCACAACGGGGAAATGTGAATAGCGCTATTGGGAGTGACCAACCCCGCTCGTCGACTTGGAGGGTCGGCGGGTGCATATTGTCTCAAACAGGAACAACAGGTTTACTACATCGGGCACAACATCTGGTTTGCGAGTTAGTAATGGTTTTCCAATCGTGATAGTAACAAAACATACGCCTAGCTAGCGTACTTGGGTTTTCGATTTGTTATAGTATGGACAGGTTGAACTTGGTACGGTGATTACAAAACCTGTAAACTCACCAGCATTTTTGTGCTGACGTAAACTTTTACATGTTTTCTCAGGTCGCTAAGGTAGCTCAATGGGACTAGGGCGCACGCGTCTGCACGGCGTCTAGTTAGGATTGCATAGTTTTCAAACGTTGAACACTTGGTTTATTTTGGATTATGTTTTGAATAAGCTTCCGCTGTAATTGGGGATTCTAAACTATGTTTTCTTAAATTGCATATGTTCATTTAGACTTGTTTATTGTGATCGTTGGTTTGGATCCTGATTTGTCATACGCCTCGCGGTAAAACTCCGCAAGTGGATTTTAAGGGTGTGACAAAAGATTAATGCAACCATATTTTAAATATATTGGATAAGACATTCTTATTTTTAAAAAAGATCATTTTTACAGTAAAACTGATTATAAAGGTCATAATATATTTAAACTACTGTCGTATGATTTGACGATACGTAACAGTCTTTAGTATGTTATCAGATTTTTGTAAAATCTGTTAGAAAAGATATACGTATGTTATCAGATGTTTGTAAAATTTGATGAACAAATGCTTAGAAAAGATATAAAAGATAAGATTAAGAAAATTTTGACATATTTTGGACTAAAATGATTAACATGGACAATGATTACACTAATGTGGAAACTACTAAGTAGAAGAAAAAAGACAAAAATACCAATCCTCATTATCATTAGTTTGATAATTTCAACATGGTGCTAGAGATGAAAATCCACGAGCTTGGTAAACATTTGAACTTGGTAACTACCGAATTGTATAGTGTATTGGTACTTTGAGCCCATATCATAATTTTAATGCATTTGAGACATAGAAGATACTAAGGTTGATCAACATATATCCTTATGATTTTTTGTAAAATAAGTTAATTAAAATACTGTCGGAGTCAACAGACATTTAAAGCAAAATAGACGATAAACATCAGCAGATATTTAATCTAATGTAGAATGATTTGACGCTATGGCAATAATATTTAGGATTTTATCAAATGTTTGTAAAATCCTTTTACTAAAACACATGATTATAAAATACTTAAAAGATAAAATTAAGAAATGTTTCGTAACTTTTATTGATTTAATAGTAGTTAAGTGAATTTATAGCTGTGATTTAAATTACTAAAAATATATCAAATAAATATTTCATTTAAGTAATAGGTTTATTATGAAAGGTATTTAAGTAAAAATTAATATAATATTGAATGTTTAAGTGCATTATTATAATACAATATATCAAATACAAATAATTATAATGTAAAATACATCGGTGTCCCCACTTAATATATAAGCTGTCTATTATCAGTGTTAAAGTTTTCTATCAATGTTGTGAACAAATTAAAAGACTTTCAACTAAATCTGTAATGTACATATCAATTATTTACAATTACTAAAGTTAAGTTCCCAAACATTGAATCAGGTAAAAACATTTCTGAATCAAGTTATCTTATGTTTATATTTATTGTGGTTATATTTTTATCATTCATCTGAAATAATATACTTTTCTTAAAAAAAATTTACATTTATTCTAATGTGTTAAACAGTTGAAATGGCCTCATTCATTGGATGTATTGTTGATCTTGAAGCTGAAAATCTGGTATTTATTATGATATTAAAAGTTATATTAGTTTTAAACATGTAATAAAGTCTTTTTGGTTCTTACATTTTTTTAAAATTTTGTGTCTTTATAGAATTTTTCAGAAAATGTTGTTGGTAGCTTTCACCTTCTGAAGCTATGGATAATCATGTAATTATAACTACTACAACAGATAGAAAGAAATGGGAAGTTGTTTTAAGGAAGCATTTTTTAAATGAAGCTGAGTTCAGTGAAGGATGGCAAACTGTTGTTAAGGATATGACACTTGAAGTACATGATATATTATTATTTAAGTATGTTTCTAAAGATACTTGGTTAATGTCCTATTTCCGGAACTTGATTTGCGGGAATACGTTCATACAGTTTATATATGACCCTTCAAGCAATTTTTTAGTACGTATTTTCCTACTATTGTTATACGTATATTTACTATTAAAAATAACAAATAACCTAATTTTTTATTTGGTTTACTCACAGAGAGTACCTGATAGTTTTTCTTGTGTCTATCGTGATGTTAAACTTACTGAAGATTTTGTAACTATTGTATTTGGTGATTATTCATGGAGCTTAAAGATAATTTCCTTGGAGAAACACTATTATTTGTATGATGGATGGTTGAATGTAGTTAAAGATCTTAAGTTGGATGTAGTTAAAGATCTTAAGTTGGATGTTTTCGATTTTGTCTTTCCGGAGATGAGAGACCTCTTCACATTTGAAATTAAGGTCTTTTAAACAATGCTACTACTCTTTTTGAGCAAACTCACCAATCTGAACAATCAGGTAAGGATATTGAAATGTCTGATAATGCTCAGCTTCATATGCAGGTTAAAAAACCATTTATATGTTTGCTTAAAATTGTTGTACAGGTCATGTAGTAATGCATTTGTTTAAAATGGTTGTACAGGTAGATGATTTGGATCAAAATATCAGTTTTCAAGTTTATGAGCATGATGCAGTGATTGCTAAACGTTATGTAAGTTATATATTAGATTATGTTTTATATTTTTCATTATCTTACTGAGCTTAGTTAACTTATAATGGTATAAACACATCAACTTTTCAGCGGCTTCATGCTTCAATAGTTAGATTAGCTAAGAGTAGTTTGCCGCATAAGATTTTTGTTCAAGTGAATGATGGTGAAGTGAACGAGTGTAAATTATATGTGGAAAAATATAAGGATAACCAAAGGTATTACTTAAATTTTAATAATTAAATTTGCATTTAATTTTACTAATATAACTAACATTTTTATATTATCACTTTATAGGTTTCCAATTAGGAGATTGGTTATAACTAAAAATTGATCGCATGGTAAGGAGTGAAAATATTTTGATGTTGATACAATGCTTTCATGTTTGGTGATGGTTAATTGTAAATCTTAGTTTAAATTGGTTATGTTGATGACTCTTTATTTTGTACTCTTGAATGTTGTTATTTTAGGTCGGCAAAGGTTGATCAGTTTTGATATAAATTTACACCAACAATTGTTAATCGTAAATGTTATCATATTCTTAGTAAGAATTGTTTAATACAACATCTGTTTTAAATAAAGTGTTTGAAAATCATCTGTTTTGAATAAACAACTGTTTTTACTAACAGCGTTTGTAGATATTTGAAGTTTAATTTGATGAGTAATTATTTAAAAAAAATATAGTCTTCCGTGTTTTCATATGTGGTTCCAAGTATTTATATATATTTGTTTAGATTAGATGTTTAAAGTGTTTGTTTACTTTTGATTGTATTAAGTATTAAACATCTGACCAGTACTATTAACTACTGTCGTGAAAGTAACAAATTTTCCTTAAAACAGACGCTTGGCTTTTTAAAGTTTTTTTTAGTAAACATCCATTCAAATATAATAAAACAGTTTTTTCTTGTCTAATGAAATCATTAATGACCTTAAATATTTAAAGTTGTAATGTGTTTATTTTGTATGTTGCAAATATACTCAAGTGTAATAATTCAATATTTTTAAATTAAAGTTAAATTAATAATTCTTTTACACAAATAATATATTTATATTTATTATCTTTATTCCCTTATATAAGCAAAAAAATAAAAATGTTTTTATGTCTAATTAAGATAAAACATCACATGTTCATTTTTGTACAAATTTTACTTAATAGTATTTGTGTTTGTTAGGAAATTTGATTTGATTGTTAACAAAAAAATAAAATAGAATTTGACGAGTTTTTTCATTGGGAAATTAGCGAAATTCGTCGTTTACTACGCATATCAACAAATGTTATAAAAAGTCCCAAAAATAATGATTACATTTTGAAAGTTACTTTATTGAAAACATTATTTTATTATTTATTGATGTGTTGCAATTGGCTTTCATTCTATAAAAGATAAATTAAAATTTCCAAAAGTAATTGTCACCTTTATATTTACTTGAAATCCAACTAATAAAGTTGAAAACCAACTTTACGAATAGTTATTATATTTCAGCCTATAAATGGGGATGAATTCCCGATATTCATCTTCACTACTCTCACTTAACATCACTCCATCCAATATGCATTATGATATTACTTTCAAATATGTTTCTACAATTTTTTCGAAAGATTCTTACAATCAAAGGAAAATAGTTTACCAACAGTTGGTTGATAAACAACTTCAATTTGATGTTTTCCCATGATTCTTACAATCAAAGAAAAACATCAATTAATTATTACACAAATACATCCAATTTCTATTTTCAATCTTTAGTGTTTTTGCATCTGGAAGATATTTAGATACGAGCTGCTGTTGTGTACTGGTTTTCATTGTTTATGTTTATTATTTGCTTCAATGAAGCTGGAAAGAAAGATCATTCTCTACGGTTTCGTTGTTAGTAGGTTTTTTTATGTTTCCTTGTATTTTTATGTAGGTTGTAAATTCACATATTGTAATATTGTTATCATTAAAGTAGTTTCTTCCATTTTGTATTTATTTTTGTTCAATTCAATGTTTAACTCGAACTATGGAATTGTAATTATTCAATTTTGATTGACGGTTATTAGGTAGGCATTTTTAGATAACCATTTTTAGTGACAAGGTCTTTTTACCAAACCAAGTTAAAGAACCTTTTTCATGTCCAATTTACATAACACAGAAGTTAAACAGTTATTTATAATATGAAAAATGTAAAACATGACATGTTCATATTTCTACAAACATTGGTAAATAGTATTTGTGTTTGTCTTGAAATTTTTATCTAAAAAAAAGAAAAGAATTTGAAGAGTTGTTTCAGTGGGAAAATTAATTAAACAGTTGAATTTACATCTGTTTTAATCCGCAGTGTGTTAAACACAGTGTTTTAAATATTCTGCTATATTAATGGCGTGCTTTGAAACACGTTAACAAATACAGTTTTTCTTTCAACTTTAGCTTTACTTTTTAATTTGATCATCCTCTTTTTTATTTTAATATGAGTTATCTCAACAGAGCTTTAATTTGTCTATAAACTTAACTTATATTGTCAATGAAACAGACGTTACGAAATACAGTTTTTGTTTTAACAGTAGATTGATTCTTTAATTTGGTTTTTACCAAACACTGCATGAAAGTTCGTGTTTTTATTTTATTTTTATATATTTTTGGTATTAATTGTTTTAAAACAAAGAAACATATATTAGTAAATAGGTTTTCTTTACAGCAGAGGATTGGCTTCGTAATTTTGGTTTTAGTAAACAGACCTTAAACTAATTGTTTTCAACATACACAAACAGATGGTAATAAATAGATGTTCTCAAACAACAGACGATGGGATAAATAATGTTGTTTTTACTAAATAGAGCTTAACATTTAAAATTAAAACGTACATAATAAAAATCATATCTACTATACAAAACTACTTAATTAAAATTTCCAAAATCCTTTATTTCTTTTTCAGAATCTCGCTTGAAAGATCCTTTTTTAGTTCCTTCAACGCTTCATGGATGTTGTTGTCGATTCGTGGTTGTTAAGTCAAATAGTCTTTTATCTTGTCTCTTAAACCACTTGCTGGTTCATGCAACACCATATCTAGCAGGGCAATGTTTATCCATGATTGTTCCTTAACTGTTTCTTTGATCCTCTATACTTCATTGCAAATATCTTCATCTTTTCTCTTTTCTGTTAGTGACCAAGCGCTGGATAAAGACTTAGCTTCTGATGTATCAGCAAAATGGTAGTATGATCTGTTTGCCATTTTTGTAGATGAAGTTTAGAATATGTACTGTGTGGAATATATAGATAATTTTTAGGTTGGATATGAACATATTTATAGTAATAATTTCGAAAGATAATTAATTTCACGCGATATTTGTTATAATTATTTAAATCTTTGAATTGTTAAACAGATAGTTAATTATTTCGTCTATTCGTTTTCCAAAGCATTCGTCCATTTATGTTTCACAAGTTGTATCGACTTTTTAGATACTATAAACGTTTTGAAATTAAATAATCATTATATGAAAACCTTTTGTTTAACACGTTAACCCAAGTATAATAACTATTCTACCGTATGACCTTTCATTTTTCACGCGTTATCAATGTATAAAATAGTAAAGACATCCGGAAGTTCATCATAAACCATTTTAATATTAACATTTACATTTCAGTCTTCACCAATTGCATCAATGGCAGCCCTAAGTGATAACCGTGAAGATGAAATGAAGGAATTTGTTCTTAATCAAATTACAGCACAATACTATCAAGATTTGAAGACTACAAGAGACTTGAAGATTTGTTTTGACCATTTGCACTTGGGCACCTTTGACCGAGACGATGTGCAACGCATTTTGAAGTCAATGCCTTCGACTGATATTCGTGATTTGTCCGTGTTGTGCAATTCAGAGTCCGGGATTAAGGACGTAGAATTTTTGGCAAGATTGAAAGATCTGCATGCACAGCTTGAAGCTTCAATGGAATTGAAACTTAAGTTTATTAATTCCTTTAACTAGCTATGTATATTGATCTTTAAAATTGATTATATTTCTTTTGTTTAACGTTGATTATATATGGTTTTTTTATATATTGCTACATATTGACTACAGCTTTTTAATCCGTCTGTAGACTTTTTATTCCTTGGTTGTAACATTTCAGTTATTAAACATCTGATTAATGTTATTAACTGTTATCGTAGAAGGAACAGCAGCTAACAGTCGGTCTGCTTATGTTTTTTTATGTGTATATAATAATAATAATAATAATAATAATAATAATAATAATAAAAGATATAAACAGACGTTGCCAAACAGTGGTTCTTCGCAGCAGACAGTTGGGTTGTTGATGTGTTGGTGTTTACCAAACAACGGATAAGGCTGGACGCACTCCTCCCGTGTGTTTTCACACGGAATTCCACCTAGTCTATTATATAATTAAAAGCTTCAAATCTTACATGGCACTCATATAGTCATTCTCCCCCTTGAGAGTGCCATGTAGGATGTCATATGGCATTAGACCATGTGTAATGGAGGGGGTTAAATATAACGCCCCTGATTCTGATTGGTCCACGTGGCAGCTGAGTCAGCATGGGGATTGAAGTGAAAAATGGGTGTAGTGGTAAGGGAAAAAATATAATGCCACTGTTTCTGATTGGTTGTTTATTTTATTATTTTTTTTAATTAATAAACTCAAAATAATTAAAATAAAAGACAAATAATATAAAAAAATTACAAATAATATTACAAACACACAACTAATATTAAACTAAATTCAAACAACTAAACAAACAACTAAAAAATGCAAAAGCAAATTTAAAAAAAAAAACGCATCATAAAAAAAAAGCTAAACACACCAGAGGCGATATTTTGCAAGAATTTCTTGCCTATGAAGTTGTGCAAGGCGTAGGGCTTCTCCGTCGAGGTGGTCGATCGATCTAAACAAAAACTCAATGTGTCCCTTTGCCTCGCCTCTTGGATGACGATGAACCTTTTATTCTCGACCACTCTCTGGTGCATAGTTTCTAAACGTCTTTGGCCAAGGTCGTGAATATCTTGTAGTCGTCGATTCATTTCCTCAAAATCTTCCTTCAAGTCACCACCTCCTGCCGAAGACGACTCCGCCTTGCCACCCTTTTTTGATCTTCTACCGGGTGGTCTTGGAAGATCCTCCTCCTCCTCATCCTCCAAATTAATAGGATCACCTAAACTCACATAGCATCGGATGATGATGTATCCGGATCTCGCGACGAGGAGGTTTTGCTTCGTATTGATGGTCCTCCTCCTCTCATGATTTTGCGCCTATTACCGGACCCCATAGGCGGTACATCGGCCCACTTAGGACTTTTTCTCAACATCTCCCAAATCCTCAAATACGGCAACGGGCCACGGGTTTCTCTCATCTCCTCCAACGCTCTTGCTAACACACTATCATCACCTTCCCCCACTACCCCTGTTATCCTTACAACGTTGGTAAACCTCCACAAAGGAATGACATCTATTATTTATATCCGTCCACTTTCCCGATATCGAATCGTTCTCTCGATACTCCCCTCTACCCATGGCGGCAAAAAACAGCTCTCGAATTCTTATCCAAAAGAGCGTCTTGTCTTGATAGTTCGCTACAAAAAAAATTATTATACGATTAGAAATATATAACTATGTATATATATATATACGGTTAAATATATATAAATACAAAAAAAATACTATATATATACGATTAATTATATATATAAATATAAAAAAATACTAACCAGCTTATATATATGCACGGTTAAATATATATAAATACAAAAAAAACTACTAACCAACTTCGGGATCCTCCGATTTGTCGAGCCAAGCCCGCGCTAAAGCAAACTCCTCATCTTTTTCCCAACGTTCTTGTTTCTTTTTTTGACGAGGCGCGTTAGGATCTTTTTTTCGGTCCGAGCGTCTCCCCCCCCCCCCCATTGAAAACCCTCGGGTTGACGTGATTGGTTGGGCTCGCCTTGAGTTTCAGGCACGAGCTCGGGCTCCTCTTAAGAACCTTGGACATAGTTTAGGTTCATGTTTGGCGCAAACCCCATTGGCCCTTGAAAAAATTGACTAGGCATGCTAAGAAGTTGAGCGTATTGCATTGTGTTCGCGTCAAAGTCGCCCCAATTGGGTGGCAGTTGAGTAGTGTTTGGCCTCGTACCCAGGCGAGACGGGACCCCAAACGGTGAACCATATGGAAACATTTTTGTGTTTTGAAGTTGTGTGTTTTTAGTTTGAAGTTGTATGTTTTTAGTTTGTGTTGTGGTGTGTTATATTTGTTAATATGGTGTGTGTGTATATATATATAAAGTTTAAAAAAAATTTACCGGTTGAAAAATCAACGGTCAATTTTTTGACCGTTTTTTTTCGTCCTCGCCGCCACGTGTCATAATATGATTGGGTGGTTCAAAGTTGTTCCAACGTTATTTTTATAACGCTTGCCCGGGTTTTGAAGGGATAGCGCCCTCTGTAACGGTGTGGGGGCGCTATTTTTGTTTATAACGCCGGATAATGCCCCCACTACACCCAGTCTTAAGTAATTTTAGGGAAAAGGTTTAAAAACAAAATTGGATTTTTCTCTCTTATGATTCCTCTTATAATTTTTAAATGTTAATATCTTTTATCTACGTGATTTTATAATGAAAAAATTGCACCAAATTAATGAGTGTTTTATTATCTTTCCAATGAGTACCATAGTGCTATATAAAAAGCGGAGAAAAAATGGCTATCTTTTGTGGGGTATTGTTCATACATGAAAAAAAAAAAAAACACGTGTTCAGGTAATTTATTAAACATGTATAGGCAAGTCACTAATTATGTTCAAATCAGTAAATATGAATTCTATTTTCAACCAGAGCCGAATAGGTTAATAGAGTTATACATTGTTTTATGTTAGATATCAATATTAGTATGTTAGAGTGGTACATTTGTTTAGTCTTTAGGATATGTGTTATTATTAGAGTTACATTGGAGTTTTACATTGTTTTAGGTTAGGTTAGGTTAGGTGTTAGCATTGGAGTTGCACATTGTTTTAGGTTATATATTAATAGGATTTGGTTCAAATGAGAACCTTTTCCCAAATTGAGAACTAGAGAACCATTCTGGGCCACACATTTCTCTAAGGCAAATTTTTTTTTTTTTTTTTTTTTTTTTTTTTTTTTTGCAAAAATCGCTGCTTTATATGTAAGGAAAAAAAAAATTTTTATTTTTTTTGTATTTTTTTTTTCAGTATACACATGTGTATAATTGCATTATACAGCTATATACACATATGTATAACTGAAATATACACATATGTATAGCTGAAAAATGCTATATACACATATGTATAATTGCTATATACACATATGTATAATTGTCATATACACATATGTATAAATGAAAAAAAAAATTCAAAAAAAATAAAAAAAAAAATTTCCTTGCATAAAAATGTGCGATTAAAAAAATTTTTTTTTTTTTTTTTTTTTTTTTTTGCCTTTATATGAAATGTGTGGCTCAGAATGGTTCTCTCAGTTCTCAAATAGGGGTTGGTTCTCTTAGGATCCCTACCCTATATTAATATTATAGAGTTATATATCAGTCTATTTACATATGTAAAATTGATGTGTTATATTAAATTTCTTAACCCTGTGACGCTCCTGGGGTATAATCTAGTACTCCATATTCTAATGAAGACTCGGTCTCTCGTTTATTTCTCAGTAGGTTCCTCCAGTCATACGTACATATACATATATATTAACGTAAACTCCCTTAACATTTCCTGCTATATCAATCCTTATTCACAAATATGAAGCTATTTCAAGCTTACCAGCATTTACCCATTTTCCTTTTATTCACAGCAACATCAATTGCAATTCCAAAAAACGCAAAGCCACTGTGCAAAGATACGTGTGGGAACGTATCGATTCCATACCCTTTTGGAATTGGTGCGGATTGTTCTATCAATAAATGGTACATAGTTGATTGCAAGTCGTCCACGCCATATCTACCTGCACTTAACCTCACAGTCTTGGGCATTAACTTAAAAAATCTAACAGTCACTGTTAGTATGCCAAGGGTTACTGATTGCCGAAGCCCATATCCGAATAGCAATGGCATCGATCTTGGTGGGAGCCCATTCTTGTTTTCCAAACCACACAATAAATTTGTTTTTGAGGGGTGTGGTATTGCTGTTATGATGGATAATGGGGGTGTGGTCTCAGCGTGTTCAACGGTTTGTCCCAGTCTAACAGTTAGCGATAGAAACAACTGTTTTGGGATCGGCTGTTGTCAAGCCACAATTCCTCATTATCTCAAATCATACAACGTTAACATCACCGACTTGGAAGACGAAGCTGGAGGTTGCGGATATGCCTTGTTGGTGGATGAAGCTTTATATGACGAACGAATGTTTTCTGACAGGAATACCTCTTTTATTCCCGTATCACTTCGGTGGACTCTAACACACTCCGATCAATTAACTTGTTGTGATAACGCAGTCCCGAAGAGACGCAAAGTGGATACAAATAATGGTACTTTTGTGGATGCTTGGGAATGCAAGTTTTTTAGTGGATATGTAGGAAACCCTTATTTAGTAGATGGTTGCCAGTACGACTATGGTATGGAATTCTGTATAGTATTCGTTTTGCTTGTTTTAATTGTTTGATTGTTTTATTACATGTAACTTCCTCTTATTGTTGAAGGCGGGCCTACGGAAGAGTGTGAAAGATGCAAAGATAAAGGAGGATACTGTGCAAACGGACTGATATATAACGTTGATCACGACTATTTCAGTCAGAATTTCACTTGTCGTTATCATTTTGAAAAAATTGGCCCGGGTATACTTGCAGGTAATGTCTTTTTGTATACTGTTAAGTATATCTATATTATAATAATGGATGAGGTAAAGATAGTTTAAAATACCCAAAATATTAACAATTTTAATTTCATTAACAATCTTAAAATGTGGGTAAAATAGTCATTTAAACAATTTTAAACTTTTATACATCATTTTAGTTATACTTTAATCCATTAAACTTTACTTAACTTTTACTTATTTAAATTATTGTTAAATTTTTTCCTTATTTTAAACAAACTATCCCCCATTATTTTTAAATAGGCATATTTTTTTCATACATTGATACTTTTATAAAAAAAAAAACAATTAAATCATAATAATGAGCATTTTATTATCTTTAATAAGTATAGTATTGCTACTTTTTTTAATTAAAATTTTTTTATGTGCTACGTGATTAACAATATATAGGAGTGACCAATAATTAAACCACTCACCGAAGTCAAACAAAAAACAGACAAAATTGAACCAAAATCAATTGTAAACATAATTAACCCACATCTGATTTAACTTAAAATCGGTTATCGTTTTCTCTTTATACCATTGGTTAACCAAAATCAGTCAAACTGAAACAGACTGCTCATATATTCATAACAGCGTGCCCGCACGATGTACGTAGTAGGAAACATAAACACTTCTAATGGTGCATGGATGGGTTCGGTTCAGTTCAGTTATTAGCTTCAACCGAAACAAAAATCGACATTATCAGTTTTTTAATCTTATTAACCATCGGTTAATTGGTTCAATCTATTTGGTTAGATTGTCGTTTTTAGTTCGGTTTAGTTAGTTTTGGTTAATAACCAAAACCAAACTTTGGTTAAAATTTTTGGTTATAAGTATATGAAATGAACGTATAAAAGATATAAATATATGAATGGTTCAGTTTTGTTTTGTTATTTTTGGTTAACTTAGAGTACATAAAACTGATATTAGGTTTACTCAGTTTTTGGTTAATTTTCGGCAACGGATATTGTTAATCAACTAAAATATTAATTTTTGGTCAATTTCAGTTAAAGGTTTATTTATTTTTTCAACTTTAGATATTGTTAATCACATATAATATCAATATTTTTAATTATAAGAATTGTTATGCTATATTCAAATTATAAGCAATAAAATACCCGTTTTTTTATATAGGTTTTTTTTAAAAGCTTACAACTTATGATGCCAAATCAATATACAATATTGATTTAATTTTGGCTACCAAAAGTCAAATTCTGTGAATCACGTTTAAACCCTTGGATCCCTAAACAATCGGATATGACTATTTTAACTTAGACTTTCCATGAGCCGTAACTAGTTGCATCTTTTGCCTATCTACAATCCTACTTATTACATAACTTGATAATTATAATATTATGGGTGAGGCTATTGTAAAAAGTTTCTTAATATAAAAAGTGTAAGAAGAAATAAGAATTTGATACATGTCACTAGGTAAAAGGGTATTATTGTCAATCACCATAATTGTTGACTTTTTTTCAAATTTCACCCCTATTTTTAAAACGGCCGTAACTTATACATACGAAATTATTTTATTAAAAAAACTACACCATAAAAACAAACTTTTTATCCTCTTTCATTTGCATACCCTATTATTATACTTTAAAGAAAAATTGTTGGGTTGATAACTTGCGTTTTGTTGAGGGGATACCTAATAAAACGCAAGTTATAAATGATAAAGCGCAAGTTATATCTGCTAAAACCCAAGTTATACTTGATAAAACGCAAATTATACCTCATAAAACGTAAGTTATACCTAATAAAAAGATGCAAGTTATACATTATAAAACACAAGTTATACCTCATAAAACGCAAGTTATACATGATAAAATGCAAGTTACACCAGATAAAAAAGATGCAAGTTATATTTGATAAAAAACGCAAGTTATACCTGATAAAAATGCAAGTTATCAACCCATCAAAAAAAATATTTTAGAAAAGTATAGCAATTGGGTATGCAAATGAAAAAGGATTAAAAAAAAGCTTATTTTTATGGTGTATTTTAAAAAAAAATCGTATGAAAAAAGTTATGGACGTTTACAAAATGGGGGTGGAACTCAACAATTGTAAGTTATACCTATTTTGCCCTTCCCATTCTCTTTTGGAAAAACCAACGTATATATTCACCCTTTTAATCCCATCTAGTAATTCATTTAGATTAAAAGCTCAAAATCCTTCTTATCCTTTTTATGTTAAAATACTTTTTACTGTAAACTTTTCTAATGTTATTTTAATTCATTCTTTAACAACAAATATAGATACAATGTTATATAATTAGTGATTAAATAGTTATGTTAAAAACGTATGCATAACACGACAGAATAAACCCGTGTATTTATCTAATATAGTATAATAAAATATAATTTGTTAACATATACAGTTTGGTAAGATAAATATTTAAAAGAATGAACTTTCTCGTGACATTTATAATATTTTTAACTAAACTTTTAAAACTTTATTTCTTTCAATTGCATCTTAAATTTGATTTTTAATACCACCTTTTTTTTACATAACATTATATTTTTACTAATCTTGTAATTCAACCACATTAAATATTTAAAATTTTTTATAAAGTTATCATAAAAAATGTTTCATTATTTTTTGTTGGTTAATAACTTTACTAAAATCATTTGAATTTGGTAAACTTTTAAGTAAAAAGATATATTTTAAATAATTAATTAATTTCATGTTGAATTAATTTGGTGATTAATATAATAATTATACTTAGTTAGAAAATTAAGTTTTTTTTAAAGGCAAACTTCATTAAGCAGAAAAAACAAACGAACAATCTTTAAGATGGAGATAGCGTAAGAGAGAACAAAAAAACCTAAAAGTATATGACCCTAATAGATGACAAGTATTCATCATATTTTTTTTATTATAGAAACTAGATTAATGCCCATGTGGACACATGGTTCAATAAATACTACTACTTTGAATTTAAAATTTTATTTAATAAAAATAAATCCAAGCATGCATCAACAAAAGCTAAATATTCATATAAAAAAATAAAACATGAGCGTAATCAATAGTTAGAATAAAATCCATAAGTCAGCAAAAATAACAACATATAATTCAAATACCATTTAAAATGTTAGATGTCGGTTAAAGTATAAATTACTTTTTTACATTGATTAATCAAAGTTGCAACGACTTACCAATTCAAGTGTCACTTTTCGATGGATGTTTAGATCACTTAGACGTATACTGTTTATATTTGAGGCAAAAAAAAAGTAAATAATTTAACTGGAAAATAAAAAAGGTATGAGCGATAAATATATTATAAAAAATCTAATTCAAGGCAATAATCTAATCCGAGTCAAAGTCAACCGCCAAAAACAACTTGCCTAAAAAACTAACATAACATTTTGAGTTATTAAACAAAATGCAAGTGAACTCATTTCATTACATATGACATCAGAAATAATGTATATTGTAGAAGGAAATGAGTGTAATATCGGCTTTATATATGCAATATTTATGCTAATATGTTATGCATTATTTTGAAGTTGAACAAAGATAATAAGTTATTATTTATATATTTTATAAAACTTAGAAATGCAAATACCATAAAAAGTAACTGTATTCGAGTGAAACTTTTTATGTTTTTATTGTATTTTAAAAGCATTTTTGTTTTTTAAACAAATACGAAATTTATATGTGCATACATTTACAACATATATAGTTATACATATGAAGTAGTATTTCACTCGAGTACAACCATAATAAACTTAATAAATAATCATGAAAGTCTATCATAAAAAAATTGTTAAAAAGATGTTTTACTTATGTGGAAATAAAGAAGATGGAAAACAACTTTCGAAACCAAATGTTTAAATAATTATGCGTGAAATGTCTTTATATCATTAAGAATTGTGATATCTATAAATGAATTAAATGATAAATGATTTTAAACCGGAATATATATAAATATATATGTGTGTGTGTGTAATGATTGAAATTAGGATTAGGAAACAAAAATTAATTTGCCAATTACAATTGTAACTAATTTGATAAATTTATAACCAAAAATGTTAATTGTTAAATTTTAAATATATTAGGATATCTATATTTTAAAATTAATAAGTATGTTTAATTGTTATCATTATTAACATAAATTCAAAAGTTTGAATTTTTTTTAAATATATAAATCATTCAAAATTTGAATTAAATGCTTTAATTAAGTCTAACTATTACTATTAATTTCTAAAATTCAAAATTAAAAATTTTTATATTATGAAAAAAAAATTTAAAAATTAAAATTATAGATATTAAAATATGAAATTATATACTTAAATAGAACACTTAATATTCGAGTATTTATAAATTTTAACCGAAATCTATCATTTAAAATTTAGTATTCAGATTTGAATTTTAACTTGTAGCTAATTTGAGAAATTTATAACCAGCATTATTATTTGGTAAATTTTAAAAATATTAGGAAATCTCTAATTTAAATGTAATAGGCGGGTGTAATTGTTACCGTTATTAAATTAAATTAACAAATTTGATATTTTTAAAAGACTCAATTCATTCAAAGTTTGAATCAATGTCTTAAATGTATATTTAAGTCTAAACGTTACCATGATTATCTTAAATTCCAAAATTTGATTTTTATTAATATTAACCAAAATTTAAAAATCAAAATAATATGTATTAAAATTTGATATTAGATACTTAAATAGAAAATTTAGTATTCAGAATATTTTTAAAACTTAATTGAAATCTATAATTTCAAGTTATAGAATTTAATATTTTAGTTTTAACTTGTAACTAATTTAAGAAATTTTTAACCAAAGTTATTAACTATTATAATTTAAATATATTAGGAAATCAATAATTTAGAGATAATAAATGGGTGTAATTGTTATCATTATTAACTTAAATTCAAATTTTAAATTTTTTTAAAATATTCAGATAATTCAAAATTTTGAATTAAATGTTTTAGTTAATTATAATTTTACATTATTATCTTAAATTCAAATTTTTATTTTTTTATATTAACCAAAATTCAAAAATTAAAATTATATATGTTGAAACTAGTTTATACCCCGGGAGCGTCCCGGGTTGAGAAATCTAAGTAAAGTGATTAAAATTAGAAGTATCTAAACTATGAAAATGACATCTGCCAATATATGATTAATAATAATATTATTATTATTATTATTATTATTATTATTATTATTATTATTATTATTATTATTAAACAAATCTCTGCCATAAGTTATCATATTCTAATATAATAAAAGGGTAATTGGGTCGGGTATCACCTAATCCCAGGCCCGAACCAAACCCACAATTTTTTTTAAACTAATTCCAAACCTGACACAATACCTGTCCGGTTACAAAAAAAATAGTCGTTTTTTTCTCCGTTTTTTATATAGCACTATGGTACCCGTTGGAAAGATAATAAAACGCACGTTAATTTGGTGTAATTTTTTTTCTTTAAAAAATCTCGTATATAAAAGATATTAACGTTTAAAAGTTATGGGAGAAAACATTAGAGATAAAAATCTAATTTTGTTTTTAAATTTTAAATTATTATTTTCCTAAAATAAAGGTCTTGCCACATATGATGACACATGGCACACTCAATGAAGAGAATACCTTTTTTGAGTGACATGTCATTAAAATGGCTTTGGTTTATTATAGGTATAGATTTGAAACTAAATAGTTAAATAGAACATTTAGTATTCGAGTATTTTTAAAGTACTAGAAGTGACCCGTCACGCTTCGTGACGGAATATACCGATTTTGAATGAAATTTAAATAGTAGTGTAGACGAAACACTAATATTAACACTAATAAAAAAAACCTAAAATTAAAATATTACAAAAGAAAAAGAAAACAAAAAAGTTTTAATTTCCCTAACCGTGATCGGTTGTACGAGATTTGCTTTATTTTTAGATCATCCTGGATTCAAGGTCGTACCGCTTTGGCCAAAACCGGTTCTAGTCATTCTTAAAAAAACTCGAACCGATTTTGAATCTAGACTACTTTGAGAAAAAAAAAAGACGGGTTATCTCTAGGCTCAACTAATCTAGTGGACACTTTTCGGGCCATTTTTTTGTTTATCAACAAATAAGTTAAATTATAAGTTTTTTATCACACCACTTCGGAATCACGAATAGAAACAGGAACCAACAAGAATATCCAGTAATCACTGTAACGAGCTCATCTCCTCACATACCTTGCAATTATATCTATGTACAATAATATAATTATGACTTAGTACAAATTAATTATCCCCTATAATAATCAGAAAACCAAGAGAAGTAAGATCGACTTACCCCTTGGTGATGACATAAATGGTATAAATAACACATAAGATCAATCGAAATAGAGTCAACAACACGCATATACAAAATTCTACCTACAAACAAGATACACCATATTCATTTATCACTTAGCATGTTCCAAATATATCTTATGCATATCCTTCTAAGAATCGAGAAAAACTTAAATGTTAGTCGACCTTAAAGAAAACGCTTAGAGGAGGAAGGATGGATGATCACGAGTATAATATCGATATAGTTTAAAGCACCTTCCGACGACATCTTCTGATCTATTACACTTTTTCTACCAGTGTTTTTTTCAAATAGAATAAGATATTTGTGACATTTGGTATTACAAGCCCTTAATGTGAGGGAAAGAAGAAGAAATGTGCATCCTATATATAAGAAAAAACAATGTTTGTTAATAGTTATAAAATTAATGTATGAATTAATGAAAGAAAACCAAAAGATTAGACTAAGGGGTGTGGGCTCGGCAAAGGAGATCGGTGGGTGAGGTGGAAGGGTGTGCCGACGGCAAACACCGGCCCCCCGATGAGATCTCGGCAAACACGGTATCAATTCCCCGACCTCACCGTCCCATTTCCCAAGGAATTTTTTAACGTTTTTGTTTTGGCTGTTGCTATTTGACTGTTAGAAGAAAAAAAAAGAGAGAGGGAGAAGGAGAACGACGTCGTTTGAGGGGTGTAGAAGAAGATGGATTTAGTTCATTGTCAAAATGTAGAAGAAGATGATACATGTGAGAGAGAGAGGAATAATAATAATATTGAGGGAGTGTTGATAGCTTTTACTTTCTCTCTCACTTTCTGTCTTTATATATAAAGTTATATATTATATATAGTTATATACAGCTCAACACTTATTTAAGTATATTGTGGAAATGATTTTATAAAATGTACAAATAAATAAAAAAGAAAAACAATAAAAAAGGGAAGGGGGAAGGGGGAACCATTTCCCCTAGAAGGTGGAGGGGAAAGGGGAAATGATGTGGCGCTGACGTGGACAAGGGGGAAGGAAGGGGGAAGGGTGACCACACCCCATAGCCTTAAAAAGAAAGAGTAACTACTATATGATATTAAAAAGCTATTTGAAAAATCAAATAATTAATTATCAAAAACTAATACTTAATTCAATACAAGTAGGTAAAAGTGTTAAATCATTAAAGCTAGTTAAAATTGTGACAACCGGCAACTTCCAATCAATACCGATGTGATTCTTTATAATTATTTATTATAAATATTGTTAGTTACTAAGTTTCGGAAGTTAACTGATCGTGGTGGTGGGTGGAGGTGGTAGTGGGGGTAAAGGAAATTGTGGCGAGTAACGATGGCAGGTGGTGGAGGTGGCGATGGGTGGGTGGCGTTGGGTGGCTTTGGATAGCGGCGGTGGTGGGTGGGCGGTGGCGGTGGTTGGTGACGGTGGTTGATGGCAGCAACGACAATGATTGTGGTGGGTGGTGGCGGCGGCAACAGTGGTGGGTGGTGGGTTATGGTGTTGTTAGTAAATGGTGAATTAGGGATGGAATGAAAAAAAAAACATAGGGGGTGGATGGAATGGTTTTGTGTGAATGGAATGCCTTGTGGAATGAGTGATTCCATTCCTTTAACCAACCAAACACACTATTTTTCATTACCTCGTAATGGTCCATTCCATTCCCCCTTCATTCCATCATACCAAACGCTACCTAGGAGTTAAAAATCATACCTTCAACATGAAGACTAAATCTATAATCATAGAACATCATGAATAACATATTAACAAATAACATAAAATGGTTAATTAATATAAAACAAATATAAAATCCAAAAATTTTTAACAACTTTGTACCATATCAACAAAAACCAAAATACCTAGAATAATATGATGAAGATGAATAAATCGTGATGTAGATGATCAATATCAATATAGTATTTGAACCATATCTACAAAAACTTGTAGATGAAACATATGAATAACAAAAGAAGTAATATAAAATATCACAATCAGGGCTTGCAAATAAGATAAAAATGAGAATTCAGAAGATGAAACGAAACAAAGGTGAGAAAATACCAAATAATGAAGAAACGAATTAAGAAGAAATGAAATAATTAAGGCTTGAAAAATATTTAAATAAAAAACATACCGTCGAATGAGTGATAGACTCAATATTATCAATCATTTAAAACTATAATTACAGAAATGCATACTATGGATTGATCTTATAAAGAAAGCTCTAAAATATTAGAGCTCTAAGGAGACAAATAGAGGAAAATGAAAAAAAATATTTATGTAGTCGGTTACTTGATTTTTAAAAAAAAGGTTTTGTTATTAATTTTCAATTAATGTGTTTTATTTGAGAATGTGGAGAAAAATTGAAAAGAATAAAAGATGATGCCAAGTGTCACAAGGGAGAGGAGCCAAAAATTAAAAAATCAAGAATGGAATGACATGTGGCACAATGAATGTTTTGTTTATTAGTTGTTATAGATATAGATATAGATTATATATAGATTATAGATATTGAATTTAAATATTCTTAAGTATAAGCTATTTGCAATCACCAGTCCCAACTTCACTAATCACTACTTGCGGTCCTAACTTTTAATTTATTTTTCTCCTGGTGGTCCCATACTAAGTAAAAGTAAACGCAGTTAATTTTTGCAAATATGGATCGCTTATGTGTCAAAAAGTCAAAGTTTTGCTGATATAGGCTGCTTATGTGGCAAAAAGTCAAAGTTTTGTTGATATGGGCTGCTGATGTGGAAATTTACGTCAACAAAGACTAACTAAATTAACTTTTACATATTAATTTTTAATCATTTGTTACCCTTCTCACGAAATATGGTCTTTGTATAGAATCTCACTATATATATATGTGTGTGTAGGGAATGGTTCCATAGAAAGCTCATTTTATTGAGAGAACTTGAGAACTCCTAATTAAATGCAAAAAAAAAAATAAATAAATAAATTAAAAACGCTACTACAAATGTGTAGTATAACCTAAAAACCTAAACCCCCCACCCCCAACTTACCCCCACCCAAAAACCTAAACCCACCACTTACCAAAAAAAACCTAACCCCCCCCCCCCCATCCCTCTATAACCAAAAGGCTAACCTCCACCCAAAAACCTAAACCCACCATACCCACCCCCAAAACCTAAACCTTATAAGCTAAACTCAAGAAACTAACCCTTAAAGTTAAACTAAACTCTAAAGCTTAACCGGACATTTACTACACATGTGCCATTAGAATTCACATATTTTTTATTTTTTTTTATTTTGTTTTGAACGGTGATGACATGCGGAAGAGAAGCTTCGAACCAATTTCCTAATTTTTGCTTAAATTTTTAGCTATGATTTTTTTTTTTTAATTTAAGTATGAGTTCTTGACCTAACTATGAGTTTTCTATTGAACCTTCCTCAGTGTGTGTATGTATACATATATATTATATATATTAGTAGCCTACATTCACTACTATACAAAAAGAGTTATTTTCCTACAAATATTTCCAACACATTTTCGAACGGAATTTTGACGTGTTTACGACAGTACAGTGACCACAAAGAAAGTTACAAGTGTATGAAATCACTCGGTATATCTATGCTACTATATAATAGGTGCTGGACAGGTTAAGTTGTCATTGCATATTCATATATAAGAGCAAAATTGTAATTTCATAAAAATGACAAGAGAAAGTTAATACAATTAAAATCTATTGATTAATACTTCAAGTTTAAAAAAAAAGGAAAAGAAAAAGGAATCAATGGTTATTAATACAAATATAAAGTTATGTTTATAAATACTTGAAGTTTAAAGAAAAAGATAAAAACAAGCAACAAAAAATTGGTTTGTATAACGTTACACCATTCACAATTATAACAATAATAGAGGATAAATTTGATCCAGCTATAGGTGGTTTGAATCTCTATAATAAAACAAGTAAAAGTACTAGGTGGAATAGGAATGTTTAGCGCGCATGTTTTCGGGTTATTCAGGTTAATTAAATTACAATTTAAATTAAGTTTGAATTCGGATCGAGCTAAATAAACAAAATTATATATATGTACAAGGATAAAAGAAATTCAAGTTATATAATTCAATTTGAATTTTCATATCGAATTAGGTCGAAAATAATAAATTTGACCAAACGCAACATCTAAACACTATGCAGCCCCATCGCAACGCATTTTCCTGCTAGTAACTTAATTATGCTTACTTGTAACTAAATTACATTCTTTAGAAACTTCAGAAATAACTGGTAAGTTCAATTACCATTTAGTCTACTTACTATAACCATTGAATTTAATTTGTATCAACCTTCATGCAGGTCGAGTATTCATGGTTATAATCTTTCTTTTTCCGGTTAGCTACTTGTTATACAAAGTGATCAAGATAACAAAATCCAGGCTACGAATAAATAGATGTTTTAAACGCAATGGTGGTCTACTTTTAAAACAACAACAAGAAGCTAACTCGTCTTTAGTTGATAACACTATACATTTCACATCACGTGATTTAAAAAAGGCTACTAACAACTACAATGAAGATAGAATTGTTGGCCGAGGAGGTCAAGGTACAGTCTATAAAGGGATGTTGGTAGATGGAAGGATTGTGGCAGTCAAGAAATCAAAAATAGTCGATGAAAGTCAGCTAGAGCAATTTATAAATGAGGTGGTTGTTGTAACATCGCAAAATTTTCCCCAAAATTTTAATACATAAAAAGCCCTTATATATATATATATATTTTTTTTTATTACACCTTTATCATTAATATTATACAAATGTGCCTAAGTCTTTATTTATCCTAACTCACAACTTATATACATACATAAATGTATATAAATAATAATAATAATAATATGATTCTAAATTCTTTTTTTTTCACATACAAGATTTTTTTTTTTTAAATAAAGCCTTGAGTCAAATAGTCAAAGTCCTAGTCAAAGTCTTAGTCAAACAGTCAAAGTCTTAGTCAAATAGTCAATTCATCATAAAACCTTACTTTATGGTGTTGACCAATTTTAATGGCTAATTGAATCCAAAACTAGTATAAAAACCCACCTATGACCCATTATACTTTGCACCTCTAATTGTTTCAATTCGATTAAACTTTCCCTCATACCTTTCTTCTATAGTCTATTACTTCTACACTTGAAGCTTTGATTATAAGCTCTTGTAATTGGCAACTTTGGGGCTACACATATTCTATTTCTCGAGACATAACATTTTGCTAAGGTGAGTTTTACATAGCCCCTTTTCTATTTATCACCATTTTTGGGGTGAAACATGTTACAACATCATTTATGCAATTCAAACATCAATGTGTCTATGTGTATTTCTATGTTGCATTATGTCTTGAACATGACTAGGGTAAGCACAATTCTAGCATAAACATTCATCAGCCAAACGGTATACATTGATAGATCTATTGGACTGACAATCCCACCCGGATACGTGCCTCCTACAAAGGTAGCGTGGGTGTTTGTTACTGCAATATAAACGAGTGAACCATGAGCGTATGGGATGTACCACAATACAACAGTCACAATGGTTGATTATGCACACGATTTACTTCTAGTATGTTTTCACATATGGACTAGATTGCCATGACACATGAATTGCACAACATTTTTATTCAATTATCAAAAACCTATGTAATTCTCACCAACTTTTGTTGACCCAAAACCTTTTCAACTTAACATGTTTCAGGTTCTATTTGCTTGAAGATTTGAATTGATGCTTGAAGATATGTGTATAGTTTTATTCAATTTGATGTACAAATTCTAGAACAATTGTATGTAATTCAATTAAATCATTTAATGGAATTTATTATTTACCATGAGCTACTGAACAATCATCAATACGTGACATCCCGATGTTTCCGCCATCGGTTGGGGTGTTACAGATTGGTATCAGAGCCATGGTTATAGGGAATTAGGTTATTAGAAAAAAAAATAATCTAGTCTATAACCATAGGATTTTAATCAGTACTTGCTCCTTTTACTTGCTATTCTCTATCTCACTCCTACTTCTTATCCCTACTTCAACCCCTACAAGAAGATTGCTCTGCATCACAAGATCTACTCTTAGACTAATAGGACAATCCTCAGGTTTAGCCTGAACCACCTTGAGATCTCGTCGAAGTTCTAGATTTTAATAACGAACACGTGCAATCTGGAAGGGTGAACGCCTGTATTCTGAGTTTTCTGTCTAGGACTGGCATTGCGCATATATCCCAATCAGACGAGGGACCCGGATGCCTACCTGGGAATTCTCGGGATGAGTGTTCACTTATAGGCTAAAGCATGTCTTCACTATGTTATTAGAATCTAGAAGTTTTGATAAGTCAACGTTTTCGTTTATTCGTTTTAATTAATGAATAAATGATTACACTCACCTTCCTTAAACTAAGCTCAAAAATCTCAAAATTTTACAGCTTAAATCAATCTCATTTCATAACCATCCATGGATTTCACAATCACACTTCACCTTACCATCTTAGCCACTTTTTTCTAAATATTCAACACCCTACCCAAATCATATAATCTCCATACTATAAAATAAACTCTTTATCAATTATCTTCACATTCACTATCTCTCACAACTTTGATTCTGCTTCAAGAATTTTTCATCATCCTCTCAAGAACTAAATTCATATCCTTCACCTTCTCACACATGAGCTAGTTACCCATGATAACCAAACTATTGAAACTTGATTGTGTGTTGCATCAAACATAATCCTTAGTTATACATGAGGATTCGACTATTTGCCTTATTTGAACATTTGAAACTAGAATTCATGGAATATAAGCTATTTACTATAGACACACCTAGAGTCATTAACCTTATCTAGGGCAACTCTATTACAACTCGTATGCTATACTTGATACTTGATTGCTTACATGTACATATTATCAATTTGCAATTCATGTGTGTAATAATTGGTACACTTAATCAAACAACTGATAGAGGATGAAGTACTTGCTCAACAGTTAGTAGAGTACAAAATAACCTACTCAACGATTGGTAGAGGTCATCATGCCTGCTCAACAGTCGGTAGAGGCCCTACAACCTGCTCAACGACTGGTAGAGGCTATCATACCTGCTCAACAATCGGTAGAGGTTCCTACTCACTGACTGGTAGAAGTCTTTTTCCTGCTCAACAGTTGGACTCATTTTTGGATACATGGTTAATCATATTATTTTACATGTGTGTCTAGAGTTATAGAAGGACACAAAACCCTAATGTAAGGTAAATTGGTGATTGCGGTCCGGAACGTAATCATGAATTTACAGGTACGTTAAGGTAGTGTGAAATTCTATCAAGGTTTTCGGTAGTTGACCAATTATAAACCTTAGTTATCTGGTAGTTCATTTAGTCTTTCAATAGTCCATCAACTCATTCCTTTTAGGACTCCTAAAACTTAAGATTCGTATTCTCCTTGCTATTTCAGATGAACCTAATCCAACCTTTAAAACTCACACATATCAAAACTCTTACCCAAATTATTCGAAACAGTTTATTCTGTTACCTATAAATTTATGTCATGCCTTAACTCGAAACTTCCCAAACCACCCTTGTCCTAATTTCTACCCAATCACCTTCAACCCTGTGTTTTCAATAAACTTCGGGACGAAGTTTCCAAAAGTAGAGGAGACTGTAACATCGCAAAATTTTCCCCAAAATTTTAATACATAAAAAGCCCTTATATATATATATATTTTTTTTTTTATTACACCTTTATCATTAATATTATACAAATGTGCCTAAGTCTTTATTTATCCTAACTCACAACTTATATACATACATAAATGTATATAAATAATAATAATAATAATATGATTCTAAATTCTTTTTTTTCACATACAAGATTTTTTTTTTTTTTAAATAAAGCCTTGAGTCAAATAGTCAAAGTCCTAGTCAAAGTCTTAGTCAAACAGTCAAAGTCTTAGTCAAATAGTCAATTCATCATAAAACCTTACTTTATGGTGTTGACCAATTTTAATGGCTAATTGAATCCAAAACTAGTATAAAAACCCACCTATGACCCATTATACTTTGCACCTCTAATTGTTTCAATTCGATTAAACTTTCCCTCATACCTTTCTTCTATAGTCTATTACTTCTACACTTGAAGCTTTGATTATAAGCTCTTGTAATTGGCAACTTTGGGGCTACACATATTCTATTTCTCGAGACATAACATTTTGCTAAGGTGAGTTTTACATAGCCCCTTTTCTATTTATCACCATTTTTGGGGTGAAACATGTTACAACATCATTTATGCAATTCAAACATCAATGTGTCTATGTGTATTTCTATGTTGCATTATGTCTTGAACATGACTAGGGTAAGCACAATTCTAGCATAAACATTCATCAGCCAAACGGTATACATTGATAGATCTATTGGACTGACAATCCCACCCGGATACGTGCCTCCTACAAAGGTAGCGTGGGTGTTTGTTACTGCAATATAAACGAGTGAACCATGAGCGTATGGGATGTACCACAATACAACAGTCACAATGGTTGATTATGCACACGATTTACTTCTAGTATGTTTTCACATATGGACTAGATTGCCATGACACATGAATTGCACAACATTTTTATTCAATTATCAAAAACCTATGTAATTCTCACCAACTTTTGTTGACCCAAAACCTTTTCAACTTAACATGTTTCAGGTTCTATTTGCTTGAAGATTTGAATTGATGCTTGAAGATATGTGTATAGTTTTATTCAATTTGATGTACAAATTCTAGAACAATTGTATGTAATTCAATTAAATCATTTAATGGAATTTATTATTTACCATGAGCTACTGAACAATCATCAATACGTGACATCCCGATGTTTCCGCCATCGGTTGGGGTGTTACAGTTGTTCTATCCCAAATTAATCATAGGCATGTGGTCAAATTACTTGGATGTTGCTTAGAGACAGAAGTCCCTCTCCTTGTTTCTGAGTTCATTCCAAATGGTACTTTGTATGATCTGCTTCACAATGAAACTGATGACGTCCTTATATCATTAGACATGAGATTACGAATAGCTACAGAGGTTGCAACAGCACTTGCTTACTTGCATTCAGCAACTTCAATCCCAATATACCATAGAGATATCAAAACAACCAATATACTTTTGGATGAAAAATATAGGGCTAAGGTTTCAGACTTCGGGACTTCAAGGTTCGTCTCAATAGATCAAACTCATTTGACTACGTTAGTCAAAGGTACTTTTGGCTACTTTGATCCTGAGTATTTTCAATCTAGCCAATTCACTGAAAAGAGTGATGTTTATAGTTTTGGAGTTGTTTTAGTTGAACTCTTAACCGGAGAAAAGCCAATTTCCTCAAGTAGTTTTGGTGAAAAAAGAAGTCTTGCAGCTCACTTTATGTTGGCTATGGAAGAAGGATGTGTTATGTCAATTTTCGATGAAATGGTGATTAAAGGTGGTACTAGGGATGAGCTTCTTATTGTAGCCAACCTAGCAATGCGATGCTTAAATATGAATGGAAAGTATAGACCAACAATGAAAGAAGTTGCCACAGAGTTAGAAGCCATACAAATGTCGCACATTCACTCTACATTTCAAACAAATACCGATCTTGTGGTGTATGTGGAGGAACGACCGATGCTAACCTAAGGCAAATCATTATCGGCATTCTTGAGTTTCAATGATATCGTTAGTCAATGATGCCAAAAGTCTTTATCGTTATTTATTGTTTATAAAACTTTTGTGGTCGTTGGGTTGAAGGATATATGATAGAACTATGTGTATGTCATCATAATCGGTTAATGTAACACTCGTGAATTTCAGATTTTAAAACAATAATAAATTTAGAATTTAAAAAAATTATCGTGAAAACTGTTTGTCGATTTTTAGCCACATTATCAAGTACAGTTTATATAATTTGAATTTATCAACAACAGCAACAACGACAACGAACGACGACGACAACGTTTTTTTTTAGCATCTGGACACCTGACGTTTGTATTTTAGTGCTATTTCCGTCCAATTTGCTAGCTCAGTTAAAAACTAACGTTAAGTGAAGGGCATTTTTGTCATTTGGCCTACAATCTAAATTTTAATACATAAAAAAAAAAGATATTATTATATAAACCCCTACTCATCCCCTTTCTCTCTCTTTTTAATTTGCGTGTGTAACTACCACCAAAGAAATCGAACTCATCCTCACCCGTCTTTATTGTTTCCAGAAAACCCAACAAATTTAGTGGTTTGGAGGTATGTGGATGTGGGTTGGGGTTTGGAGGTTGAAGATGACACAGTTTATCTTTTAACAAATTTAGAATCGGCAATTGAGGGTTTGGGGGTAAGAATTTTTCTTTCTTTTTTTTTTTGGGAGGAGGGAGACGACGTCATGGATACATCAATCCATACAGGTGGATGAGTAAAGCCACGATAAAACTCTTCGATACTCACTGTCACATCTTAGCACCACCAACAGGGCCGGCCACGAGAATTCCTGTACCCGGGCCGAGACGCGAAAAATATGCCCCCTAGCCTTAGGCCTCGATGAAATAAATAACTTAAACTATTTTTTTAAACGACGATTAAAGTAACATCAAATTCATGAATTAACTCTTCATGGTTTATATTATCTAACATTTCGTTTTTTGATAACTCTCATCGTAAATTCTCAACTTTCGTTTTTTACTTGAGTAACTAATAAATAATAAAGTTTAAATTAATGAATCAGAAGAAATGGAATGTAATGTTTAGCTTTAGGCCTTTGCCTCTTTAGCACTTCCAAATTATATTTGAAAAAGATAAAATAATAAAAGGGGATGTGAAATAAAAAAAAGTGAGAAGGTTTATTTTTGGGCTTTATTGAAACGGGCCCATATACTTTAGAAAGAATTACTAAAGATAGGATAATTTTCATCTTCTTCACATCTTTCTTTATAGCACCACCGGACTGCAACTCCGGGACTCAAGTCTATGTCGGAAAATGTAATCGTATATTGTTTTTTCTTTCACTTTTCTTTCTAAAAGTCAGCTAATATTCCTAAATTTGAGGAGCCAAACTCCAAAAAATGCCTCAGACGTTGAAAACCCCTCTTAAGTAATGGTGGACGGCCAGAGGGTCAACGGACCCTCCTGTAGTTCTGCCACCGGAAAAACTCATCTGTTAATGGATGTGCCCCCTAGAATATTGGGCCCGGGTCGGAAGTCCTCCCCGCACCCCCCTCTGGCCAGCCCTGACCACCAAATCTCATCACAATACAACTCGCTTTCTTACCTAGAAGAGATCTAAGAGAACTGAGCTGCAATTTGTTGGTATCAAATGAAGCTGAGGACGAGAGTGACGTTGTAGCTCCTATTCCTTGAATAATCGAAGCCATTTTATTGCAGATATGAAGATAAGAACATCGGATAAACAAAATTTATATCTAAACAAACACACAAACTCTAATTTATTTTTAGTGTGTGTTAAAATGCGGATAAAACGATGAAGGTTTCTAAGAGCATGTTTGTCTCTCCTTATTTCCACCTACTTATGACTTATAACTTTTCCAAAAAGTTAATAAGTTACAAAAAGTGTTTGGCAAAAGCAAAAGGACTTTTTGTTTTAACTTTTTGTAAGCCTATGATAAGTTGTTTTGGAAAAGTAAGGGAGGAGTGACTTTTTGAACCTCCTTATAACTTATTGATGGTTATTTATCTACATGCCCTTATTATATCCTTACACATTCCCTCCTTATACCCTTTTTGGTCATTTTACCTAAATAAGTTAAACCAAACATTTTTTTTACAAACTAACTTATCAACTTATTGTTTTTCCCCCACCACATAAGCTAATCCAAACACTTTTTTAAAAACTTTTTTTTTAAAAATCATAAGTTAATAAGTCCTTTTAATAAAAAGTTCTTTTTGCTTCAAATAAGTTTATCCAAACATGCCCTAAATGTGGGCGACGGAATCATTTACATAAATAGTAGACTTATCATTTTACAAATTACATTTGGGGGGTATTGGGGGAAAAAACTGAAAATGGTGATGTATGGAAGTGGATTGGCGGTATCAAAAAAATTAAAGTAGATGCCGCCAAATGGGTTGGCGGTATCACATAAGTCTTGTCAGTGTGTTTTAAATATGTAGATGCCGCCAATTGATATAGAGGGTTCACCTCTAGATGCCGCCAATCCATTTGAAGGTGTCATTGATACCGCCAATTGAGTTGGTGTGTTCTTCAATGTTGCCGTCATGATCCCGCCAATCCATTTTCATGCATTAAAACCAGCAAATGAAAATCAGTCTTCACCTGCAAAGCATGCAGCCTATAAGACACACTCACAAGGTCTCTAGCATTGCATGCAATGGTCTTGTAAGTTGCAGATGATTTGATAGGCAAATAGTATTCTTGGGAGTGTAAGAATTCAGGCTTTGAAGGTTATAAAATGGAGGTTGAGGTGAAGAAGGAGCACCACCCACATCCAAGAACACACCATCAACACAACAATCTCCATCTGAAACCTTTGAAATTCATAAAAAATCATACCCACCAAATTCCTCCCACCATGAATCAAAACATGAACTTACACCCTGGTCCCCTAAACGACGATGTGTTGTATCTTCGTGATCGACATCGTGCCTTTCACGTTTTCACAGACGAGGAAAACTTCAATGCCGCCATGATGGTGAAGCGCAGCGATAGAGGAATATGGAAGTTATTTCGTGACCGCCCTGTTGTAGGACGGGTTCGTCACCTTATCGATGCTGCAGGGTTTGGTGGCCTCATAGATTGTGGTTACCGATACGTTGACCACTCCTTGACAACAGCTTTGGTGGAACGATGGAGGCCCGAAACTCACACGTTCCACCTTCCATTTGGTGAAGCTACTGTGACCTTACAAGATGTTAACGTCTTGTGGGGGTTGCCTATTGAGGGAGCTGTTGTGTCTGGGGTAGATGATAATTTGTCTACTGCCGACGCAATAGCCTTGTGCCGACGATTCTTAGGTGTTACGCCTACACAGGCCCAAATGTCCGGTAAGTCCGTTTTTGGTACTGTTATTCTTGATAAACTAAACCAGGAATTTGTTGAAGCAGAGGCTACGGATGAAGAGTGCATTTTTCGTGCTCGTCAAATCATTTTCTTTTTGATCGGTTCCACCTTACTCCCTGATAATAATAATAATAGAATAAATGTTTTTTACTTGAGATTTTTACGAGACCTGAACCGTACAGCATCTTATAGCTGGGGCAGTGCGGTTCTGGCTTGTTTATACAGGCGGCTTTGTGATGCCACCCAGCCGGATAGGAAAGCCATGACCGGACCCATGATGCTCCTTCAAGTATGGGCATGGGAGAGGATCCGGTGTCTCGCGCCACGACCACCCTCAAACCGGTTTGATTATACTTGCCCGATAGCCGCTCGGTATATATCGCAAATCCCAGTTTGTATATACTTGCCTGCATGGCATCCCTTTGTATTTTTTTTTCAGAACACGTTTTTTAACATGTTAATTTTGTAGGTGGCGAGACCGGCGGTTAAAGTTCACGGAGGTGGCCCAACACTGCCTCAAGGCATACCGTTCACAGCTACAATCGTTGAACGAGGAGATGGTATGTTAGTAATTATTTTTAGTTTTTTGTATGTATTAATCATGCATTTATTGTGTTTTGTTACTGACTTAAGTGTTTGTTTTTAGTTCAACTGGACCCCCTACAACTCGGTTTTGGACCGACTACCGGCAATGTGCACAAACGGGATGGAAAGCTAGAGGAGTTGCTGTCCCCTTATAAGCTTCGAGATCGTTGAGCATCATTACCCTCAACGGGTTTTGAGGCAATTCGGCATGGTCCAGTACATACCTCCCCAGATAACCTTAGCCGTACCCACGGCCCGACTTGCAACACTGCATGCCTTGGGGCGGCAAGGACTCAACGGGGCGGACTGGATGACTAGGCATGAAGCCTACGTCAATGCATGGAATAACCGTCGTAACACGGTTATCCGCTCTGAACTCATAAGGACAGCTTCAACCGAGCCCGGTTATATGCAATGGTATATGGGGCGTACCGTTGCATTTATTGGAAATCCGGGTGCAGCACCGTCCCCAGCTGGCGGTTTCCAAGACGACGGTGCTAGAATCCAGTTGATGGTAAACCATTTTTACGTTCCTAATTCATACATTAATTATTTTCGCAATTCGGTGTTTCTAACTAAAAATTTTGTTTGCTGCAGAGGGATGCCATGGGTGATATTTACCGGTCATCTCAGGAGGCCTTTAATAATCCTCAGGCATTCGCCACGCAGCTTGAGCGCATACAAAACACGGCGTTTCACAGTATGATGATGTCACAAAACGCCGGACACTTACAAAATCCGACGCATCTTACCATGGACGCCGTTGACTTGTCGGCACCTGCACGGCCTCAAAGGGTGCGCCGGCGACGCGCTCCCCGTCAGGTGCCGGAAAACGTTCCGGAAAATGAAGACCAAGCTGGTGGAAGTCACTCTGACGCTGGGTTTCGTGCATCTGTTGCGGCCAGCAACAATCAGAACCAGATCGGGGGATATGTCCCGCAATTCATGGACAGTGGATTGGACCAGATGGGAACTCCATTTGGATTGGGTGGATCAATCGTGCAGGGAACTGGTCATGTTGGTGGGTCCGGTGGCAGTCAACCGGGGGAGATGGGTCCGCTAGCTAACTTTCGTGCAGGCGGAATTCCCATCGGAGATAGTTGGGGGTTTCCTTCATCCCCGGCTTACGTGACGCCTATTGGACAGGGGTTGCCACGGTTTGATCACGACCTTTTTAGTGATTTTCATTACCATGCCCCGCATAATTCGTGTGATGAAGGACCTTCAAGCCGGCCAGGACCATCTACCACGCTGAATTTAAACCTCTTTCCTGATAACGAGTACGGTAATGAAGGAGCCCCACCCGCCAACCAACCACCCAGGAGGCAATCTGAACGTCTTCAGAATCAGGGACCCTCGAACGATCTGTACTGGTTTAACCAGTAACATTGTCGAATTCAAGTCTGTTCATAATTACCTGTTGTAACATTTTTTATAACATTAATTATTGTTTTGCCTTATAAATATATGAACATTAATTATTGTTTTGCCTTATAAACCCACACTATGTTGAAAACGGGCCAGGCTGCCCTCTTTCCATTTTTGGAATGTCTCAAACAAATAATACAAATATGATAGATTTATTTAAAACAAATATTACAAATTTATTTAACAACTGTTTTTCAAAACTAGTCAATCAAACTATACAATCTACGGATTTACAAGACAATATATTTTCCGAGATCACCTATTCCAATATTCTACCAGCGTTTTTGTTGCATAGTTCATTAAGTTTCTGTTTCGCACCCAGAAGCTTGTCTTTTCCAGTCAGCGGGAACTCAGGACCGCATTCAGATTCAAACTTATCTGAATTTGATCCAGGAGAACATGGTTCTACCCGTTGAATATGTGTACCAAATCTACAGGTACCCAATGTTCAAACCAGCCTGCCATACGAAAGTAGTACGGTGAAGAATCGAATCATCCGTTGCCGGACAAGTCGCTAATGACGTGATGTGATTCATCAACACCGGATGGCGTGGGTTTGCCTGGAAAGTAGACCCGCCCAACGATCCATAACTCTCTAATATTTTAAACTAAACCCTCAATGTTGCATTATACACGTGTTATACCACGTGTAGATGTATTGAGAGGTGTAGTTTAATGTGGATGTAACACCGATCCAAAGACACCGCTTTTTTGGACCCCAGAAAAGCGATGCCAAGCGGGGGATGAAACGGCAGACGATGCTGTTAAGCATGACTCATCCCCGCCGAAAACAGTTAAAACTCCATGTGAATGTAACATCGACCCAATATCAATAAAAAACCGTACCCTCCAGAACAATTGAGATATGTGGTGTTGTAAATGGGATTGAGATATGTGGGAATGATAGAATATATTTGTGTTGTAAATGGGATGGAGAGAATTGGAAGCTGGTCGAGTCCTTATATAAGAAATGATGCCTCACTTTGAATTGGCGGCATCAATGTGGATGTTTGGTTTGGCGGCATCAATGTGTATATCCCATTTGGCGGCATCATCTTTAATTTCTTAGATGCCGCCAATCCACTTCCATACATCACCAAATTCACTTTTTTCCCCCAATACCCCCCAAATGTAATTTGTAAAATGATAAGTCTACTATTTATGTAAATGATTCGTGGGCGACGATATAGAGAAAAGACATTATAGTGGTCATGAATTGCAGGGGTATTGTAGCTTGGTAGTGGGGTGATGATGGTGGCGGTTTTAGAGGTGGAGAGAGAGGGTGGAGGTGGATGGGTTTAATAAGTTAGGGTTTATTAAAGTATTTAAAAGGGGATATGAAGATAAGCATATTATTGATTAAAATTAGGGAAGAGCTCGGGTGTAACATCCCAAAATTTCACTTAAAATTTTTTATTTGAAGCGAACCAACCGGGTTTGTATTGAACCGATTCGTTGATGGGTTTTGTCGCGTAGAGGTTATTTAACAAAATTTGAGGGATCAGATTGCCATTTATTAAAGACGTATATACTTACTTTGGGTTCAATATGATTATAGTCTATTATGAAGGGGCCTTTAAGTAAATTTTATTGTTTTATAAACAAATTATGACAAAAACCCTAGATGTATATAGTTCACGCGGCAGAAGAAAACAATGAGAAGTGTAAAGAACGACAATGACGATGGTTCGAGGCGTTCGTATGACTTCCTAATCCCCGACAAGGTTATTTCCCTTGCATTTTATCCAAATATGTTCATTTCGTTTTGCAAAAATCTTGGAACTGTTTGTTTGGTTGATGTTATCGTTTAGAGCCGAAGGGTGCAACCATGTTGAGGTAGTCATGGGTGGCCACAGTAGTGACGAGGGAGGTGATGTGATGATTGAAGGGAGCGATTGTGGCGGCGCTGAAGTGGGTGCTGAAGATACCTTTAGTAGCGACGAGTAGGAGAGGTACTGGTTGTGGTAGTGTTGTACGATGGTGTAGATGTAGGTGGTGAGGGTGGCGCGTAACGGTGTAAGTGGTGGTCGCGGTGGTTCTTGGCAATACGGGTTATCTTTCAGGTGAGTGTGTGCAAGAGCCAATATGTGCGAGCCGTGAAGGCCTACCAGTTAGCGTCTGGTTTCGCCGCAAACCTCAGCTCGGTTTTGAAGATTACACCACACATCAAGTACCACCTTGTTCTGCATCTTTATGGCTGTTAGAGAAGGGGTGATAAGCTAGGTTGCTTGGTTTAAATTAAGGAAGGAGAAATCCTATTAATGCATGGCAAACCAGGTTGTGTGAGTTGGAAATTCTATTTTTGTGTGTGTGGGTGTTTCAACGAAGAGGCATGGTGGAGGTGTGTGCTATTATCAACATGGATGTTTAAGGTATGAATTTAATTAATGGGTGCCAAATCTCATATAGTGGTCAATTATATTTCTAAATGGGGAAATCCATGGAATTAGTCAAACCCCAAAATTCTTACGATTGCACTAATATGGAGATACTTATGCATGAGATATTATGGACCATTAGGGCTTTTAGTGATGCTGTATGTATGTTGACAGGTCTTTGCTTAACTTGAATGGTTTCACTATTTTTGAAGAGAACATTTAAGGTGAGTTCTTGTGCGCACTCTTTAATTATTTTTTTTTTTAAATATTCTAGGCTGACGTGCATGCTAAACCAGTATGATTATTTTTTATAAAGTCACAAAATATTTTATAAAGTTATAAATATTTTGTGTACGAATGAATCCATATTAACTCATACATATTATTTTGGCATCAAACGTAAGTAGGCGGAATGCGCCTAATATGTTATTATATGACTTGAGTTATATGTGTTATATATGAATAGAATGTTGTCTTGATTATAGTGTGGCTTAAGTTTTTATTTAATAAGCGGAAATGCGCTTAATGTCTTGGCCACGTATTTGAAACCTTACTTGGTAGATCAAGTTTTGTCTTGATTGTTACTTGTTTAGGTTATATGGGTTATTATATGTATATATATATATAGATATAAATTGTGTATGTCGGTTATCGGGAATATAAACTGAGCTATAATAGTATGTGATATGCCTGCTATGAATTATAGTTAGGGTTTGAGTCGAGTAGGCGTAATGCACATATGCAGACTTGGTATTGTTGTGCTAAATAGGTGGGATGCGCTTATTATGGATTGTAACTAAAGTCTTGGGTTGAATAGGCGGATTGCGCTTATCCTAGACTTTAAATATTGCTTAGGGAACAATTAGGCGGATTGCGCGTATTGTTGACTCTAAGGTTATAGTATTTTGTTATTGTTTATTTTAACAACTTACTATTATTGAAAAATTATAAAACTTGAACTCACTCAGAGTAGCTGACTTTTGCATACACGTTAGATTGATTTCAGGTTGTGGATGAATAAAGGGCGCCTTGGCATGCAGTGGAGCTACTCAGTCGCGGTTGACATTTCAATTAAGAAGACGTCTACGAGATTTGCTCGAACGTTATTTACATAATTTTTTTAAGCTTTTAGTTGATTATTAAATATTCTTTTGACCCGTCTTGGGCAAACCATGTTTGGAAATTTAATAATTTATTTTAACATTCCGCTGCGTATTTTCTGAAATAAAATAAGATTTCCTTTGAATTGTTAACATGGTTTTAGTATTTGAATGCCAACTGTTTGACCTGTCGGTTTTGAGGGTCTTACATCGGGACGGTATCGGTATCGAACCGATACCGATCCCGACAATACCGATACCGAAAAGTCCAAAAAACCGATACCGATACCGATTATACCGGTACGGTATCGGTACGGTACCGGTGTGGTATCGGTATTTTACCTTAAAATACCGATACCATACCGATCTCGTACCGATACCTATAATACCAAAACCGAAAACCTCTAAATGTGGGTACCGATACTGATACCGAACACCCTCGGTTCGGTATCGGTTCGGTTCGGTACGGGGTCTGTATTTTTTTGGTTCGGGATCGGTTTTCGGGACCGTATGCTCATCCCTATCTATATATCTAATAAAAGAGTAACAAGGGCTAAGGGACCCATTTTCTTATCAAATGGTTGCTCCGACCCGACCCAATCTAAGGATATGGTACCCGGCAACCCGGGTATAAATACTGATGTGTCGTAAAACACATCTATTTTCCTATGTATTTTGAGTCATAATTGAGTCTTTTGTATATAGTTTTTAGTAGTTTTAGGTGTGTATTCGTTTGTTGGCCTATTTTTATCATTGTATAGTTTTTATTAGTTTTTGGTACTCTTAGTACTCGTTTTTATATTTTTGTAGGTGTTCGTGGAAAATGAGCTTAACAAGAAAGAATTTTAATTGAGACACGAACACTTGAGAACATGTGTTCATGGACGTTGGAGCGTAAACGAGAAACTTTGGTCAAGTCAAGAACACCCGAGTCAAGAGCACGGAGTATAATAATACTAATAATATAATAATTATAATAATATAATAAAAGAAAAAAATAATAATAAGTTTGATGGGCTCGTGGCCCACCTAAACAAAACCACACTTGCAAAAGTCGGTGGAAAATAAGGAATGGATATATGTGGTTGACGGCAATAACATTCTGGGAGAAGAATTCATTCATTCAACATTCATTCGACTTAGAGCCAAAAAGATATTGATTCGAAGAGCAGCCTAGGGAGGAGAAGGGGAGAAGGTCTCGGGTGCACTAAAGATTAATTATTTGAAGACCCGGTGGTTTGTTTTATTCGTTTTAATTATTAAAGACATGTTTATCATTGTTTTTCGAGACTTTATGACTATGTTTCTAATTATAATTATGAACTAAATATTTTATGGTTGCTTAGGTTTATGAACTAGACACGTTTTATGCAGTATTTAATGATTTTTGGTTTTTAATCTTGATGTGTAGAACTACATGATTTTAATTTTATTGTTGGATTTGATATATATGTGTTGGTGTTAATTTTATTTGAAGTTTGTTTGTTGGTTTTGTGGAGCTAGGCATGTAGAGATACCCCCTAGGCCTTGAAATCAATCTAGTTCGTCAGCTTAGGTTAGCGTGCTAGTATTTGGAGTTGGAGTACGACACAAGTATAACAAACTAATATAATAAATTAACTAAGACGTGCAGTCCATTCTTGAGGGTGAGAAATCTAACTCGAGATTGCTTGGTAACTAACTAGGCATTGTTCAGTAGTTGGCAAGCGCTAGGGCAGGAGTCGCTACTTGTCCGTGTTTAGAGTTTTCCTAGGTCTTTTTCAGTAAACTTTAAGTCTGCTTCATAGTTTGAGGGTTTTAATCCAGGAGATGTTTTAATCTGATTTTTGTGGGATTTTGGTACGCTAGGGCGATCCGGATCCATCTTAGCATTTCTACACTTGTCCCGCCTTGAGTCTAGTGAGCTATCTTTGATAAGAGGTTTATTAGATAAGAATAGGGTCTCAAATTAATTACCAGATTCAGAATTTATTGCTAGTGTCTAAAGATTTTACCTAAGTAACCAGCCTTCTTCCTATCTGATTTCTCCAAGCTCCTAGGTTCGTATAAGCAATTGAGGTTATTTAATTTATATTTAGTTTTTTCTAAGTTTATAATTATTAGTTTAACCTCCTATTTAAGTATATATTTATTTAGGTAGTATTTGGTAGAGGTTGCGATCTAGAGTTGCATTCGCGTTTTTGGGTTCGATACTCGGTCTTATCTGTTTACTGCTTTGCGACCGATACACTTGCTGTGCGTGTGTAGTTTTTAAGTGAGTCGTTTTAATTAAAGCTTGTGTTATTTTTATATATACATTTACACACATCAATACGGTGTTTTATATCGCTTTTTCTTATACCTCTTGCTATCCATCAGTTCATCCTTTTTTTTTTTACCTAAACCCTAAATCGCCTCCTTCAATCCATTTCTATTGTAAGATAATCATCGAAACCCTAACTTCATTTTCATCTCTCCATCTTCCTTATTGTTGGTCGCTCCTCTCTTGAACCCTCCTCTCCGATCCGTTCAAACCAACGACGCTCCAAAGATTGAAAATGAACTGATGGATAGGGGTTTTTAGGTTTCAATTACTCTTACAATAGTGATCTGCATGCTGGTTCAGTCACCATTACTTAGGTGACTGTACGAAATTGTTACCTGAATTGGGGTTTATTTATTAACTTATTATTTAGGGTTTGTCAACTGTACGAAATATTATTCATCAATACACGGTACTGGTTCAATAACCTTATAATAATTAACCCTCGTCTTCGTGTTTATTAATAGAGTTCATTGTTTTTGATTTTGTATTGATTATTTAGGGTTTATTTTTTAGGTTTCAAGTTAGGGGTTTTTAGGTTTCAATTGATGTTTTATGAATATTATGATGTTCTTGGTTTTTCGTTTATTATTGTTTATTGAAGTCTGTTATTTTGATTCTCTGCAGGTTGTCAATTGCCATGAATCTGTGATTTACGTGTTAGCTCCATTGAAATATGCCACCATATATTGGTGCTCTGATGCCACTATAGTGCTTGGCGCGGTTAGAAAGGTATGGTTAGAATCAAAGGACATCCATTGTTTGTTAATTTATAGGCTTAAATGCAACAATTAGCATACATAATTCTAATTGTTATATTTAGGCCTCCCTTGGTAACAGTGAAGTTGGAATATTTGAATGCCTTTGTTTACCATTTTTGTAAGAAATTTTATTTTCTTTTCTTTCTAATCAGTATACTTGATATAGCTGTAAGTGGATTTTGGTACAGTTGATAACTTGATAACTTGATATTAAACTATTTAGTTGATCATATGTCAACAATAGTTAGCATCATGATTCTGGATGCTGACATGTTTTATTCCGTTGTCTTTCAGGCTGTAAGAGTTGAACACTGTGAAAGAGTTCATGTAAATTCAGCAGCAAACAGAATTTGCATTGCTAATTGTCGTGAGTGCATATTCTTTTTGGGTGTAAACCAACAACCCCTTATCGTTGGTGACAATCATAAGCTGCAGGTATGTTTAATGAAGCAATTATCACATTTTTCTGCATCCAAAATCAATCAGCTTTTATCGATATGTGATGGTCAAGTTATAATAAAACTTCCAGTTTGCTATAAAAATTATTTTAGTATTAGATGTTGATGGTTCGCTTTCGTGCAATAGATGTTGATGGTTCGCTTTCGTGCACGAGAACAAGCCAGCGAACCGAATGTGGCAGCCGGTGTTGGCTCGAGCAATAGATGTTGTCGGTTTAGTTTGGTTATTTGTTTTAAACCAATTTTAACCATTTACTTTGTTTACGCGTCTCTTCTTTATCTTACAACTACACAACACAAAAGTGCAGGTGATTGAATACAAGATTTAAGATTATATTGTGTATGTTACTGTGTTTTGACGCACATGTTTTTTTTTTTTTTTTTTTTTTTTTTTTTTTTTTTTTGTGCAGTGGTCGAATTATGTGGAAATGTGGAGTTATGCAGGTTGACTGAGCAAGTGATTTTTTCAGACCGATACAAGGTTTCTCAATATAATCGTTGGATTTTGCCTTACCTTGATAGTGACGCTGAAGCGGTTAGGTAGAGACCCACATTGAATGGAACTATTGAATAGAACGTTGATATATAGTTTTTGTTGTAGATAATGTGTCAAAAAATACCTAATTATATGTTTGTATACATTCACAGGTAATTCAAAGAACATTAGTACAGGTGCTTACACCATCAGCCTTGATTCATGGTAATATTGCGCCTCAAGCCGTTCATTTTCTTTCTCTAAAGGAGGTACTGGTTTACATCTTGCTGTAATCGTCATATATGCGTTTAGGTTCTACTTGATGTGGGTAAATTATATATATTGTCTAAATTGGCCTATGTTGTTAACAACGGTTTTGTGTCATTAGATGCTGATGTAATTTTTTGTGTTTGGAAGTTTATATTTTGTTGTCTTGCTGTACATTTTGATCTACTGTAGCTCCTTTCTATGATGATCAAGTTGGTTTTTGATGAATAAATAAACCACTGCCATTAAAAACGAAGGGGCTTTCCCATAACACGAGTTATTTTGTATCAATCATTTCTAATCTCATTAGTATAAATAATTCCAATTCTATACCAACCATTTCTAATTTTTGTTGCATGATACTCTCAAGGGCCTTGACATAATTCGAGTTATCTTCATTAATTTTAGTTTTCAGAAAATTAGGGTATTGTTTTTGGAATAAATGTATTAGGCTAATATTTTGTTTAGTTTACCTTACTGAATACAACTCAAATGTGTACATATTTCAGATAAGTTCTTGGCGAGGTGATGAATTTTCAGGGCTACGGTTCCAGTTGGTTGCAACTCATGTTACCTCCACAAGCTCCACCGCCACAAGTTCAAGCATAATCAACCAATAGGAAACCAACTGCAACATTAGATGTTCATGTAGTTGAAAATCCGTTTCGATTAGTGTCTTTGGTTGAAAATTTTGATTGAAGAGCTGAAGGAGTAGTGAGTGAAAATGGTGCATTTGGGGGGGTTTAAGTACAAAGAATGGAGTCACTGTTGCCAATTTGGTCGTAATGCATGATTAAAGAATATTGACATGCTTGATTTTCAGAAGATATTGGGTGGAACTGATGAATATGTAAACATCCACAACAGGTTATCATTATTTAATTCCAAATTTTTTAATTGTACCCTATACTTGTATTTGTAATATTTAAGTATCAAAACTTTATATTAATTTAAATGCATTTATTGGATGGACAGAGGATGGCTGATTATTTTAAGGGTTGAATGAGCCTAGATGGACGACCACCAATGTAAAAAAAAATTTCCATGCTCATTGTCCAGCAACCACATGTCTACAATGCTAAGGTATTATTCTGAATTTTAATTTGATTAAAGTTTTTTTTATATAAACAGTTTATTTATATAGAGAAGATAACAATCAATCTCAATTTCAAGTTGGATAGTAACATTGTTTAAATAAACAGTTTATTTAAATAAACTGTTATTAATTTAAATGAATGACTTATTAATAGGATATTATTCTATTATGCAGGGTGCTCCATTGTTATATGCACCTTTGGAGGTGATCGTGTCAAAATATTTTGGCGAAAGTGTAGGTTTATTGGGAAAAGTGTTTACGCTTGCCAGTTAAATTTCAATGGTGCAATAATATTCCTCGATGAGGTGTAGATGCAATGCGTATGACATTCTTTATCGAGATCCTGAATTAGTGAGTTTTATCTCCATATTGGCATTTTTTTTGTATTATCAATTCAATGCTTATAACATGTTCAAACTTAGTTCATTTGATGTGTATGGTTTATTTGATGCGAGTTTTATAATGATCTAAGTTTTATTGTTCATATCCTTTAAATGCTTCTGATGTGTGTTTCTTTTGTTTTATGTTATTAATATTATAATCATTTTAATAAGTAATAGATTAAGTAAGCTTAACTCATTATTTTTGTTGTTGATTACATTACTGTAAGTAAGTAAATTAATAATTAACAGTTCCTATGTGCATAAGAAATTGTTTATTATTTACGTCTCACAGGAAAGTTTGATCTGTATGGTTTTGAAGCGTGTGCTTGTCATAAATAAAATAAATTTCCTCCTATGATTGATTCTCCAGCAAAAAAATTTTATACCAATCTAAGTTTTATTATTTACGTCTCACAAGTAAGTTTGATCTATATGGTTTTGAAGCGTGTGTTTGTCATAAATAAAATAAATTTCCTCCTATGATTGATTATCCAGCAAATTTTTTTTTAAATACATGAGGGAGGTTTGATTTGGAGCGATGGCTGCATTTGTCACATCTGATGAGTACCGTTTTGCGGACGGGATGAAAGAGCAAGACAAAAAATCCGCAAACAACGCTGAGTGGAATATTAGATTCGGTGCGTTCAAAGAAAATCTTCGTGATATAGAAGCTCATCTTGCAAACACAAACCTAACACATCATTGGAAGCGTTTGAACCAATTTTCGGACATGACTTTTCCTCTGTTAAATCTTCGTGATATAGAAGCTCATCTTGCAAACACAAACCTAGCACAACCATTGGAAGCGTTTGAACCAATTTCGGACATGACTTTTCCTCTGTTCCTTGCAGAGTGCATCAAATGCCCTGGTGGTGGTGGTTATTTAGTTGGCAGTGACGAGGACGATGTCGAGATCAGGGTCGAGGACGATGTCAGGGCCGCGGACGAGGGCGATCGTGAGATCGAGTTCGAGGTTCGTTCCAAACTCCAAAGAAGATGATGTAAGTAATTTTGTCCATTCATGCCAAATCATTTCTTTGATTAGATATGTATCTTTGTCAATAACAATAAGTAAATGTTATGTCCAATGGATCTATGTGTGTCTTTAATTGCCCTGTTGCCTATGTTTTGCTGTTGGTATGCAAATGGAAACAAAAACTAGAACTAAGAATCAGTATTTTGTGCTTGCAAATACATGTTTCCTTTTTCCATAAAGTGTGAGTAACTAATTACGAGTGTAGAATTTAGGCATTGTTAAAACTTTGTTATTCCCTACTTGAAAGTTGATGTCGCAGTATTTATTTTCCAAATTACCAATGAGCGATGATAAATTAATAACTTTAAACAAATCACAGGTGTTCTACTAACTAAAGCATACATTATTAATTAACCTCCCATATGTTTGTTATATATATGGTGTTGCATTTATTCACCATAATAGTGAAACGTTGCTTTTTCGTTGTTTTCTCTTCCCATAGATAAACTTTAGGAATGTACAATTTACAAGACGTTTTGTTTTCTGCTACAATATAGTGTGCACATGTAATTAAGATGGTTGGTTTTCATTACCGTGCATGCTTATACTAGCTTCATGAGTTATAACATATATGTATGGTTTATCCACCAATTTACTATACATATAAATGAAAAAGTGTTTCATGTTTTGACCTGTACAAAGTTACAAACCTCTTCTCTTTTGGTAGCATAAGGCACCTTTTTTTCTTTCTTTCCAAAAGTCCATTTGAGTTGCGATTTCCTGGCAAAAAATTGACCCCGGGCGCGCCTCGAGTATTTTTCATATATTTGTACAGCGGTTGTTGCACAACATGCTTTTTAGGTTGTACATGTATGTAATTTCCATATTGACACATATAAAAAACTTAATTGTCTCTAAATGTTGGGTAAATAATGATGAAAAAAACAGTGCCCTTGGCGCTTCGCGCCTCGGTTTTGGACCTTACCGCTTTTTTCAGCTTCTCGCTTTTTAAAATCAACCTAAACCTTAAAATTCTACTGGCAGTTTGAAGAACGTTCATATATTGATTGGTTAGCATGTATGAAACACCATAACATCCTGATGCCCTCCTCCCCGCGGAAAGAGGGCATTATTTTTACCAATATTTGTGTAGTATTTGACTTCTATACCAAAATCTTGACTACAGTCGCTCAAGGCCTAGATAAGGAGGGTTTTTGTATCCTCACCAGTGCAGCAAACACGGTAAGTTTTCCTTTCCGGTTTGTTACTTAATTTATCTTGAATTTTTCCGACTTTAACTGTTACTGTTCATCTCAAGAATCTTTGTGGTTTTTCTTCCCTCACCTGATTGTATCGACATTTAAAGTTACTTTTTTTTATACAGGCTTTATCTTAATTTATTTGTGTTCCCACCCTGTATTATAGTACATGTTTCCTGTTTTTTTTTTCTCTGTTTTATAAACCAATAGTTTTGGATATTCATACACTTCTTTGTTTAATATGTTTGTGAATAGAATTCTAAATCTCACCTTTATTCTAGATTTGATGTTTGAATTGAATTTATATATTGTAGTTTACTTCGCCCTGTTTTATCTTTTGTTTTTTAAATTTAAATTAGTTTATTAGAATTGTCCATACCAGATATATGGACGAGGTATGAATTAGCGCTTAGTACTAAATGGTTGATTATTCATAATGGACACCTGTTAAATGGGTGATATTATAATAGTTCGGCTGGTCTACTTTGTTTATTTTTATTATATTTAAGTCAATAATGTGGTTGATTCTTTTAGCGCTATGTTCCTGAAAATCAAACAAATACATAACTGCATATTTAAACATGAAAAAGATAATATCGGCTGGTTGTACAACATAAATCTTTGTATGTCAACATTCCAACAATTATTCATACAATTAATATTAGTTGCAGCCTTATTAACTATATATTTAGGTTTTGATGATACATAAGTCATAAAGTAACCGGATATTCTCTATTATTGTTTCCATTGGAAGTATATAATTCTAATGCTTATTTATACAAATTTTAATAAAATTGTTACATGGTTTGTATATACTAATGTTTAATTGATAGATCGGTCATAAAATTAGCCATTGATAAACAGTTGACCGTAATTGAATTTTTGACCAATGTGTTAGCAAACATGAATTTTCTGTAGCTGGGTTTAAAACTGGTTTAATGAGCTATAAGTAAATTAGTACGGGTCATAATGGGCCAAGGGGAAATATATACGGGTCAGAATGTGTTGAGGGAAAAAATTTATGGGTCATAATGTGTTTAGGGGAATTATGTGTGGGTTATAATTGGCTAAGTAGAAATATGTACGGGTATAAATGAGTAGTGTTATTTTTTATCCTTGAAATGGATAATTTCCAATAGAGAGTCATAGATTTGGGTTATATTTATGAAATGATGTATAATATGTATTAATTCCTTGCAATAAAATGGAAATATAGGAATATGCATTTTGTTAAAAGGGAAATGTATATAAATTTTACATTTTTTAATAGATGGTCAAACTAAAATAAACTGCCAGATACGAAACGGGCAAAACAGTTTTCAAGTCGCTACTAAAGTGTTTTCAACCTCTTAAATTTTGTTCTTCCTATACTTTTCGTGATTATGCTTACTTTGAATTTTAATGATCACTTGCATTCCATTACAAGAAATATGTTATTATTTATTTCATTATTTGTTTTTAAATCACGTCTAATCAAACATTTGTTTATTCATATATCTATTATCGGCTAACAATAAGTCTTTTTTATGATATTTTGCATGTAACCAAAATTCATACGAATTGTATTACGTGACTTTCAATAAATAAAACTTATATACTACAATCTTTATAAAATAATTTTGCCATTTGACTTGGGAACTACCGGGTGTACACCCGGGTCTCAAACCTAGTTTAAAATAATCATAACAGACGAAAGATCCAAAATTGCCTCTCATTTAGCTATGCAAAATGACAAAACTGTCCCTCACATAACGACACTTTCTAACCTAGTTAGTGAAATGGACGTAAATAGCACCAAAATCCAAACGTCAGGTGTTCATTTGCAAAAAAAAAAAAAAAAAAAAAAAAAAAAAAAAAAAAAAAAACTTTTTTGGACTGGAGCAGTAAACTGGACCACACCTCAGGGACGAATCCGTCAGTTAACTCGTCATATGGAAAGAAAACATACATAGCTAGCAAGCATACTAGCTACCACCTCAATTCCAACCCACTTTTTAATGTTACTCCTATTTCAATCAGCATACTCTGTTCGGTCTTACTGTATAATAAATTACTAAGTTAGTGTTACCAACAGCTTAATGATGAGGCGGGTCATCAAACTTCATCATAGTAGCCTATTAACAATTTTAACTCAATAGTCAATTAAAACACTAGATCTCAACTTGATAGTTTAGAGATTAACAAAAAAAAGTCGAAGAACCAAATTCGCCTCATAAAGAAGTTGGACAAAATGAGACCAGTTAGTTTAAAACAACAATTTACAAATTACCTAGGCAATTAACAACTATATAGGATGCTACTTGATGTTGACTCGCCATATGATAACTTAAGAGACTCCTGCTCCTCAGCATTATACTTCGCTGTTCCAAAATCAGGTTGAACTTGAGATGTCATTTGTGACAATCTAATTGTTTCCAATTCTGAGGCTACTTGTTTCATTGTTGGCCTATTTTTCCCATACAAGTTTAAGCATCGCATTGCTAAATTAGCTACTTCCATTAAGACATCCTTACCACCTTCCGTCACCATCTTTGCATCAAGAATCGACATCACTCGCTCTTCTTCAAAAGCCGACATAAAATGTGTAGCCAAGCTTCTGTTTCCACCAAATCTACTTATGCAAATCGGTTTCTCTCCGGTTAAAAGTTCAACCAAAACAACTCCAAAACTATAAACATCACTTTTTTCGGTAAATTGGCTAGATTGAAAGTACTCTGGATCCAAGTAGCCGATCGTTCCTTGGACTAAGGTAGTTAGGTGAGTTTGACCTATTGAGACAAACCTTGAAGTCCCAAAATCGGATATTTTGGCTCTATATTTTTCATCCAAAAGTATATTAGTAGATTTAATGTCCCTATGGTAGATTGGAACTGAAATTGCCGAATGCAAGTACGAAAGTGCTCCAGCTACTTCCGTAGCGATTTGTAATCTCATATTTAAGGAGATGAAAACGTCATTGTTTTCATCATGAATATGATCATACAATGTCCCATTTGGAATGAACTCTGAAACTAGTATAGGAACATCGGTCTCTAAGCAAAATCCCAACAATTTGACTACATTTCTATGGTTGACCTGAGACAAAATGACCATCTCATTGATGAATAGGCCTAGTTGACTTTGGTCAACTGCCTTTGACTTCTTAACTGCTACGATCTTTCCATCGGTCAACATGCCTTTGTATACTGTACCTTGGCCTCCTCGGCCGATAATCCTATTCTCATTAAAGTAATCCGTTGCCTTCTCCAGCTCATTGGAAGTGAAAAGCTTGGTTTTATTAACTAAACCTTCATTACCCTCTTCTTGTTGTTTTAGGAGTAAACCCCCGTTCCGTTCAAAACATCGTTTCTTTCTTCTCTTGTCTTTGGCTCTTTGTATTACTTTGTACAACACAAAGCCTATGGCTGTAAGAAACAGGACCAGAATACTTATGCCAACACCTAAAAGATTAGAAGCCAAAAAATTGTCAAATTAATACACATTTTACAAACTCCAAGCACAAAACGAGAGCATGAATTTTCTTATTCCGAAGTACTTGTATCTTGTATTAAACTACCATTATATTTGTTGAAAAGAGTATAGATAACAAAATGGGCGAAATCGTTGCTCACCACATTGCAGAAATGGGTTATTTGAATTTTCAACATTGACAAGTGTTAAAGTGGGATCTTCATACATTTTACATGGACTGATGGTCCAGCCAGTGGCTTAAATTTCTAAACTTATTCACCCATCACAATTTCAGATATTATATGACGGAGCATCAAACGATGAAACTGCTATTACCTAGAAAAACAGACCGGGATGACGATGATTTGCTGCCACCATGGTGAAAGTGATGATCACAAACAAAGGTCCTCACACCACCATATGATACTTTGTATCCACAAACGCCCCATCTTTCCATACACTTTGTACACTCTTCAGGAACTAATTAAAACCACACAAAATAAGTAACTACTAACCACCATGCTAAAAAAATCATACCAAAAGACACACAAAAAAATAATAATAATAATAACAAGCAAAAATTAATACCATTGCATCCACCAGATAGATATGGGTTTCCTTCTTCTAATTCAGACTCGCAGTCACACTTCACAGTGTTGACAGAACTATCATTCCCCTTCTTCAACTCATGCCTACTAAAATTATACCCACAACTCCCTTCACTCAAATCATTATCCGACAGAGTCCACCTCAGCACCACTGCAATCGACGAATTATCCCCAGCAACATATTCACCCGAAAACAGCCCATCAACATAAGAATTATCAGCCACCAAGAAGGCCGAAACACACGACTCCCCACTCGCGGTCACATTCACACTATACACATCCAAATAATAAGGAATACTAGTCTGACAACAATTAATCCCATTACAATAACTTCTCTTAACACTCCCATACTCCTTAGAGCATACCGTGGAACACCCGGTATGTACATTTCCACCCGCGGTCCATATCTCACCAGTCCCACATCCCTCAACAATAAACTTGTTATGCAATTTGGAAAACAGAAACGGGGTGTCACTAACATTCACAATGGGAGTAATATTATTACAACCAGAGCTCATTGGGACATTGACAAGAACCATTTGTTCAGTTAAGTCTACAGCTAACAATGTGAGGTTATTAAGAGCAGATAAATATGGTTTAGAGGAGATGCAATTAATATTATACCATTTGTTGAGAGAACAGTTGGTTCCCATTCCAAAAGGGTATGGAATGGTTACGTTTCCACATGTGTCAGTGCATCCTGGTTTGGAGTAAGTGGGAGTTAATGATGGTGCTGCTATTGGTAGTGAAGTGATGATGGTTATGAGGATAATGTGAGGCAGCTTCATTGCCTTTGGTTCTACTGTGATGATGGTTATGGGGATTTATTGTGAATATTTTAGGGACAAATTTAACTGGTCCTTAACTACCGACACCGTGCAAGACTTAATGGTTATGTTTGGTTTCTAGGCGTTGACCTCAGTGTTTTCAACCGTAATTTAAGGCGTTTGATTTTTCTCTTGCGTGTTAAGTATGTCAAGTTATTATAATATATAGTTTTTTTTTTTTTTAACGGTAACTTTCATTCACAACGCCAAAGCCCCAAAACGGGGCGACAACCAACAAACAACAAACTTACAAGAGTCACATAAAATTAAACTTACACCAATCTACCCACTTTAAGGAGGACATTTTAGCACGACTTTTGGCCCAAAAAAAGCCTACCGATTTGATTTCGCCCAAAATATCTTCAACTCTAGTTGTGACATTGTCGAAAACGAGTCTGTTCCTAGACCTCCAAATGCTCCAACACGCAATAACGAGCAGGCCGTGCAACATCTGTTTGCTCTTGTTGGGCAGACCACAATATTTGTGAAACTCAAAGATATCTCTGACCGAGAAAAAATAAGGGTACTGCACCTTACACTACCTCCCAATATGATGCCAGACAACAGAAGCGAATATGCAGGACGTAAAAAGGTGCTCAGAAGTTTCTTCGCTGCACCTGCAGAATGGGCACGAAGAGTCACCAACCTGGATACCTCTATGAGAAAGAGCGGCCAAAGTAGGAAGCCTATCCATTTCCAAATGCCAAGCGAAAACGTTGCACTTCAACTCAATCTTCTTTGTGATTACTAGCAGGAGCCCGCGCGTTGCGGCGGTGCTGTAGAATGTTTAGATGTTGCGTTTTGTTAAATTTGTAATTTCCGACCCGATTCGACCTGAAAAATCAAATTGAATTATATATAACTTGAATTTCTTTTACAAAAATTACATATATATATATATATCTATATCTATACTACTTCATAATACATATAGGATGGGCAAAATGGTAATTTACCAAATATCTTAAAATCTCAACATGTACAACTCTTTATACATTTAGTACAATCCCATTAAACTTTGAAACCCACCACACTTCAATGTTCAAACATGCCTCTTCAAACAGGCGGCGATTTCGAAATTCAAAAGTGGATATTTCAAAATTCAAATGCTTTTTTCACTTCATTCGTGCTCTCTGCTGCCGCTCTCTATAACGAAAACCCTAATACAAGTTTACTTAGGTGCTGTTTGTTTTTTCTGCAGGAAAAGGTCTGCAGTCTGCGGACCACATCTGCAGACATCTGCAAAAGAAGAGGTGGACCAAAGGTCTGCAGTCTACAAGAAGAAGACTGTTTGTTTATTAATGTCTGCAGGCTGCTAAAATAAACTGAAATTTAAATAAACTGTTTTTTTACACCAGTTTGGTGGTAGACGGTGGTAGTGGTGGTGGGTTGTGGTGGTGGACGGTGGTGGTGGACGGTGGTGGTGGTGGGTGGTGGACGGTGGTAGGTGGTGGTTGACGATGGTTGTGGAGGACGGTGGTTGTGGAAGACGGTGGTGGTTGGTGGTGGTGGTGGACCGTGGTGGTGGTGGTGGTGGTGGTGGTGGGTGGTGGTGGTGGACCGTGTTGGTGGTGGGTGATGGTGGTGGACGGTGGTGGTGGTGAACCGTGGTGGTGGTGAACCGTGGTGGTGGTGGACGGTGGTGGTGGGTGGTGGTGGTGGACGGTGGTGGTGGTGGGTGGGTGGTGGTGGTGGACGGTGGATTGTGGTGGTGAGTGGTAGTGGTGGTGGTGGGTGGCGGTGGTGGTGGTGGTGCAAGGTGGTAGGTGGTGGTGGACGGTGGTGGTGGTGGTGGGTGGTGGACGGTGGTGGTGGAAGGTGGTAGGTGGTGGAAGGTGGTAGGTGGTGGTGGACGGTGGTGGTGGTGGGTGGTGGTGGTGGTGGGTGAGGAGAAGAGAAGTGGAGAAGACTTTTGAAGACCTTAGAAGACTTTGGAACAAGTCTGCACCAAGAAGAGGTTAGGAAGACCTTTTTGAGTGAAAGGTCTTCCAAAAAAAACAAACAATCTGCAGACACCAAACGTCTGCGCGCGTCTGCGTGGTGCAGACAAAAGAGGTCAGAAGTGCTTCTAAGCAAAAAACAAAGAACACCTTAGTTTCATTATTCCTTCTACCAATGATCTCCATACTGATACATCTTGGTGGTTTATGGAAAGGATTGCACTAGATAGGGGGTTCCAGGAGCATAGATTGAACTATCAGGTCTTCTCCATCAATCAGAACCCTAACATTTAAACCCCAATTAGTCCACTGCAAAACCCATCATCTTCATCTGTTGTATTCTCTCTTAGTGTGCAACACACACACACACACACACTCCCTCTTTATGATGAACACCACATTCAGATCTGGATCGGTCTTGTTCTATAAAACCCCCTCACCACCGTAAGAACTTTAAATCACTTCGGGCCTCTCTATGTTCGTAAGAAAATCAAACTTACAACTTGGTAAGAAAATATAAACCTTATCGATCATCTGGTTTGTTAAAGACGGTGAATGTAGTTTTTGGCGTTGTTTTACAGGAATCGGGAGGGATAAAGGCTGGGGAAACTGCGAGACATTCTTAACGGTATAGTTTAATTCTCTCAGTTTATGTAGACTTTCAAGCGATGGAACGAAAATTAAAAAAGATTTGGTATTTGTTGGATGATTTTGATATTTAATTTCAGCGTTTCTGTTTTGGCAGATTATGTGTTTTTGGTCGTTGTTGATGGTATTTTACTAAGGGCTTGAGAAATCCGACCTTAATGTTGGTTCCAGCCACAAAAGAAACAAGAGGTTTTCCTTTAATGACGAGATTAGCAACAAGGACAGAGTTGCACAACTTGTGTCTACAAGCATTGCTAAGGATATGGTTCTTGCACAGCTTACGCTAGCGAACTGCGTCGCTGTGGTAAAAAGCTGGGATCACAAATTGCGTGGTAAGGTTATTTTGTGTTTAGTCTCATTTATTAATTTTATAAAACATTTAAACAGCCGAATCTAAGATACTTAACTCATGTAGCTTCATAACCTTCCTATTAATGCAGAATATGTAATAGGTGAACATCAGCCAACCTGTACATTAGAAACACACCATTACCTTCATCCAAATATCGAGGAAGCGAAGCCTATTGCTGTTATGTAATTACTCTTTGTCCTCCCACATTCAAGATAAAACATGAATTGGTACATCTATGATCACAAACAAGTCCGTTGACATCTACAAATAAACTGAATAAATAGAGCAACATTTGCAAATGGGCTGCAAATGGTTTCAACAACACTCATTTACCACTTAAGTTTCAATAAATAATTTTACTAACATGGGTTAATGTATCAAAAACTTACACAAGTAGTAATTGTTTATATATATATTCTTGTCATTGGTGGTATATGTTATTATTCTTATATTGCAGAAAGATAGAAAAGGCTCCTTAATATTTTAGGTTTAAGTGGTCGGTTGGTGTTGGATGGCGGGCTAAAATCGGTTTATGTTGAAACTGGTCCAATTGGCTGACAAATACATTCTAATGCTTTATTTAAAATGTGTAAATAGTTAACAAACCAAAAATGATTAATATTTTGTTGACATAAAAAGTTAAAATATAAAAGCATATGGATTAGTATTAATGCCCTTTGGGTTACATCTGACCCATATCATACTTTCAGTCAACGTTTAGTGAAACCAAACGAATGGAACCATTTCTTAACTGCTATACTTTTGGGTTTAGGTTCTTTTACATAATTTAGATGCATGTATACTCTTATTTTTGTTGTATGTGTTCACTTACCTTCTTGACCAGCCGTGTTCTTTTACATCACAAGTGTTGCTGGTGAAATATATCTGAAACTTTTTCTCTGTTTTGGTGAAATCTGAAACTTTTTTTTTCTGTTTTGGTGAAATCAGGAACTTTTATTTTTCGGTTTTGGTGAAATCAGGAACTTTTATTTTTCGGTTTTGGTTAAATCTTAACCATGGATGACATGAGTCTTGGAATGTTTGCTGATCAAGTATAACATCAAATTAAAAAAATTTAAGTCCTTTTCTATATATATATAATTATATTATATTGGTGTTTCCACATTGTCGTCGTTATGTAGAATATATCAGTTTGAAAAAATTTAAAATAATATTTAACTTAAGGGTAAACGTGTTTGTGTTATGGCAGATGAACCATGATATTTGTATATTGACCATTGTGCCCTTTTTTTTGTCATCTAGTCTATTAAAGGTAATAAATTTAAATCAAAAATCATAAATAAAATGTGGACCATTGATCTAGTTTGATCAATGGTTATAAGAGAGTTTAGTGGGTTTCTTCAACCCCCACACTAGCGTTATATACATAACGCGAATCCGGAATTTTGAAAATAACGCCCCCGTAATGGTGTGGGGGGCGCTATTTTTGGTGAAAACGCCACGACTACGGTGGGTCTAATATTGAGAAAACATGAGCAAAACATTAATATCTACGACCAAATACTTAATTATTGTACCTCAAAACTCGCACTCTTTCCAACTTACACGTGGATTCATACGTGTATTTCACCATTTTCCCCTCCATAAAACAATAGTTCAGTACGTGTTATTCCTCTCAAACTACACACTAATACACAATTCTTTTATACAAACAAAACACATAGCTACTCAACACATCATTTAATTTGTATTTTCCAATCATTTTTTGCTCAACTTTCAACAGGTTTTATTAACTTCTTGTATGCTTACAAAGATTTAAAAAAGCTAATAACTACGACAATATAAATTCATTTCAAAAGCATGGTACCACCAAAAGGATGATTAAACAAACCGGAGCGAAAAGTGACCGGCGTTGGTTCTGAGTCGCACGGGAGCCGGAACGTTGGTGGTGGCCGTCAGGTCGCTGCTGGTTTGGTGGGTGTAGTTCGCCGACGTCGGTTTTGGGCTGCCGGAGAGTGGTCTGAATAACAGAGAGAGAGAGAGAGAGAGAGAGAGAGAGAAAAACATTTTATAATATTGAGAAAACATGAGCAAAACCTTAAACCGATCGGTTTTAAACTCATCCGGAAGTTAAGGTCCGATCGGTTTCTTTTTGTTAATCAAACTCATCCGGAAGTTAATGTCCGATCGGTTTCTTTTTGTTAATCAAATGTGTTTTAAGGTTTGTTAATGTAAATTTAATGTGAATGATTGTGTTGTTTAAGGGATCGGTTATAAGTAACTCGATCGGATTCTTTTTGTTTTTTGTTTTTTTGAAAAGAAAACTTCATTAAAAACACACCATGCGGTCCTCAAAGCGAGGACCCCCGAGCAAAACCAATTACATCAAAACCAAAGGATAATTACACCAATTAAACCACTCAATAAGTTTCCACCTAGATCGATTACGAATCCAAAAATACGAAGTCGCCTTCACAATTTGAACAATCTCAACCTGTCTTCGGAGCTTATTCGAAAAAATACGAGCATTACGCTCATTCCATAAAACCCACGTAGTAGTGTAAACGATACCGCGTAAGATGTGTCTCGCGTCCTTCGACATGGAATTATTTTCCGCCATAAGAAGGATGTCTTGAACATCAAAAACTATCGAAGGTTGCAAGTGACACCAAGATTCCACCCTATTCCAAACCTCAAAAGAAAACGGACACCCCGTGAAGAGATGATTGGCCGTTTCCTGCTCCGAAAGACATAAAGCACAGGAAGTTTGCTGCACAGTAACGCCACGTTTAATCAACTCAGAGATGGTAGGCAGCCGATTGCGAACAACCCTCCAAACCATAATCTTGCATTTTAAGGGGACCCAACATTTCCACTTAATTTTAGGACTATTATTAGCTGAAACATGATCGGATATCACCTGTTTAGCGGACGCCACTGAGAATAAACCATTCTTCCCAGCCTTCCACTTCCACGCATCTCGGTCACCTTTCCAGTTTAGCTCATGAATGTCTTCAAGCAGATTAAATAATTCAGTCAACTCTGCATAAGAAGAAGGCACCGATTTCCAATCCCATATCAAAGCCTTATCATTATTAACAAATTGTAGTCTTTCTGAAACCTTGATCCATTTACGCCTCTCAAGTCTAAATAAGTGAGGATATGTAATCCGAAGTGGGTGTTCACCAAACCAAATATCACCCCAAAAATTCACCGTGGAGCCATCACCGATCATACCACTAAAATAGGAATTGTAAGATGAACCATTTGGAAGTTTTAATTCTCCCACTTTCACTATTTGTTTCCAACACCCACTAGCCGAGGCACTACAAGGAAGCATAGCCCAAGGTCTACTTGAACCATGACAAGCCATAATAATCTTCTTCCATAAGCTATTGTCTTGCGTTTTGAATCTCCAAGTCCATTTAAGTAAAAGCGCTTGATTGACATCGAGTAACCTCGGAACCCCCAACCTAGCTTTATTTTTTGGCTTAGTAATAATGTCCCAAGCCACCCACGGGATTTTTTTCTCTTCACTCAACCCGGCCCACAAGAACCGTCTCATTATGGATTCAATGTTATCTATCACCGCCTTAGGGGCTTTGTATAGAGAGAGATAATAATAGATAGGAAGGCTTACAAGAACCGACTTTATGAGAGTTAAACGGCCGCCGATAGATAAATATTTTTCCTTCCAAGACGCAAGGCGGGATTTAATAACGTCAACAAACGGATTCCAATTGCTAATCTGGGTCATCTTGGCACCAACTTGAACGCCTAGGTAAGTAAACGAAGCCGCACCTCTTTTACACCCCAAGACCTCCATCATGTTGTCTATCTCCAAGTCATCTATGCCAACCCCAAATAAATTCGATTTATGAAGATTGATCCGTAAACCCGAACATATATAGAAAATCCGAAGAATCCGAGCGATACTTTGAATATTATCCCGGGACCACTCTCCTAAGATTAAGGCGTCATCCGCATAGAAAAGGTGGGAAATCACAAAATTGTTCTCCGAGATACTAATGCCTTTAAAAACCCCAATCTCTTTCGCTTTCTCCAACAACCAAGTGAGGGCTTCCATCACAATAAGAAATAAAAAAGGAGAAATAGGGTCACCTTGATGAAGACCCTTTTCACATTTGAAGTCAAAAGTCGGCGAACCGTTTACCAGTACCGCGGCTCTAGATGAAGAAAGGATACCTTTAATCCACCCACACCAAAGATTAGGAAAACCCATTTGGGACAAAAAAGATAGTACGAAGTTCCAATTGAAGTTGTCGTAGGCCTTCTCAAAATCTATTTTTAACATAAACACTTTCCTATGTCTTCGTTTCAACCACTCCATCACCTCATTAACCACAAGAGGGCCATCAAGAATAAAACGGTCCGAAAGGAAAGCCGATTGTGAATCAGAAATAACTTGACCCAACACCTTTTTAAGACGATTAGCAAGAATTTTAGAAATAATCTTACTAACCATCCCAATAAGGGTGATAGGCCTATAGTCTTTAAGACCAACCGGTGTCTTGACTTTGGGGATCAATGTGATAAAGGAAGAAGCACAACCATCATTAATAACACCCGACCTAAGGAATTCACTCATGATTTGGAAAAAATCCTCCTCGAGTAAATCCCAAAACTTTTTGACAAACCGGAAATTGAAACCATCGGGACTCGGGGCTTTATTCGAACCACACTCAAACATCACCTATTTAATCTCTTGTTTGGAAAACACGACAATCAACAACTCGCTATCTTGAACATTTATCCTATTAATACCTGTACATTCCAGTGTCGGCCTAGAGGGAACCTCCTACTTAAAATGGTTCTTAAAAAATTTCATAACTTCTCTCTTCACCAAAGTGGGCTTATCAATCCAAACCCCATTGATTATAATACCCGGAATGGAGTTTCTCGCTTTCCTGCCATTAACCACACTATGAAAGAATTTTGAATTTTCATCCCCAAGCGAAGCCCACTTAACCCGAGACTTTTGTCTCAAATCTCGGGTCTTGTGAAGCTAGATATCTTCCTAAGCCTTTTTACATTCAAGCCACACCCAAAGGTCTGATTCTTCCATGTCTTGATTTTCCATAAGAGTCTCACAAAGATCTTTTTCTTTTCTCAGCCTTGACTCATCCTCTATTTCTTTCACACAATAATCTTTGAACCAATTTTTTAAAACAGCCCGTAGACTCTTCAATTTGTTTTGTAAATTAACATCAGGCGGCCCACTGTTGGCCCAATTATTAAAGACGGACCGAATAGAATCAATGCACCCAGGCCGCTCCAACCACGAATCAAACATACGAAACGGTTTTGGCCCATAGTTCATATTGATCAAAGATAAAACCAAAGGCGAGTGATCCGAATGCTCTTTGTTAAGAGCCCGAACACACGCATTCGGCCATTTGTTGAAAACATTGTCGCACACCAAAACTCTATCGATTCTACTACATTTACATGCCCCCTTCTATTAACCATATACGTAAATTTCATCCCCTTCAAATTGAATTCCCGTAAACTCGCTTCATCAATGAAATCATTAAAATCGCGAGCACAAACCGGATCAAAAGACGAGTTTTTTTCTCTCATCCCTATCACGAACTGCATTGAAATCCCCGAAGAGAATCCACCACCCTTGGCCCGAATGAATAACTTGAGTGATACTATCCCATAATCTACGTTTCTCAACGTTAGTTTGAGGAGCATAGACATTGGGTATGTTTGGCAAAACTAGCTGGAGGCTGGTAGCTGGTAGCTGGTAGCTGCAAGCTGATAGCTGGAAGCTGGTAGCTGGAAGCTTTTTAAATATATTTTGGTGTTTGGCAGAGTAGCTAGAGCTTTTAATAAAATGTATAAAATGACCAAAACAGGCATAATTATAAGCTTGTAAAGAAAGTTTTTATTTTATTTTTAAAATACAATGGGTATTTGTGTCATTTACTACTTAAAAGCTTGTAGCTAGTAGAGCTTTTTCTTAAAAGCTACCACTAGTAGCTTTTCACTGTAGAGCTTTTTCTCTAACCTAAAAGCTTCCAGCCCCTTCAACCAAACAAGGCTTTTCATTAAGTAGGAGCTTTTTCTTAAAAGCTTAAAGCTTGAAGCTCCTAAAAGCTCTTAAAAGCTCCTTGCCAAACATACCCATTAATAATATTCACCCGAATGGACCCATCAATAATTGTACCCGCAATATGAAGGAAGTTATCATCTTTCTTTACCAAATCTTTCGAGAACACTTTAGGATCCCAAACGCTCACCAAACCACCAGAGTTACCCATAGCATCAACCGATTCAAACTCAAAGCCTAAACCACCCAAAAAAGTTGCAATAACCCCCGATTGAATATTACTAACCATTGTTTCTTGCAAACCGATGAACGAAATCCCGAAATCATTTTTAATTTTCTTTATCCATCCCGGCTTTCCACAACCCTCAACACCACGGATATTAATCGACAAGCAATTCATATCTTACCCCTTTGTAATCCTTCATTGGTAATCGACTCTTTAATCAAACTGTTGCACCTACTTAAATCGGTTCCCAACTGTCCAGCCAATGCAACAATGGCGTCCACTTCCTCGTCTTGTAATTTTTCATTTTCTTCAATTTCAACACTTTGCTCAACATTGTGAAAGTTAGACTCAACCTCCAAAGTAACCACTGGCTTTCTATTTAAATCCAAAGTATCGGATTCTTCGCTATGAGAATTCACCTCTTGGGCCTCCGTATCGGACTCCGTATCACCATCATTAATACCCAAAAGTTTATTTAACCCAAATATATCATCGTTCTTGGATTTCTTGATAACCTTTAGACTTTCTTGGCTACTAACGTAGCCGGTACTACGCCGATCCAAATCCGCATTTTAAATTTTTTCCGTTTATTAACATTCGACGTAGTTTGGAAATCACTATCTTCTAGAACCTCTTCAAAATGAAAGTCAACCGCTGGCATAAAGTGCAATCATTTATTTCCACATTTTCAGCCGGTACATCATTAGGTAATGATTGCAACTCATTAAAGGCATGAGCCGTTTCCACGTGCGGCTGGTCAACATTCATGTTGACGTCACCGGCAACGTTCTCGTCAGCTTCCGAGTCTTTTTCCGGCATTTGTTCCTCAACCGACTCTTCGTCTTCTGAATCCGAAACTTCAACATCCTCCGCTTGATGGTTGTCTTTCAAAAAATCTGGAATCCATTCCTCCATTTCCTCCGCCACCCAAACTCTGAATTTACGGTTACGCCAATTGAGGACAACCTCTTCTGCCACCCTTTTACCATCCCCCATAAGAACTCCCACGTAATCATAAGATAGGTCCAAGTCTGAATCTTCTCTATTTGCTTTGTGAACCACCCTACCGAACAGACCTACGATCGTATCAATAACCTCGTTAGTTAACAAATGAAGAGGGACTCATTTAACTTTCAGCCAAGCCACTCGTTCAAAACCCAAAGCTTGACCTTCCCATGTAGTAACCTTCGCGAACTTGTCCGTCATAGAAACGGCAGCCTCTCTAACTTTCTCCACCGTTACGGAGTCTTCGAAGGTCAAAAGAATATCTAATGCACCCAAGTATTGTACAATGCCGTTTACCTGCCATAATTCCTTTAAAATGCTTTTAACACTCTTCATCACATTGAGATCCAGCATCCTAGCAACAAGGGCTTTGCCATGCAACATGGAGAAAGCACTAATATTATTGTCTAGAGACACATTCTTCCCCACCAGAGAGTCTTTGAATGATCTCTCCTCAGCCACAAAAGAGTTCTTCATTGCCTCCACCCTATTACTGTTAACTTCATTAATCGGATGTTTACCTCTATCATCACTGCGACTATTGATCTCCCCATCTTCTAGAACAAATCTAGCAACACTAAACCATAGCTTATATTCTCCCATCCGTATTGTACGTAAACTTTTGAGAAGATCCGCTTTATCTTTTACGTCCAATAAAGAAACAAAACCAAATCTATTGCCTCCTTTGTCTCTCTTTCTTGCAATGTATAAATCAAAAATCTGTCCATAAGGACGTACCTGTGCTGCCAAATCCGATCCGTTGCATCCCTCTGGAAGATTTGTGACGAAAAGCTTGGTAATACGACATTTTAAGGCCTCCGGTGGCGGCTCTCCATTAGGGTTTTGATTCTTTTTGTTAATCAAAACATAATTTTCAAAAAAAAAAATACTAGTTTTTTTTATGAATAAAGAGATGTAATAAATATTTGGAATACGAAAACTTGTGTCATTTCTTCTGAATACGAAAAATAAACGGTATTTGATCAAACTAATTCTTACATGTAACAATTGCATGACTTTAAAAAAAATGTAAGAGTTGCCTAATAAAATCTTATGTATTGCTTTAGTAGATTAAGTGGTTATATAATCGTATAGGCTTATAAATTGTAAGCATTCGACAACTATATGATAAGAGGTTTGTTTATTAGGTAATTTGTTTATTTTTGTATTAATCTAAATGAGTGTGGTGTTCGAAAAAAAAGAAACGGAGTGGAAGGTATAGTAAAGCAAGAAACAAATTTGTAGAGAAGGTCACGTTTATTGTAGTTGGTCAAATTTGATAAATATTTATTGTTCTCACAAATGTGTGATGTGTCTTACCAATTTAATAAAATTACTATTTTACTCATAAAGATAAAGGTGAAATGACCATTTTAGCCGTCCAGCATACACTATATAGTAGTATAGATATCATCGTCTTCATGAATAGATGTTGACTTTTTTTTTTATGACATGGACACATGGTTCACCCTTCATCTACTACTGTATATCATCGTTCTCACGACTCACACCACTCAACTGGTTTGATTTCTAGGATTTGGTTTTGGGGGTTTTGTCTGTGCATAATATTTGTACATTGGGGGTAGGGTTCGGTTCAACAATATAATTTGAGATCGGATGATTCATCTCAATACTGTGGATGGACGTGGTGGTGAGATTATTGAACCCATGGTTGACCGGGTTTGGGTGGTGGTGGCGAGGAGGATAACTGGCGAGAGAGGTTTGTGGCGGTGGCAGCTAGGGATAACATATACTTATACATATATATATATATATATAGTGAGATATATAGAGGTTAAAAGAGAGGGGGTGCCGGTTGCAGCAGGCAGTGGCAGGTGGCAACGCTGGTGGTGGTGGTGTTTGGTGGAAGCGGTGGAGAAGTGATGAGAGAGGGAGAGATGGGGTAGAGAGAAGGGGGTATATATGTAACATATATATATATATATATATATATATATATATATATATATATATATAGGGGGTGGATATTTTGAAAACCCACTCGAGTTAAGAAAACTCCGAAAACCCGTCAAAAAACCATCTAAAAAAGTTTTTTTTTTTTTTTTGAAAAAAATACACAAGGTAACATACATGTTTTTAAGCATTTTGGGCCAAAAAAATAAAAAAAGCGCCGAACGAATATTTAAAAAAAAATAAAGAACGCAAACTTTGTAACAGCGCTGTTAACATATGTTTTCTGCTTTTTAACATATGTTACAGCGCTGTTAACATATGTTTTCTTCCTTTTAACATATGTTAACATCGCTGTTACAAAGTTTGCGTTGTTTATTTTTTTAAAAAATATTTGTTCGGTGCTTTTTTTATTTTTTTGGCCCAAAATACTTAAAAACATGTATGTTACCTTGTGTATTTTTTTCAAAAAAAAAAACTTTTTTAGATGGTTTTTTGACGGGTTTTCAGAGTTTTCTTAACTCGAGTGGGTTTTCAATTTATACTTTCCCTATATATATATATATATATAGGATTGGGTTCATTTGAGAACTCAAGTGAGTTGAGAGAACTTGAGAACTCATTTGAACCAATCACCAAGTGACACATATCCATCTTATAATATTTTGTATTTCTTTAATAAGGGGGTAATAAAGATATTTAACTTTGACTGAAAAGGGCATTTTAGTAATTGAACCCCTCCTGACACATACCCTTTTAAATAATAATAATAACAATATTAATAATCAGATTTCTCACCTCTCTCACACACAAACACACACTTCTCTCTCTCTCTCTCTCTCTCTCTCTCTCTCTCTCGCTCTCTCTCTCTCTTTCTCTCTCTCTAAAATAAACAACAGATCTTGACGGTTTGTGGTTCGATGGTCCGATGAAAGGGTAGGAGCTGTGGTGGTGGTGTTCGATTGACGAAGGGGGCAGGTGGTGGTCGATGGGAGGAGCTGTGGTGGTTTGATTTGACGAAAGGAGGATCTGTGGTGGTCGATAAACAGGAAGACGGAGGCGACGGTGGTTTCATGGGGGTGATGGTGGTTCGATGGGTGGGAGGCGACGGTGGTTTTTCAAGGATGGGTGGTGGTTCGAGGGGTTTGCAGAGCCGCTGTTGTCACCCGAAAGGATGGAAGACTTGCACTTGGAAGACTAGGAGCTCTCTGTGAGCAGGTGTTTTTTTTAATCAAAACTCATTATTCTACGATTTGAGTTATTCTATGTTGTCTTTCGTTTTCTTCCCTATATATGAAGATGACGACGGTATGTTGTTATTATTATTATTATTATTATTAATTTTTTACATGAGGTTTTTTTTTTTTTTTCTTTTTTTTTTTTTTTTTTTTTTTTTTTTTTGTGAAAGAAGATGGTTAAGGGAAGGTGGGGGATGAAGATGAGGGCATTTACACTGGTGTAATACGTTTTGTATGAAATGTAGTATGAAATGTATAGATGTTTTGGTTGTTTTCCATTGATGTAATACATTTTGGTGATGTTGTGGGGGCATTTACACTGGTGTAATACGTTTGTGTAGATGTTTGTTTTTTTGGTTTACACTGGTGTAAAATAATTACACCAGTGTAAATGATGGTAAATTTACAAATGTATGGATGTTTGTTTGGTATGGTAGATTTGTGCATGGTAGATTTACACTGGTGTAAAATAATTACACCAGTGTAAAATGATGGTAAATTTACAAATGTATTGATGTTTGTTTGGTATGGTAGATTTTACATTGGTGTAAATAATACAAATGTATGGATGTTTGTTTGGTATGGTAGATTTTACATTGGTGTAAATAATTACACCAGTGTAAATCACACAAAAATTATAGACGTTTTGGTTTTAACACATGAAACGATCTGTTCATCTTGTGAGTATCATTTTGGGTTTTTACACTAAAAATAAAATAAAGTTAAAAAATGGATTTTACACTAAAAAATAAAGTTAAGAGTATCATTTTGGGTTTTTACACTAAAAACAAATTTATTTGCATTTATAAATTATTAAAAAATAAAATAAAATAAAAAACATGATGTGATGGTGGGTTGACAAGAGAGATGGTGGTTTTACCTAAATGCCCTTGTTACCATATAATATTGTTTTTTATCTCTCCTACCTTAATATTTTATTATCATTTAATCACAACCACAAACTTCTTGATAATTAATTAAACTTGCGGCTATAAAGTGAGTTCTCAAGTTCTCACAACTCAAGTGAGTTCTCAAAATAACCCAACCCTATATATATATATATATAGAGGGAATGGTTAGAATAAAAACCCACTCAAATTGAAGAAACCTAGTAAACTTAATCTAGACCATTGATCTAAAGTGATCAATGGTCTAGATTCATTCTACATTATTTTAATACATTTATTAGGGTAGATGGCAAAAAAAGGGCACAATGGTCAAATGATATTTTTCTGAAAAAACATCTATGACAAGTTGACCCCACATATGTCACATCATCTCTCTCATACTTTTGTGACCATTGTCCTAAATCTGTCAGGACGTCGTGTTACATATGTAACATATGTAGTGTTGCATACGTTAAAATTGGACAGACTGAGTTGCCGGTTTATATTATTTAAAAAATGCTGATTTATTATTTTTTTTATTAGACCATATATTTTTTTTGTTTTATTGTACAGCACCAGAATTGTTGCATACGTAACGAGAATTGATATGGTTATAGACATTTTGTTATGTGTGTTATATACATATCAAGGTCCATATGATTTTACCTTTTAAAATTCACTACTTTTTAATTACAAACAAAATGTACAAATTTATAAAAAAAATCAATTACAAAACAACATATAAATGTAACAAAAATGATCCATAAAACGGTCATTACAAAATCAACAAATCCTAAAAAAACTATCATAAAAAAAAATTGTCTACACTTCATTCTTGATGATCATCTTCATCTTTAATGCAAAAAAATATGTTCACCTGCAAAAACAAAACAAAATCATCAATTTACAGGAAAAGCCCCCCCCCTCCCGTCTTAACGTATGTTAACCATCAGGATTAAAAAAAACATTCGAAACAGATACAAACATACAACCACAAACATACATCCCAAAATACTCATGAAAGTAAAAAAAATCAAACCTTTGTATCTGGTAAAAATATCATAAACTAATTTATACCAACTTAGTTCTGCTGTTACATACGAAACAGACGCAACATAGATTTCATCCCATGGTTAGTGACTTTTGTTTTAATTAATATATGCAACTGGTGTTGAAAGTAAAAACATGTATAACTCATGAAAAGTCAAAAAAATCAAACCTTTGTAACTGGTAAAAAAAAATCAGAAACTAATTTATAATAATTTAGTTCTATTGTTACATACGAAACAGACGCAACATAGATTTTATCCCATGTATAACTCATGAAAAGTCAAAAAAATCAAACCTTTGTATCTGGTAAAAAATCAGAAACTAATTTGTACCAACTTAGTTCTGTTGTTACATATGAAACAGACGCAACATAGATTTGATCCGATGTGTGACTCATGAAAGTCAAAAAATCAAACCTTTTGTATCCGGTAAAAAAAACAGAAACTAATTTATACCAACTTAGTTCTGCTGTTACATACGAAACAGACGCAACATAGATTTCATCCCATGGTTAGTGACTTTTGTCTAATTAATATATAAAAAAAGGTTAATTAATATGTAAACCTACGTGTTAACGTATGCTATCTACGTGTAATCCAACACCAATAATATCACACTTTTTCAGGTGGATTACATATGTTAAGACGTGATCCACGTCTTAACAAAACATACTAACCGATCCATCTCCAAACCAATATTATTATTATTAATCAATATTACACATAAAAAACACACTAACCGATCCATCTCCAAACCGATATTATTATTAATCAATATTACACATAAAAAAAATACTAACCAATCCATCTCCAAACCAATATTATTATTATTACTAATAAAAAAATAGAATTTAACAATAATAATATTATCATTTATTAAATCTTAAAATGAAACAATACGTGTTATTCCAGATTAAAAAGAAATAATTTTATCATTTATCAATACGTGTTATTCAGATTAGAATTTAACAATAATAATATTATCATTTATCAAACCTTAAAATGAAATAATTTGTTTCGTGATACAAAAATATCAAGGCCATGTATTGTCACTAGTGAAGATAAAGATTACCTCACAAACTTGTCTTTCTGGCCAAACATATCGCAGTCCAACACAGAAATCCAAACTGCCACCAACAACGGAGGTTTTCCGGTGAAGATCAGGCGATGGTGACGACTGGTTCGAGGGGAGCACTGGTTCAGCGTCAGCCTCTGTCTGCTGGTTCAGAACACCCAATATAGATGATACGACGGGGTGACGACTGGGTCGAGGGGAGCACTGGTTTGAGGGGCTGATGACTGGTTCGAAGGGACGACTGGTTTGAGGGGACGACAGTGATGATTGGTTCGAGACGGTGATGTCTCCGGAAACAAAAATGAGCAAGGAAGGCGCCAGTGATGACTGATTTGAAGGGAGGACAGGCGTTGTGGTCAAAGGAACCACCGCCTTTATCTTCAACAAAAATCACAGATTTCATATGAATGTTTTTAGAGTGAGACAGGGAAAGGGGATCTGGAGAAATTAGATTTTGAAAGAGAGAGAGAGAGAGAGAGAAAATGAGCTGATATATATAAGGAGAGAGAAATGGGTGATAATAAAATTGTCTATAATACCCTTTCCCTCTCATTTTAAAAAATTTAAAAGTGAGTGATGTGGAACAATCATAGGCACTCATTTGGTTTCTGGGGGTTTCTTCAATTTAGAGAGTTTCTTCTAGATACTTAGCCTATAAATATATATATTTAGGATTTGGTTCAAATGAGAACCTTTTCCCAAATTGAGAACTGAGAGAACCATTCTGGACCACAAATTTTCTCTAAGGCAATTTTTTTTTTTTTTTTTTTTTTTTGCTTTAATCGCTGCTTTATATGTAGGAATTTTTTTAAATTTTTTTGTATTTTTTTTCAATATACACAATTGTATAGCTGAAAAATGCTACATACACACATGTATAATTGCTATATACATATATGTATAATTGCTATATATACATATGTATAAATGAAAAAAAATTAAAAAAAAAAAATTTCTTGCATAAAAATGTGCGATTAATGCAAAAAAAAATATTTTTTTTTTGCCTTTATGTGAAATGTGTGGCTTAGAATGGTTCTCTCAGTTCTCAAATAGGGGTTGGTTCTCTTAGGATCCCTATTTGTAGTTATGAACCCGTAGTGTAGTTATGAACCTTGTGAACCAATCCTAACCATCTATTTTTATTTTGATCTAAAGGGTAAATATGTAAATTTATATTTAAATTATTTTCTTTTTCTTTTTAATTAGATTTTTAAATTGCTAACAGTTACTTAAACTTTTTTAACTGTTTCCTAAAAATTACTCTAAGACCCCCTGTAGTGGAGCGCGAATAGGGCGTGAAACAAAGCAATAGCGCCCCCTACACCGTTACGTGGGGGCGCTATGCCTTCAAAAACCGGAGTGGCGTTATGTTAATAACGCTCGAGCAATTGTGAACCATCTAATCATCACTTCCCACGTGGCTTAAAGGATTAAAAAAAAGCAAACGAACGTTATTCAAACGGTCAAAATTTTTTAAACGCAACAATAAATTTTCTTTAAAGTGTATATATATATATATACACACACACACTACAACACTACTTCAAAACACAAACAAAACACTACAAACCAGTTATGGGTGGTGGATATCCAAACGATCTTGCCGAACCGTCCAATCTCCGGCGATTCGCTCGCCGGAGATGTCGTGCACCAGTGTTTTCTTCTCTCCCTCCTCCTCCTCAACAAGTGTTTTCTTCTCCTCCTCCTCATCCTCAACCACTATTTTCTCCTCCTCTTACTCAACGTGTCTCCAATCCCGTCCCCTCCATTCCTCCACTCCCAGGATACACTCCCCCACACCCCGATGTTGATTTCACTGAAGAGGAGATTGTGTGGTGTGTAGATTATGTTATGGCTGTTAGGGGAATGGGCCGGCTACAGTTTGTGTAGAACCAACCAAACCCCAACCCAACCCCACCCCAAGCCCTCCTCCCCGGGAGCCCACTGAGGAGGAGTATGAAGCACTAAGTGTTGCTCAGGAAGAGGAACACTACTACTACTATTATTCCCCTCCTCGTGAGTACTGCTGGATCCGCTCGGATGCGAGATCCGATGGTCGCGATAGCGATCGTTCTCTGTCCCCGCCAGAGTACACACTCGAGGACTGAGACAATTACTCTCCATAGAGGAGAAAATTAGGATTAAATAAGTAGTTTAGGATTATCTAGTGTTTAAATAAGTAATTTAGGAATATGTAACTTTTTTTTAATATTAGTTATAACTTTTTTTTAATATTAGTTGTGTGTTTGTAATATTATTTGTAATTTTTTATATTTATTTGTATTTTATTTTAATTATTTTGAGTTAATTAATTAAAAAAATAATAAAATAAACAACCAATCAGAAATAGGGGCCTTATCTTTTTCCCCTTACCACTACACCCCTTTTCCACTTCAAGCCCCATGTTGACTCAGCTGCCACGTGGACAATCAGAATCAGAGGCCTTATGTTTTTCCCATTACCACTACACATGGTCTAACCAAATGACATCAGCAGTACTGTCAAAAACAATGGCTTCGAAAAAATAAAACTCAAATAACTTTTATTGAAACCCAAACCAATCAAAACGTTTACCCAAACATACATGACTCTTGAAAAATACAGGGAAAATAACCCTAGCACTTGGAACAATCCAGACAAATAACACCTTCAAAAGAACCTGACAAGGCGACGATAAAAGACAATAGATAAAGTCGCTAATATGTGGAACAAGAACATTGATGATCTGTTGATTAGAGTGAACTCGCCTCTTGAATATGTGATAAAACAAATATTGTGAAATAAAGATATCTTCTCTATTAGAATCTCCACCGCCTTACTAGCCCATGAGCCAGAAATTAAGCCCACTAAGATGTGAATCCATAATCAGCAATAGGCCCAACTTCTGTCCAGTCCAGCTAAGTCCATCAGCAATAGTATACACCTCACAATTCACACACACAAGTTATTAGAATTAATAAAAAGAGAATGCATAAAACTGAAACTTATCATTATATTTTTAACAAGTACATCTCATGGTGATATGCTCGAGTAATGGCAGCTTCATGCCAGTAGTATAATAAAAGAAGAGTATATGCTTTACATCATAATTTTGAGCTATGCAACCAAAATCACTATGCTCCTTTCTACGGAAATTCCACAGCAGGTTACATAGTGACTGATAGTTGAAAACCCACCGACCCATGGCAATAATCATATAAGACAATGGGGAGGGGGAGTACGCATGATGCGGCACGTAGCATTTTGTATTTTTTTATAAACTAATTAAAAACACCTTATTTAATTAAAAAGATAATTAAAAGCATAGTAATTAATAATAAAATTAAATGAAAAACCAAAAAATTGAAAAACATAAAATAAAAAAAAACATAAAAAATTAAAGCCGAACACCAAAAAACCCTAAAAAACTACATGTTATACTTTTACATGATCTCGCGCCTCATTTTTAACGTCATTTCTAACTCGGGACCGGTGAGGTGATCAACGGGCATAGCGAGAAATTTCATATCTTCGCGCTTTTCTTTCAAGGTCATTTTTCTTTCAAACGCTTCGCGAATGCTTCTCTTCTCGTCGAGCCTTTGATGTTGAATGGTATTGAATTGAACGATGTTAGCATTTAAATCGTCCAACTGCTCGGTGTAAGTATCTTTACCCGAACCCGAACCAAGTGATTTTTGGGCCCTCTTTTTTGCCTTGTCTCTACCGGATGGGCGACTCAATTCCTCGTCGAACTCATCATCATCCAAGTTAATATCATCCAAGTTATCATGAACAACTGAACGATTTTGAGATGAACTTGTTTTCGATCTTTTTGATGAATCACTATCAGAGCGGACGTTCGCCCATTTTGAATGGTGTTTCGCCACATCCCAACAATGCAAAAACTTGAACTCCATGCCCTTGTCCTCACGATAAGTTTTAAGCGCATTCGATACGTAGTCGCCATCCGTCTGACCACTTTTTGGAAAATTTCTTGCGTTGTAATAGAAACCATTAAATGCGTTCATGGCTCTATTTATTTCGGTCCACTACGAGGAGAGACTATCATTTGCTTGGTAGAACTCTCGGCCCATCAACTTATGGAACACATTGTTTATCTCGATCCAAAAATCGCTTTTGTGTCAATTATTTCCTAGTTAAAAAAAATTAATTAGTTTAGTTAAAAATATATATTTTTTAACAACATATATTATGTTTAAAAAAATATAAAAAATACATTGAGCTGAGCATTCCGAATCGCTTATCCAAGCTTTTGTTAACGCGATCTCTTCGGCAAGTGTTCATTTTGTTATGGTTCGGTTGGTGGCGGCGAGAGCTTTCTCCTCATTGGTCTTCTTCTTATGACTCCTTCTTACACTCGTCTTCCCCGACGATGATCCAACAATATTTTGTGTTTGAGTTTTGGGTACGCTTTCAGGTAAAGTTAAAGGGGTTTGTGGTTGTGTAGGAATGGAAGAATCGTCGTATAGAAACGCCCACTAAGGTGAGTTGCGAAACTCGCATAATCGGGACACAGTGTATGAATTTGGGGTGGACGGTTTGCTATCGGGAGAACCGGTGGTGTACTAGGATTCGGGTTTTCGGTGTCGTTGTAAGGGTTGTTCGAGTCAAAGGGTTGGTTGTATGGTTGCATTTTTCTAAAGAAATATGAAGTTTATACAAAAATAAGTAGAAGATGTAGAAAGAAAGGTATGAAAATGGGTTGGTTTATATAATATTGGTTAGAAATTATTAATATTATATGTGACACCCGACGAATTCAAGTTAATACTTTTACAAACATATATGTCTACCTTAGCGAAAACATTTATTTAATGTACTTGACTGGGTCAGTTGAGTCGGTTTACACTTACGTATTGTCCAGGGTTCAATGATTCAGAGGATCATTAGGGGTAGCATACACACACACACACGAGTCTTAAGTCCCGTTGTTGGTGAAATTACATGATTTGATTAAGTACTAGGCATGAATTGTTCTATATATGATGTACAATGTGTAAATACGTGTTTATATGATTAGATATAATTAGCATATGTTAGAATTGCATGTTCATGTGTTAGAATATGTTAACATGTGTTAAATGGGTTAAAATGGCGAAATCATAGAAATCTGGGATTCTGGAAACTGGTTCGGCCTAGAGGAGGGTCGAACCAAGACTCTTGATGTTGATTCGACCTCCTTCAAGGTCGAATGAAGCTTGGTTCGACCCTACGAGGGTATGAACCAATGCTGACTATAAATACCATAATTTGCAACTTTTTCATCATTTCACAACCCTAATTCGCCTCAAAGTGCTCTCTCTCAACCCCAAACCTATAAGGAGGAGTTTTTGACCTAGTTTTTCAGATCCTAACATAAAAACACGTTCCATAACATAAACAAGAGAAGATTCAAGGTGTGTTCTTCATCTAGAACCTTTTTAATCAAATTTCATTCGTTTTTATCAAACCCTAAATGTCCAGATCTGATTCAAATAAGTTTTTATGAATAAAAACCTATCTAACATCTTTCTAAACCAAATCTATTCATTAATAATGAGTTTTCATACAAAAGCCCCTATGTGACATGAAATGATGAATAGATAATATGTTAATGATCTAGGGCTGTTTTAGATGATGATTTATGGTTATTATAAGGTATAAATGATGATTGATGGATTTTCACCCATTTTGGGGGTTTTATGCCATATCTAGGGTTTGTTTTTGTTAGTATTGATATTGTTATGATTGGGGATTCATTATACATGTCTAATCTATGCATAATAATCTGTTTATGAGTTTGTATTGATAGTTTCCATTTTAGGTAAAGATTTCATGCATTGATGTGACATTTATATAATTTGCTATATTGGGTAAATTGTGATTCTTGGATGAAATGGACGGATTTTTGGGCATAAATAGTAGGGTTTCATGGGGATAAGTTAGATAAGGTTGACTACTGTGATTAATGATGTTTCGTGACGTTTTCGAGCTGTTTTGATGAGATTTGGTGCGTTTAAACGATTTTGCAGACCTTTGGGTTGAACCAAAAGTTGGTTCTACCTATCGTGGGGTCAAACCAAACACCATGGGGTCGAACCAAAAAGAAAAAGGGCGAACCAATACCCATTTGACCCTTCAGTTTGAATTACAAGCTTCCGTTCGACCTTTCGACTGTAGATATGTAAATTTGATGCAATCTAAGTGTTTTATGTGTAATTCTTGTGTGTGAACTATATGTAGTTGATCAACTAGTGTAACGGGTCACCAACGGGATGTCAGGTTTGTCTGGTGTGTCGGGTCAATGTTCAAACACATTTTCAAACATACGTGGTCATGATCTGGACAATCGGGGACTAGTTAACCTACATGTTATTAGTCAAACACTTATACATACGTTATGACAGGTCGCCGGTAGTTGGGACTATCAGTTAGTTTCGGTTATTCTATTGATCAGATGACGCAACCTAAGGTGAGTTTTACAGCTCCACTTTCAGTGTATTCGTTTTCGGGGGAGAAACATGCTATGTACTTCTACTTATAAAGATCATGTTATACTAGTGTTATCTTTTGTTTACTATACGATTCCTTTAAGTCCCAGTTCATTTAGCCGTGGATTCGGCAGTTCATTTATCCGTGGTGTTGGAACAGTATATTGCTCTTGTAGTTGAACTTGCTAGTTGACACTTAAGTGTTTAGCAAGTTCTTGATGAGTGATAGCACAACGGAATGTTTATAAGTTTAAAGCTACACTTATCAACAGGAGTTATTACTCCCCCTGGATTCAAGAACTAATGAATGAAAAGTGTTTATTGAGAATCTAAGTATTGAATGAGAATGAAACACTTTGACAGATTCTCAGTAAACACGAAATGGAAATAACAATAATAAGTGTTGAAGGATTTCTTGTATTAAAATCAATGTCTAAAACAGAGGGATGAACCCTTCTATTTATAGACTTTACAAATACATGAACCTTGCCAAAAGCAAGTTCAGAAACAAGTTGCAACAAGTTGCAGTCTTGGAACTTGTACATAAAGCAAAAAGAAACATTAAAGTAATAAACTACTAATATACAAAGGCGGTGGAAAAGATCTTCTGTAAGTACTGATGAATGACAAACTACTGATGAGTAGTTTGTCTTCAGTAGAAGTGTCTGGTTTGAACTTCAGAACTTCTGATGATTTTCTTCTTCAGTACTTCTGAATCTCTTCTTCAGCAGTTTGATCCTTCTTCTTCAGCAGTTCTATACTTAGAATATTTTGACATAAGTGAATTAGACTAAGCTTTGCAAAAGTGGTTTCACCAATCCTTTTTGTCCTAACAATCTCCCCCTGGATTGATGAAGCCAAAATCTTACTAATTCCTTATTGTTCTTTTCTGTCCTTCACAATTTTCCATATTCCTTTGAACATGGAATTCTTGAGCTGGTTCAGTTGATCATCAGTAAGAGACCCTTTCTGTGGTTCTAAGTGTTGGATTGTAAGCAGGTCTTTGGTTGACAGTTTCTTCAGTTCATTCATCGACCTATATGCCTTGTTTGTCTGATCTCTTCTTGTCACAAGTACTGAGTTGTTATCAGTAAAGGACCATCTGATGATTGGTACTATAGACTTGTCAAAGTCCACAGTGTAGGGAACCATAGTGGTACCCTGGGTTTCTCCTGAGTGTTTAATGTTTTCAACTTCAGTGATTCTCAGGTGGGACTCACTTCCTTGTTCTTGTTGCATCACATTAGGTATCTGAAATGTTGGTAAATGATGTTCAGTTACTACCTTAGTGTGCAGTTTGTCTGTGATGGTCTTCGGGATTTGATATGCAAAGGTGGAAGGATCCCTGAATTGTGTGAGCAGAGGCTTTTCTTCTATATCAAAATCAGAATGGACTACTGTACTACCTTCTAGTAGTACCATTCTGAAATCAGTCTTTACTTTCTCCTCTGATTTCTTTCTTTGTGTAGCTGGTCTTCTTTGAACACCAGAAGTTCCAACTACTAAAGTTGAAGCTTCAGCAGTTTGAAACTTCTCTGGATTAGCAGCCCTTGCAGCCTTATATTTTCTATATGTGTCCACCAATCTTTCTTCTTTCCATTTGGACACTGAGGCTTTTGAACCATAACCATTAGCTACCAGTTCTTCTATCATCTGAGCTCTCTTGGCCTTTGTGTCTTTACTTGTTGCAAGTTTATCTGCAATAAGTTGAGCTCTTCTTGTCAGGTCTTCCACAGAGAGTCTCTTCAATGTGTGGGCTTTGATTTTGCTGTTCTTTGTAATGTAAGACATCAGTTGATGTCTTTTGTCTTCTTCAGCAATTTCATCTAGGCTAGCCTGCCTTTGGAGTTCAGCTTCATAAGCCTGAAGTTTTTCTTCATGGCTTAGTTCTAAGTCATCCCTTTCTTCCAGTGTTTTCCAGATCTGATCTTCTCTGGCCTTCTTTTGAGCTGCCACTAAACTCTTCTCAAGTAATTCTGCTGATTGAGAGATTGGAGAAGGGTTTAGCACAGTCATTGTGGTAACTGTTGTAGTAGGCCTGATAGGAACAGAGGTTGGTTGAATAGGAGCAGTTGATCTGGAAGGGTCAGCAGTTTGAGTCTTGGAAGTGTTAACTTCTGATGGGTTGACAACTTCTGAAGGTTTGTCAACTACTGAAGGATTGTCTTCAGTACTTTCTGATTCTTCATCAGAACTTTGGCCATCAGAGGTTTCTTCATTGTGCCCTTGGGATTCATCAGACTTTTCAGCATCTTCTATTTCTTGAATAGAGACACCAAATTGTTGGGCCAGTTTTTCTTTTCTGGCTTGATTCTTCTGATCTCTTTCAAGGATAGCCACTCTTGCCCTTATCCTGGCTTCGAATGACTCCTTAGGTTCCCTAATTTTCTCCCCCTTTTTGGATTCATCAAGTTTAGAAGTTGAGGGTTGGGAGAATTGACCTGTAAGAGTAGCAATCTGTCTGCTGTTGAAGTCAATTTTGTTGGACAGATCGTTCATCTTTGTCTTGATCACTCCAAATTGGTTCTTGATTGACAGCTCCAAGTTAGCTGTGTATGTTTGCAAGTGATTCTTGATGAGAGTGTTCATCATGTGGTACAGGGGACCATCTGGGCTGCATAGCTGGTTCATGTCTATGCTTGTATGCCCAAGGAATTGGGTAGGCATTTGTAGTGAGGGGTGTGTTTTTGGTTGATCTTCTTGTTGTACAGAAGATGCCACTCTAGGGGAATCATGGATTGAGTGGGCTTTAACCTGAGATGGTGTGACTAGCTTCTTGAGCTTAGAGACACCAGGTGCAGGACCTTCACTTGTAGCCGTCAATTCAGTAGTTTGGTGTTTTGAAACATCATCCAAATCAATGGAATCATCTGAATCCCTGATTACATCCTCAATGAGGACTGTATCAGTTACATCATGAGCTGAGCCCAACTCAGTTGTCTCATGTACCTCTTGTTCTTGGTTCAGAGGATTTCCTACCTCAGGCATTAAGCCTTCATCAGTAGTTGCCACAGTTGAGGTCTTAGCTATGTTACTTCTGTCCTCAGGTCCACTACTGGGTGGTAAATGAGTAGTAGCAGCCTCAAAAGTACCAAAAGTTTCTAAGTTTGGGCTTAAAGACTCTGGTTCATCCTCATCTCTTTGGTTAGGGCTTTGAGTGTCCACATCCATGTCAATTTCTGAGGCTATGTCCCCTGTTTTATGTGGTTGATGGGGACTGACATGTGTAGATGGGACTTTCTCTTTTAGCCCAAAGAGAAGTTTGGCTATTTCAATGTCTGGTTCAGAAATTTGGGGTGCTGGTTCAGTAGTTTGGGCAGTGGGTTCAGCAGTTTTAAAAGAAGAATCAATTGGAATAGTTTTCTTAAGTCTTTTTCTTTTGAAAAGGATTGTTATTGGTGCTCTTGGTGGGGTTTGAGATGGATGAGACTGAGAGGATGTTTCAGTCACATCTTTAAGAAGTGCAGATTGCACAATTGTTTGTTCAGGCATCTCAACCTCCTGAACAACTTTTCTTTTAGGTTTGGTGGGTTTTTGTTTTGTTATCTTGGGTTTCTTGGCCTTTGGTGGAGTAGGTTTGGAAGATGAGGGTTCCATGGGGACTGGTTCTTGTTCCCCTTGGTCATCTTCTGGCCAGGCAGCCTGTTTGTTGTGCCTTGAGTATGCTTGTGAGGTTAAGGGTTTTAAAATTTCAGTTTTACCCACAAGCACCTCATTACCCAGTTCAGATATTATGCATTGCATAATGAACCTTGGATATAACAAAAACTTTTTCTTAGTGTTATTGTGATGTAACACCAACTCATTAAAGAAAAGTTTTGATGCCCTGAAATTTGTTTCATTCACAATGGAATAAAATATTGGTTGAAAGGTTGAGGGCATCTGGTCATAAGACCCTGTTTTAGGACTCAAGCACATAATAATATAATGAAACAAAAGTTTATATTTTGGTTCAAAATACTTTTTAAAGATAGTAGCTTGTGAGAGAGTACCTTGATAACCACACTCAGTCATGGTTAGGTGGATCACAGAGTTGTCAAACTTCTCAGGGGCATTCACATCATTCAACCCCAGTCTGACTGCAAGTATGGCCGGTGTAATGGCCATTTGTCTCCCTTTAATGGTTGAGTTGAGGGAGATAACTTCATCATCCACCATCACTGTCTCAGCATTAGCCCAGAACTCATTGAGAGTTTCAGGATGTATTGGTGGGTCTATTGTGAGAGCGGTGAAATATTGGGATTTGACGACGAGATCAATGATCTCATCGTATTGGGACCAGCCTTCTTGTTTTTCTAAGTAGGCTCTGAGATTGTGTCCCTGTTTGAGAACTAAAGCCATGTGGTTTTGTGTGTGTTGATGAATCGAACAGTGTTTATGTTGCAGGTTCAGGGGTTTGAGAGCTTTCTTGAGAGAGAAGGAGGGAATTTTTTGTGTTTGAATGGATAAGTGTTGAAAAAAGATATTTATCAGAAGTTTTTAACCGCTTAGATCTTCTTTATTAGAAGTTTTAAAACCGCCTAGGTTAAAAATCTCTTTATCAGAAGTTTTAAACCGACTAGGTCAAACTTCTGATGATGGGAAAAGTCAGATTTGCCCTTTTTGACTAAACTGCTGATGAAGAATTATCTTCATCAGTAGTTCCCATTTTCTCTTCAGCAGTTTTGAACAGCTGATGAGAAATTCTTTATAAATACTTTATTCATAACTTCTGAAGGTTGTTTTATCAGAAGTTAATCACTTTTTAGAAAATATCCCCATACTGATGTTTTGTTCATCAGTAGTTTCTCTCTATTCAGAAGTTTTTCAAGTTTTTGAAAACAAATGTAAGTGAAAAATAAAAAAAAGTTGTGCAGAAAAATAAATAGAAACACTTACAAATTTAGCATCCCTAGCATGGATACTAACTTCTAAAATGTTGATGTGTCAAGGGGTTTAGTGAATATGTCAGCTATTTGATTAGCTGTTGCTACATGTTTCACTTCAATCTTGCCTTTTTCATAGCAATCTCATATGAAATGATACCTGATTTCAATGTGTTTAGTCTTTGAGAACTGAACAGGATTTTGAATGATGCTAATGGCAGATTTGCTGTCTACAAGCAATGGTGTCTTGGTCTCTTTAATTCCATAATCAAGAAGTTGATATTGGAGCCATTGTATCTGTGATGTACAACTTGCAGCTGCAATGTATTCAGCTTCACCAGTTGAAGTTGCAACAGATGTTTGTTTCTTTGATTGCCAGGACACTAGACAGTTTCCCAAGAATTGACAACCACCAGATGTTGATTTTCTTGACATTTTACACCCTGCATAGTCACTATCTGAAAAAGCTGATAACTTGGTATTGCTTGAAGCAGGATACCAAATTCCAAGTGTGGGAGTTCCTTTCAGATATCTAAAAATTCTTTTGACTGCAATAAGGTGTGATTCCCTAGGAGCTGATTGATATCTAGCACAGACACATGTTGAAAACATAATATCTGGTCTAGAAGCAGTTAGATATAAAAGGGATCCTATCATACATCTATACATGGTTTGATCAACCTGTTTTCCTTGATCATCTGGTTCAACTTGTGTGGTTGGTGTCATGGGAGTGGAACATGATTTACAGTCTTGTAAAGAAAATTTGTTTAATAATTCTTTAACATATTTTGATTGATGTATAAAAGTTCCATTTGTTTGTTGTTTAATCTGCAGTCCCAGAAAGTACTGCAGTTCTCCCATTGTACTCATCTCAAATTTTGATTGCATGAGTTTCTTAAATTAATCACACAATTTTGTGTTTGTTGAACCAAAAATGATATCATCAACATATATTTGAACAAGTAAGACATGATTTCCAACATGTTTTATGAAAAGTGTTTTATCAATGGCACCTCTTGTGAAGTTATTTTTGAGTAAAAAGGTTGAAAGTGTATCATACCAGGCTCTTGGAGCCTGTTTGAGCCCATAAAGAGTTTTGTCTAGTTTGTACACCCACTCAGGATGAGAAGGATCCTCAAACCCAGGTGGCTGACAAACATACACTTCCTCTTTTATCTTTCCATACAAAAATGCACTCTTGACATCTATTTGATAAACTTTTATTTTGTTGGAAATGGCATAGGCCAGAAATAACCTGATGGCTTCAAGCCTTGCAACTGGAGCAAAGGTTTCATCATAGTCAATTCCTTCTTCTTGAGAGTAACCTTGTACTACCAGTCTTGCCTTGTTCTTTATTATAATACCAGCTTCATCTTGTTTGTTCCTTAAAACCCACCTTGTGCCAATTGGTTGCTTGTTTGGTGGTAAGGGACAGATTTCCCATACCTGTTGCTTGTTGAATTGAAGCAATTCTTCTTGCATTGCCTGCACCCAATTGTTGTCTTTGAGGGCTTCCTGGTACTTCTTTGGTTCCAACTGTGAAATAAATGCTGAGAATAGACAGAAGTTGGAAAGCTGGTTTCTTGTAAGAACACCTGATGCAATATCACCCATGATTTGATCAAGTGGATGGTCTTTGTGTTCGATCAGTTGTTGTAAACCACTGACAGGTGTTGGTGGCTCATGTTCTTCAAACAAACTACTGAGGTCTATTATATCTGGTTCAGCAGTTTCAGTGTCTTCAGTAGTTTCAGGTGCTGAAGCAGATGTTTGAGTTTGTCCTTCAGTATTTGTTGAATCAAAAGTTTGTGAAACTTCTGATGGTTTTGAAGTTGACTTAATGACTGTCTGAGGAGTCCATGGTGCTGGATCCTCATCATCAAACCTTTGATCACCATAATAAGTAGGTTTGAATGAAGTGACATTCTTTTCAGGCTCAAAATGGAAGTTGTCAAGGTCAAAGAGTTCAGCAGGATGTGCTGGAATGAGAGTGTGTTTTGACTCATTGAACTTGACATTCAGTGTTTCTTCTACTATCCTGGTCTTTGAGTTAAAAACCTTGTAGGCTTTTCTAGTTGAGGAATAACCAAGAAAGTAACCTGAGTAAACTTTGGCAGCAAACTTTGAAATAGATTCCTTGATGTTCAAGATGAAATATTGACACCCAAAAGCCCTGAAAAAGGAGATAAGGGGTTTCATGCCATGAAGAACTTCATAGGCAGTCTTTGAATGTCTCTTGACAATAAGAACTCTATTTTGAACATAACATGATGTGTTAACTGCTTCTGCCCAAAAGTATAAAGGTAGGCCAGAATCAGCTAACATTGTTCTTGCTCCTTCTATTAAAGTTCTGTTCTTCCTTTCTACCACACCATTTTGTTCAGGAGTTCTGGCAACACTGAATTGTCTAATAATCCCTTTAGACAAACAGAATTCATTCAGAGTTTTGTTCCTGAACTCTGTCCCATTATCACTTCTAATGGTTTTGACAGGTAGAGAGTATTGCTTCTCTACTTGTAGAATGAAGAACTTGATGATTTCAGCAGCCTCATCCTTGGAAAATAAGAAGAATACCCATGTAAATCTTGAGTAGTCATCAATGATGACTAAGCAGTACTTTTTCTTACCAAGGCTCATGATTTTTACAGGCCCAAATAAGTCCATATGGAGTAGTTGAAGACATGCAGTTGTTTTTGATTCTTCAATAGACTTATAGGAGGACTTATGCTGTTTTCCCTTTAAACAGGATACACAGTGTTCTTGACACTGGTATACTTTTAAGGGTAGACCTCTGACCAAGCCCATTTTTGTGACTTTATTTATGGTTTTAAAGTTCACATGGCCAAGTCTCCTGTGCCAGAGATCAGTTTCTGAAGTTGATGCCCTTGAGAAGAAACAGGCAGTGTTATTAAGTACTTTGTCTTTTTCAATGTCCACTGCATAGACATTGCCACATCTTATGTTCGCACACCAGTACACCACAAGCAGGGCTATAAAAACTAATCAAAACACCTTTTTTTTTTTAAAATTTATTTTGAAACAATCATAAGTCTATAAGCACTTTTGGAGTTGAAGAAAATTTCCCAAACACCCTCTAAACTAGGGATGAGCTCGGGACGGTATCGGTACCGAACCGATACCGATCCCGACAATACCGATACCGAAAAGTCCAAAAAACCAATACCGATACCGAACACATACGGTACGGTACGGTATCGGTTTGGTATCGGTACGGTACCGGTATGGTATCCGTATTTTACCTTAAAATACCGATACCATACCGATCCCGTACCGATACCGCTAATACCGAAACCGAAAATCCATAAATATGGGTACCGATACCGATCCCGAAACCCCTCGGTTTGGTATCGGTTAGGTACGGTATCGGGATCGGGACGAGACAGGATCGGTATTCGGCCTTGTATGCTCATCCCTACTCTAAACAGACTCATCAAACATTCTCATAAGTCACAACTAGGATTCTGTTACCCCGCGCTTCGCGGCGGGAGCTCCGGTTGCGTTGAGGGTTTGGTTGACGTTAAAGATCGCGCGTCACTGTGGGAACTCCTATTGCTCGGAGGGTTTTGTGGACACAAAAGATAATATTAAGTGACTGTTGTTCTCACGTGAGCTTAAAAAAAATACTCGCGGTACATGTTACGTGTAAAGCGCAACGGAGAAGTACACTATTTAACAAACCGTACAAAAATTACAAGTTACCTAATCTTGGGACTAAACATGCAAGTAACCCATTTAAGTCAACCACTTTATTGGGCCTAAATCAGTAAATGAGCCGTCTCATTACAACTCCAAACAGGCCCAAAATCAGAAGCCAGGGCCTCATGTGCATCACCATTTTTTCAGCCAATCAACTTAAGGCATCCAATTTTCTAGCCAATCATTTGGGAGTCACTGTAGAACTGTTCTATCTTTATTAGATATATATAATACTAACCGACGGTGTAGGAATTTGAAATTTCATTGATGCACCATACTTATAGGAAAAAAACATGATTGCCTACTTAAAAGTTTGGTTAAGTTCCCTAATTATCTTACTATAAAAAAATACTAGGTTCACATTCACATTCACATCTCATCCTTCATTCTCATCCATCAAATTACATTAAAAATCACTACGTTTTATCTCTCATTTTCAATTACATAACAGTTTTTATCTCTTTATCATTACCTTTTGTCTTTCCTCCACTCATAACCACTAATAAAAATTAAAAGCAAAATAGGGGGAATGGTTTCCCCCCAAATATTTACGAATAGTAATATTTTTTCTTTTCTCCACCCACAAACACTTAAAATTATTTTTTAAAATATGAAGGATACACTCAGATAATTTTAATGAATGAGATATGAATGCTCTTCACAACTCCATTCCATTTAAATTTCAACAAACCGAACTCCTTAATATTTTATTAGATTTCATCCAATTTTAGCCGAATGGCGAACACCGTTCATTTAGGTGTTGTTTGTTTTTTCTGTAAGAAAATGTCTGTAGTCTGTGGATCACATCTGCAGACATCTGCAGGTGAAGAGGTGGACCAAAGGTCTGCAGTCTGCAAGAAGAAGACTCTTTGTTTGTTAACGTCTGCAGGCTGCTAAAATAAACTAAAATTTAAATAAACTAATTTTTTTACAACAGTCTGGTGGTTGACCGTGGTGGTGGTGGACCATGGTGGTGGTGGTGGACCGTGGTGGTGGTGGTAGACAGTGGTGGTGGACCGTGGTGGTGGTGGACGGATGGTGGTGGTGGACGGTGGATGGTGGTGGTGGTGGACGGCGGTGGTGGGTGGTGGTGGTGGTGGATCGTGGTGGTGGTGGTGGACGGTGGTGGTGATGGGTGGTGGTGGACCGTGTAGTGGTGGACTGTGGTGGTGGTGGACAGTGATGGTGGTGGTGGGCGGTGATGGTGGTGGTGGGTGAGGAGAAGAGAAGAGGAGATCTTTGAAGACCTTAGAAATGCATCAAGAAGAGACCAGGAAGACCTTTTTGAGTGAAAAGTCTTCTAAAAAACAAACAATCTGCAGACCGTAAACATTTGCATGTCTGTACGGCGCAGACAAAAAAGATCAGAAGTGCGAAGAAAAAAACAAACAGCCCCTTAGTAATAAGAATCAAGTACAAAATGATATTTGCTTCTTCATTCTTTTCCATACTTTTTGTCCAGCAAACCAATTCTTCTTGAATCCTCTTTTGTTTTTTGTTTTTTCATAACTGGTATTTTTAGATTTTTTTTTTCTCGTTTACTTTTCTTTGATGCATCCTTCAAGTTTTTCTTTTCCGGAAGTTGAAAATATATGTTATTTTGACGTGTATTATTGCTCCATCAAAGATTCGGCATAAATATTAGTCCATGCTCTATAGCATTTAAATTTAAATACACAATATACGGGAAATAAAATTCTATTATAAAGAAAATCATTATAATGAAATATATATAATTCTAATATTAAGAAATTTATTATACGTGTTAATGTTCCCCATGGCCATATTATTAGGTGGATGGGGTGGTCATCACCCCATCACACTATCACACCCAAGATCTTGTCATCTCATTTCATCATATTCTATCACATTACATCACTAAACACATGTGTTCACTTTTTATTACATTTCACCACTAAACTTTTTTTTTTTAAATAATATAAAAACATTACATCAAATAAAAAAACACTACCTTAAATAAAAAAATACATTAACTAAAAAAACATAAAAAACATTATAATTTAAAAAATTAAGTGAGCCGTGGGTGCGCCTCCTCGAACTCGATATCTAAACTACCCACGTGTTCCGTTAGATTAAATCGAAGCTGATAGTGGGTTTGTTCATTCCGCAACTCCAAAAGAATATCATCGGTAACGTTTGCTGGTGTTGAACAATCCATACAATTTTGAATGACATTAAATAGATGTATGTCATAAAAAGAATGTCAAGAAATGGTATTTTTTTAGTAGTGTAAAGCATGGAGTGGAATGATAGTATCACACTAAATTTTTTTTTTTAAATAAAAATAAAAAAACTCATACTTAAAACGAACTCATATTTAAAAAAAAAAATCATATTTAAAAAAAAAATCATATTTAAAACAAAAAAAAATCAGATTTAGAAACAAAAGAATGGAAAACAGTGCAAATGCTTTGTATTGTGTCACGCTGTGGTAGTATCACGGTAGTCATAAAATTGGTGGACCGGTGTTCGTGATGGTCACGGCCAGCACGGATGGCCCCGTCCACCCTTAGACACAAAAGATATAGTAACTTTATATTGCTCGACAAGAAGATGTAGTATTTTCACGCCTAGATGATATATGTATAGTTGTTCCTAGCCTAAATAACAAATAGAAAGATATTTGAGACGTTTTTTAATTAAACTATTTTGGGTTTTTTTTTTTATGTTTATTAAAAACACCACCACACCTATTTTGGGCGATTTGAAGTATGGAACGCTCAAAATAATATTTTGGAGCGTCCAAAATGATTTGTTTAGTACAGTAATAGTGTAGGGTGTTCAGCGGTTTGGTAAACTTTGTTACTGACCCCTTTAGTTCATTACTACGTCGTTGTAGGCAGGGGTGGATCTATTTGAGAGTTAGGGGTAACACACTCTACCGCTTAATTTTCATGATGAACTGAAAAACTAGTGTAAAATTTGTTTTTTCTTCTCTATTTTATGTAAGGGTAACTTCCAAGAAATTTTTTTTCTTCACCATACCCATAAAATATTCTTTTAGAGTTGCCCCTAGACTTGCAGGTCCTAGAGTGTAACATGTTCTGTTTTTTCATATTGATGACGTGGGTCCTAAAATCCCCACGTTTAGTCCTTTGTTAAAAATAAAGCAATTTAAAGTGTTAAAATTGCTTGACTTAATGGAGCTGAACAACCTACGTAGGGCGGCATAGGGCACCCTAAGCTGCCATACGGAGACGCTGCACTGAAAAGTGAATAGTAACTTCATTGGAAAGATAAAAAGGTATTTTAGCTCTTGCTACGGTCAAAAGTAAAAAATAACACACAGCTCCAAGTTAACCTAGAAAATAGCAAAAGCTAAAAATAAACCAAATGGGCAAAGCTTCTTTGCAGGGACTAAGAAGGAGACTCAAACACTACCAGGTATAGTAGAAAGGCTACCTTATAGGAGCTCTTGGGCAAAAAGTCACTGCCTATATGAGGAGACTCTTAGGTTGTCATTCCACAGACTCACTCATGCTTATTCCTTTCATCCTTACACTCTCTACTTCATTTTTATCCAACTCCTAAAGAATACATACTTATTTTCACGCGGAGTCCAAACGCAGGAGGCCCCCTCCTGCGTTAAGGCTAACGGTGTTTGCTTCATTATGCAGGTCAATCTAGCAGCTCAAGGACCCTCTAAACTTAACACCCTCATAACCTTAAACATCTCCTAATCTAATACCGACCATTTTCCTTGTTGTAGCAACAAGTGGCGCCCACCGTGGGGCTGTCGCTACTTTGAACAAAGACGTTGGAAGTCTCTACAGCCCATTTGTTCCTAAGTAACCATTTTTTGTGATGACCGATGGAGATAACCACCCGGATGAGGGTCCCCCTGAAACTTTGGCAGCCAGTCACACTTCCGGTGACGGTGCAGGCCGAGAGACACCTAGAACGGACGGACCACATGTTGAACCGTCTCTAGGAGATATGCCCGACTTCCGGACTAGACAGTCCTCAAGGGCTATCAACTCGTCCCCTAGAGATGATGCGTTGTTACCCATTGAACGTATGGATATTACCCTGAGGAAGTACGAAGGAATGTCTTGCAACTCCGAGGCCTCCTGAACGACTATGTGCGGGAGGAGAGATCCAGAGGTTTGAGGGTCAGGTTGTCTTATGACGAAGAACCTGTCGTAACCCTCTCACCCTGTCCTCTAGTGATCGGAACCACCACCTCACCGATCACCAGCTGCCTTAACACAAACCCTCACCCTTACCTGAACGATCAGGGAGGTATCTTTTCAAGAGGAGGCCCCAGTCACTCCATGCTTTCTCCCGGGGTCCAAAAATATACAGTAGAGCAGCTATTGGAAGTTACACAGGCTTCCGTACCATCCTCAACACCACTCTCCTATGAGGAAGCTCTAAGATCCTTACCCATAGCCAGAAGTGCGGTAGCCACCTCCCCGATGGGAGTTAGCTGCCCTACGGGGCCCCTATCTTTCCTCAAGGAGTGGTGTACCCTAATTATTCACATCCTAATTATTTACCTTATATCCCACCATACTTCCCTAGTTGGCAAGGAGGCTACCCATGGCAGGTCCCACCTCCACTAAGCCAGGCACCCGGAACGTCTCTTCCTGGGGGGCAAGGCCTTGGGACCTCCCAACCTCCTGTCCTCACCCCTGTGGCGGAGCCAAGAGTCAAAACTACTCCTTCGGAGCCATACCGTCCCAAATCGCTGGAATGCTTTGCTGAACACATAACTCATTTTGACTTTCCTAATAAGATCAAGATGCCGGCTAATGTGAAAACGTATGATGGGACCGAAGACCCGGACGACAACCTGAATGTCTTCTCCGTGGCAGCAACTGTGGAAAAATGGAACAACGCTGAGTGCTGCCACATGTTTATGCAAACTGTAACACCCCGGTTTAAGCCCTGGAAATTTTAGCGACTTTGTCATGGTGACCAATAAATAAATGTATTTATACGAAACCAAAACTTAACAATATATATTTGTATAATTATTGGAACGAGACTAAAATAATAATACACGAGTGTACGTTGCCAAACCGAACGAAGACGCGACACGAACCCGACCCGTGCCTTTGCATACTCATCACCCGAGACACATGGAACCATTTTAAGGTGCCATGTGCCTCACTTAGGTGTTAAACACACATGCACATTTATACTATAAAAATCCCAAACATAAAACCCATACACATATTGGTGATATGGTATTATTAACACACACATACATAATATACGGATAGAGAGAGAAAGGGACTCGGAGAGAGAGAGGAGAGAGAGAAGGCGGAAGGCTTCCGGTGTTCCAACCGGTTTTGTGATGGTTGAAGATGTAATGAAGATGTTAAATGAAGGTTGGGTCTCAATCAACTGCAGTAACATGGTCAACTGATCAGTCAAACTAGAGGCGTGTCGGAAGGTATATCATCGAAGTTACTCAGATTGTTCTATATACATTTAGTTATCGTGTGTGAGACGTGTGGGATTTACGAGCCTAACGAACCTAAACCGATAAAAGATATAAGCTAAAACGAGTATAGATATAAATTAGGAACTAGTAACATAAAATAAAGTACTGAGATTTGCTGCATATATGTATTAAAAACAATGATATGTGATTATTGATACGTACAAAATTATGACTTTAAGGATAGATAATAAACAAGTTTTGATATTATAATAAACAGTTATTATATATTTGGGACATTGAAAGGTTATAATATGTAACTTATACTAATGCTCCGACTTGGGTAAATTGACTGTTTAGCCAATTAAGTGACTGTGAAATTGGATAGTGAAACATGGCTTTTGGGGTTTAGACATCGGTTAGATTATTAAGACTACGAACCAATGGGTATAACAAGTAAATATAACAAACCAAACGTCCTAGCTTGACCACACGTGTAACCGCACTAAATTATAATACATATTAATGATAATTGACTTGAATAGGTTGGTTTATTTATATGCACATAAACGATTGGCGGGCTCAAGACCTCCGAATACCATGTAACCGTGTGACACATTGTGATACGCTACCAAGGTGAGTTCCATGTACTCATTAACCCAGGGAATTTGGGCCACTTAATATGTGGGTAGTACTACTTGGGGAAACCCTCCCCACACAGTGGATCCGGAAGCCCGGAAAACCCTCCACTGAGGTCTACAGGGCTGTTGTGACATATATTTTGCCAGGAGAATCTATAATGGCAGTAGATAGATTATGGGATTAGGTTTGAGGTGTTGCTTGTACATCACCATGTATTGAACTGTGTAAACTTATGAACATGCTTTTGAAATGATAAACTTGTTTTGGATCCAGTAAAGTATATACACGAACTCACCAGCATAACAGCTGACCCAACTCTTTTTAAGCATGTGTTCAGGTACTGCAAATACATGAATGGCAACTGCGAGGTATATGCTTGCTAGTAGCGGATTAGAGAATATCTGGTAGAGGATTATTGCTACAAGTGTTGTGGCTTAGAGAATCTAGAGATAAGTAGGGTATGGAATGGATCGACTAGTGATTACACTGCAATAACTGCTTCGATGACCACCGTGCCTCGTCCCTGCATTAGTTATAGAATATTTACTTGGAGATGTATGATTATATATTTTCGAACTAGTACATGTATGAACCAATAAATAGTGTACATGTTGCCTCCGTTGTGTAATTTTGGTATAAACTGCATCCCAACCGCCACCCCTGGGTCGGGTTGCCACACAAACTTTGGTAGGACCAGCTCGCCTATGGTTCTGTGGCCTCCCATCTCAGAGCATCTCTTCTTTTGACGACCTAAGAAGAAGTTTCACATCAAACTTTAACCCCTGAGAAAGTGTACCAAGGATGTTGCAATACTGCATCAGATCCAACAGGGGGAACATGAGGATCTTCGAACCTTCATCGAAAGATACAAGAGGGAAGACTTGTAATATAGTGGAGCCACGGAGAAGATCAGGGTGTCAGGTTTTATGGGGGCCATTCTCCTGAAGAAGCTCTTAAGAAGATTTCATGAGGATGTCCCTCAAACCATGGAGGAAGCCTTCCTTAGGGGAGAAGAAGCTCTCACTCGGCAGGACTCCAAAAAATGGGATAAAGGAAGCTGGAGAGACAGCTCATCCAACTCACGAAGACCCAACTTCCAGCCTTATAACGAGAGGCGATCTGGTAGATCGTTTGGACTCAGAAGAAACGAAGAACGAAGGCAGTCTCCCAGGTCGGGGAGATACAGTGATAAAGAAAAGCATGTATTCACCATCCTTACCAAGACACCCCAGGAAATACTTTCCACCAAGGAGGTCAAGTATACCTTCCGTCCCCCAAGACCCTTATCCAAGCCTGCCAGTAAAAGAGATACCAGCAAGCACTGCGCCTTCCATAATGATACAAGGCATCACACCAACGATTGTTACCAATTAAAGAAAAGGATTGAAGAGGTTGTTAAGTCCGGTGAACTGGCTCACTTAATCAAGGACGCCAAAGGGAAGAGGGACGAGGGAAAGAAAGACAAATAAGTCAACATGATTAGACAGGTGGGGATACCACAGGTAAAGAAAGCTCGTACCGAGCCATGGAACAAGCAGTATATCTGCTTCCCACCTGCCCCAGATGAGCTGATTGTCACCCTAGTAATAATAAAAGCTGAACTGGATGGCTTCCCGATGGACAGGGTGTACATGGACTGTGGTGCCTCATCGGAGGTAATGTATAAAAAATGCTTCGAAGCACTAAGTCCTGAGATAAGATCCAAGCTCAAACCATCAGATGTGTCTCTGGTGGGATTCTCTGGAGAGCGTGTACATCCCTTAGGGAAGCTCACCCTTAGTGTCTGTTTCAGGGATGGTGAGCTGTCAAGAATAGAGGACAGGGTGTAATAATAGAAGCTGAACTGGATGGCTTCCCGATGGACAGGGTGTACATGGACTGTGGTGCCTCATCGGAGGTAATGTATAAAAAAATGCTTCGAAGCACTAAGTCCTGAGATAAGATCCAAGCTCAAACCATCAGATGTGTCTCTGGTGGGATTCTCTGGAGAGCGTGTACATCCCTTAGGGAAGCTCACCCTTAGTGTCTGTTTCAGGGATGGTGAGCTGTCAAGAATAGAGGAGCTGACGTTCTCGGTAATCAGATACCCTTCTAGTTATAATGTTCTCATTGGGATGGTAGGCATCGCCACCTTCGGTGCCGTAGTATCAACAACGCATGGCCTAATGAAGCTGCCCACTCCAAACGGGATTGCAACACTAAAACCCTTTGCCAAAGCCTTGCTCATAGCCTCGTAGAAGAAGCCAAAAACCTTGGGGATGTAGGAACACCAATCAGTGACCCTGTCTGGGAAGTCAACATAAACCCTGCCTACCCAGAGTAGACCATTAAGGTCAACAACCTGCTCCCAAATAAGGTTACATGTGAACTAATTAATCTTTTGTAGGAGAGTAAAGACGTATTCGTCTGGTGCTCAGGCGACATGACTGGGTTCCAAGAAGTCTGGCTGAACACTCGCTGAACATAGCTCCCTCATACAAACCTGTCGTTCAAAAAAAGAGGAGCCTGGCCCCAGCAAGGAGCCAGGCTGCTGTCAAGAGGTAGAGAAGTTAGTGGAAGCTGGTATCCTAAGGGAAGTCAAGTACCACTCTTGGGTCTCCAATCCGGTCATGGTAACAAAGCAAGATGGCACTTGGAGGATGTGCGTGGATTTTAAGGATCTCAACAAGGCCTGCCCCAAAGACTGTTACCCATGCCCGAAATAGACTGGAAGGTGGACTCCCTCACAGGTTTCCAATACAAGTGCTTTTTGGATACCTACAAAGGGTATCACCAAATTCAAATGAAGGGGGAAGATGAAGAGAAGACGGCCTTTCATACTGATAAGGGGATCTTTTGCTACAAGAAATTGCCCTTTGGTCTAAAGAATGCGGGGCAGCCTACCAACGGCTTGTAGACCAGGCTTTCTCACAACAGATAGGCAAGAATATGGAAGCCTACGTGGACGATTTGGTCATTAAAAGCAAGTCCGCGAAGGCCATGATCAAAGACATCCGAGAAAACTTTGACAATCTCCGAAGAATAAACATGAAGCTCAATCTTGTGAAGTGCTCCTTCGGATTTGAAGAAGGCAAGTTTCTTGGCCATATAGTTGGAAAACAAAGTATCAAGGCGAATCCCAGCAAAATTCAAGCTGTCCTAAACATGAAGTCGCCTACCACAAAGAAGGAAGTGCAGAGCCTAAATGGTAAAATTGCTACCCTAAAGCGTTTCTTGCCCAAATCTGCAGAGAAATCCTTGCCTTTCTTTAAAACACTAAAAAACTGTGTTGATAAGAAGGCTTTCCATTGGACAACGGAGGCAGAAACTGCCTTCCTTGAGCTTAAAAAACATATAGCTTCCTTGCCCGAAATGGCCGCACCCGAAAAAGAGGAAGTAATAACAGTTTACATATCTGTAGGTTCGAAGGTAGTAAGCTCGGTCCTTCTGGTTGACCGAGGGAAGGAGGAAGTACCTGTCTATTTTGTCAGCCGAGCCCTCAAAGACGCTGAAATTCATTATGCTCCCATGGAGAAGCTGGTACTAGCTCTTCTGCACACCGCCAAGAGACTAAGGCGATACAAGCTCACCTAATGAAGGTAATCTCCAACAAACATATACGCTCTGTCTTAGAGAAACCAGAAGACTCAGGAAGGTTGGAAAAGTGGGCTGTTGGCCTAGGAGCACAAGATAGAGTATGTTCCAAGAAGGGCTTATAAGGGGCAGGTATTTGCAGATTTCCTTACTGAGCTGCCCGACCAACAGATAGGGAAAGAAGTTAACGAGGTCAAGGAGGAGCAGCCTGACCTCAAAGGAAAGTGGCGTCTTTTCACAGACGGGGCCTCTAGTGTAGAAGGTTTCGGGGCTGGTCTCATCATCAACCGAATACACTTACGCCCTTCGTCTGAACTTTCCTTGCACCAATAATGTTGCTGAATATGAGGCCCTACTGGCTGGCCTAAGACTAGCCAAGAGCATGGGTGTCCGGGAATTAATTGTGTTCTTTGATTCGAATTTGGTAGTGAATCAAGTCAAGGGAGATTACACGGCTGAGTAGCCTTCAATGATCAAGTACCGGGCAAAAGTCAAAGAGTTCATCAAAGAGTTCGAAACTTTCACACTTGAACAAGTATCGAGAACCAAGAACAAGTAGGTGGATGCCTTAAGCAAGCTGGCCTCCCTGGCATTTGCCCACCTAACCAAGAAGGTATTAGTCGAAGTCCTCCACGAACCATCCATTAATGTTGAAGAAGTACAAGACGTGGTCACTGAAATGGAATCCACCTGGATGACCCCTATCCTAACCTACGTTAGGGAAGGAAAGCTGCCAGAAGATGAGGGAGAGGCCAAAAGGTTGGTAGTTAAGGCAAGACAGTACGTGGTTGAAGACAACAAGCTTTACAAAAAGGGCTACATGGCACCTCTACTAAGTTGTGTGGGCCCCAATCAGAGCAGCTACCTCATCAGGGAGGTTCATGAAGGGATCCGTGGGATGCATGCTGGCCCTCGGGCTGTGGTATCATAGTTGATGAATCTTGGCTATTACTGGCCAACCATGCACAAGGATACAGCCGAAGTAATTCACAAATGTGAAGCATGCCAGCTGAAAACACCTGTCAAGACCAACCCTAAACATGACCTCGTTCCCGTACTTTCATCCTGGCCTTTCTACAAATGGGGCATGGATATTGTGGGACCTTTCTCACAAGCCCTAGGGAAGCTAAAGTTCCTCTTGGTAGCTGTTGATTACTTCACAAAGTGGCCGGAGGTTAAACCACTGGCTTCCATTTCAGGAAAACACGTAGTCAACTTCGTTTGGGAGCAGATAATATGCAGGGATGGGCTACCCGGATAAATTGTTACGGATAACGGAAAACAATTTGCTGATAAACCATTCAGCGCATGGTACTCAGAGCTAGGAATCAAGCAGGTATTCAGCTCGGTAGCTTACCCACAGTCCAACGGACTGGTTGAACGGATGAACAGGAGCATCATAGAAGGCATTAAGGCCAGGCTGGAGAGGTATGGCAAGAATTGGGTAGATGAGCTCTCAAGTGTCTTATGGGAAATAAGAACTATGGAAAAAACATGCCACTGAAGAACACCCTACAGCCTTGTCTACGGAAGCGAAGCGATGATACCTGCCGAAGTCGGGGTAAGCTCAAGAAGAAATGCTCAAAGAAATTCCCAACATAATGATGACGAAGTATTTCTAAACCTAGACCTCCTGGGAGAGGCAAGGGACCAGGCCTTCATTAGGGAAGCCCGATACAAAAGAAAACTGGAAGCCTACTATAATTCCAGTGTCAGAACAAAAGTTTACAAGCCAGGTGACCTCGTCTTAAGTAGTAATAAATCTAGCAAGCAGCAAAACACGGGAAGCTGGGCCCCCGATGGGAAGGCCCCTATATCATCAAGGAGGCCCACAAAGGGGGGGGGGGTCCTATAAGCTAGCTGACCCTAATGGAAAAATGGTCCCAAGGCATTGGAGTGACAAACACTTGAAACGATTTTATGTTTAATGGTTGTAATGCTATGATGTACTCTAAACAACTATGAGTAATGAAAGAACTTTGTTTTAAAGTCAACCTACTTGTCACTTATCTTATCAAAGGGTGAGCCCCTCCTAATAAAGCTCCATGGGGTTCAGCGCTATACCTACCCATGAAACGGGGATGAGCTCCTAGGCCACAACTGCTCAATGGGAAACAAGGCTGAGTACCTTCTTGTATACACGGTGAGTTCCTAATACAATCCACAATTTCATAGGACAAGGCTAAAAGAGAAAACCTAAACCCATGAAAGAGGGTGAGCTCCCACACCAAGATAGCTCATACATGTTCATATAAAACACAAAGAATGAACATATAAGATAAAAACCATTAAGTATGGTTCTGAATAGAAAAGATGATAGGGTAAGTTTTGCATCGGTTCTCTAACTAAGTAGCCTGGGTTGGATGACTGCAGCATTCAACTCAAGATGAAAGGTTAAAGACATTGCAAACATGGCACACGACAAGGAAAGCATAAACAACAACCACATATCAAACATAAAGGCTTCACCCCTACTGGGGGAGCATCTTGATTAAAGCATTAAAAAGTTCAAAAACCATAAGGGACTGACAGTACACGGTTTACATCAAAAGAAAAACATTCCTAGGAGATATCGGCTTCACGTGGTAACCTCATCTTCTGCTCCAGTGGTGGAATCACCCTCGCGGTGGGAGCAATAGTCTGGTTACCAACATCATCATAAAGGCCTTAAGTATCCAGGCCAAAGAAAGGATCATCGGAGGGGGGGGGGGGGTAGGCTCAACCTCCAAGGCTGAAAGGGGGGAAGGGTTGTCAAGGACCTGCTTCAATATGGGAGCTTCAGAAATGGTTTCCACAAATTTAGGATGCTTAGAAGTCCCCTCCCAGAATCCCCACCTTCAAGCATGATCTTCAATGGCCTTTTCAAAATATAGGAGCTAAAGACTTCGTCAGCCCTTCTGGTTCCAAAGCTTGCAGGAAAGAAAGCGGCTGTTCAGATGACTTGCCAATGGCAACGATGTAAGGATAGGTGGCCAGCTCCATTGCTTTCACTGCTTCAACAAATTCTGCACCAGAAGAAGGCTTGAAGGAGGGCAGCTGCTCGAGTTTTTGACCTGTCTCTACTGCCTTAAAGCCCACCTGAACTCCCCCATGACGGCCGAATGCTATGGCCTTGGAATAAATTTCAGCAATGGGAGCATTAAACTCTTTGGAGTGCAGAAGGTTGCTAACAATGCAGGCAACATCCTTGGAGACCAGCCAGTCTTTCTCCCCTGCCAAACGCTCAACTTGGGCCCTCAGCTCTATCCCAACCTTCTCTATGGCAACCTGCTCCTGCTTCACGGCCTCCTGACCTTTGCCAAATTCTCCCTTTCCTCCGCTACCTTCGCCTTCTCATCATTTAAATCCTTCAACATGACATCAAACTTCTCCTTCTCCAAATCAATCTGAGTTCGAGAAATGGCCAACTCATGGATGAGATCCTTCTCCCGAGCAGCATAACGTGTCAATTCCTCCTTAGCCTTCACCAACTCAGCTTCATGTTCCTCAAAAAAGGTTTCCACCTGCTCTCGCCGAATCACCATTTCACCCCACCTAGCCATACCATCAGGAAACCAACCAGGAAAGAAGCTAACCAAAATGAATACATCTTCCTCTTGACATCCCGGTCCAACCACTCTTCATAAGCCTTTCTCTCCGCCTCCAGAATACAATGATGGATCAAGTCTTGACACAAAGTAGCCTTCTTCAGGGTGTCACTGTTTTTTATACTCCACTTGGGCACGAAAACATCTTGATCAGACCCATTGCCCTGTTCCTGTTGCACAACGACTTTGGAGCTTTCACTCCCCTCTTCATTCAGAGTCAATAACTTCTGATCTTCTGCCCGGGCAACAGAAGCATCAACATCTTTAGGCTTCTTGAAGGCAACATCATCCTTCTTCGGAGAAGAAAGTGTAAGCTTGCCCTTACCTAAGGCAGGGGTAAAACCCAGAGCAGAGGCTATCAGTGATGAGTTGTCATCCTCATCCTCTAGAACCAAGGTGACACACCAGACGGCTTCCCTGATGTAGAAAAGGAAGCCGTCTTCAGTCGCTTACTGGAACGACGAACAGTTCCCCCTTCTTCCCGAAGGCTCAACAGCGGCTGTCGTAGACGTCACAACACTTGTGTACTCCCCCTGGAACCTAATATGCTCAGTCCTCATAATAACATTCTCCTTGCCTTCCCCAACAGCACGAGCCTCAAAACCAACATCAGAAAAATCATCTAGCGAGAGAAAATCCAAGGTGCTCATATCTGCAACAAAGAAGAACACACAATAAGGGAAACATGCCACACAAAAAGGAAAAGAACACAAGCTACAATAATACATACCCTACCCATCAACAGTTATCACCGATTCAGTCTTGGTATCATCCTAATTGGTGCTAAGACCCATAATAACCAAAAACTCTTCGGGAAAGGTATGAAGGTGAGTGGGAAAAACCCTTTGTTTTTTCAGCAGTTTTTGATCAAGAGTACTTGGATCAGGCTCCTTATCATTCAATGGAGCATCAGAAGCCCTCCAAGGAGCCTTAAAGGGGAGAATGTTGTCATTCAGGAAAAAGAATTTGTCTTTCCAGGTAGACACAAGGCCCACAACGCTAGAAATTAGGGCAGGCTCACACTGAGTTTTCTCAATGGTGAACCAGTTCCCATTCTTTCCCAGCCTAAAGAAACGACGATACATGGCAAGGGAAGGCTCGTGGCCAAGACATCGACAGACAATCTCGAAATGAATGATTTGAGCGACACCGGGGGGGGGGGGGACAGTTGGCTAGGGATAGTTGGTGATATTCGAGAACATTGAGAAAAAAAGTTAGAAAAAGGGTACCGGAGGTTAGCTTGATCAAACTATCGGGTATAGACAGCCACCATACATATCGGAACAGTGGTCACCAGGGTCTTCCCCTTTGAGACAACAGGCTCAAACGACAGGGGATGCCCATTTCAGTACAAAACCTTTCGGCTTCGGATTTAGAAGGACGGGAGAATTGAGAGGAAAGATCACTCTTGGACCCCATAATAAAAAAAAAAAGAAATGAGAAGCAAAGGAGGGAGATGATGTTCAGTGATTACCTTAGTATGCTTCTTGTCAGTTATGGTTTGTTGTATTTGGTAAGAAAATGTAGAAGGATCCCTGAATTGTGTGAGTAGAGGTTTTTCTTCAACCATAAAATCTCCTTGTACAACAGTATTGCCTTCAAACAATACCATTTTGAAATATGTTTTTATGGTCTCCTCTGGCTTCTTCTTGGTAGCAGGCTTTGATGAAGTTTTTTTGATACCAGAAGTTCTAACTACTAAAGTTTGTGAAGCTTCAGAGGTTTTGAACTTCTATGGATTTGCAGCTCTATCAGCCTTGAATTTCTTGTAAGTGTCATATAAAGTATCTTCTCTCCATTTGGACACTAAAGCTTTTAAACCAAATCCATTGGCTACCAATTCTTGTATGATCTCAGCTCTCTTTGCCTTTCTGTCTTTCTCAGTAGCTAACCTGTCAGATACAAGCTGAGCTCTATGTGTTAGTTCTTCCATAGAGAGCCCTTTGAGTGAGTATTTCTTTGTTTTGCTGTTTTTGGTGATGAAGGTCATCAGTTGTTGTCTCTTGTCTTCTTCAGAAACTCTTTCTAGTTCTTCCAACTCACTCAACTTCTCTTCATACTTTGTCAATTTTTCATTGTAGCTTAAGTCATCCCTTGCTTCTAGGCTGTTCCAGATCTCATCTTCCTTTGCCTTCTTCTGTGCTGCCTTTAAGCTCTTCTCCATAAGTTCTTTGGAAATTGATATGGGATTAGGACTTAAAACAGTTGTTGGAGTGGATGCAGGCCTTGGAATTTGAGCTGGAGTGGGTTCGGTTGCTTTAGAAGGCTGTTCTTTTTCAGTCTTGGAAGTGTTAATTACTGAAGGGTTGACCTGAGTATCAACTACTGAAGGATTGTCTTCAGTACTTCTTTCTTGGCCTTCAACAGTTTCTTCAAATGTGCCTTGGGATTTCTTTTCAGCTGCTTCTCTAAGGAGCCTTTCTTGTTGGTCTTTTTTCTTTTGGGCATCCCTTAGATGTTGTGCCTTTCTGGCCTTTTTGCTGGCTTCAAGTGACACAGCCTTTGGTTCCTTAGACTTCTCCCCTTTTTGGCTTCATCCACTTCTGGAAACCAAGGAAGTGGAGGAGTTACACCAGATAGATGAGCAAGTTGTCTTCTGTTATCTTCTATCAAACTTGACAACTCACCAAGTTTATGGTCAATGGCATTATTGATCATCTCAAGTTGAGTGTTGTTCTTCAACTCCATAGCAGTGGTAAAGTCTTTGAGATGTTGGGAAATGAGAGTATGTACCATTTGGTATAGGGGACCACTTGGGCTGCATAGGTGGTTCAGGTCTATGCTTGATGACTCGATGAATTGGGTAGGCTTTTGCTGTGGAGTGGGTGTTTTTTGGTGATCTTTAGTTTTAACTGAAGATGCCACTTTAGAGGAATTAGGGTTCAAGTGGTCTTTAACTGATCCTTTGTGACTAGCTCTTTGAGCTTAGATACATCAGATTCGGGACCTTCACAATGAGCCGTCAATTCATGTTGTGGAGAGTTTGAAACATCATCCAAACTAATGGAATCATCTGAATCCCTGGTGACATCCTCAATGAGTATGTCATCAGTTAAACATGAGCTAGGACCAACCTAGTAGTCTCATGAACCTCTTTTTCTTGGTACTGAGATTTTCCTACTTTAGGCATAAGGCCTTCATCAGTAGTTGCCACATTTGAGGTCTTAGCTATGGTACTACTGTCCTCTAATCCACCACTAGGTGATATGAGAGTAGTAGGAGCCTCAAATGTACCTAAAGTATCTAAGTTTAGGCTTAGACACCTTGGTTGATCCTCATGTCTTGAGATAGGGCTGATAACATCCACATCCATGTCAGTTTCTGAGGTTTTATCTCCTGTTTTATGTGGTTGTTGGGGATTGACATTGTTAGATGGGATCTTTTCTTTCATCCCTGAGAGAATTTGAGTTGTTTCTACCGTTTGATGTGAGAGTTCAGGTTCAGTAGTTATGGGTAAAGGCTCAGCAGGTTCAGTAGTTTCAAATGAAGGGTCAATAGTTATGGTCTTTTTAAGTTTCTTCCTTCTAAACAAGATGGTGATGGGAGCTCTTTGAGGGGTGTGAGATGGATGAGACTGAGAGGATGTTTCAGTCACACCTTCTTGAAGTGCAGATTGTACATGAGCTGGTTTAGCCATCTCAACCTCCTGAACATCTTTTCTTTTAGGGTTGGTGGGTTTGGATTTTTGCTGTTTTGGTTTTTTAGGCTTTTTGGGAGTAGGTTTGGAAGATGTTTGTTCCTTGGGGACTGTGGCTTGTTCCCCTTGGTCATCTTCTGGCAAAAGTGCCGGTTTGTTATGCCTAGAGAACATTTGTGAGGTTAATGGATTTAGCTTTGCAGCTTCACTCACAAGTATTCCATCACCAAGTTCTTTGATTATGCATTGCATAACAAATCTTTGGTACAACAAAAATTTCTTTTTATCATTTTGGTGATGCAACACCAACTCATTAAAGAAAAATGCTGATGCCTTGAATTTTGTTTCATTCACTTAATGGAATGAAAAATAGGTTGAAAAGTAGAGGGCATCTGATCATAAGATCCGGTTTTAGGACTTAAACATATGATGATGTAATGAAACAAAAGTTTGTATTTTGCATCAAAAAATTTCTTATAAATTGTAGCATGTGAGAGAGTACCTTGGTAACCATACTTTGTCATGGTTAGTTGAATATCAGCATTGGGAATATTTTCTGGTGCATCAACACCATCTAGACCAAGCCTTATTCCCAAAGTGGCTGGTGTGATTGCCATAACTTTCCCTTGGATGGTTGAATTGAGGGAAATCACCTTGTTGTTCACAGCCACCGCCTCGGTGTTTGCCCAGAACTCATTAAGAGTTTGAATGTGGATTGGAGGATTAGGTCTTTTTTAAACGTCCTTTTTAAAACCAACAACTTCTCGCAGGAAGTGTCAAGACTCGGTAAAAAGGGTAATTAAGCAAAACCTTTTAATTATGATCTGTTTATGGTTTTTATATTTTGTTGGTTAATTATTTTAAAAAGAGATATAGGATTCGTGTGTTTACAAAGAAGTTTTACAAAATAATAATATGTAAATTTAGGTAACATTTTTTAGGTGTTTTAATCGTATTTTGTAACTTTCCATATAGATTCTTCATTTGTACTGTCGCCGTCATAGACTTTTAGCGGTCTCCACTGTTTGTAATTATGATTTTGAAAAGAGTGATATAATTTAAATTTATTTATATTATTAAAAAACCAATATCAGTTGTTAGCGTGACAGTTGTTTTCATAACTTCTAGATCTTTCGTTTGTACAGTGGCCATCATTTTGTGTAATGGATGACAGTATTGTGATAACATCTGTTGACAAGTCAACATATATTGTATACCTTTTAACTCAACAGAGTTTGGAATACCAAATTTAATCATTACCATATTGAAAATTAGTTTATTCAAGTGTATAAAAAGCTAAGGAAATCGTCATTTCAGTTTGCAAGTTTATATCCGTTTCACCATTTGAAAAAGAAACCATAATGTTTTTCCCTTAACATTTCTACCACAAGTTGTGACACCGGCATATTCAGGTTAATACTTTCATACTTTACATACTTTACATACATACGTTTCGTACTTTACATACATACGTTTCATACTTTGCATACATACGAGTCTACCTCAACGAAAACATTGAAAACAACTACTTAATATCATACTTGACCGGGTCGGTTGAGTCGTGTCGATGATTCGGGAATCATCGGGAGTCGTTACAATGGTCCGAGGGATCGTTGGGTGTCGGTCCATAACCACGTGTACAAGGATTGGCGATTTGTAGAATCGCCGGACTTATTGCACACACGCAAGTCTTGAGTCCCAGGAATTGGTGATCGGATGGGAACGTGTTAGTTATCGTGCATTATGTACTTATTATCATTATGCGACTTGTCGGTATGTGAAAACGTGTTTATATATGTTAAAATAGGGTTTAACGCGCCAAAAACCCGAATATATCTGCTATAGGCGATTAGGCCACACGGGGAAGCCTAATCGCCAGTATAAATAGCGAGTAGAAGAGCCCTAAGGGCGAATAGAGGCCAATCGCTAGTTGCTACTAGCGATTACAGCCCTACTCGCCTATAACATCCCTGTACTCGCCTATACTGCATGTGACGACTAAAACGCCTATAAATACCATCCTTATGTTTTAAAACATCATTTGTGAAACCCTAATACAACCCAAAGCCACCCACACCTTATCCAACCTCTACAACACGTTTTTGAGCAAGAAATCACATTTCCAAGCCTTACACCTCATAATCTCACCATTTCAAGGTGTGTTCTTCATCCCAAACCTTTATAATGATATTGTTTTGATCCCTAAAGGTCCAGACCTGATTTATAAACATTTGTGTCTTTGAAAACTCATTAAAATCAGTTTCAAAACAAGCCCAAACATCTATACTTGTTATATGTGATGTATTCATGCAAGATAGGATTTTTATCGTTTAAACATGATTGTTCTTTTGTTATTATTGTGTTTCTGATCTAAATGAGTTAATATGATGATAACCTAGGAGTTTGAAGGTTCATAGATGTGTAATATTGATATTAGGCGTTTTGACCCGTTTGAGTGATTATGGTGGATTGATGATGATATGTTGTGTTTTGTTGATTGTTTGAGGTTAGGGTTTACTCTAGGGTGATGCTAGAACAGTAGGATATTGTTGGACAACGTCATTATGTGATGAAATCTGAATATATGCTATTTAGGGTAAGTTTTGCATGAGGATGTGATGTTTACATGATAATATTGCCATTTTGGGAAAACACATGCATTCGGAACGGCTAGGGTGATGATAAATTAGGGGTTTTTGCTTGAAATAGTTGGGTTAATGTTTTGGGTTGGATATTGGGTGTTTACACATGTTTCGAATTTGATTTGGAGGGTTAAACACGCAAAAAGGACGGAAAGATCAGAACTAGCGAATAGGGGTCCTAATCGCCCTTATTATAGGCGATTGGCTCCCAATCGCCTGAACTATAGGCGATTAGGAGCCCAATCGCCATTATTACTGGTGATTACAACCCTACTCGCCATTTTGACCCTCCTAATCACTAGTTGACTTTTCCTAATCACATGTTTGCTTCCTAATCGCGTGTACAGCTGCTATATGTATATTTTAACATCCCGAAACACGGATTGATGCCTAGGAACATGTTAGGAACCTCGTGACATGTCCAATGACTTGGTAACACGTGTTCGGACTTAGTTATGCGTTAATTGACTGATATGTTAGACTAGGAGAACTTTTGTGCGTATGAAGTGTTTAATTGCATATGTTACATGATATCTTGCTTTCGGCTAACACGTGGGATGTCGGGTCACCAATGGGATGTCTGGTCTTGTCTGGTGTGGTCGGTTAAACGTTTAAACATCATTTCATATGTACACGGTTATGGTCTGGACTGTTAGAGACTAATCAACCTACGGGTTGTTAGTCTAACACCTTATACGCTCGTCATGATATGTCACCGGTATTTGGTGCCGTCTATTGAGCAGGTTTACTTGTTTTAGAGTGGGAAGCAGCATCAGGTGAGTTTCACGGCCTCACTTTACGTTTTACATTTTGGGGGAGACACATGCTTATACATATTTCATAAATTATCATGTTATACTAGTGTTAAATTCATTTGTGCTATACGATACGTAAAGTCCCGGGAAACCATGAATATGCTGGATAGCATAACGGGGGAAATGTGGATAGATCTATTGGGACTGACAGACCTCACCCGTCGGCTGGGAGCCGGGCGGGTGCATATTGTCTCGGTCATAAGCATAATCGTTTCGGGCAAAATCATATATCGTTGTCTGTAATGGTTTCCGGTCGTAGTAGTATTATTCATGCGTCTAGCTAACGCTATCATTTCTAACATAGTGATAACATGATGGCTTTAATTACTTAAACGTTTAATATAAAACCTGTGAATTCACCGGCATTATTTGCTGACGTTTTTAGCATGTTTGTCTCAGGTCGTTGAGGTAGCAGCTTATCATAGGCACACGGAGTCTCACGGCGTCTAGGATTGATATGCATCTTACTTAGCTTTTCAGACTTACGTACTTTTGCATGTTGGGTTGTAATAAAGTTTTACGCTTCCGCAGCGATGGATTATTTATGAAAACTTGTTGGTTTGTTTGTGTCATTTTTACGTATCATATAGTGTCGTTTATTGTGACCGTTGACTTAGATCCTAGTTTGTCACGCGCCTCGCGGTAAAACCCCGCACGTGGAATTTGAGGGTGTGACACAAGTCTTCTCGAAATTCTTCAATAAAAGGAAAAACTATTACCAATAAACCGTTCATAATGAAATTGGAATTGGTGTTCTCGGAAGATTCATACAAACAAATAAAATATTATTTGTATCATTTCGCCCTCTAGATCCTATCTAAATAGAGATGGGCATATAATGAAATAATATGTGTCTGCCTCTGAGAGCAGTAAGAGGCATATTACCAACCTCCTTGTGGTCTGGTGGTTTTCAAGTACAACATGAAACCATTAGATCATGAGTTCGATATTTGTTTGTAGATCGAGATAGAGAGAGGGGGAGAGAGAGAGTAAGAAGCATATTATTCTTTAGGTTGTGTTTTTTTTTTTTTTTTTTGTTTCTAATTCTGTATTTTGTTACTTGTCTTTCTCTTAATGTCTTGTATCTTGTATGTAGTTTGTTGTTTGAAAGAAGAAATGTTATTGTTATGAGACCGAAGTGATTTATATGTAAATAAATGATTTATTTCTTCAAAATATTAGTTTTATTGACTTATCTTCATGTAAATTTATATTTTTAAAGATATATACTTATTTTAATTTAAATAGAGTAAATTTACATCTAGATCCATCATCCATACATTGAGCATCATAGACTTTTATGGGTCTTAACTGTTTGTAATTATGAACATGAAAAGACTAATATAATTTAGATTTATTTATATTATTAGCACAACCAATAACAGTAGTTAGCATTGAGTACCAAACTTAATCATTACAATTTTGAAAATTTTTCGTTCAACTTTATAAGTTTCAATGTTAATTATAATTATAAATTATAAATTATATTATAATAGTTTTAAGTATTATGAAGTCTGTATAAACATCTACTTGTATCTTTCTTTAATGTTTTTACATGTTTTGTTTCTACAACATCTATATATTCAAGTGTCTGATTTCAAAGTTATAATGGATGACAGTTGTTTGAGAACAACTATTGGCAAATCAACAGATATTGTTTACCCTTTAACTCAACAAAAGTTCAGTATACAAATTTAATCATTATGATATTCAAAACTAGTTTATTTAGATTTATATTTTTTTAATATTAATTATCAAAACAATATACTTATATTTATAATTTTGTAGTGACAATTATAGTAACTTATTTATAACATTATTTTATTATTTTATTATTATTTGTGTTTGTAATTGTTTTACACTTAACATAAGGGGTTAAAAATCTTATTATAATACGTAAGATATTTTTCCCTCTATAAAAGGAAGGAAATCACCATTTCAATTTGCAACTTTAAAGCCCTTAAACAATTTGAAAAAGAAATCAACTTTCAATATTTGCAGCATAATCTTATTTCCTTCAAATTTCCTATCATCACTTTTTTCAAAATTTTTCCAATGAAAGAAAATATATTACCAATAAACCTTTCATAATGAAGTTGAATTGGTGTTCTCAGAAGATTCTTACAATCAAAGAAAAATATTATTTGTATCATTACGACAGCTAGAGCCTGTCTAAACAGAGATGAGTGTATAGGGAAATAATATGTCTTCGGCTCATTCAGGCGTTAGAGACATATTATCGTCTGGGTTTTGAGTTTTGTCTTATTTTGTTTTATTTTGTTTTGTTTTGTGTCTTTTGCTTGTATTTTCTATGTAATTTGTGGTTTGATAGAGGAAAGGTGTTTGTTGGTATTATTTACCTTTTGTATCGATATTGGAGTATTTTTATTAGAATTCTTCTATGTTGTATCTTTTGTAAAAAAAAAAATTGTTTTCTCATGATTTGGGGGTTTTTGTATCTTATATGTTTGTGTACTTGGATATTTTCAGTAAAATTATGGAATTCCAATAATAAGTTTCATTTCTGTAGCAATTTTTTTTTTCAATATCTCTTGACACCTCAACACATGTTTACAAGCATATTATACAATTAATTGAAGTTACCTTTGTTCAATCAAGACTTTACTGGAACAGATGGTTATTTTAAAGAAATATACTTATTTTGTGGTGTTTTACCCATATTTTGTATCTTTTATGTTTGTAAACAGTTTTGTTTTGTGGTGTTTTACCCATATTTTGTATCTTTTATGTTTGTAAACAGTTTTGTTTTGTGGTGTTTTACCCATATTTTGTATCTTTTATCTTTATGTAACTCGGATAATTTCAGAAAAATTATGAAATGTCAGTATTTAGTTTCATTGCTATAGCAGTTTTTGTCAACATCTATTTATACCTCATGTTTTTAAACTCAGTATAGAATAAAAATCAAGATATGTTTGATTATAATAATAATAATAATAATAATAATAATAATATAATATTAGTAAACAATAAATCTAAATTATAATGGATGACAGTTGTTTGATAATATCTGTTGACAAGTTAATAGATATTGTTTACCTTTCAAAACAATAGAGGGTGGAATAACAAAGTTAATCATTACAATAGTGAAATTTAGTTTATCAAATTTATATTGCTGGAATGTTAATTATTATAATAATCAGAGTACTACTAAACTATTTACAATATTTTATTTATTATTTGAGTTTGTAGCTGTTTTTCAGTTTGAAAATTTTGGAAATTTAACAGCTATATGCGACAGTATACATTTAACAAATGATTGTAAAATTGTAATTGTAATTGATCACAGTTGTTTGAGAACATCTGTTGACAACTTAACATATATTGTATACCCTTGAACTCAACAGAGGTTTGAAATACAAATTTAATCATTAGGATATTCAAAATTAGTTTATTTAGATTTATATTTCTTGAATGTTAATTATTAAAACAATATAGTTATATTTAAAATATAGTAGTGACAATAATAAACTATTTATAACATTATTTTATTATTTGTTTTTCTAATTGTTTTACTATTGATGTAAGGGGTAAAAAATCTTATTATAATATGTAAGATATTTTTTCCCTCTATAAAAGGCAAGCAAATCGTCATTTCATTTTCCAACTTTATTTCTCTTCATTTATTATGATAAATAAAGCAACCGTCGTTGAATTCAGTATTATGTTTTTTCATTTAAATTTCCTTCTAACTTTCTTTTAAAAAATTTTGCCTATTAAAGAAAATGTATAGGAATAAAGCCTTTGGTAATCAATTTAAAATTGGTATTCTTGGAAGATTCTTACAATCAAAGAAAAATATTATTTTTATCTAACTAGAGATGGGTCTATAGAGAAATAATATGTCTCTGGTTCTTGAGAAGTTAGAGCAATTATTGTGTAGCTTTTTTTCTTTTTGTTTTTGTCTTCTCTGGGTTTTTTTGGTCGTAAAAGGCCTTAAAGTATGATATGGTATTCCCGTGTTTTCACATAGGATTTCACTTAGTAATACTTTAAAAACGAAGTGAAAAATGAGACATGTCTCATTCTCGTGGAAGCGAGAACAAAGAAAAAAAAGGTGTACAGCAAAGTCAACAAGCAATAAATGAGGTTGGTTGTTTGGTTTAGATATTAAGGTTTCAATCAATTGTTGATGGCCGTAAGGGTCCTTTTGTAATGACCGGAAACTTCCGATCAAAAGCGATACGATTATAAGTGCCTATTTATTATGGAAAATTTTAAATTATTAAGTTTCGGAGGTTAACGGATCGTTTTACCAAAGGAAATCGTGATCGAATCTTTTAACCCGATTTAAACGCGTGTTATGAGGGCACGTGTTGGATGACGAAAATATTTATATTTTTGCTAGGTTTATTATTATTTTTAATTTCGAACGAAACCGACAAATTTTTATAATTAATTATGGAGCCTAAATAGAAACCGAGGTATTTTACGTTATAACGGGTTCGATATGCGATGTACACCTACTTAACTACAACCCTAATAATAAAAACACCTTTAACTTCTTCCTCTTTTTTGCAGCCACCTCCCAAAGAAAACCCTAACATCTCTCTCATCTCTCTCACTCTCTTTCTCATCTCCCTCGTCACTCTCTCTACCTCCCTCGTCTCCCTCCCTTCCTCCTCTCCTGTCAGCGCCGGCCGACCATCATGGTTACAGATGGTGGCGGCGGCGGTCTTTTAAGCCAGAAATGAGCTGGAATGGTGGCCAGAGGTGATGATTTTGATGGTGGTTGTGGCTAGAGAGTTCGGGTGATGGCAGCAGAGGTGATGTTCAGTTTGGGTCCGGTTCAGGTGGTGTTCGGTTGGGGTCATATCTTGGTGGTGGTTGGCCGGAGATGCTGGTGGTTGTAGAAGGTAGCGGCGGTGATAGTTCATTGGTTGTGAGTTGGGTCTGGTTCAGGTGAAGCTTGTCCGAAGGTTGGTGGTTCGAGTGGCTCAGGTTTGGGGTTGATGATGATGCTCGGGTCTCGAGTTCTGGTTCAGATCTGGTCAGCCTTGGCTCCTGGCTCGTTTGGTGGTTCGGTTTAGATCTCGGGTCTTTGAGTCGAGCGGTTTGTTGGTCAGGGTTTGACTCTCGAGCGAGGTTGGCTCGGGTCGGGTTAGTTTCTGGTTTGGGGTGTTAGTTCGGGTCAAAGCTTGGTGCACTTTGCTTGGTTTGATTCGGTTCCTGGGTCTCGGTTCGATCTCGGTAGTTTGTTGATGACCGGTTGTGGTTTTGTTGGTGGTTTTGGGCTCGGGTCAGCTTTGGGTTCGTGTTCGGGCTTGGACAAACTGAGTCAACAGATTGTCAAATGGTCAAACTTTGGTTCCGGTCTACACGTAGTTCGAGGTGGCTTCGGGTTACTTGCGTACGATTTGGTATACTTAAACTCGTATTTATTTCATTATTTCATTTTTTATTAACATTGTATTTTTATAAAAATATAAATACAAACGTAAATGGTATTAACTCGTGAACGAACCGACTTTAATAATAAACGGTAACTATATATTATATCGGACGATTGGTAATCGTGACTAAAATGCGTGACTTATAATATCGATATTGGACTAAATTGGTTGGACTATATGTATAACTATATAGGTATATAAATATAAATAAATGTAGTTTATATAAAGTTATCAAAGCGTATAAAGTGTCGTTTGATTGGAAATTGCGGATAAATGAAATGTGGTCTTGTGTTTGGTATTGATTTTGGGAAAATTGTAGACGACTTGTGTTGTCTGGTTTGGACAAAAAATAGAGGAAACTCTGCTGAAATTTTTATAAAAATCAGGAGCTTAATGAAGCGAATACCGTTTTATATGTTTTATAAGTGATTTTTCCAAGTGTCTTAATAAAGGTATTTATATAAAATCGTGACGTTTTGACAAGAATCATTTGCAACAATTATAAGTGAATCCCGGACAATGTTTGGAAAACAAATATATGTAGTTTTGCTAAACGTCAAGTATGACGAGTTTCCGAAGGTTTTTGATAACTAAATAATGTTTATTGTTCGTATTCAAAAATATATAAACGTCTGATTTACTTGGGAAAGCTTTATGCAAAACAAAGTTTTGAATACTTTAAATGTCGGGTTTTGGGAATTAATGTAGCATTTGTTATTAATTGGAAATCAATAATGTCACACCCTCAAATTCCATTTGCAGGCTTTTACGCGAGGCGCGTGACACACTAGGATCACAGTCAACGATCACAATAAACATACAACAAACATGCATATATATATATATATATATATATATATATATATATTGAAACCAAAACATCATGCTTTGAGCCGTAAACCAGAAGCGGAAGCATTTCTTGTTTACAACCAAAAGGCATATTATAGTTTACAAAAACATTGTTTAATATACATCAAAACTCTAGACGCTGTGCAAGACTCCGTGCGCCTAGTCCATTAACTGCTACCTTAGCGACCTGAGAAAACATGCCAAAAATGTCAACATATAATGCTGGTGAGTTCACAGGTTTTTCTTTTATAAAAGAGTTGTTATAAGTTTGAAAAGATCATTCCCGTTACTACAAGGTTATAAGAACGTTAGCTAGACGTTAAGTGTTTTTACTACTACGGTTGGGAACCCATTACTAAACATGTACCAATGTTGAATCTAGCCCAGATTGACTGGGTTACTGATGCCTCGATAACCCGAGAGTTAGAGACAATATGCACCCGCCCGACATCCCCGCCGTCGGGTGGGGTTTGTGAGGCCCAATAGATCTATCCACATTTCTCTCGTTGTGCATCCCCGCACATTCATGCTTTCCCCCTGGGACTTTCCGTAAAAGCCGCATAGTAACCTGAAGTAACCATAGTATAACATGACCTTTAATAAGTAACCAAGTAGCATGTTTCTCCCCGAAAGCAAAACGGTAAAAGTGGGGCTGTGACACTCACCTTAGATTGCGTTACTTGAAAACAGTTAAATAAGTATGCTATGATAGCCCCAAATAGCGGCGACTATCATAAGATGTGTATAAGTATCCGGACTAATAACCCGTAGGTTAACTAGTCCCCGAATGTCCAGACCATAACCATAAACATTTGAAAACACCTTTGACTGTTAAACCGACCGTACCAGACAAGACCCGACATCCCATTGGTGACCCGACATCCCACGTGTTAGCCGAATACAAGACATCATGCAACATATGCAATTAAACACTTAATACACGCAAGAGTTCACATAGTCTAGCATTATGTTCAATTAACGCATAAACGAGTCCGAACACGTGTTACTAAGTCATTGGACGTATCCCGGGGTTTCTATCATGTTCCTAGGTGTCAAACCATGTTTCGGGATGTCAAAATACGTTTACAACAGCAGTACACGCGATTAGGGAACTAACATGCATTTAGGAAAAGTCAACTAGTGAATGGGGAGAGTGTATAGGCGATTGGCAGCCTAATCGCCTGATATTCAGGCGATTGGCAGCCTAATCGCCTGTTGCAGTAGCGTGTCGCGTTTTCGCGCGTTTAACCCTCTAAATCAGATCCGAAACATGTAAAATCACACAATATCAAACATAAACTATTAACCAACCCATTTCAAGCAAAAACCCCCAATTTATCTCTGCTCTAACGGTCTCGGTGCGAGTATTTCCAAAAATGGCAAAGTACTAGGTTTCATTAACTATGAAATCTTTCTTTAAATGGCAATAACCAAATTACACCTCCTACAACTTGCAAATCATCATCCCTTTGTTATAATATCATTCTAATGTGAATCCTAACAACAAACAAGCATTGAATCATATCATAACATCCTAATTCTTCAAGAATCATCCAAATGGGTCAAAATACATACTTTCATCAAAAGACTATCACAATAGCTCAAATCCTTAGATAATCATCCTAACAACTCCTACACATCAGAAGTACATCAATATCATGGAAACATTCATGTTCTAACCATCAAAAATCATCATATGCATAAATACTTTACATATAGCAAGTATTATGGTGTAGACTTGTTTTAGAACTCATTTCAAAGGTTTTTAAAGACACATACTTAGCAAAACAAGGTTTGGACCTTTGGGGAACCAAAACAATAACATTACAAAGGTTTTAGAATGAAGAACACACCTTGGATTTTATCAAAGAAAGGTGTGTAAGCTTGGAAATGGTGAGTTTTGAAACAAAACGAGTTCCAGAAGTGTTTTGAGGTGTGTGGGAGGCTTAGGATCTGTTAGGGTTGCACTAAGGGTGTTTGGGGAGTCAAGGGTTGTATTTATAGGTGTTTTGACTCGTGCACTACAGATCAGGCGATTAGAAGAACAGATCAGGCGATTAGGAGAACAGATCAGGCGATTAGGAAGCCTAATCGCCCCAATCCCTTTGTAATCACCTATAATACTGGCAATTAGGCAACCCACTGGTGCCTAATCGCCTATAGCATCCCAGATTGGGTTTTTGGCGCGTTAAACACTATTTTAACATATATAAACACGTATTCACATACCGATAAGTCACATAATGATTACAAACATATAATGCACGATAACTAACACGTTTATGTCCGTTCACCAATTCCCGGGATTCGAGACTTGCGTGTGTGTGTTAAACCCGGTGATTCCATGAATCACCAATCCTTGTACACATGGTTATGGACCGACTCCCGATGATCCCGCGGATCATTGTAACGACTCCCGATGATTCCCTAGAATCATCGTAACGAATCGACTGACCCAGTTAAGTACGTAATATGCATGACTCGCTAAGGTAGACTTACTAGTTTAGTCAATGTTACTAACCTGAGTTTGCCGGGTGTCACAAACAACGATAAGAATTATATTTTGCAAAGTGTATTTTCCTAAAACTAAACATACAAGACAAGAGCATTTATCCGACTAACGAGACAAGCTATGACTCAGGATAAGTTATACATTTCGAGGCATTAGTCCAACGTGGTGTACACACGAATAGTGACAAGTGCGCAACTTGGGTACTATGTCGTGTGTTAACGCATAAGTAAGATAAGTCACGATCGGTTCGTCGAGTTAAAGCATATTAAGACTCGAGTTAGTACACACGAGTCTAGATAGTTGGATAAACTATCTTTTAGCCGGATAATAGGCTAGGCTTATATGTGATAGACTTTTAAGGTGTCCTTTGTTGTAATAGGGCACGAGGAAGTCGATCAAAGCTTCGGGCTTTGTTTGCTAGCTAAGCAAGGAAATTAAGGTGAGTTCATGACCTCACTTTTTACTGTTTTATAAATGTTTTCGGGGGGAAGACATGCTTCTTTTATGAAAACCTGAGGAATTTAAAGCGAGCAAGTTTTTGAGAAATGAAATGGGTGCGTGAGTGTTGTAACACCCCAACCGATGGCGGAAACATCGGGATGTCACGTATTGATGATTGTTCAGTAGCTCATGGTGTATATTAAATTTCATTAAATGATTTAAATAAATTACATACAATTGTTCTACAAGAATTTGTACATCAAGATGAATAATACTATGCACACATCTTCAAGCATTAACTCAAATCTTCAAGCAAGTAGAACCTGAAACATGTTAAGTTTGAAAATATTTTGGGTCAACAAAAGTTGGTGAGAATTACATAGGTTTTGATAATCGAATAAAACTTGTACAATTCAAGTGTCATGGTAAGTCTAGTCCTTATGTGAAAACATACTAGAAGTAAATCGAGTGCATAATCAACCCTTGTGACTGTTATATTGTGGTACATCCCATACGCTCATGGTTCACTCGATTATGTTATGCGATAACAATCACCCACGCTACCTTTGTAGGAGGCACGTATCCGGGTGGGATTGTCAGTCCAATAGATCTATCATTGTATACCGTCGGCTGATCAATGTTAATGATTATGCTAGAATATTGTGCTTACCCTAGTCATGTTTAAGACATAATGCAACATAGAAATACACATAGACACTTTATGATTGAATTGCATATAGAATGTTGTAACATGTTTCACCCAAAAATGGTGATAAATAGAAAAGGGGCTATGTAAAACTCACCTTAGCAAAATGTTATGTCTCGTGAAAATAGAATATGTGTTGCTCAACAATGCCAAGTATTACCCTATAATTACGGTAATAAATATGTCTAAGTCTTTCTAGTCTACAAATATATTCTAGGGCTTCGAATTGGGGAGAAGTGCTCGTTTGATTAATAATTAAAATGTTTGATAATTGAGAGAAATTTGATAAATAAATAAACAAAAGTCTTTTTGTAAATTTTAAATTAAAGATGGTCACAATAATAATTTTTAAGTATAAAAATAATTTTTATAAAATTATTTCCTTAAAAATAGAATATTAAATCTATTTATTACAAATTGTTAAAATATAACTTTAATATTTAAAAAAATTAAATTTATAGAATTATTAATTTAAATATTGTATTTCTGTTCCAAATAATCAGAAATAATATATATAAAATTTTGGTGCAAAAATATTGAAAAATGAATTTATTATGATTTATTTATGATTAAAACTAACAAAAATTGATTAAAAATAATAAATAAATGATTTTTCAGAAATAAAAATCATTTCAGAAAAGTTTATTGTTATAAAAACTCAGAATAATTTTTGTGGAAACTTATAAAATTGTTTTGATATTTTTTATAGAATTTTATAAATAAAATAGAATAAACTTGAATTATTTATTATATATATTAAATAAATAAATTTTTGAAAACTAAAAATTGTATGTTAAACTTTTTCACTAGATTAACATAAAATAATTTTTGTTGAATTTATAAAAGAGTTTTAGTATTTTAAAATGAATTTAAAAAAAAATACAAAGGAATATATATATATAAGTTTAAATAAAAAGAATGTTTTGTTGATGCCATGGTTCGAACCCGGGCCCTTGGCCGGTTCGTTGGTTTTAAATCACAAGCCCAGACCAACTGGTCTGGACCCTGAGAACGTTTAATTTCAGATTATATTAATTATATACATTAAGGAAAATCAGATTTATATTCATTTAAAATGAAAAGAATAAAACCGTTTTACACGGGACTCGAACCCGCGTGTGTGGACAAACAAACATCAGACACAACCACACTTCATGTTAAAACGCGTTCTTCCCCAATTTAATGATTTCGAGCCCTAGTTTTTACAATTGACTGATTCACACAACAATAACCCAATTAATCAGAGGGTTATTGTTGTGTGAATGCCGATGAATAAAACCCACATGAAAAACAACACTTACAACAATGAATCGTGCAGGATCTGCCTAGTCAAACAGAAAGTCAAACTTCGAACCAAAAACTCAAGAACAGAGGAATTAAACAAGAAATTGGTGATTGAGAGAGAGTATTCGGCGAGTTGGGAAAGGTTTGTGATGTCCAATTTATAGGGATAGGGCTTGGGTTGCACGATTGGAAGGTTTGACCTCGAATTGAATGGGTGTCGCGTAATTATGTAAAATTGGGACGAATTAATGGTAATTGCACGTGTGTATGACGCGTATTAGACCGGAAATCACATAATCATACCAAACCAGGATCAATACGCATGTAATTGGCTTGATTTTTGGTAAGTTGTTGTCACAGTTGACTTTCCAAGTCAACTGTGAAGAATCTAAACACTTGATATAATAATTGTTTGCTGGGAATAGAACCTGATGTGTGTGTAGACCAGATGGTTGAGCCTGTTGTGTGGGTGACCCGGCTTGGGGCACGGGTTCGATTCCCGGCCCAAGCATTATTTTTTTTTTGACATTTTATTATATATATGTATATTATATATAAATAATATAGTATAAGGGTTCCAAATACGCCACAATAATAATTAAAAGTGAATAATAACAATGAAACTTGACGTTTTTATTCCAAATTGATAGTAACGTACAAGTATTAATGCGTAATATTACAAGTGTCACAGTCCCGCTTTTACTGTTTTGCTTTCGGGGAGAAACATGCTACATACTTACATTCTAAAGGTCATGTTATACTATGGTTATGGATATTTACTATACGGGCATTTCATCAGGGAGTCCTAGGGGGAAACCATGAGTATGCGGGTACACATATCGGGGAAATATGGATAGATCTATTGGGACGGGCAAACCCCACTCGACGGCTTGGAGCCAGGCGGGTACATATTGTCCCTACTTCCAAAGTCACCGTTGATGACGGTGGCTCATGTCTGGGCAAAAACAAGAATAACATGTCAGTAATGGTTAGTTACTAGAACAAGGTTTTATGTTTTTCAAACAATTGGATTGGAATTTTGAATGTTTAAACTTTTGATTTCAATTGTGTTTTACATTAATATTGGTTTTGAACGTTTATTGAATGATATGCTTGTTTTGGATCAACCAACACGGTTTATTATCAAGGGTCATTGAATACATGCAAGTTGTGTCTTTCAATATTACTAGTAATTAAGATATTGTTAAGTGATAATCAACCGAGTCAACAGTCACAGTCTAGTTATCGACTGTCAGCAAAGTCATTAATCAACATACTTTATCAATCATATTAACCACAAATCATGTCTATGTGATATCAATTGACAAACAATAAAAACCTTGGCAATAGTAATTAACTGGGAACCTGGAGAGTTCATAATTTCTCTAATTGTTTACAACTCCATTTTCGTTTACGTTGTTTTTATTAATTGCACTTAATCAACAATCAAACCAATCGATTTTACATTTCCGTATAGTTTAATTTACTTGTTAAAAAGAACACTTTCCACAATACTCCTTGTGGTTCGACACCCGACTTACCCTATCTAATAAGGTAGTTGGAACATTTTAAAACTCTTATTTTTGACCGGTCCTTCGACACCGATCAATAGTAACTTAATGGAGTTGAATAGTAACTATGTTAAGTTACTATTCATTTAATCTAAACTTTTAATATATATATATATATATATATATATATATATATATATATATATATATATATAGAGAGAGAGAGAGAGAGAGAGAGAAACTTAACAAAGTTGAATAGTAACTTCGTTAAGTTACTATTCATTTGATCTAAACTTATATATATATATATACTAGTATGAAGCCCGCGCGATGCGGCGGCGACAACATTTACAACGCGCTTCATTTTAAAAAGCTCGCCTGAGACGTGCGTATCGCGAGGGGCACCTACTGGCGCTTTGGGTAGTTCGAGGCACGCCTTTTACAAGAAGCCAAAAAAAGCACATTTTGGGGGTTATTTCGGCCCTGAGATGTGCGCCTCATTTAATTTGGGTGTTTTTATGTTGTAAATTGTGTATCTTGGATGTTTTGGCTTATACATTTAGGTAAAATCATATAAAAAATTATTTATATGTACATTTGGGTAGGGGGAGCTAAAAACGTATGGGATATATGAAAAAAGATATATAATCGCCTTACGCCTCTGGTACAAAAAGACCGCAACTTTTGCGCTCTATGCCTCAGTTTTAAATCTCGTTACTTTTGTGCTCTTCAGGCTTTTTAAAACCAAAAAAAATGTGATACTCGTTTTTAGTTAGTCGAATGAAACATGAAGAAAGTCATTTTGGAGGGAAAATAAGTATTTTATCAAGGTGTGCAATTTAGTACAAGAAATGGGCGGTTTAACTTTTGATTTAATCATTTAACATCCCTACCCTTAAACTTAAGTAGATAGCCTTAGTGTCATGACTTGTGAGATACAAAGAAAGAAATATAAAAAACAAAAACCAAATGTGTGCACATAAAGTTGTTCAATTGCAAGTAACATAATCACGTTGATTCAATACTTGAATAACTAATGTTTCCTTGCACTGTGATTACCTACAGATAATTAAGCTTATTCAAAATTTATATGGTGAATCGATTTCATACTTTTGTGGTATTGGCTAGGACCTTTATTAGTCATTGTGTACTACACAACTGTTTGGTTTGGGATTACATTAAGCTTTAGTTGAAAAAAAAAAATAATACTTTATAACTGAGTTCAAACAAGTTAGATTTAGATTTAATAAAATCATCCACTTTGCTCTAGATATTTTAATGTTTTTCATCTTATAGTAGGTTGTTTAAACAAAGTACAAACACACAATATAGAAAGGAAAAAAATACATGCACCAAATACGTACGTGAGACCTATCTCACTCTAGTGAAGTACTCAAGTACATCCACGTTGCCTCAAACCAAACCCCTGAACCATTAAAACCACTTAGGAGGAGATGAGAAGCAAACATTTTGGGGGCCTTCTCAACAAGATGCAAGTGAGAATTCTCGGGATTTCTATATAAAGGAATACCCTATATTATCTTATGCGATTCACCAAAAGAAAGGCTCATATCTTGCCACTTGAACCACCGACTCATGTTGCTGCTAGCTGATTAGACCATTTGAATTTTTCAACAGAAAAAACCCCTCCATCTTTAAAAGTACAAAATTACCCATAAAATGAAACTTTAAGCAATTAAGTTGAAAGAAACTTTGTGTCGTGGCTGAAAGGCTGAATAATGGGGCCAAGGATCATCGTGTAACTGGGTTTGGAAGAGGAGAAACCTGACAGTGACGAAGAGTCGGAGCTGGAACAGTTGGTTGCAATGGTTCAGAATGTTGCATTATTGGCTGCTGCTAATAAATGGGTTTGGGACTATAATGGGTCAAACAAATTTTTGGTTAAAGAGATTAGACAGCATATGGAACGGGCCAACAGGCTACAAGTGCTTTCAGATGGCGTTTGGAATAACCGGGTACCGAGGAAAGTATGCATTGTTGCGTGGAGAGCTAACTTGGACCGCCTTCCTACATTGATGGCATTAGCAAGGCGAAACATCAGTGGCCAAAACCTGGTATGTAAGCTTTGTGGCGACTACAATGAGACGGCAAAACATTTGTTTACAAGCTGCCGCTTTGCGCTAGAAGTGTGGCAGCAGTTGGCTCAACGGTGTAAGGTACCGATTTTCTTTGCTTTTTCATATCATCGACCTACTGAAGGTGCATTCTTCCACCTAAAATACAACATTGTTTACAGGCTGCCACTTATGTTATTTAACATCCCATTTTGATGGACTCAACTTTCATGAGCAAAAAAGAATGAACACCTTATGAGGCTGCACATGCAGTTCACTTCACTTCTTCCACCTAAAAAACAACATTCAAAGAATGAAAAACTAAAATGGTTAATATCAATTATAAAAACACAAACCAAGAACAAAAATTAACATTTTTCCAGGTCTAATCAGGCATAAAAGCACAAACCGAAGCCAAAAATTAACATTTTTTAAATTGACCCATTTTGACTAACTTCTAATCCGATCCCATTCTTAGCCAAACAAAAATAACCTTTTTTTTCAAATCCACCCATTTTGACCCAAATAAAATGAAGTTCTCTTGTTTAAAACGTGCTAGCCGTGTGCCCATTAAAAACAACAGATCAAATCGACATGAATTTGTCATTGCACCAAGAAGAAAATATACCATCTGGATGCATTCTGGAAATCTATCATTAAAGACTATGTAAAGAATCACAAATCAAGAGCTTTTATCCATATTTTTCTTAGAGAACTCATTTTTCACATGATGCAAAGAAGTTTTTCCTTTTTAACAATTAAAATATAAAGTAACAAACAAACACAAGACTGATATAAACATAAAAACATTACTTTGTGAACATCATTAATCCATCTTTTATCAAGAACCTACATAACCCATTGCAATTAAATGTACACACTCATAGGTATCCCTCGGCACAGTAAGTTTCGGTAAAACTATGACGCAAATTTATAAAATTAAAGAAACCCATCAACAAAAACACTAACTCTGATGCACAAACCAACAGCAAGAACCTAAAATTTAGATTTCAATGGATCAAAACCACAATATCTAAGCAAAAGTAAGAAGAAAATCTATGAATAAAGAGATGATACCCTGCTGTAACTTTTCCACATGTGTTAGAGTATCTAGCAATTTATCTTACCAACCTTGTATCCACTTTCAAGGTTGTTTCATAATGTACCATATAAATATTATTAGTAGCGGGATAGCCAAATCAAGTTATATGTATAAAACAGTAAGCATGTCCATTCCTTTGTGAGTCGACTGCATAAACCAGAAACCAGTATTTAGGAAAGCCAACAACACTTCAAAATTCAGTATCAATTATAGATCAGTAAAAAAAACATTACAAATTATGTACCATCGATGCAGAAGTTATGTGAGGCACAACAATAGAATTTTTTATGTCGCCCAGAAGTTTCATATATGTCTCATCCTCAAAACATCAAGACCTGCTCGAAGCATCAGGTTATGTTTCAAATGCTCCACAAGAGCCTCTTCATAAACCACGGTCCTCAACGTTTACAAGGATCGCCTCCTACATGTTCAAGTTACACAAATTAATCCATATTTATAGAAGAAAAAACTGAGAAAATTGGGCTTGCAGACATGGGTATAACGGATTAAAACTTGTTTGGTACATGCATTTAGTTTGGGCCCTTAAAAAATTGAAATAGGAAACATTTAATATAATCTATCCTAAGAAAATGTTCTCAGAGCTCCAATCATGCACAACAGAGCTGAAATCATCAAACAAGAACATAGTTCTAGTTTTTTAACAAATTTATAATTAATAACCTTCTTTTATATTATTTCTTTACTATGAAACAACAGTGATGCTATACTGTCATATTGATAACCGGTATATCCAAACAACACATCACTCACTTCAGCGATGGTTCCTAAACAAGCTCCAACAAGCAAAAGAACTATAAAATCGACTGCTTGTACTCTAGCGCCTCTCAATCATTTCTTGGCAACCCCAAATATGCACAAACCAGACTTCATAATTTGTATTTATGTTCCTGGAAACAGAAATTAAATATTATTAATATCACATTCCAATGTAACATTTGTACTATCTGCAAACCCAACTCTTAAGCATTTTCCCACAAACTCAATTCTTATGAGCTCATAGAGTAAATTACATATTGTTCAAAATTTTAACTATTCAAACAAGTTCCATAGCCAACAAATAAATATTCAACAGATTTAAATAAAAACCCTCATCTAATATACAAACAAATTAAGTTTAAAAGATAAAGGGTTACCGGCTTCTCAAGTTTAGAGAGAGAGAGAGAGAGAGAGAGAGAAAGAATGGTGATCTCAAATCATTTTGGATCTTTGTTTCTTTATATGAAATCAACTTTGGTATTCGTTTGCACCTTGCCGTTATGAAACACGAACCCTGGATTTTTAAACCATTTATCCATCGATCTGGTTGTTCTTTACGAGACCTCGATATAGATGGATGAAGATTTAGAGAAAAGGAGCCGAAAATAGAAGAAAAAAGATAAAAATGAGATCTGAAATCCTAGACCGAACAACAAAGCTTGGTCCAATGAGGTAAAACTTACAAGTGTGTTCGAAAATCAAAGCAAAAAATCAGATGCCCTATATCAAAATGATGATGATGACAAACCGGTAACGATGATGATGAAAGTGAAACCCTAGATTGGGAGAAGAAAGAAACATAGTGTGTGTGATAAAAGGTGTGTGAACATAGTATGCTTACTCTGCTTTAATTCCTGTAACCACCGCCCGCCTCCACAATTTCTATCTTTATCTACAACAAAAATTCACATTAGATGTTAGGCATGAGAAAATTTTAAGCAGAAAATAAAAATTGAACTTACCTGGATTCCATCGGAAGGATTTCTCTCATCTCTCTCTCTCTCTCTCTCTTTAAGTTGTCTGGACAACCAAAAGCGGAATGGAACAAATGAAAAGTGTAGGACAATAGAGATTGGATGCAGTGTATGGCTGCAAAAATTGGATGAGCGGGAATTCGAAATTTGAATGAATGGTTTGGCTGCCCAAATGTATTCTTCATCATGTAGTTGCAAATGATGCATCACAATTTGTATCCCATAATAATTTAAGAGTTTTATGCATATAATTGTTGTACATAAAGCTTCTAAGCATTGTACCTTTCAAAAATGTGTAAAAAGACCATTTCTACCCTTCATATATGCTTATTAATATAGTATATATATATATATATATATATATATATATATATATATATATATAGGGTTAGAATACTTTGAAAACCCCTCTGAGTTGTGAGAACCATAGGAACCCTTTTGGACCTTTGATCTTGAGCATTCAATGGTTGAGATTTAATCTAGGATTTGTTTTTGTCATTTTGTGAATTATAGAATCTGATTATAATTTGAAATTAAAATAATATGCCTAAAGGGTAATTTGGGTATGGAATAACATTTGTTTATCACTCTTCTACCATCACCATCAGTCTCCATCATCACTTTTTTTTCAAGATTTTCACTCTCTTTCCAAAAATTGGCTCTCATCTTTCTTCAAGCATCTTCTCACAAAAAACACAGGGTCGATTATTTAAACTAGTGTAAAAACCCAAAAAAGATATTTATTAATTTGAGAGTCATTATTTACACCAATGTAATACATGTAATATACCCTTACACCAATGTAAAATAAAACAAACTTTCATAAAAAATAGAAAATACATTAATATAATATACCTTTACACCAATGTAAAATAAATAGTGGAAACTACATTTAACTAGCTCTTCAAATCTTGTCCACTGTCAGCACCTTCAAAAACATCATGAAAAATGCACAGTTATAGAAGCAATGTTACTAAAAACACTAGAGTATAAAAACGTTATTTACGTTAGTGTACATCAATATCCAATCATGTGATTCCTATTTACATTAGAGTATAAAAAAGACTATTTACATTGGTGTACATCAAGAACAAAACATATGTGACTTCTATTTACAAAATCCAAAATTACATTATAGTATGTGTCTCTACGTGTGTGTTTGTGTTTAAAACTTTATAAAAACCCTAACATACCCAAATAATGCAGATATGTGTCTCTGCGTGTGTGTTTGTGTTTGTTGTTATTCAAAGCAAACTCACAAAATCTTATCTTTCTATAGCTTTCATAACAACAAACAACAACAACAACAGGAAAATAATAATAATAATAATAAACAACAGGAAATAATAATAATAATAATAATAATAATAGTAATAATAATAATCTTAAGTGGGTTATGTGTCACATTATTATTGGGCTAGGGGAGTTCTCAAGTTCTCGCAACTCAGAAGAGTTTTCAAAATATCCGGATCCTATATATATATATATATATATATATATATAATATGGTTAGGAGTTGGCTAGAAAGTGAGATTTGTCTAAGAAGTGTAAGAAGCCATGAATGAGTGACAAGTGGCATATATATTATTTATAGAAAAGGACACATTAGTAATTAACACAATGGACTATTAATTTTATAATAACTAAAAAAATCGATATTTATAGAATCTGATCTATTGTTCATAATTAGGCGATTTTCATGGAAACCACCATTATGAATATAAAACACAACTTATAATATAAAACGCTATATCATTAACTAAACGACATTAAAAAACACACCATTATAAAACGTATGAAGATAAAACACAATATCTTCAACTATGTCATTTCAAAATACACTACCATATCACTTATGATATAAAATAATACACCATCAGCTAACCATTCAAACACATAACATACAACTTATGAATATAAAACACCAAATCATCAACTAACAACCATTATAAAAATGATAAAAGACTAACAGTTGTGATAAAACACTATGCGAAGAATAAACACAGGTAAAACACTATACGAAAAAAACGGTAAAACACTCTACGAAGAAATAAACACTGATAAAACACCATGCAAAGAAATATACACTAGTACGTAAACCTTACAAACCAAATACATGATAAAACACCATATCATTGTTATAAATTCATACAGAAATATTACATAATAGAATTGATCCATGATTGGAGTTGATTATTGTTTTGGATTTGAAGAGGAGATGAATAAACAATCAAGTGTTTTAGACTTCATCCATTTACCTATAAAATAGAGATTAAAAACCTCGTTCTGTAGACGTTGTTACTCGATTGCTTGTTTTCCCGGTCGACACATCTTCAATCGGAGTCTTAGTTGTTTTACACTTCATCTTTTTACCTGCAAATGTGGGAAAAAAACACCACTAACTTTTTATTAGAATAATGGCTAGATGAAAAAAAAAAAAAAAAGGGTTTTAATCTTAGTTTGTATTTTGCATCGTGGCATTTATCTACATTCATGATTTAGTTTATTACAGTTTCCTTTAGCAAATGGATTGGAATGAGGAATAAGCGTAAATGATGGAATGAATTCAATGATTTGTTTTGGGTTCTTATTAAAACACAAGTAGAATTACTAGAATACCCCTACATGTTATAATTAACCACTAATTATAAAACAATAATTACAAGGATACCACTCATTTAATCTACACCATTAAACATCTAATCCAAGGGCTTAAAACACTTCCTACACTTCTTAGGAAAACACTACTTTCTACATGAACCTCACCCTATATAATATATAGATAGAATGAATGAATCTTTGTTCTTAAAGAAAGATGGAAGTAATTTAGCATATAGGATTTTTATTTATTTTTGCGATGTGATGTTTTAGACATTATCTATACATATAATAAACCAAAGCCATTTTGATGAGATGTCATAATATTATGCAATCTCTCTTTTGAGAGATGCCACATAGGATGTGATGTGGCAACTCTAGACCAATTAAAAAAAAGGAATAAATATGGTTTAAATATTATTTAACATAATCTATTAAATACCTAATCTACTAAATTTAAATATTAAAATTTTATTATTTTCTCCCTCATAACTTTAAACTTTAATATCTTTCATATACGAGATTTTTTAAAGAAAAAAATTACACCAAATTAACGAGCGTTTTATTATCTTTCCAACGAGTACCATAGTGCTATATAAAAAACGGAGAAAAAAAACGAATAACTTTAAACTTTAATATCTTTCATATACGAGATTTTTTAAAGAAAAAAATTACACCAAATTAACGAGCGTTTTATTATCTTTCCAACGAGTACCATAGTGCTATATAAAAAACGGAGAAAAAAAACGACTATTTTTGTAACCCGACAGGTATTGCGTCAGGTTTGGAATTAGTTTTAAAAAAATTGTGGGTTTGGGTCGGGCCTGGGATTAGGTAATACCCGACCCAATTACCTTTTTTTATATTAGAATATGATAACTTATGGCAGAGATTTGTTTAAAATAATAATAATAATAATAATAATAATAATAATAATATTCATTAATCATATATTGGCAAGTCATTATTATGTTGTCATATTAGATATTTTATTATGTCATATTAGATATTTTAACCCGGGACGCTCTCCAACAGGTAATTGCTATATAGATGTCATTTTTATAGTTTAGATACTTCTAATTTTATTCACTTTACTTAGATTTATCAACCCGGGACGCTCCCGGGGTATAAGCTAGTATTTAGATATTTTTAAGACTTGTGGTTCTATTAAGCATACTAAGCATAGACTTTTAAGTCTTACACCGAATGCACTCATGCACACAACTTTGTTTTCATATAGCGACCATACAATGGGAAAGTAATTTGAAGCTATGGCTTTAAATCCCCAATCTAATAAAACCTCTAAACTTTATTTTTTTCTAATAGATATGGTATTTAATTATAATCAAGATGACAACCATTTAGCTTAATATATCTATGGTCTGCAAGTGTTTTTTTTTATTGTCTTCATAATGCAGATAGTTCTAATCCTGTAATTACTCTTATCTTCATATTTACATTGTTTTTTAGTCTTGTAAAAAGGCCCTGTTTTAGTATTTTTTTCATCTACGAGTTTTTGTTTTTTGAAACCTGTCTATTTAATCATCTATATAGACCTTTCTAAGCAAAACTTTTTCAATAAAACAAATGCAACTATCAATCGCACAAGACTAGATATATTGTTCAATAATGATAACCCAACGTGATATTAAATATTTTATTTGTTACAACATCAATTGTACAAGACTATATATATTGTTTAAGTTGTCAAGCCTTGAATCTTCTTTCAAATTATCAATATAGACTTTGAGTTCGGTACGGTGTCAAGTTTTCCAAGGGTTGGTATCAAGTTTCCTAAGGGTTCGGTGTAAATGAAGATTTCAAGTTTTTTTTTTTTTTTTTTTTTTTTTTAGCTAAACAAACGTACAAGAACAGAGGTCACATTCGATTAACTATTATTTTGGGCCGACTAAATGAAGATTTCAAGTGTTTTTTTTATAAGAGAAAATTGGTCGAATAGTCCCTGTGGTTTGCACTTTTTTCACCTATAGTCCCCAAGTTTTCAAAATTACAGCCATAGTCCTGAAATAGTGAATTTTTTTAACTCGGATAGTCCCTGGAGCTAACTGAGGTTAAATAATCCAGTTAAGTGGGTGTGAAATTACTAAACTACCCTTTCTATAAAACAAATAAAATATAACACTAGTGGGCCCCACGTTTTATAATTAAATATATAAAAAAAACCCACCACCACCACCACCACCACCACCATCCCCACCACCACCAGACCGTCACCACCAACCATAACCAGACCGTCACCACCACCCACCACCACCAGAACCATCACAACCACCACCCCTGTTCATCATTGACCGACAACCACCGAACCTGGACCGATCCCCCAACAATATCCTCACAATCGATAGACGAACTGGGAGTTAATCGGGTTTACCTTGGTTTTATGAAGAATCAGGTGACAAAGGCGGTGCCGCCGCCGGAACCACCGCATCTCCTCCTCTGCTTCCTTTCCTCTTCGGTTCTCTCTCTCTTTCCTTTTGTTTTCTCTATCGTTCTCCCTCTCTCTATCCTCTTCCTCTGTTCCTCTCTCTTCTCGATTCTCTTGGTTAACAGATCTGTGAGTGTGTGTGTGTGTATTTAGATAGCAGTGGTGGATGAGAGTGAGGGGTTGCGTCGGTCAGAAGCAGCACCAACCGGAGGAGGAGAAACCACGTCTGGTGTGAAAGATGAAGGAAGAGGAGTTTTATATGTAGGGTTTGGTTGGTGGGGAAGATAAAGGGTGGTGATGATGGAGGGTGGAGATGGGTGGTGGTGGTTTGTGGAGGTGATGAGGTGAAGAAGATGAAGTGGGGAAGATGAAGTGTGGGACCCACATATAAAACTCCTCTTCCTTTTATAATCCTTCTTCTTTACAAATATGAAGCTGTTTCAAGCTTGTCTTCTTTTACTCTTTTTCATTTCATTAACAGTAACACCACCTGTAATTGCAAAGTACGCTAAACCAGGGTGCAGTGATACGTGTGGGAACGTGACCATTCCATACCCTTTTGGAATCGATAAGGATTGTTCTATCAATTCATGGTATATCGTTGATTGCAAAAACTCAACGAAGCCATATCTACCTGCACTTAAGCACCTCGAAGTCTTGAGGGTAGACTTATTACGCCAAACAGTCACTGTAAATACACCGAGGATCTCATATTGCCAAAACCTAGTTGGAAATAGCAGTCATACGATGAACGTGGATCTTGGCGGGAGCCCCTTCTTGTTCTCTAAACGACACAATAAATTTGTTTTTGAGGGGTGTGGTGTTGCTATTATGACGATTGATAACGGGAGTGTGGTCACAGCGTGTTCAAAGGCTTGTGTCAATGTTACGCCTAGCGATAGAAACAACTGTATTAATGGAAACGGTTGTTGCCGTTCTGTAATTCCTTATTATCTAAAGTCATACAGCGTTAGCATCACAGGCTTTGGAGAGGAAGATGGAGCTTGTGCGTCTGCCTTCTTGATGGAAGATGAAACTTCATATGTCGGATATAACCGTTATGCTGATGACAGCTATGGCGAAGTAAGCTTTTCTGATCCATTTATTTTCAGGAAAACCTCTTCTCCTGTATCACTTCTTTGGACTTTAACAAACTTGGATAAAGTAAGTTGCTGCGGTAAAGAGTCTCCCGTTACACGCAAGGTGGTTATGTTTAATGGTTCTACAGTGGATACGCTGATTTGCTACTATTCAAGGTTTGGAGGCAGCCCTTATTTAAAAGATGGTTGCGGGGACATTGGTATGTAATTCATTACATAATTTTTATTTATTTATTTTGATTCTTAAGATTTATGAATATTCCAATTTCCAAATTACCGATCCAGTAGACTTGTGGGCCTACGCTTATTTTTAGTAACTTCATCAAAACAAACTCTATAAAACATAAGAATAATGGCGAAAATCGTCCCTAAGGTTTTGCAATTTTACTACATCAGTTCAAAATCGAAACTTTTTACATATGTGTCCTTTTTTATATTTTTTTTTTTCAAATTCGTCCTTGGCACTTAACCCAGTTAACTATTGTCTTTAACTCTAGGGGTATTTTTGTCTTTTTGGCTGCCCCTTTTTAAAACCCAATTTAAACAAAGTTATTTATACCCTTAGAAGACAAAATACCCAGATGTAAAAAGGTGGTAGTCAAAAAGACAAAAACAACCCCAGAGTTAACGACAATATTTAACTGAGTTTAGTTTCATGGATGAATTTAACAACGAAATGTAAAATAGAAGGATCCAGATGTAAAAAGTTTTGATTTTGAACTGATGTAGCAAAACTGTCAAATCTCAGGGACGATTTTGGCCATTAACTCAAAACATAAACACCTACTTCCATTTTATTCTACAGACCTTGTTTTTTAGTTTATAAGTTATTTCAAGCTTACCGTTGTTGGGTTAATTGAGTTTGTTCAAGTCATGCGGATCACGGTTTTCGGGTCAACATATTCATGGGTCAAATGAAGTTTTGTCCAAGGGTAAAAGCGTAAAAAATAACCTATTTGTTACGTGAATTGTGGAAGACTTTATCGTGGTTGACTCGGTAGTGATTGAGCGAGTTTGTTGGAAAATATTGGGAAAATGGATGCTGAAGGCTAGAGAATACGTTGAATGTTTCCTTTGCATGTGTTTGTTTTAATACTTTTTCATTGCATATTATAATAACCAAGTTACATCTGGATAATGGGTAAGCAAGCAACAAGTTGCGCCGCTATCCCTTTTTTAATCGCAAAGTTTATTCTACTAAATACAAACCCTTGGCTCCTTGGGCTTTGCGAGTCACCGTGGACCACCTTCTGCACCTGCTCCAAAGAGCGAACTGCCTCAGAGGCTAGGGATCCAAAAGTGTCGAAGGCACTGAGGTTTTCCACAAATTGCTTCCAACAAAAGTTGATTTTTATCACTGGAGCCCCTTAGAGATCAAAAAGTGCCAAAATGGTCACTTTTTAACTGAGTTATGAAAGTCAGTTAATTCCTAAGGGCAATTTCATCATTTATGTGCCCAGGGGCCAAAATGGAAATTAATGGAAAGTTACAAAAAAAAAATAAAAAATTCATAAACGTTTTTTTTTCAAACACGTTTTTTTCGAACACGTTTTTTTTTTCGAACACGTTTTCAAACACGTTTTGTTTAAAGATAGCCTAACATAAGGTCCTTAATGATTGCTTAAACGAGATTAATCGTGCGCTGCCTCAATTTGACGTTCAATTCAAGCTAGCCCGTGATATGCAGACGAACATCAAGAAGATCATCAATCTCAATGATCTCGCTGCGGGACACAACAAAAGGAAAATCATCCAGCAGGTACATATTGGGTTATTGTGGATTAGCGAAAAAACGTGTTTGAATTTTATTTTTTTAATAACGTTTCGTTAATTGCAATTTTAGCCCCTGAGGACATAAATGACGAAATTCCCTTTAGGACTTAACTGACTTTCATAACTCAGTTAAAAACTCAGTTAAAAAGTGACCATTTTGGCACTTTTTATTTTTGAAGGGCTCCAGTGATAAAAATCAAGTTTGATGACCAGACAAGCAATTTGAGGAAAACCTCAGGAGCTATTTTGGCAATTAACTCTTTTAATTTTATAAATAGGAGTAGTAACTTTGTTTTCAAGTGTACCCTTTCCATTTAATAAAATAACTCTTCCCAATTCCTTTCTGCAAGATATATTTCACATACATACATTCGTGAGTTTTAAGTGTGTGTATAATCTTGGCCTGAACCAACAACCGTTTACTCTTCTTCTTTTTTCATGTTAAATAGCAATTCAGAAATTCGCCAAGACAGGGTGCAAAGATACATGCGGGAACAACGTGACAATTCCATACCCTTTTGGAATCGGTGCGGATTGTTCAGTCAATAAATGGTACACAGTTCAATGCGACTCTTCTACGCCAAATCTACCCGCACTCAACCACCTGGAAGTCTTGAATGTAGACTTGAGGAATCTAACGGTCACTGTTGGTACACCAAGGATCACTGATTGCAAAAGCCCAGTTCTGAATAGCAGTGAGATTATGGGCATCGATCTTGGTGACAGCCCCTTCTGGTTTTCCAAATCACACAATAAATTTGTGTTTGAGGGGTATGGTAATGCTGTTATGATGATGGATAATGAGGGTACTGTGCTCACAGCGTGTTTGACAACTTGTCACGGTGTTACACTTAGCAATAGAAACAAATGTTTTGGAATTGGTTGTTGTCGAACCACAATTTCTCAAATTCTCAAGTCATACAGCATTAACGTGACCGGCTTGGAAGAGGAAGATGGGGGTTGTACAGCAGGGTCTGCCTTCATGGTGGATTCGACTTCATATGACCAAGGAAGGTTTTCTATCAAGAGGAATACTTCTGTTATTCCGGTGTCACTCATTTGGACTCTAACAGAATCTGATCAAGTAACGTGTTATGGTAACATACCCCCTCGAATATACATCGTGGATATAGTAAATGGTATTCAAGTGGTTTCATGGAAATGCAACACGTATTCAGATGAACAAGGAAACCCTTATTTAATAGATGGTTGCGTTGAAAGTGACCATGGTATGTAATTTAATTTAGTATTTATTTGATTATATATATATATATATATATATATATATATGGGAAAGTTAATTTGAGAACACCTATATTCGTGCGAACCATGAGAACGACATCTAAAACCATTCAAATTCAAAATTTCTTTTTACACTTGTCTTTATTACTAAAATACAATCTCAAAAACACAATTTACGCGTAAAAATTCAAACGTAAACGGAAATAATTTGTTTTTACACATGTGTAAATATGCTGTTTATATATGTGTAAACTGTTTCATTTACACATGTGTAAAAAGTTAATTTTAAAGTGTTTTTGCAAGAAAAGATGAATTATTTGGAAAGAAAATTCATTTATTAATGTTGTATTTTGATTATAATGGGGTTTGTATTAAAAAAAATTGATTTTGATTGATTTTTTTACTTGTTCTCACGGTTCTCACAATATTTAGCGTTCTCAAGATAACCCTCCCCTATATATGGGAAAGTTAATTTGAGAACACCTATACTTTGGGAAATGAATTTAAATACTCTCAACTTTTACCTATTGGTGGATAATACTCCCACTTTCACTTTGGCCATTAACACTCCCTACTTGCAACTTATTTTGTTCCATCAGCCCCAAACCAACTGAGATCTAACCTGGTTAGTGTACGTGGTAAAAATGTAAAAACCTAACTTAAGGGACCTATTTGAAAGAGTGCTAATATTTAGACACCTAAAATAATTAATTTGACACCCTAGATACTCCTCGTATTGCTTTATATGAGGAGTATCAAGTTTATTGTTTTCTGTGTTAGTCAACAGCAAATAACTAAAAAAACAAAAATTGTACTTTATTATGCCTAGTATTGGGCAATATTTGACTAATCAAGCCTAGTATTGATACCATACTAGGCTGAAAAGTGGTATGGGAGAATTTTTTTCTCTTAATATGCCAATATGAGGCATATTAGGGTTTTTTTTTTTTTATTTGGTATTTTCATTTTTATTGTTTTAAATAACTAAAAATACTAAATTAACTTGAAAATCCCCAAATTTACAACAAATTAGTTATATTTCTTTCCAATATTATTTTTAAAAAAATTACAAGTTTTTGTTACCAATACTATTTTATAAAAATTATTTATTTTGTTTGATTTTCTTTTGGTTGGTTTTGAAGATATTTGTTTTGTTTTGTTTTGTTTCGAATGTATGAAAATGCAAAGATCAATCGATTTAAAAAAAAAACATTTTTTCAAACCAACTTTATAACTTCTTTAAACTTTGTATTTTCTATATAACTTCTTCAAACTCACCAAAACAAAACAAACATCTTCAAAACCAACCAAAACAAAACCACACAAAAGAAATAATTTTTATAAAATAATATCGGTAAAAAAGTTGTATTTTTTTTAAATAATATTGGAATGAATGTATCAAGTTTTTTGTTAATTTTTTGTTTTTTAATGTTAACTTAGTATTTGTAGTTATTTAAAAACAATAAAGATGAAAATACAAAAAATAAAAATAAAAAAGACCCTAATTTGCTTCAAATTAATCTATATGAGGCATATTAGGGCCCTATATCACTTCCCAGCCTAGTATCAAACCCAATACGTGGCTCTAATATGCCTCGTATTGGTCAATATGAGGCATATCAGAGCCAAATATTGAGTCACATACTAGGCTAAGAAGTGATATGGGGTCTAATATGCCATATATAGACCTATATAGGCATATTGATGTTTTTTTCTTACAAACTTTGTACCTTTTATACAACATTTATTTTTTATTAACAAAGTTTTATAAAAATTTCATTATTTTTCAAAACATTATCGTGTAGTCTATAATAGTATAGTGTACTATATGATACTAAACCATATGATACGATTCAAGATCTATACTACCATATAATGTTTTAAAATATTTTTACTTTAAAAAATAAAACATTTATAAACTTTATGTACAAATGGTAAAATATTTGCAAAAAAAAAAAAACCTACTGAAATACATTGATCAATCAATTTGTTTAAAAAAAGTCTTTTCGAATGTATTAAAATGCAACAGTCAATTGATTAAAAAAAACTTTTCTAAACCAAACTTATAACTTTTTCAAACTCACCAAAACAAAACAAACATCTTCAAAACCAACCAAAACAAAAGTAATAATTTTTATAAAATAATACTGGTATCAAAAAGTTACCATTTTGTTAAAATAATATTGGAATGAATATAACTAACTTTTTGTTAATTTTTGGATTTTTTTAAAATTAATTTAGTATTTTTAGTTATTTAAAAACAATAAAAATGAAAATACAAATAGATAATAAAAATACCATAATATGCCTCATATTGATCTATATGAGGCATACTTGGCTCTCATATGCCTCATATTGACCAATATGAGGCATATCAGCACGAAGTTTCAGGTCTGACCTAAGTCGGCCTCATATAGATCAATACGAGCCATACTTAGGGTGGATTTAGATTTTAAGGGTGTCTAAATAGATGGAGCCTTTTAAAACTTATTATTATTATTATTATTATTATTATTATTATTATTATTATTATTATTATTATTATTAGAGAGAGAGTAAAAACCTAAACCTGTTTAGTCTTCATCTGCTCATTATCCCCTGAAATTATAGAGTGAGGTAGAGAGAGAAAGACGAAGTACCACCACTACCACAAACCCAGAATGACCCTATCCACCCAACCACCACCTATCACCCACAAAGTATCACCATCTACAACTACTACACCGTTGGATAACACCCACCAAATGCCACCACCGGTTAATTAGTTCCGACCACCCTCCACAACAATCACCACCGGAACCCTTGACTTGCAACCATCACCCTCCGTTGCATCTGCGTATGCTAATTACCACCCACCACAGCCCCAACCTACAAGAAATACCCATTCACTTGAGTCGCAATTCCTTCCCTGAACTGACTTTCCTCCCTTTCGCCCCTCCCTCTATGCCCCGTCCCTAGAATGGTAAGCCCCCTTTGAAAAAATCCACTAGAAAAATCAAGCTTTTCGAACCATCAAACCCAAATAATAATGATAATATTAGTATACAGTTGGAGATGTTGAAAGCGTATGAGATGGGGATATGTTGAAAGCGTATGAGATGGGGAATTATGCTGGGGAAGCCGTTGAGCCGAACCGAGAGATACGAGCTTGTGAAACGACATGTGTCTAGTAACCGCCAGGTTAATCTTGATAAGATATAGTTACAATTTGCAGTCTGTTATTAAGGATATTAATGTATTACATAAGTTATGAATTGGGTTTTGTAGGAAGGGATGGGTTGAAGATTGGTTTAGGTGATAGTGGTGGTGTTTTAGAGAGAGAAAGATGGGGGTGGTTTGTCACCAAAAGGGGGGGGGGGGGGATACATTATTAATAAATTATTACAACAACAAAAACAACAATACTAATAATAAATAAAGTTTCAAAAAGTTCCTTTAAGTTTAGGTTTTTACATTTTTGCCACGTAGACTAACCAGGTTAGACATCTGTTAGTTTGGGAGTGATAAAACAAAATAAGTTGCAAGTTGAGAGTGCTAATGGCCAAAGTGACAGTTAAAAGTATTATCCGCTAATAAATGAAATTAAGAGTATTTAAATCTATTTCCCCTTATATTTTTTTATTAGATTAGTGACATTGAACTCTCTTATAGATGATGAAGATCCGGATGAAGAGTGTAGAAGGTGTCATGATAGGGGAGGTTACTGTACAAGGGACCCTACATATGATGTTGATGGTTATGTTGTTAGTAAGAACATCACTTGTAAAGAAAGAACTTCCCTCGGAGTAATTCTAGGTAATGACTTTTCTATATATTCAAGGCAAAGTTTAAGATTAGATTTTGACAACGAAGAATAAAAGTAGTGAGACAAAAATCAACATACAAGCTGAAAAAAAGGCATCCATCCACAACTAAATGCTGAAAAATAATCATATGCAATCTTTACGGGTTTTAACCGGATAAGTGTTTTCTAGAAAATCAGTCACCACCGTAGTTATAAAAATATTTATTACTAACCGGGTTTGATTAGCAAAACTATTTAGAAAATAGGTAGAGTTTTAACTTACACTATATAGTAACTATAAAATGAAAACCCTCGTTAGTAAACGATATCCGTGCAAACTCATGTTATAATTTTTTTATTTTTAAAAAACAGATGATGTAACATAAATGTTTATAATCCTTTTAAGAAAAAAAAAAGAAAAGAAAAGTGCCGGTTACATATTTTTTTTAAAAAAAAAGTCCTTTGTTACAAAATTGCACTATGTAGAAACCCTAAAACTGTTTTAAGACATAAATGGGGAACTCCATATACCTTTCTATACTTACTAACGATTGACTTTCTATGGGCCTTCTTTCAGGTGTTAGCATAAGCATAGGTGTACTTTTTATAGTTGGAATTAGCTATGTATTATACAAAGCGATCAAGAAAACAAAAGAAAGGAGACGAAGAAAGAGATTCTTCAAACACAACGGTGGTTTACTTTTAAAACAAAACGAAGAAGCTGACCCATCTTTAGTTGATAAAACCATACATTTCACATCACGAGAGTTGGAGAAGGCAACTGACAACTACAATGAAAATAGGATTCTTGGCCGAGGAGGTCAAGGTACAGTTTATAAAGGGATGCTGGAGGATGGAAGGATTGTGGCAGTCAAGAAATCAAAAGTGGTTGATGAAAGCCAATTAGAGCAGTTCATCAATGAGTTGGTCGTTCTTTCCCAAATCAATCATAGGAACGTTGTTAAGTTATTGGGGTGTTGCCTAGAGACAGACGTCCCTCTCCTTGTTTCTGAGTACATTCCAAATGGAACCTTGTATGATCGACTTCACAATGAGATTGATGATTTCTCAATTTCTTTGAACATGAGACTACAAATAGCTACGGAAGTTGCAGGAGCACTTGCTTACTTGCATTCAGCAACTTCCATTCCAATATATCATAGAGACATCAAATCCACAAATATACTTTTGGATGACAAATACAGGGCCAATGTTTCTGACTTTGGAACTTCAAGGTTCGTATCAATAGATCAAACTCATTTGACAACCTTAGTCAAAGGTACGTTTGGCTATCTTGATCCTGAGTATTTCCAGTCTAGCCAATTTACTGAAAAGAGTGATGTTTATAGTTTTGGAGTTGTTTTAGTTGAACTATTAACCGGAGAAAGACCAATTTCTCTAACTCGATTTGGTGAAAACAGAAGTTTGGCTACACACTTTATGTTAGCTATGGAAGAAAGGCGTGTTATGTCAATTTTTGATGCAATGGTGATTAAAGAAGGTACTAGGGATGACCTTATGATTGTAGCTAACCTAGCAATGAGATGCTTAAATATGAATGGTAAGCATAGACCAACAATGAAAGAAGTTGCCATAGAATTAGAAACCATACGGAGGTCGCATATTCCTTCTACCGTTGAAACAAACATCGGTCCCATGGTGTATGGGGAGGAACTATCAATACTCTCTTATGGTGAATCATCATCAACGATCTTGAGTTTCAATGATAGCATTACTCATTGATGGAGTTCGTATGTCGCATATTCCTTCTACCTTTGAAACAAACATAGATCCCATGGTGTATGGGAGGAACTATCAATACTCTCTTATGGTGAATCATCACCAACGATCTTGAGTTTCAATGATAACATTACTCATTGATGGAGTTGTTTATTGTATAATAAATCTGTGTTTTCATATAGTTGCAGGACATGTTATATAGTTAAGTTTATATTGTCACAAAACAAGTTAAGTTCGGATTAAGAAAGGCATGCGCTTCCATTTTTATACAAAAACTCACTTTCATTTTTTTTTGGGTAGATACATGTACAATCTTTTGGAGTCTGTGTCATATTCACAGATATGAAACTTGGGGAGAGATAACGTACAAAGCTTCTTAACATAAGAAGCGTAAGAAGCAATCTTAGGCATTAGATTAACAAGATGTCTGGATGCAGATTAAAAATCCTAATCATTCTTGTTAAACTAACCAAGAGTAAATTATGAAAAACCGTCTAATTTTTTTTTCAAATCGCAATAACAAAAATCAATCGAAACAAAATTTTTCAACAATTGAAATCGATTAAACCAATCTAAATGATTACACAATCAAAATAACAAAAAACATTCGATTACAATGAACGAAAATGAAAAAAATTATAAAAACAGAGATTTACACCGGATCGATTTAATCATATGAAAAAACATACAAATATGAATAAACGCTCATAATAGTTGTCAAATACTTTCGATTTTGTTTCAATAAGTATGATTCAACATAAAAATTAGGTTAAAAAAAGTTGCAGAGGAAGAAGATGAAATTGGTGAAAACAGAGCCTTTTAAACGCACCAACAAAATTTTAAACGCACTCAATAAAAAGTTTGGAAGCACTCATTGAAATTTGGATGCACTCACTAAAAATTTTGGAAGCACTCATTGAAATTTGGACGCACTCACTAAAAAGTTTGGAAGTACTCATTAAAAAGTTTAGAAGCACTCATTAAAAAGTTTGGAAGAACTCATTGAAATTTGGACGCACTCACTAAAAAGTTTGGAAGCACTCATTAAAAAGTTTAGAAGCACTCATTAAAAAGTGGACGCACTCATTAAAATTTGGACGCACTCATTGAAAATTTGAACGCACTCATTAAAAAAAAGTTTGAAAAACAAACGCACCTTGACTATATAATAGACGCACCTTTCTATCTTGCTCTAAAAACAAAAGGTTGCATCATCGAACTCTAAAAAACAAGAGGTTGAACCTTATATAACTTATAATTAAAACAAATGCATGTGATCCATTCTTGGTTGACTATCCAAAGAGCAAACAAACACACATCATCAACTGCACACTACATCCAAAATACACTCACACAATTTCTTCACCTCCTCCACTCTGTTTTACATCGCCTTTTTTGTCACTACATATATGCCTATTCACATCCTCCACTATCTTTTACTTCATCTTTTTTTTTCATCACAAATTCTTCATGTCCTCCCACTCTGTTTTATCATCGTTTTTTTCATCACCTTCATTTTTTTTTCAATAGTAGGAGGGATACACAGCACCCCCTTTGGATCTTCTGATGCTTGGTTTTTTTTGGTAAGTTACTTAAAATGAATTTTACTTAAAATGAACATTTGAAAATTTGAACTGCTCTTTCAGATCTCGATCGATTGTGGTCGTGGTGGTTGTCAGATTCGATCGGTTTGTTTCAAAAGGAGGATGAGTTAGGTTTATGTTATGAAAGTTTAAAACAGGGAAGAGGAAAATAGGTTTAATTTTTGTTTAAATGTGGTTAGGTTAAATTGACAGGTGACAAATTTTAGTGGCTTCCTACACTTCTCACATTAAGAAACTTTGTACCCTATACTTTCTCATGAAACTTATGTTACTTAGAAGAATAATTATATCTTATAATATTTGAACTCTTTTAAAATTATTCCGTTTTGCTCCCTCGCAATCCTATGTCCTCCGCCAATGTTAAGTATGGCTTATGGGATATCCAGAGATGGTAGGCCTGAAAGTGATATGTGTTGGGAATCATGGTATCAAATACGAAGCGAAAGCGATTTAATATTGTATATAAAATCCAATTTTAAATATTTATATATATTAGCCGATTGATATATATATATATATATATATATATATATATAAATATAGGTTTAGGATCCTGTACAAAGTACATTTTTCTGAGAAGTGTGAGAAGGACTAAGAATTGACATGTAGACATCATGTTTTGGACTTAGGAATGATGTTTTAGGTTGTTTTAACTTGAAAAAACACCAAACACAACAATCTAAAACACAATACAATGTATTATAGTCGTTAAATTTAAAAAACAGCTAAAACACACTACTTAACGCTTAAAACACACTGCTAATGTTCTTAGCATGGTGTTTTAAGTTTTAAAGCCTAAAATACATTGTTTTCGGTTTTTAATTGTTATATTTGGTGTTTTTATAGGCAAAACAATCCAAAACATCACGACTAAGTTCAAAAAATGATGTCTAAGTATCAATTTTTAATACTTCTCACACTTCTCACAAAAAAACACTTTGTACACGATCTTGACCCTATATATATATATATATATATATATATATATATATATATATAATATAATGTTGTTATGATTTATTAATCTTATTAATAAATATTCTCAATCAGAATACTGGTTAAATGCGTATAAACAAACAAATAATATAAACAATCATAGGGGTTTAGTAATCAAGCTTTGAAGACTACACTGGAATTTTAACACACGGGTTACAACGAATCCTCGCTAAGCTAGTAGGAAGTTCACAACCGAGCACGAGCCTACCAAGAGTACACATTGCAAAGAGGAAGGCGGTGGAGGTGGGGGTTGATCGCGGTAGCCAAGGAGGCGGCTCCTTGGTATGGCCGCGAGTTTACTTGGAGAGGAAGGGAGTTGTTTTTTTTTGTTAAAAAGTGTGATTAGGGTTTGCACATTAATCCTCTTTTTATAAAACATGAACTTACATTAAGTCCCCTTGTTAAATATCATAATATTCCCCAATATTAATATAATTAATATTAGTCCCTCGAGTTCAAAACTATTATGATTTCACAAATAATAATCCACCTATACGTGAACTTATCTGATTCGTGTACCAATGTAGATCGTACCGGGGCGGGTTACCTTGATCTCGACTTTAATTACTATCGGACACACTATATGTCCAACAATCTCCCACTTGAACGATTTTAATTAAATGAGTCAATGTGCGCAGGGTGGACGCCTAGCTGCATCGCACTGCACCCAACACGGTTTGACAGTTTACAGTCGTCAACTAATTCTTTGAGTTTAAATAACGCTTTACTTAACCAAATACTATAGCCCTGATAAAACTATCAATAAGTCCCTTCTGTATAGACATTTGTTGATCATAAGACATAGATCATTCATTCTTATATATTGATCAACCATTCCCTATTCTCGTCTTTAATTCAAAAGGGTCTAACGAACTACCTTTAGTTAGAGAGTGGCCATGCGTTTATACCAGTTTCAGTTAACGAGGGCGCCGGAATGTCTAAACTTCTAATCCTATAGAAGTACAGAATTCCATCAGCGTCATACAACTCTCAATTAACCTTGGATTTCTCCCAACGCTACCCGGATTGCTATCCATGTTTCAGGACTGTGTTAGATATCATCAAAGGTCAGATTGAACATATCAGTATCAAAACATCTAATGACACAGATCCATGGAGATCGTTTTGAAGCGAGTTACATCTAATATCATTCCCTAGTGATATCTTTGAATTTTGATTCTCAAAGCCTTGAGTTATTCATCTCATGAATACAATCAACTCAATTCACAATAGTCTTACATTCAAATCCATTCCCATGTAATTTGATTAACTACAGATATTTAAGAATACTATTATTCAAGGAATTAAACATACAAATAATTAACACAGTAACAAAATATTTAAATTTGCATTTAACCCATAAATCAAATAAATATTCATTGTAACTGTTATAGTTCAATATAAAATACCAATACTAACTACAGATCATGCCCATTGTCTAGCAACTCTAAGGCCTATCTTTCCAGCATGCTTCTGATGTTTAGCTTGAGGTAAAGGCTTAGTAAAGGGGTCAGCCAGATTTAGATCTGTATGAACTTTGTTTATTACGATGTCTTCGCGCTCTATTATCTATCTAATATAGTGGAATTTTTTGAGTATAATATGCCTTGTGGTTTGATGTGACCTTGGTTCCTTTACAAGAGCAATGGCACCAGTGTTATCACACAGTATCTCGATCGGTTTCTTTATGCTAGGCACAACGTCGAGATCAGTAATGAACTTCTTCACCCAGGCAGCCTCATTTGCAGCATCCGATGTAGCATTGTATTCTGATTCACAGGTGCATTTAGCAACCACACTTTGCTTACAGCTCTTCCAAGTAACAGCCCTACCATTCAGAATTAAAACGTATCCCGTCTGTGACCATGAATCGTCACGATCAGTCTGGAAGCTTGCATCAGTATAACACTTAACTGATAGCTCCTCATCCAGTCCTCCATATATTAAGGACATGTCCTTAGTCCTTTTTATGTACTTAAGAATGTTCTACACTACAGCCCAGTGACTCTATCCTGGATTATGTTGATATCTACTCGTCATGCTAAGAGCATACGAGACCTCAGGTCTAGTACATAACATGGCATACATGATAGAACCAATAGAAGAAGCATATGGAACTATTTCCATTTTCTTCTTTTCCACTTCAATGTTTGCACACTGTTTGCTATTCAGAATGGTTCCATGTGCCACAGGCAAGAGCCCCCCTTTTTGAGCCTTGCATTAAGAAGGGTCGTATGACCTTATCAATATATGTACATTGACTCAAACCCAGTAACCGATTTGATCTGTCTCTATAGATATTTATTCCTAGAATGTAAGCGACTTCACCAAGATCTTTCATTGTGAAACATTTACCCAACCAAGCCTTAACATCTTTTAGCATAGGGATATTGTTTCCAATTATTAGTATGTCATCTACTTACAGAATGAGAAAAGTGATATAGCTCCCACTAGATTTCTTGTAAACACATGGTTCATCTTTATTCTTGATAAAACCAAACTCTTTGATTTTCTGATCAAAACGAAGATTCCAGCTGCGAGACGCTTGCTTTAACCCATAGATGGATTTATTCATCTTGCATAACTTATTAGGATTCTTTGGATCGACAAAACCTTCAGGTTGAACCATATAGACATCTTCAAGTAAGTGTCCATTAAGGACCACAGTCTTGACATCCATTTGCCATAACTCGTAGTCATAATACATAGCAATGGCAAGTAGAATTCTAATAGACTTAAGCATGGCTACTGGCGAGAAAGTTTCCTCATAATCAATTCCTTGAGTCTGAGTAAAACCTTTTGCTACAAGCCTTGCATTCTATATTTGCACATTTCCATCCATGTCGGTCTTCTTCTTGAAGATCCATTTGTTTTCTACAATCTGACATTCGGCAAGAAGATCAACCAAATCCCAGACTTGGTTATCATACATGGATTGCATCTCTGCACTCATGGCTTCTTGCCATTTCTTGGATTCTGAATCCAAGATTGCAACTTTGTAAGTAGCAGGTTCAGCTTCATCAATTATGAACATATCGTCATACCTTTCAGGTGCACGACGATCCCTAATACTTCTTCGAACACTTGGTGTTTCTGTTGTTTCTTGAGTCCTCTCAGACTCAACTTCAACAGCTGGATCACTTACTTCTGGTTCTATCGTAACAACTGGTTCAGTCACTTGTGTTTCTCGAATTTCTTCAAGATCCACATGGTTATCTCCAATCCCTCATGCGAGAAGCTCTTCCTCCAAGAAAGTGCCTCCACGTTTAGTGAAAATCCTATTTTCAGTGGGGTGCTAGAAAAGGTAACCGATCTTTTTAGCGTATCTGACGAAACTACTTTTTCGCCTCTAGGATCTAGTTTATCCGAAGAATCTAGAGAGACATAAGCATTACATCCCCAGACTTTAAGATAGGATACTTTAGGTTTCTTTCCATGCCATATCTCATAAGGCGTTTTATCAACCTTCTTTGTTGGAGCTATATTCACAAGTCTTGCGGCAGTTTCTAGAGCCTGACTCCAAAAGGAGCGTGGGAGGGTTGTACGACACATCATATATCGAACCATATCCAATAGTGTTTGATTTCTCCCGCTCAGACACACCATTATGTTGTGGTGTTCCAGGTGGAGTGAGTTGTGAAACTATTCCACAATCCTTTAGATGGTCGATGAACTCCTGACTAAGATATATTCACCGCCTCGATTTGATTGAAGCATCTAAATAGTTCTATTTAGTTGATTCTCTACTTCATTTTGGTATTCCTTGAACTTTTCAAGAGGTTCATGTTTATGCTTCATAAGATAAACATAACCATATCTACTGAAATCATCAATAAATGTAACAAAGTATCTTTCTCCATGTCTTGAGATTGTTCTGAATGGACCACATACATCTGTACATACAAGTCCTAGCAGATCATTAGCTCTTTCAGCAACATTTGAAAAAGGTGCTTTTGTTAACTTTCCACTCAAGCATGATTCTCATTTACCAAACAACTCTGAACTCTTGGAATCTAGGATCCCTGCGGTTATGTGTTGTTTAACACGATTCTCGCTTATGTGACCAAGTCTATAATGCCACATATACATATCATTGAAGTCTAACATATTACGTTTATGGGAGATGTTGCATAATATGTTATTATTCTAGATTTCTATCTCATAGATTCCATTGTTAGGTTTTGCATCAAAGTAAAATATATCGTTAAAATAAGCAGAAATAAATTCACCGTTAAAACGATAATTAAAAACTTGTCCACGCAAAGCAGAAACCAAAACAATATTTCTAGTAACACTAGGAATAAAATACACCTTGTTCAAAACAAGTTCTAAACTAGAAGGTAATAAAAGAACATATTCTCCTATAGCCTTCACTGCAACTTTTTGTCCATTGCCAACATGGACCTCCAAGTCGCCCTATTTTAGCTTCTTAATCTTTCTTAGTCCGTGCAAAACATTATAAATGTGGAAATCACATCCTGTGTCTAACACCTATGTTTTGCTAGAAAAAGCAAAGATTTCAATAACATACATACCAGAGGACTCTCCTCTTGAAGCCTTGGCTTGCTTCAGTTTAGCTAAATACTTAACACAGTTCCTCTTCCAGTGCCCAGTCTCATCACAATGAAAACACTTGACATCCTTTAGAGGTTTCTTGTTGGCAACATATTTGCCCTTTCCCTTCCCCTGATTGCCCTTTTTCTTAGTGTTAGATTTCTTAACATGACCCTCCTTGATCATCCCATTCATATTGCAATTCATAAATGAACTGATCATATGACTTAGGCAATGAATTGAGGATAATATCTCCAGCCAACTCATCACTCAATAGGGATTCCAGAGAAGCCAAGTGATCAACATATGCCTTCATTTTTAGCACATGAGTGCTAACTGATGTACCCACTTGCATACAAGTGGTTATGAGTAATTGCATCACATCAAACCTCACATGACGAGCCTTCTGATGGAACATTTCCTCCAGGTGCTAATTCATCTCGTATGCCATTATCTCATCCATTGTCCTTTGAAGTTTAGGGATCATGGATGCCAACATCAGACTTGAGACTTTCAAAGAGTAATCAAAGTGCTTAGAGTAGTTTCTATAAGCAACAGAGTTCTAATTGATGGGTTCATCAGGGGCTGGCGTTTCATGAACATACAACTTTTTCTCCACCTCGAGAACAATTTTCAAGTTGCAGTGACAGTGCATGAAGTTGGAGTGGTTCAGTTTGTCCTTCTCTAAGATGGACTTGAGAGAGAATTGGGAGGTGGAATTGTTTTCGGTTGACATCTACAAAGTTCAAAATTTAATTTATAATTATTTTATATTTTAAATATCCTAATTATTTTATGACCCAAAAACAAAAATTTAATTAGGATGAGACCCGATTCATCAAGACACAGTGAACTAACTTAGCACTATCCACTGGTATGATTAGGTAGGTAAACAACGATTGTTAATTGTGTCCACTACACAACTCTCCATTTTGGGTTATCGCTTAAAAGCGATGTATGTTTAACCCCAACTATGCCCACTTGATGAACAAACGATGTTTTGTTCGTTACTGCTAACTGTATCACCGGCCTATGTTACATAAGAAACACAGTGATTACCTTCTTTCATAATAGACGCCCAGATACAGGGTATAACACTAACATTTGGGTTCGATTTAGAATGAAATGTTAACACGCTAAAGGTGGCATAAAACATCAATTTAAAATTGGGATTTACTTTAATATTTACCAAAAATATTTTGAATAACTCGTAGCATGAGGCGCGCTACACAATGTTTTATAAAATCCAATTTTATATTATTCGTGATAATTGAAAATTATTTCAACACTCGACACGGTGTAGTTTTAAATACCCTATTTAAACTATGTTGGCTGTTTTATCGCAAATGAACTTGTTTTAAATTTTAATAAAACTCTTTTATTAAATATGCTTTTCAGTTTTATAAAATTTGTTTTAATAAAACCGTTGTCATGATTGTGAAATTTTTTATCTTTTTGGGTTATGTAGATTATTTACAATAAATAAGCCACAACCACAAAACATAAAAATAAAATTAAACAAATTGAGCCCCTAATAGGTCCCTCGTTTCGGTGTAGCTAGAAACGAAATGAACTAGTATAAAGGGTTTCAAAAACTATTTTGATAACTCCCACTTGACCCGAGGTCTCTATCTTCATGGAACCTGTTCGCCTTTTTATCATCATCTTGATCTTGTACTTGTAGGATTACAATATTAAATTTAAAATACAAATAAAACAAATCTATTCTAATCCTACCTATTACACCGGATCCAATATCCGTAATAAAAATACAAATCAATAAAAAAATAAAACATCACAAACACAACCATGACAAGGGTCAAAAACCTAGGGCTCGATTCTCATCACAATCCATGAACAACCAAAAGCTTTTGATCTTTTGTCAAAATAAACATTTTTTGACAAATAAAACATATATCAAAATTATAACTTTACCTTCTATACGCGCGTAACCGTGGCTCTGATACCACTATTGGGAATCATGGTATCAAATACGAAGCTGAAGCGATTTAATATTATATATAAAATCCAATTTTATATATGCCGAGTAATATATATATATAGGGGGAGGATAAATTAAAATCCTCCCCAGTTAAAGAAACTCTGAAAACTACATCTTAGCCATTCATTTGCTAAGATCAATGGCCTATGTTTTATCTTGCATTTTTCATTTATGATTAAAAAGAAAAAGGATGTGATAAAGGACAATAAGGGCAAAAGAGTCATGCCACAAAATTGTAACTGCCATAAAGTACTATCAACTAACATTCAACAATACTTTATACACATTTTTCAAAGTCTTCCTCTCTCTTCTTTTTATTCTTGAGTCCTTTTCCTCTCTCTTCTCTTTTACCTTTCAATTCATTTTTTTTACTTTTAAATGTTAACAGATTTGTCTGTAACAACTTTTGTGTTACGTTGTAACATATTTTATACATCATTTGTATTTATCTACATTGTTACATTTCTAGATAGTATTTGTTGCAGTTTTGTAAACATCTACTTCATTTGTAAATAAACATTTGTTACAACTTATGTTACTTAGTCCTTGTCCTATATTTATGCAACTATACCAACAATGTAGCTTATGTTACCAATTCATTTTTAACTAAGAATGTTAAATATGTATTTTAAATGTAATTACATAATACATGTCATATAAAAATAGCAAATAAACGATATAGTTGTTATGTTACAGATGTAAAAAAGAAATGTAAACGATACAAATATAATTCCGCATTTAGAAATTCAAATAGAACATGTAAATAACGTGTTACAACATCAAGCTAGAATACATTTTACAACATATAATATTTATTCAGTTGTGTTACAACTTATACTCCCAATGTTAGATAACATATATATACATGTAACAACTTTGTTACCATGTTGCATGGATTTGTTAAATAAAAATAACAATTAGAAACAGAAAATAAATTAGCTAATTTGAAACACGTCCAAAACCATCTCATGTTCTTCTCTTTCTTCGTAAAAAACCCCATTTGCACAAGTCATTTCCAATCGTCGCTGCCACTATCAAAAAATAACATTAATAACTTAGAGACAGAAAATAAATTAGCTAATTTATATTGTGATTAAAAAAAGAACAAGATTTGTGATTAAAAATATAACCAGATTTATGATTAAATAGAACCCAGATCTGGATTTTATAATAATAAAAAAAAACCATGAACAAAAAACCCAAATCTTGATTTATGCAATAAATAAACGAATACCTATGAACAAAAACGCGTTCGAGATCTGGAACTAATCTTGTGAACAAAAACGAGATCGAGATCTGGAACTAATCTTCTGATTTATGCAATAAATAAACAAATACCTATGAAAAAAACGAGTTCGAGATCTGGAACAAATCTTGTGAACAAAAAAGAGATCGAGATCTGGAACTAATCTTTTGATTTATGCAATAAACAAACAAATACCTATGAATAAAAAAACCCGAACTAATCTTGTGAACAAAAACAAGTTCGAGATCTGGAACTAACACTACTAGAAAAAGAGCCTATCTTGACACACATTTTATGACACACGGTCATTTATGACACGCAAAAGCGCGTATTATAAAAAATCTGTCATGGTTTAAAAAATCTAGTTAATTAATGACACCTTTTTTTGTGTGTCAAGAATGTAGTGTCAAGAAAAAAAAACCATGACGGTATAAACTTTTGTGTGTCATCCTTCCTTTCCTGTAGTAATTTGATTTCACGAAAATTGTATTTCCCTCCCAAACCCACCCCCACCCCATCTAAAATCTGGATTACCTTCATCAATTCATAAACATCAAATTTATTCTCCCAAACCCTAACTCATTATCCCAACTCAACCTCCACACAAAGTTGTCGCCACCACTCAGCCTCCACACAGTCGTCGACACCACTCCACATCCGCTCAGCCACACCTCCATTCGCTTGTCGAAACCCTAACAGACTACGGACTCATCATCGACACCAATGGTGGCAAAGACAAGATCCTCTACAATCTTAAACTATCCGCACACCGGCTAACCCTCATTCTCTCTCACTACCCACACGCTCGTTCTTGGCCGCCACAGCCTCCATTCCTCCATACCCTTATTTTCATACCCTAAATTCCTCCGATTAATCTCTCATATTTAGATACAGGTGGGTTTTCTTTTTAATTCATTTTTTTATGTTCTTATCAATATTTATTTGAGGGTACTTTGCATATAAATTTAGAGGGGTTTTTGTTGTATTATTAGCTGAATCAGTTAAGGGTTTGTAGTTGTTAATATATCTTAATTGAGATTTGAGAGATAGGGTTTTGATATTTTAAGTGGTTATAAATAATAATAGCTTTTTTGGGTCTTTAAGGAGTAACAAATGGAAAGTGTTATCTAGTCTAGACTTTAATGTGTAAGTATTTTATAAATATAGGTGTCTCGCGTACGTGAGGCTAGCGCCTTCGTCTCGCGTCTTGGCTTGAGGATCAGAAGTGCGTCAGAGAGCCTCTCACATTTTAAAACCAAGATAGGCTTGATTAATGAGACATAAATTGCCTTCTTTCTCTTAAACAAGCTACCTTTTGCCTTTGGATTTCATAAGGCAAAACTAGCAAGGTGATTATTGTTTTCTTTTGTTTTACTGTTAGGATTGTAAGGTTTGCATAAAATTGGGATTATGTTGATGGCCAGAAGTGGAACGACGGTGGTTGCATGTGGTTTATTGCTTACAGAATCATATACACACAAATAAAATGATATACGTAAATTGTTCATTAATTTTGTTTTGTTCATGGAACTATCAGTGTATACCATCCTATAATTTGCCTTTAAGATGATTTCAATATGGTTTAGTGATGTGGCCGAGTCCTTGATATCTTAGACAGGAGATACCAGTGGCGGATACAAAATTTTTTATACGGGGGCACAATATGGGTCGATTTAAACTAGGTAAAAAACGACGATAAAATAATGTAATTTATTGAATATTTGAATGTAATAACAACATACCTCGATTATAATTGTCCTCTACGTGTTTTCATCTTTTGGAAACGCTCGATTACATCTTCATTAGTAACATTGAGAAGCTCATCCACTTCTACAGCACATATTACACAAGCATTCAAGAAATCATCACTAATACGATTGCGCAAACTTGACTTTACACGTTTCATCACCGAAAAGCACCTCTCCACAGATGCAGTTGCAACAGGCCAAACCAAGGCTAGCTTTAAAAGTCGATAAACCAGATGATAAGATAAATGCTTCCTCGTCTTCACCATTACTTTAGCAAGATCAGCGATACCATTCAAATTAGCAAAATTTGTGTCTTGTAGAACACTATGATGATACAATCCAAGTTGAAGCTCAAGCGTATTCTTTTCTTTACTATTAAAATCATATGGATAGAACTCACTCAATCGAAGTAACTTTGATGTGTCGAATTGAGAGAAAGAATCACGCGGACTTAAGGCAGCCATATTTTGAAGTAATTCCATAATAACTTCGTTAAAACGATTACAAAATTCTTTAAGAAACATATCCACAATAGCATTAAAGCAGTCAAACTTAAAATGATGATGATTGGTGATTTTGTTTCTTTGTTTCCCCGCTCTTGAGTGAACATAATCTTCCATCATGTTCAACATTTCAATATCATGTTTCCTACAAAAAGTAGATACTTTATCTAAAATTTTCTCAAATCCACATTCTCTAAAATTTTGCACGATTGCTTTGGTTGATTCCACTAATGAAACTGCTTCTAATATCTCTTGATCTTTCTTTTGATGTCCCTTTGATAAAGTATCTGTAAGCCCTAGAATGTGCAACATCAAATGCAAATAAAACACAAATTCAAATGATTCAAAATATGTTAAAATACCATGATTCAAAATATTCAAGAACATTAACAATGGTTGGAAACAAATCAACCACACGCAATAGTGTTTTGTAGTGAGAAGTCCATCGTGTATCTCCTGGGCGTGTAAGAGAACGCTCTTGATTTAGCCCACTTCCGGTTGAAATTAACCCACAATTAATGTCTTTCGCTACTCTTTCTCTCTCGGCTTCTCGGAGAATATCCTTTCTTTTTACAAGAAGCACAAACCACATTCATCAAAGTAGCTATCTTTTCAAAAAAAAACTCTCAATACCCAACTGTTTTCTAGCAACCTTCACAACCACTAACTGAAGTTGATGTGCAAAACAATGCACATAATACGCTGTTTTGTTTTCTTCTAAAATCTTTGCCTTTAACCCATTAAACTCACCACGCATGTTGCTCGCCCCATCATAACCTTGGCCTCTTAACCGGGTCAAACTCAAGTTATGTTTAGCAAAAAAGGTGTCAATAGAAGACTTCAAAACTAAAGAAGAAGTTTCCATCACATGTACAAGTCCTACAAACCTCTCCTTAATAACTCCATGCGTATCAACATATCTTAAAACAATAGCCATTTGTTCCTTCCCAGATACATCACTAGACTCATCAACTAATAATGTAAACACATCATCACCGATTTCATTAAAGATACGTTTAAGCACTTCTTCTTCAAAACAATGAGCAACATCTTTTTGAGTACTTGGACTTAAATATTTGTTATTACCCGGACATTTTGGTAACTTCTTAAGTTCCTCATTTTGACTTAGGATTAAATCCATTAATTCTAAAAAAATACCTTTAAAACTAGAAGTTTCACTCTCATCATGACCACGAAATGGTAATGCACATTTCAAACAAAACCTACAAGCATCAATTGTAGCAACTAACCGAATCCGGTTTTCTTTCCTCACAGTGTCATCTTGTTTATGTAAGGCAACGGGAATAGACTGAACTTGGCATACTAGATCTTCACATTTTTTAAGGGATTTATTATGAAAACTATTGGGAGATTTACCAACGTGTTTGTCAAATCTTGGTTCTTTCCAATTGCAATACCCTGTTGTCATAAATGCCTCCTGCCCACCTTCATTAGCCATCCCAATCCCAACATATTCTCTACATAAATAACAACATAAACAAAAGGCTTTGTCTTCTTTTATACTATATTCTAACCAACGTGGATGATCATCAAACCAAGTAGTTTGGAAACGACGGTTTTTATCCCCTACCTTTGTTTGTTGGAATACATGTTCACGTGGTTGGCACGGTCCTTTTAACCAATATTTTCTTCTTATGTCATCTCTTTGATTTAGATGGTAATCTAAAATTCTTATCCTATCAGCGGGATCCTAAGGTAGATTATCCAAATCTACTAATTTAGGCATAGAAGGAGTAGAGATAGGACTAGGACGATTCATACTACCGGATGGAATTTCACTTGAGGATGGTTCTTTTCCGAGATACATCGTACTTGAATTGGAATTAATGCAATTTCGGATACATCTCGTAATGACAAAATATGTTTTTTTAATCTCTAAATGCATATTTTTTTTGATGAGTCAATTAGATCTCATGCCAAGAAAATGATAAGAGGTTGGGCTGGGATGTGGCTCTCTGACACCTAAGGTATGGTCTTGTTTATTTTACTCTTATATTTATATGCGTATGCATATAATTATCACATTTTGTTGTTTTTTATATCTATTTCCAGATCTTTATGAAATGGTTTCACATGTAAGAAGTACAATAGGCCTAATCTGTTTAACCAATCTATTTTATGATTTGTTTTGGATGAACCGCGATGTACTACCATTAAATCTACTTTGTTCTTATTTGTTTTTGTTTATTTTGTTATGTTTGTTGTGATGTTTTGTCATTTATCTTGGTGAGTTATCGCTTTGATGGCTTATGTTCTTAAAATAAATTAAAGGAAACTAGGTTGTATGAATTAATACTAAGTAGGTGGTTGATTCCAGCATCATCTTGTTGCATATAAAATTGTTTCATAAAGGTTGAGGTTATTCTTGTTTTGTGTGGTGGGCATAACGGTATTTATGAGAGTTTAAAGGAGAAGAATATGGATGAGGAAACTGCAGTTGTTTGTGATGCAGGCACACGCGTTTCTGGATGTTAAATTTGAGCAGATGCTGAGTATGTTGTAGATCATGGTCATATAGGGAACTGATCGTTATCATGTTCGAGGTACATGAGTTGTATATTCTGAAAACAATATAAGATTACTTTCTGACATTATATCGATATTATGTTAACTTGATTCTTGACGTTATAATTTTATGTAACTATCCGTTTCAAAGTATTTACGTGCCTATTACTTTTCCTATTGAAGTGAGTTTATGTCTTTTCTGTTGGTGCCAGACTTTATTCTTTGCACTTGGATGAATGTGTAGATTGCTACCCGACTGATATTAGTAATGGAGAACTGAAAATCAAGATTGAACCTCTGCACGATCATATAGGTAACTTCTTTATGACTAAACTGTTGATCAATAATTAAACTACTGTTCCATATTAGTTTATGGTGTCAATATAAAACTAAGAAAATGATGGAAAACAATAGTTTTCATCTTCTTATCATGTTTCAATGATTATAATATTGTTTCTCTATAAACTGATGTTTTTTTTTTTCAAGAGTCATTTTGGTTAACATTGTTTATAGAACATAAATAATAAGCTTGGTTTTAAATGGCAAAAAGCTTTATGCTTCTTGAACAGATCAGACGAATCAACATCCGTCTCATCTTTGTTATGCCGAAGTGCACCTGATATCCCAACACTAGAAGAATAGTCTCCAATTATTCTAACGGTGACCCAAAATAAATCAATTCCCCAGATAGTATGGTGATACGATTCTATTTGAATTAAATAAACGGGTCGACCTATCCGGGTCAAAGGAGCTCAAGTCAAGATGAATGAAATAACTAGGTTGACCCATCTGCTCAAAGGAGTTTATGTGGAATCAAAAGGTCAGAAAAAGTTTTAGGATGCATATATATGTCAACCCATTTTTTTCAAAACGACCCATTTCTCTCTGTTTATATAGTTTTTTTTATGTGGTTTTTTTGAGTTTTGGCTTGCGAACATCAATTCAGATTGTTAATGTACAACTGTACAAGTATACGAGAAGGTTAATACAATTATAGTAACTTCAACTTATGTGTAGGTTGGTGACTACCTAAGACTCATGTCCTAGATCGGTGGTAAACCGAAGCAAATTGTCATCCCGCAGCAACGCGCGGGTTTCCCACTAGTATTTATACAAAAATATTCTGGGCCATATTTTGATACACAAATAATACCAAGCAGTTTTTTTACCTATGAACAAGCCATATTGTTGTTGCACAAAATAACACCTTAGAATCCCACAATCAATGGGTGCCTTTTCTTAAGTTGTCAAGCTCTAAAAAAGTAAACACAAAGATGCCTACAAGCTGGTTTGGTAAGTTGAATAAATTGTCAGTAAGCTTCCTAAATTGACATTTAATAAGCCTAAAAATGCCCACAGTAATTAATAAACTGTTTTAATTGTTGTCTCAGGTTGGGGGTGAGTAGATGTTTATACCGATGCAGATATTGATGTCAGTCGTGAAGAATGGTCAAGTTATGCCTCAACCTTCATTTTAAAGTGATCCGTATGTTTAGGTATAGACTAACGTAATGTATTGACACAATATTTTTGTAACCGTTAATACTTGTGGTAAGATTCGATAAATGCTTATATTGTAATGGATTTTTTTGGTGGTATATACAATAAATGCAGTTTTATTATGTAATTTATTGATTTTGTAATTATAAATTTAAATATAAATCCAGGGATATTAGTCATTTTGCAGATTTTTTCTTTTAGGTAAAAAAACCATGACACGCAAAATGAGTGTCACAAAGGTGTGTTAAGAATGTATGTTATTAAAGAGTGTCATTAAAGAGTGTCATGAAAGCGTGTCAAAAAAACGTGTCATGAACGCGTGTCATTAAAAGATGACATGCGCTTGCATGTCATAAAAATTTAATGACATGTTCTTCCTTGACACTTTGCTGTGTGTCATAAACACCCTTTTATGACGCGCAATGCGCGTCAAGATAGGGGTATTTTTCTAGTAGTGTAACCTTTTGATTTATGCAATAAATAAACAAATACCTATGAATAAAAAAACCCAAATCTTGTTTCTGCAGAAATCTCCTTCTCGCGCGTCTCTTTTTCTTCCTCATTTCTCTCTTTCTAAGCTTCTGGATATAAAAGGCGAGTCAGGTGTGTGTTGCGTGAAGGCGTCGCCATCGTAGGCCACCGGAGAATGTGGTGGCCAGTGATCTTTCCCAGCCCCCTTCTTTTGGTTCTCTCTTTGCTCATTCTCTCTCTAATTGATTGAATGTGGGAAGTGTATGAGGTGTGTTAGTGTGTTGTATAAAGAGAGAGGAGTGAAAGGTTAAGTCAAATCAAATAGAAGAAGAAAGAGAGTCTACATGATTTATACCAAAAACTACCCTTACAGTGATGTTAAAAAGTGAAGACGTGGATAAATCTCAGCCTTGTATTGGGTTTTCAAGGTTTCTTTAATTAGGATGAATTTTCTAGTTATACTTTCCCTATATATAAATATATATATATATAATTTTATTATGATTTATTAATCCTATTAATAAATATTCCCAATCAGGATCTGGTTAAACGCGTATTAAAAAATAAATAATATAAACAATCATAGGGGGTTTAGTAATCAATCTTTGATGACTACACCGGAATTGTAACACGCTGGTTACAACGAATCCTCTCTAGTAGGAAGTTCACAACCGAGCACGAGCCTACCAAGAGCAACACTTTGCAAAGAGGAAGGAGGTGGAGGTGGTGGTTGATCGCGGCAGCCAAGGAGGCGGCTCCTTGGTGTGGCCGTGAGTTTACATGAAGAGGAAGGGAGTTGTATTTTTGTTAAAAAGTGTGATTAGGGTTTGCACCTTATTCCTATTTTTATAAAACAAGAACGTACATTAAGCCCCCTTGTTAAATATCATAATATTTCCCAATATTAATCTAATTAATATTAAGTCCCTCGAGTTCAAAACTATTATTATTTCACAAATAATAATCCATGTACACGTGAACTTATTTGATTCGTGTACCAACGTATAACTCTTCGGATTGTACTGGGTCGGGTTACGTTGATCTCGACTTTAATTATTATCAGACACACTCTATGTCCAACAATAAGGACCCTTGAGTCAGCTAAGGTGGATTTTAGAAAATGTTTTCGTAGACTTGATACTAAAACTTAGAAAAATATGAAAAAAAGTATCTTAAAACCAACATCTAACAGTAAGCTTAATTATGCATCAAGTGTTATGATGGATTTAGGAATTGTTTTGGTAAACTTATACGAAAGCTTAGAAAAATGTGATCATGAATATTGATGTGATTTCAATTATAAAAATGTCGAAGGCCATGAAGCTAAATTTAAAAGTAGAAACATGAAGTGTGGTATAGAACGCATGAACAAGAAAGGTGGGTGAATGAATGTTTTTGTGTTTTTTTTTTTTTTTTTGGGTGGGGGGAAGGGGGGGGGGGGGGGGGATTGAGCTGCTCGAAGGGTTTCCATGTAAATATCATAAAACACGCTCAACCCCATTAGCTATTTGGACGCACCCCATTAGCTACATGCATGGATCCGGATTGAAATAGAATGACAGGCATAGAGATTAAGTCCAACAAAAATAAACGAAGTCGTTATGGACGAAATCCAAAATTTAGCTCAATACACAGGAATTATTTATTGGAACTAACTCAAACTAGGATGATCACATGCACGTGCAAATCTTTTGGGCGCAGTTTTCTTGTTTCATGCACGTGGAGTTTTTTTTAAGGCAATTCAAATTTGTTAACTTTCAGTTTTCAAGTGAAAAAAAATAAAGCTGTTGCAGATCCTGTATTTCAGCAAGTAGTTAGCTTTGTTTGTTATGTTTTCTTTGCTATTTAAAGTCGTGTAACTCAATGCATTTTGTGCATCTCTTTCAATTGAATAAAAGTGAATCAATTGCCTTCAATATCTTGTTCTTATTCTAAGTTTGTTTGTTCAAGTTTGTTCTGATTACCAATATTGTGGTATCAAAGCCTTGTCATTGTGATCCGTCTGTTCTTGTTTCTTTATCAGCTTCACTTTTAATTTTGTTTTTTGTTTGTTCCATGTCTGACAAAGTTCAAGCACCTCCCTCTAGTCAAGTCATTCTAGTGTTCAAAGGAGAAGGATATGAACACTGGAACATTCGTATGAATACTATTCTAAGGTCTCAAGATCTGTGGGAAGTACGTGGTAGATGCTGGGATTACAGGTGTTGGGAATGATCAGGCTAAGATTCAAGAAGCAAGGAAGAAGGATGCCAAAGCTATTGTTGTTATTCAGCAATGTATTCATGATCGTTTATTTTCAAGAATTGCTGGGGCTAGTACCTCTAAAGAAACCTGGGATATACTCAAGTTAGATTATAAAGGTGATACTCAGGTTCAAAGTGTAAGACTTCAGGGATTGAGAAGGGACTTTAAGAATCTATGGATGGCTGATGGTGAGAGTGTTAGTGGCTATTTCACTCTTGTTATGGGAATAGTTAGCCTGCAACGAGCCTATGGTAAAGAAGTGACAGATCAAAAAATTGTAGAAAAAGTTTTGAGAAGTTTGTCTTCTAAATATGATTATATTGTGCCTTCAATAGAATTGGCCTATGACTTGGCTAGTTTAACACCAGTCCAGCTCATGGGATCTCTTCAATCTCAAGAGGCAAGGTTGAATGGTAGGAGTGTTGGTTTGAAGACACCTGGCAAGGCAGATGAGCAGGCCTTCAGGTTATCCAACATCAGGCCAGGAGATCCCTTAATGATCAGTTTTCTAGACGTGGTCGTGGAAGAGGTGGATTCAGAGGAAGAGGTAGAGGGCGTGGTTCATTTAGAGGCCCTCAATGTTATCAATGCCAAAGGTGTGGTCATGTCAAGAAGGATTGTTGGTACAATGAAGAAAATAAAGTCAATGTTGTTGAGCAGGAGGATGAAGATCAGAATGAGGAGCAACATCTATTCTTTGCATGCATTAATGATTAGTCATTTGCATTAATGGCAAGTTCCAATGGTGAAAGTTCTAATTCTTTGTGGTTTATAGATTCAGGATGCTTTAATCATATGATAGGTTGTAAGGAGAGTTTCACCACTTAGGATGAGACTTTCTAATTGAATGTCAAGCTTGGAGACAAAAAGGATATCAATGTAGCTGGTAGAGGTGAAGCTAAGATCGTAACAAGTAATGCTCAATTTAGATTACTTGCAGATGTGTATTCTGCCCCTAGGCTTGAATATAATCTCTTAAGTGTTGGGCAATTGATGAGAAAGGGGTATGCTCTTTATTTTGAAGATGATGCATGTACTATCATGAATAAATCATCTGGCACACTGTTGATGAAGGTTGAATTGGCAAGAAATAATATGTTTCTACTTGATGCTTCCAAGGCTAATTCAAACAAAGGTTGTCAAAATAAGGAGTCCAAGTTATGGCATGAAATGTAAGACCCTAACCCGTAAACGCGCGATTAACTTTAAAACTTACGGGCTTTGGTCTTAATGAATAACATTCCCGATTTAAAACTTTGATATCTATGAAATCCAACCCATTATGATTTCTACATTATAGGTCCCAACAAAATTTTTGTAATTAGGTTTACAAAAAAACATGTACTAAGCCTGCGTTTTAATCGGGAACTTCAAATGCGGAAGCTTCACGAGTGCTCGGGTGTGTTCGGTTCTTCTAACAAGTCTTGATCGTCATCCATTCAGTGCAACCGAGTACCTGAGGGTTAAACACGATTAATTAACCCATTAAACGTTATAGAATCGAATAGGATATAAAGTCAAAACAAAGTGATTTTTGTTTCTAAAATTTCCAGCTTTAATCCTACTTGAGGTCCTGGATCCCACTTGAGATTTTGGAACCCACTTAAGGTTCTGGATCCCACTTGAGGTTCTGGATCCCACTTGAGGTTCTGGAACCCACTTGAGGTTCTGGATCCCACTTTAGTTTTGGAACCCACTTTAGCTTCTGGATTATATCCAAAAAGGGGAACCACGACTCGTTAAGGCCATAGGTTTTACAAAACCTCATTAGACCATTCAAAAAAGCATAATAATCATTTTGTGAACTTATTGGACTCTTGTTTAACTAAAAACATCATCCGGTTTATGTCATTAAGACCTGGTTCCTAGTTTTAAATGTTTATGTCGATTTTACCCAAATCGACCCGTTAAGGCCTTGGACTCTACAAGACACTTTTTAATCACACCAAAGTCATTGAAATCATATTGTCAACTCATTGGACACATGTTCAACTAAAAGCATTGTCCGTTTTGTGTCATTATGACTTGGTTATTAGATTTAACCTTTAGTAAATCTATAAATTCCCAAAATGCCCCTTTATAGCCAAATCCATAAGTTTAGCCATCCATGGGGACACTTTTGATTCAACCCATTGCTTTTGACTCATTGACTTGTTTAAAAACCTCTAAGTCCTTCTGGACTTAGATTTTCACCTTTTCTCAAGCTTTCTCTTATTTAGTAAATTCTAAGCACATTAGCGCGCATTAGACATGGTGATGGAAATAACTTACTTGGTTGACACCCACACTTCATGTGAGTAGCTTTAGTACCTAGATTGCTTCGCCCGAAGGCGTTTATTTAGCTATGGACTTACCGGGTGGCGTTGACCCATACCTTGCACCCATATGGATTACTTAGGCAACGAGTGCCCAATTTTCCAAGTGTTCTCCTGCATACACTCTAGATTGACCACATTAGTCTCTTGGGACTCAATGGTATTGCATTTACCATTTGACCCGTTATCTACAAGTTTTTTAAAGCTTAGATAACTGGCTTTTAATGTCAGGTTCGAATGATGAGGGAATCACCCCTTCGACCCGTTAAGACTCATGATTACTTAACTTCCTTATTCATGTGATTTTCATCCAAAATCTGAGTTTAGACTCTTGTTTACCATATGGCTATATTGGTTGACCCAATTGATGATTTTCATCATTTGATCAACACTGTATGACTCATTTATGACTATAAATTTTGTTTTGACATGAAATCGCATCTATCACACGATTAGTAGGTTTCACCCCTTGAGGTCATACCTTTTTTCCCACTTCAAACTTTACACACTTATATCAATACAAGAGTTGTATTTGTAGACTAGTAGTGTAAGTATTACTTACCTCATATCCATTTCGCTTCCGTATGCATTGAGCTTGCATCCGTTTGACCCGTTTGCTCCCTAGTCCTTGTACATAACTTAGGGACATGTTAAACCCTTTTTTTTTAGAACACATAATATGGATTTCTTTCATAATCCATGGCATCATGTATTCATTTTTCCTCAAGCTCAACATTTACATTTCTAGTTTTCATGTTCATACATGTTCTACACATTTATTTTCTCATTCAAGCATTTCATCGAACACCTTATATGCACTAATTTCGTCATATTAATTCTAGGTGTTCAAGACTTTCTAGATTCTACCATGGCTTAGCTAACCATTTGCACATGATCAATTCACCAATTAGCATACATACATGATACAAATCACATATAGTAAGATTTACCACATAGTAGGGTAATTCATGTTTAGGGTAAAAACCCACTACTTATAATGAGAATTCACGAATTCATATGAATCAACATCATATAACAATTCATCACGTTTTATAGCTTCCTTGATGTCTACAAACACATAGAAATCCATAGAAGCTAAGAATTCACGTTTTTAATGTGAACCCTACTTTACCATCTTCCACATATAAGTGTATTAGGTGAAATCAAATGTGTCTAAAGATACCTTGTGATGTGTAGAACACTAGATAAACAAGACTTTCATCATGCATCAAGAAACCCCTCTTGATTTGAGCAGATTTGTGCTTGGTAGATGAGTTAGGGTTGGAGCCCTTCTTGGGGTCTCCTGAAGATCATACGAACACACACATTGTGTGTGTTTTATTTTTATTAATAAAACCAACTTTATCATTTTGGCCACTATGGTCCCTCAAGTTCCAATTTCCATGATTATTAGATAACATCACGATCTAGGTTGGTTTCGTGTATTGAGTTTTAGCCTCGTTTTTATCCGTTGACTAAAACATCCACCGCTAAATTCGCTTTCGATACTTTATCAATTACGCCTAATGCCGTATTTAGACGAAACAATATTTCGGGGTGTTACAACTCTACCCCCATAAAGAGGTTTCGTCCCCGAAACCTTTCTCTTGTAGTTGCTTTGGTCATCATAAGTAAATTTAGTTTCCCCAAACAAATTTTGGCATCACTCACTATTTTGTCATTTTAAAGCCTCATCATTATTAGTATTATATGCCTAAGGCTATCATCCCTTTACTTGGCTTCTTAACTTCTCGATTAGTATATGAAAGCCTTAGCTTTCATGATGTAACTTGAGTTACTCTATCCTTTAGATTAACTAGGGGCAATATCTACATACTTACCCTAACAAGAATTTTAGCTACTTATGTATTTCTCATAGACCCGGCTTAGAACCGCAGACTATCCCCCGTCTACTATTATCCCGAAGGATGTAATGATTTATGGGTCTATTCTATCATGCGCCTTAGGGCATCTATTGAGTTACTCAATTATAGTATGCATTTATTAGCAACAAGTAATTTGCCTCGGTTTCCAAGACTAACCTGGATTTTTAACATAGCCACTTTCTAGCCTCTTGGATTCATCCTCGAATCCAACTCTTGTCCTTTTTGGTTTACTAGTATGTTATAACATACTTTGCTTTACACTAACGTTTTCCAAGTATCATAATCCAAGGGACAATCCATTACGGTTCGCCCTGTTTAACCTCACACCAAGTGAGTTATTCGGTTTACTATGCTCGGGCTCGTCCATAACATATCTAATTCATGTCTGTCAATTTTAATTTGGTTTTCCCCAAATTCCTGTTTTGCCGTTTCGATTGGTGGTCATTGCTCCAACCGAACCGTTTAAAGACTTTTGAGTTTCAGATTTCAAATTGTTTGTATATTTAGAACGCTTAGTTTCTAAAAAACTCCCTTTTCTGGTTTACTGATCTCAATATAAGTTGAGGTCGCTTTTCTTTTCATATTACACGGTGTCGATTTGGTCTTTACAACGAATTGTATCGACCAATCTTCTATTATCACAAATTGCATTAGAATGTACCAATTATACAACCCAATGTTTTCATAGTTTACACTTTTTCATCCTTAACCCGAGGGTTGAATGATTTACTGATTTATTACGGCCCAAATTCGTTGTTTATGCCATTAATCCGAAGATTTACGAATTCCCGAATGTGATTATGACTCAACCTTTTATTATGGTTCAAGTCCCCTTTTAACGAATTTATCCTTCTATAAAAATTCAAGTTTAATTATAGCTTAACCTTGATTAAGGTCCAAGGCTGTTTACGAATTAAATCTATTTATGACTCAGCCTTGATTAAAGTTCAAGTCTATTTCCACACTGAATTTACTTATGACTCAACCTTGATTAAGATTCAAGTCCATTTACAAACCGAATTTACTTATGACTCAACCTTGATTAAGGTTCAAGTCTATTCCAAACTGAATTTACTTATGACTCAACCTTGATTAAGGTTCAAGTTCATTTCCAAACCGAATTTACTTATGACTCAACCTTGATTAAGGTTCAAGTCTATTTACCAACCGAATTTACTTATGACTCAACCTTGATTAAGGTTCAAGTATATTTACAAACCGAATTTACTTATGACTCAATCTTGATTAAGGTTTGAGTCTATCTCTGTAACAGACAAAGGTAACTCGTATAGTATATTTCCCGCTTTGCTAGCCCAGCGTATAAGCTGGTGCCTTGCTCAAGGTCTTGCATGGATCGCATCCCTGCCGTGTTAGACAGTGGACTACGTCTAAAATCCCCCGACACCTCACACTTACTAAGCCTTTGCTACATAGATTGCATATGTATTAATTATAAGATACCCATCGTATCATATGTTTAACACTTACCTGGCCAGGGTAAGAAATTCGCATATGGTACACATGGACTTTTTATAATTAAGGCATCACATCCTATGCAAGCAATTTTTTAGCTTGTGCTTGAGTCCCCTATTTTATTTGGTAAACCTTTTTCTTGATATTTTTATGATTCTAAGGTTTTGACATGAAAAGAATGCAATTTTGGAGCTTTGGAACTTCTCAGAAGGACAAGGAAGGATCAACCGAGCAAGAAAGGCTGAAACGGACGTTCCAGAGCAAATTGGCGTCGCCTATGCCAATTCTGGTGTGGTCGATGCCACTGTCATAGCAGGGGAGCACCAAACGTTGTAGGACAGCAAGAAGTCAGGTAGGCAAAAACATGCCCCCGTAGGCTACGCCACTTCTGGCGTCGCTTACGGCACTCGCGTAGGCGACGCCAAAACTGACGTAGTCTACAACACTTCCAATCAAACTTCTAGTTCAATGTTTTTAATGAGGATCAATTCTAGGGTTTCATGATTGGAAACTTAAAAACACCATGAAGGCTCATGATTGAGTATCTCTTCTCCATTAATCCATTCCATCAATCCCAATCAATTCTCCAATTCAAAATCATTCAAACTATTCAATTTTCAAAGATTCAAGAAAAATATTAAAGATTTAAGCTCCGTGGCCATGGAGTTCTGGTGGCTGAGGTTAACCCCAACTGAAGACTTAGTATCCCATGAAGATCTGGTGGCTGAGGTGAAAGTTCCTCACGAATCTCATCCCGTGTTGATTATGGCACCCAACAAAGTCGAGGATGATGGTTCAAAGATGAAGAAGAGGAAGGTGAGCTGGGAGGACATTGGGCAATTTATTGTAAAATGGCCCGGCAACAAGAATCACCCAATTCTCTTGCCAATAACTGGGAAGCAATTGTGGATTTGGCATGTGAACTACCAAGTGTATGTTGGAAACTCGGTAGGAAAATGTGGGATAAAACCTTCATGCTTGGATTCGAAGGATTGGGGCATGGAAGGTAAACTATCGAGCTTATTTTGGTAACTCGGTAGGAAAATGTTCACTTCGACCACCGTGAGTAAGAGGTACTTGTTAGTTTATATGTATTTTTGTATTTTTATTTGTTTCTTTTTGTTTGTGTGTTTTTTTTTATTATTTTATTTTGTGTGGTAGGTAAACAAAGGGTGTCTTCCATATATAACCCTCATGAGACCTCACACGTCCTTATAACCGGGCTACCAAGAGGTTTAAAGGATCTATCTTAGTGTATATCTTGTCCACTAATTAAAATTAACTAAATAATTACCTGGTAATGTTTTTCAATAAAAAGTAAAACCGACAACTCTTAATGTTTTTGTGAGAAGCTTGCTTCTGCACACTTGCGAGTTGCAGGTTTATTTATGATGGAAGTGGAACTTTTTTGTTGAAGAACACATACAATTGAAGAATGAAGAAAAGTCAGGTGCATCTATTTCCATCTCTTTAATTTTGATCATTTACTTAGATTTAATAAGTGGATTGTAAACTATATATTGTTGATTGGGGTGAATTTTTTGGTTTGGTTTTATCACATTCCCATAAACACTTTGAAATCCTTCCTACACATTGAGGAAAATGTTTGTTCTAAGTGTGGGGAGGGGAGAAGAATATACAATTCTGAAAAATGCATGTCCTTAGGTGTTATTTGAGTGTCGTGAAACCGACAATTTTTTTTGTTTCCATTTGATTGTTGAATCATGAGTGTCGATCCCTAGTCATGGTCATAAACTCTTTAAGTTCCTTGATGTGTTTTTCCAATGGTTGTTTTTGAGAAAAGTATAAATTACCTAGTTAGAAAAGACAAGTGAAGAGTATAACATTGTTTTTTTTTTTTTGCATATTGGTAACCCATTCTCTTTTCATTTGTTAGTGAGATCTTGAGCCTTACTCCCCAAAAGAAATTATATATTGAAATGATCATTTCATTGAGAGTAGGCCAAGACATTGCTTGTTTGAGAATTTGATAGATTTAATGCGTGTTAACACCACGAGAGTAATAGGTGCATGGATGATAAAGGCATTAAAGATTTCATTGTGTTTCCTCTATCATTGTGTGTTTTCGTCCACCCATAATTATTCTTTAGTCACCCATGTTGAGTCTAATTTTGTTTTCATTTGTGAAACCTCTAATGTTGTGTAAGCAAACCAATTGTCAAGTGTGATTTCTCAAAAAAAAAAAAAAAAAAAAAAAAAAAAAACTAGCCACAATACAAGAGCTAGAAGAGTACATGGGTCTCAAATCAGGAATGTACCAATATCTTAGAATTATCAAAAACATGAAGAAAGGCACGAAAAACCCATAATTTTGTTGTTTCTTAGTATGTGAAATAATCAATTGGTTTGTCTATGTTTGTGTTTGAGCCACTTGTTAGCCTAAAAATTATCCACCTTTACCTAAGCCCAAGACCCATAAGTCCTTTAGATGTGTGCCTACTTTTGGGCGAAGCATGATTGCCTGTCAAACATATTAAAACAATCATGTATCTCGGTCATTGAGCGACTATTTATGACTTTGAAACCGAGAGGAGTGATCCATTGTGAGGGGTGTGCAAAAATGTGAACTTGGATCTTATTGGATTTGGCTAGGCAATTTCTTGTTTTATAAATTCGAGCAGTATTTAAACCCTTGGAATATAAATCTACTGAGAGGCGGAAGTCTTGTGAGTTAGGGTATGAGTAGGAACCGCATTTGAGAATCGAAAAAGAATGTGAAATGATAATATTTTTCAAGTTGGTTCGCAATAAACAATTTGCTTGAGGATAAGCAAAGCTCAAGTGTGGGGATGTGAGGGGTTGGTGACAACACCATAGTTAACAAAGCTAAAATGTTTAATTAATATATAAAAGATCATGGAATGGCACTACTTTGATATGTTTTATGATTTTTAGGTTTTGACATGAAAAGAGTGCTATTTTGGAGCTTTGGAACATCTCGGAAGGACAAGGAAGGATCACTGAGCAAGAAAGGCTGAAACGGACATTCCGGAGCAAACTGGCGTCGCATAGGCCAATTCTGGCGTGGTCTCGTAGCCAAAAACATGCGCCCGTAGGCTACGCCACTTCTGGCGTCGCGTACGGCACTCGCGTAGGCGACGCCAAAACTGCCATAGCCACGGCAGTTCCAGTCAAACTTCAAGCTTAATGTTTTTAATGAGGATCAATTTGGGGGTTTCGTGATTGGAAGCTTAAAAACACCATGAAGACTCATGATTAAGTATTTCCTTATCCATTAATACATTCTATCAATCCCAATCAATTCCCCAATTCAAAATCATTCAAACTATTCAATTTTCAAAGATTTAAGACTCAAGATTCAAGAAAAATATTGAAGATTCAAGCTCCATGGCCATGGATGGCTAATTCCCTTTGTATCACACTTGGGTGTAGACATTTGATGTTCTAGGGTTATAACGGGTGTAGACATTTGAAGTGCTAGGGTTATAACATTTGGGTATTTCTTAAACTCCTAATTGTGTTGAATTGTGATTAATCCTATGTTGAAGTCATTTTAGTTAATTGATCTTGTGCCAATTTCTAGTGTCATGAACATGATTCCTTGCTTTAACACAAACCTAGGGTTGTATGTTCTAGCGTAATGAAGTATATTATTGTCCATCTTTGATGTTGATGATTCTTGATACCTAAGCCTATTGAACAATCAACCCGTTAATACCAATTGCATTAGATTTTTTGACCCATTTGTGAAAACTTTAGACTTCACTTGTTGAACCCGGGTGTGATCTTTTATTACCAATTGTTTGCAATTCATTTTGATTCTATTACATTTTAATTTTAAGTTTTCTAAATAAACAAACTCTTCTCAAATCAAAAGTCTTAAATGAACACAAATATGCAAGCTTCATAATTGACTAACTTCATAAAGTGACATCTTATTAATCAACTAAACCTATTTCACTGGTCAGGACATCCGATCAGAAAGTAATGAAGAAATTAGAGCTGGTGCATTCTGATGTATGTGGTCCAATGCAGGTGCCTAGCCTTGGTGGTGGCAGGTACTTTATACTCATTATTAATTGATGAATTTTCAAGAATGTTTTAGATTTACTTTCTTGAAAGAAAATCAGAAGTGTTACAAACCTTTAAAATATTTAAAGCCATGGTTGAGAAGCAAGGTGATAGTTGCATTAAAAATCTGAGAACTGATTAAGGGTGAGTATTATTCAAAGGCATTTGATGTGTTTTGTGAAGAGCAAGGAATTAAGAGAGAGTTGACAACTCCTTATACCCCTGAGCAGAATGGCACTGCTGAAAAGAGAACAAGACCATACTAGGTCTTGTTAGAAGTATGTTAAAAGCAAAAAATCTTCCCAATTATTTATGGGCAGAAGCAGCAGTTATAGCTGGTGGAATTTTGAATGCAGCTCCTACAGAGGCCTTGATTAATCAGACACCTTTAGAGGTATGGACAGGTAAAAAACCATCTGTTCATAACTTTAGAGTGTTTGGATGTATTGCATTTGTTGTGTCACCAGATCAACAGAAGAGAAAGCTTGTTGATAGAGGTGACAAATGCATCATGATTGGTGATTCTAGTATGTCCAACTATAGACTGTATAACCCAATCACCAAAAAGATTATCACAAGAAAGGAACCAAAATTATTGGAAGATGCTAAATGGAATTGGAATCATCCGTCTCTTGAAGACAATTACCAACTGGTGTATGATGAGCAAGTCACTGAGCAGACGGAGGAGGTAATTAATAATGATGCTAATCCTTCTTCTGATGTTGCAGGAAGTTCCACTGTTAATAGTGATACTTCTAGTGTCCATGAAATGAATTCAAATTCATAGCAATCAAGTACAAGTTCTACCAGCTCTACTCCAAAGAGATACAAGAGCTTGCAAGAAGTGTAAGTTGCTTGTCAGTTTGCTTTATCAGCAAGTGATCCTACAACCTATGATGAAGCTGTTATGAAAGAGGAATGGTAGGAGGCTATGAATGAAAAACTTAAATCCATCAACAAGAATCAAATATGGAGCCTTGTAACATTGTCTGAAGGGAAGAACGTAGTTGACTTGAAATGGCTTTACAAAATAAAGGTTAGCCCAACTGGTTAAGTGCTCAAATATAAGGCATGATTGGTTGCAAGAGGTTTCTCTCAAAAGAAAGGTATAGATTATGTGGAGACATTTGCTCCTGTGGCCAGGTTTGAAACCATTAGGCTGATCATTGCTGTGGCTGCACATTTATGGATGTCAAAATGGTGATTTAAAGGAGGAGATTTATGGATGTCAGCCTGAAAGGTATGTGAGCAATGGTCAAGAACATATGGTATACAAGCTTCATAAAGCTCTTTATGGTCTGAAACAGGCTTCCAGGGCCTGGTATACTGTGATACCCCGCAATTTCAGGTTCTCACTTTAGCTAAACTCTAGTTACAGTCCTTGCATTCTACTTAACTAGGGTTAGCTAGATAGGACACACATTGCACTGTTATAGGTTAATAACTGCATGAAGTGGTAATTCGGGGAAGTATCTCAGACGTTGGTGAACAATGAAATTAAATAATTGTAAATTAATTGATTGAGATTGATTGCAATTATGTGCTGCTATGAAACTCTGTGAAACTATGTGCAAACTGTATGTGATTACGTGAACTTAAACCGAAAACGTTAATAAAAGTCGTAATAGGTGGACCGGTAGGATGGTTGGGGTCTTAACACATGGGGTTACACTTATTATGGTCCAAAATAGCGAAAACATCGATAAAAACACGTTGGACAACGAAGCAGGCCACCCAACGCGGGCCAAGGAGCTGTTAGCGGCCGCTCACAGGCTCCGAGCGGCCGTGCGCGGGTGCTAGCTATCACCAGACCGACTTAAACTAGTATTTAAACAATCTTAAGCCTCATACAGCACCTAAACTCAACTCTAATCGCCCCCTTACACCTAGTTACGAAAATATCAACCCCTAACACCTGCTAAGGCGCAAGAACATCGATCGGGAAGCTTGGAGAGCATATGGTTGATTGTTTTGAAGAGCTTGCGGTATAACATTCAATCTTTTGTGTTTTAATCTTCCAATATGTTATTTCAACCCTATAACTAAGTTTTTCTAGGTCTGAAACGTTTTCATAAAGATTAAAACTTGAAGTTTATAAAGAGTGAATGGGTTAAACATAATTTTATGCGATTAGTAATTGATAGGTTGCATGTTGCGCATGATTATGATGTTTAGATCTTTAGGGTTTATGGTTTTGCAAGTGTTATGATAGGTTCTGATCATGTTAGGTCTTATGAATGTTTTATGATGGTTTTTGATTATCGATTGATCGATTATATGCATACGTGAGTAGTTTAAACAAGAGTTTATGCATGAATAAAATCTGGACATAATGTTTAAGTCTATTTGTAGGGTCTGTTACATGACTTAAACTTATTGGTTTTGATGAGTTCTTTGCATGGTTGTATTATACATAGTCTTAGATTTTTATAATGGGCAAAATTGTCTGGTTTGGACATCATTTGAATAGTTTTTAGAATTTTCTTTGATTAAAGGTCATATCAGATTTTCGGATTATCAAACCGAGTCAACTTTAAACAATCATAACTCGAGTTTTACAGGGAATTAAGTTATAAAATTTGGACAGTAGGTTAACATTGGAATAACTTGGCTTTTCCAAGTCGATTCATCCCGTTTGGATGAACACACGATTTTTGGGGATTTTTCTACTAAACAGATCTGTTGTGTGTATTTTCTGAATGTAGCTGTGTTCCGTGAATTTTCATAATTTTTACACAAGGTTTTATCAAAAATTAAAAATATGGATTTGTCCAGTAGACCCCCTAGAACATTTAGTAAAATTTTGAGAGTCTAACTCACTGGATAAGTTTTTTTAATAAATTAGTTTTCATGGCGCATAATCTGTCCAAAAAACACAGATTGTGTATTGTGAGTTTATGTGTCTAATTGGAGTCCTATGTAGTATGTATTTGACATGTACTTGAATGGACACTTATATGAGATGCATATTCACCCACGGGTCCGTAGGGTTTACTTATTCATGTAGAATCGTTAGGTGTCACTTACACGGTTTTGAATATTTAAACGTCTTGGACAAACGAGTTATATGGTGTAATGGTATTACACATATACTCACTTAGTGACACATGTACTAGGGAGTCGTTAGCACACCCTACTTTGGAAGTTTAGATTTACTTGCTTGCATACTAAGGTGAGTTTCACTACTTTTTCTCAAAAGCATGCGTCTCAGGTTGAGACAACTTTGGTAAACGTTTTCTGGTCCGGTTCAGGACTACTTAGACAATGACTCTTTGGGAGAGTCCGACATGAATCCTTTTGTGGATTGCGCTTTAATCAGTTTAAAACTTATTGGTCCTTTGTGAACTAAACACTTTATCACTGAAAAGTCCTTACATATTATTGGGTTAATCGCTGGAGGCGAACGGGGTATTAGTTGATAGCGCTATTAGGTTGTGCAGCAACCTCATGTTTGTGATGCTGGGAGGATGGGCATGAACTTCTGACCACATCTGTTATGCTAGTGTTGATAGACAGTAGTTTCTAAGGCAGTTTAACGTATGCATACACATTTCTGAAGGTTCCCAATAATCTCCTGTTTAGTTGCAATGAGTAGGTTAGCTACCTCTGACACGCTTAACTTATGACACTTGAACTTTTGGGTCTTGGGGACCTACGTTTTCGATTACTTTATACTTGTTATCCAAACTGTGAACTCACCGACTTTATGTTGATACATGTTAGCATGCTTTTTGCAGGTAATTAGGTATGGAGCAAGAATAGGGCATGCATCACGTAGTGTCATGGGATTATGAACACTTAAACTACTTTTGAGTATTTAACTATTTACTTATGGTTTTGGGCGCGGTGTTTTGCGCATACTTCAACTTAACTGTTTTACTATTTCGCTTCTGCTATTACTTAATTGGTTTGGTTAAAACTTTTAAACATGGTCTTACAATAACGAACTAAATGGTTTGGGCATTTAGAGTCATTCATGTGACTTATGGCTATGGGATCCTGGTTGGCCATGCGCCTCGCGGTATAAACCCCGCAGTTGAAATTTACGGGTGTGACAGATTGGTATCAGAGCCATTGGTTATAATGAACTAGGATTGCATTCTAGTCTATAATCATCATAGCATAAGTATTAGTACACTCACTACATTAAGTGCACCACTTGTTATTTCTTGGATACGTATACTGATCTAACGTATTGCAGAAAAACATGACTAACCCTATTCACCGAAACTACTCTTCTTATCGTGCTATTGGGGGTTCGCAAACCTGATCTCTAGATCCGTATTAACAGCCAGCTCAGTCAAGGGATCCATATGAGGATACCAATCGATGGTTGTGGTTCACTTACCTGCTGCACTCATGGGTTATTGGATACGAAGAGCCAGCTCGGGTACCTCCCATTGTTGATTCATGGGAGAGGTCATTGGCAGGGATGGTGAGACATGTGCATACTGAGTTAGAGAGAGCCTATAATGCTACCTAGCAATTTCCGTATTGGAGGAGAAATGCTGATGAAACCCTTAAGCACATGGAGGGGCAGATTGATTACTTGTTTGGCGAACTGGGAAGGGTTAAAAAGGAAGCTGATGAGGCTAGACATGAGAGGTCAGTTGCTAAGCAGGAGCTAGCACTTACTAGAGAGGAGTTGACCTTGGTTCGTAACAGGCTTATGGAAGCTCTGGGTCAAAATGATGAGGAACCAGAGGAGGATCCTGAGGAGGATCCCGAGGAAGATCCCGAGGAGGAGCCTATGTTAGCAGGATTCGATGCTCTCGGAGCAGCACTATATGCAGTACTCGAGGAGGAGGAAGAGCCATTGGAGATTCTAGACGAGAGCGAGGATGAGGGCTCGTGTGTCTCCATGGATCGCGAGGACGATTAATTTATTTAATTATTCTGTTATCTTAGTGTTTTCGTCAAAAATTATCTAATAAAAATATCTTTGTATTCCAAATTAGTTTATGTGAGGTATGGTTCTAAATGTGTAGAAATATGTTTGTAAACCAATAATATTCTTGAGATAGTGTATCAGGATGTTTAATAAGTAAAAATATGGCAACTACGATCGGGATGGATTAGATTAGTTTCGGGATGAACAGTTATATCCTCAGGATGGACAGTTATATCCTCTGGATGAAACTGTTAGAAATTGACAAATAAAGCAAATAACAAGAAGAACAACACACGATCTACAAGGAAAGCCCTTGATCAGTTATAGATCGCCGGCATAAAACCTCGGGAGGAGTCTAGGCCTCTGCCTTGTTTGTTAATATTAAAAATGGTAAAAAGATACAACTTTGGATGAGTAAGTGGACGATTGTACTATGATTACAATGATTCTGTGAGTGTTTGTGATCAACTAAGTGTATCTGTGTAGCTATAGTGTAAGCAGTGTGTCTGTAAGTGTCCTATACTCGTCCAATACTCCCCTTTATATAGTACATGAAGTAAACAAACGATCCCATGAAAGTCGCTAAGTAGTTATGTTCTTTGAAGTCTTCTTATGACGGTTGTGGTTGTTTCATCTCAAGTGACCGTTGTAGCTACGGTTTCTCCTTAGCTGGTTTAATGTTTCAGCCGTTTCCTCTTTTGTTGCCGACATTTAATGTATATCGGTTACAGTTTTGACTAAGTCTTCCATCTTAACCATATCTTCCATCTTGACCACGAGTTGTATCTCTATCCTTGACTTCTTTAATTGAAGGTGATAATATAGATGTTACCAAGCTCGCAAATCCATATTATAACTTATTTGTACCTGCAATCATACATAGGAGAATCAACTCGTTAGCTTATTCTCAGGATGTGCACATGCTGAGGTACTATCACATCCTGAAGTTTAGTTAAGTCCTTCAGCATCCTGGAGATGGCATAATAGGGATGTGAGGTAAAATAATCCTGAGGATTTTCACCCACAACAATTGTCCCCAAAAATATGTTACTGTTAATATCTTTTTGAGGTAAAAATATTTTTTGATCTAAATATCTCTTCAGATGACTGATGGGATGTCTTGTCAAGATGACAACGGCTATTTTTTTGGCAGTAATTTCGTGATAACCGTTACAAGCATCATCTTCTATACCCTATATCAAGAGCTTATCCCTTCCTTTATAATCACTTCTGATTTTTTAAGAAAGTAATTTCTCTCTTCTTTCTGCTACTTTTCTTTTCATACCTGCAAAAAATTAGCAATATTTTGAAGATGGCAAAAAGATTCTTAAGAACTTCTGGGAATGTGGGAACTTCCAGTGAGTTTATTCCCCAAAACCTCTTGAGTCATCCTGAACAGGAGATCTGTTCTTTTGATGACAATGAGATTCGAGCCCTAAAAGACTTAAAAATCTTCCCAAGTTCTGCAGAGTTTCGTCCCTACGATCCTCATGCAAGATCAGATTTTGCATCTTCTAGTTGGGTCTGCTTCCTGTACTTACCATTCCTTCTGGGGTTGAGGTATCCTTTTCCCAAGTTTATCAAAGATTTCTTTGTTATGACTGGGATGGCTAAAGCCATGCCTAAACTTTGGAAGATTCTGATGGTTTGTAGCAAGCTTGTTGAGGATCATGGTGTCCATCTGGAGGTGGGAGAGCTGGCTCATATCTATAAATTGAGGACACACGGTTCCCACCGTTATATCCTTCAAGTTATAGAGAAGGATCCACCTTTTCTCTTTAATGTGATAAAATCAGAGACAAACTGGAAGACTAAGTTTTTCTTTGTTAAGAGGAGTTCTATTCCCTAAGGGGATGGTATCCCTCTTTATTGGTTAAAGAGTGGTAAAATTATTCTTAATGTTTTTATGAAAAACTTTTCTTTTCTGGTTACATCCCGAAGATGTTAATATCCTGATTTTTTTTGTTTAACAGGTGCTTCCCTTGCTCAGTTTGTTACTCCTGTGAACGATGCTACTCTCCGGTGTGAAGTTATTTACAAGTTACCTGAGTCAGAAAGAACTTTTGGAGTTGAAGATAGTCATACCACCAGCCAAGTTTCTAAGATGTCTGGTGAGTAAGTCATGCTGCATCCCGAGAATGATTATTATTTTATTCACTAATTCTGTTTTTATATTAGCCTTAGCCGGGAAAGCTGCTTCTTTTGACCTGGATGATATCGACAACATGGATGTCAAAGCAATCAAAGTCACTTCTCCTTCTCCTTCAAGCTCCAAGATGGCTACTCCTCCTACTAATCCTGCCAAGTCCAAGGCTGCTGCTTCTCCTTTTTCTTGTTAGGGCCATGAATATCTCTCAAAGTCTCTGGATGCAGTTGCTCAAGAACTTCATGAAGCCCAAACCAAGCTTGAAGATGTTCAGAATATCTCTAAGCAGAAGGGCAAATTTCTTGAGGCCAAACTGGCAGAGACTAAGAGTGAGATGAAGAAAGTGAAAGCTGAGCATGCTGAGGCCTTGGTGGTTTATCAGAAGGAAGCTGAGGATCACAGGAACGGGCTTATCAAATCTGCTTCTGTTGCCGTATTCCAGGCTAGAGTGAAGATGGCTCTCCAGGCAAAGGACCCAGGTTTTGATCAAAGCACCTAGGATGTCGAAGCCTGGAAGTAGAAGATTAAGAGCCTGGTGGAAAAGAAGTGGTTTATAAGCCTGTTCCTGTCACTCATCCCGAAGATGTGGCCGAAGATCCTGAGGATGCAGAGGCGAAGGCAGCTGAAGCCAAGGTAGCCGAGGTGGTGAAGGACCTTCCAGTGGGCGATGAAGGATGTATTGACTAGGTTGGAGCCCACTTTTTATTTGATCTTTTGTGGTAGTGGTTGGTTGAACAATTTATTTTGGCATGTAATAATCTAGGATATTATAAGGTTTGGGGTGGAGGAATCTTGGTTTCAAGACGAAGCCCCAAATATTTTTTGTTGACCATGGACCATAGATGTTGACCCCTGGTGGATGGGTCCTGGTTTTGGATGAAGCCAGGGGTTGACATCACATTTTGACTATAATGCATAAATAATATTATAACTTTTTGACGCTATCAGCCATGTGTTCTCCAATATTCTGCAAACATTAACAAACTCTTAGTGTTATAAAGGAATGAAAAATAATACCTGTGTAATGTCCCGTTACTTTCAAATATTAAAAATATATTAATAATAATAAATTATATATTTTTTTCACATAACGATTTTCATTCGTTAACAATATTAATATCTCATCGTGAAAAGATACGTTTCTATTCACTGATGAGATAAATCATTTAAATACGCTTATAGCATCAAAAAATATTAATAACATATTGTGAGTAATAACGTGCTAGCTAGCAGACATCTAGTTGAACCTTATATGTTTTAATCGTGGCTATAAACATATACTTATATACACACACACACACACACATAAACTTATTTTCTTAGACTTATGTTCAAGATTATAACCGAGCTTAAACGAAATCGCTAGAACCTTAACCAAATCACTTTAAGACTAGGCCGAACCTGGACATAAACACATATCGGATCCAACCCGTACAAATAAACAGCCTAAAGGTTGACACAAAAGGTAAAAGCAATTAAATGCTCATCATCTCCACGCAATAATCACCTCTACTTTCCAACTAAAGGCAACCAATGTGGAAATCATGTCCTCTCGGTCAATTACATTTAAAACATGGAGAAAAAAAAGGAAAGGATTATTATTTAATTGAGATAATAGAAGAAGCACCATCACCTCCTTAAATTGAGGACCAAGGATCGGATTTTCCTTCCTCATTTTCAGCCTTTCAAGTTATTTGTATTTTATTTATTTCTATATATGATTCAACTTTGGGAATCTATTGTACTCATGGGACTAATAAATTGAATGGTAATAAGCTTATTTCGAAAATATGTTCGAAAATTAGTTGGGTTAGTTTCGTGTCATCTACCAATTAACCATATACATGAAGTAAACCTTCATACGTACTCTTGTAGATACGAAACTCAAGACACACTGTTTCATCGATAGAATATAATAAAACATAATAGATAGTTTTTGTAAGTAAGAACTCGAATATGTCAAAAAATCAAAGGGCTAAATATTTATTATGTATATATAATTGTCACTTTGCTAAATAAACACATATTTTCTTTGTGATGAACACCTATTTTCGCCTATTATAATAACTAGTCAAAAAAATTGTATGGTCTCTATCTCGCCGGATAATCGACAAGCCAAAGAATCATATAGTCGAACTATTTCTCATAACCTTTAATAATGAAAACATAGGTTGATCAAGCTTAATTCACTTATTTCTGATTAAGTTCTTGCAAATCCATTATCACAAATCACTGTGAGTATTTCCTATCCCCTTTTTGCTTTTATTCACTTTTGGGGTGTTACATGTACACTTATACAAATTACATATACAAGTTCACATTTTTACAATACAATTCTAGTACTATGTGCATTTGCTTACAAACGTGCTTTATGCTTAGACATTACATGTAGAATACATTTGTACTTAGTGAAATCATTAACATTGTACAAGCCGACCTTAACATTGGATAGCGCTATTGGATTGACAACCCACCTAGGTGATTCTCCCCCTTTTTCATCGGAGAATCTATGGTCATTGTTAAGTTATTATCCATTTATTGGATAAGTACACCACCGTTCATTTTAGTACATTTATACACTCACAGGATTGATTTCGCTCATTTGTATGAAACATAGTTTACATAAATGCACTATAGCTTTGCACTTGAATTGTATAACATTTTCCAACTTACTATATGTATTAAAACTAGGAATGCTCACCAACATTTCATATGTTGACAAAACTTATTTTGTACATGTTTCAGGTGCAGTTTGATCTTAGTTCCATAGCATTGGATTTTAGTGCTTGCTTTTAATAATTTATTTCAAATTTCATGTTTTGTTCAGACTTTTGTATTTTTCCCATTTCATCCATGTAAGACAATTTGAATTATTCAATAATCTATTTACATTTTAGTACCATGTGCTTTTGAACAATCGTCACTACGTGACACCTCGATGATTCCGCCATCAGTTGGGGTGTTACAGATTGGTACCAAAGCCATGGTTATAGGGAATTAGGTTATTAGAATGCCTTTTAGCCTAGGCTATAACTAAGCTTACCTTCACGAGTCCTTTCGTGTATATTTCTCTTTATTCTTATATTTTCTTCAAGATATTTTCGCTATGGTTCTTTCTTGTTATTCTTTCGATATTTTGCTTGGCAAAGAAGACACTCGTATTTCACAAACGAAACGATATCATCAAGTTAGGAGTGGTATCCATACCTTGGTGATTAGTTTCACTCCTCTATATGATATTTATCTTAGGAATATATCTTTGAGATAGGAATGACATCCACACCTCAAAGAGTATTTCCTTCAAAAGGGAAACTTAACCACTAAGCTGGGAATGATATCCTTAACTTAGTGATTGGTTTCATTCTACAATCGTCTTCAATTTTGAAATACATCTTTGAGTTAGGAGTGAAATCCACATCTCAAGGATCTATTTCTGCATCTCGTTTTTAATCTCGCCAAAGTTTTGGAATTCACTAGTGGCGAAGCACGTGCAATCTGGAAGGGTAAGCGCCTGTATCCTAAGTTTTTCTGTCTAGGCCTGGTATTTCGTATAAATCCCAATCTGACGAAGGGCCTGTATACCTACCTCGAAACTCTTGGGATGAGCATTTACTTATAGGCTAAAGCACGCCCCCCACAAGTCACTAGGAAATTTCAAATACTTGGGTTAGTCAACGTTTCTTATGGAAACAATCCTAATGTTTTATGTTATCGATATTTACGCCTTGTTTATCATTTTAAGTTTCAATTTCATCACTCGTTTCATATGCTATTATTCATAAATCATTCGCTTTTTGATTCTTCATCATCATTATTAAAATTTTTGTTCACTATATTATCGCATTAAAATTTACATTATTTCATTTAGGTTTGTGAATTTTTTACAATATAAAGCATTTCTTCCTTGAGTTAAAACATTTTTACCCAAGACTCAAAATTTTAAACCTTATGATTAACTTCTACCACATCCTGATTTTGGGAATGTTGCGTCATCACACAGTTAAAAATGAACATGGTTTTCTGTATGTGCTAAAAGGATCGATAAATCAACAAAGAAATGATCAAACAAGTTTGATTTAGGTGCGGAAACACTAAACCAATCACAAAATGATAATCAATCAGATCAAAACAAACAAATCATCATTCAAAGCTTTTCTCATTAATAAACAACTCAATTACACGTTAATATGATCAAAACATTAAAGACACAACGTGAATTAAGCTTAACAAAACTCTAGAGTGACACACTGAAAATGGAGGGAACAATAATGACTAAAACTACTTTCAAAAAATCAGCTTGACCTATTTATAGGCTGCACATTCGCCCACCATGTAGGTGCGAATGTGCACATTCGACCAAACAGACTGGTCGAATGAAGCAATACATAACAAACTAAATCTTCCTTCGCCTCCTGTCTCTCCTTCGTATGATCTTTCTCCTTCGTACCTCTGAAAACCTTCCTTCGCCCATCATGAAGTTCCTTCGCCCATTCGACTCATATTATTAACATGTGTTTATTGTACAATCCAAAGCTTTAGTCGCATAAATGCATCTACAAACTCCCCCTCGACTATAGCTTGGATTGTTTAATTCTTCGTTCCTCATCCATCCTTTTGTTCATCAGCTTGATCCTCAAAAGTTTTTTTTCTTCTAACGTCATCACCTTCTCAAACACTTGCTTCGGCCTTTTATTTTTCGCTTCAGGAACCTCTTGAGCTTTAACAAACTTGCCGAGCTTCTTATCATAGTCGCATCCGGCTTCGATATCATGAGCAAAACACAAGAATACCACACTCTGGTATTTACTAGCTTGTTCAGCATCCTTAACATCGCTGAAAATAGGATTGTAATACAACATTATGATGTCCTCATGTGAACAATTAACCAACCACATGGGATAAAAAATGTGTATTTTCTTGAAACTCTTATCTCCATCTTTCAAAACAATCACAGCTTCTGCAATCTTCCAATCATAGTACCACCAGATAAAGTCTTTAGCAAAATGTTGAAGAATCTGCAGCAATGGAATGTGCCTCAACACTTTTGGTGGTTTGTACTTTAAAGTTACCTTGGGCAAACCAGTTATATCGTCAATGGTTTTCCTGTGAACAATCCTTTTTGGATATTGAGGTTCAAAGAGATTCCACTTCGTCCTGCTCTCTCTGGCCATCTTTTCAGCAAAATAAGCAATCTGATCATTTGTCGTTCCAGTCATCTTGTGACGACAAATATCACGAATTGCCCAATATGGTAGAGTCTTCAAATCATGAAATCTATCAAAGTATAGAATCCCCTTCTCCCACTTTACTGCCACACACTTCAGTTGCTTTATAAACTTCCATCCCAACGCTTTTCCTTTGAACATATCGTTGTGGAATTTATAAAAGCTACCCTGAATCTCAGCCTTAGGATGATTAGCCTCTTTCTCTTTTAACTCCCTCAATAACTCTTTCAAGCTATCGGATTGTCTGATATATGGTTTCTCATGCCCTCTGAATATTTCATCAACAAACATATCACTCTTCTCTTTTGCACGTCTCTCGGCTTCCTTTAACAATTCATCAGTGAAAGCAGTAAATCCAGAATCCTTGTCTCTTTTAAAATATTCTGGACACTCTTCACTTGTCACATCTTCAACTTCTATATCCTCGAAACCAGGTATATCACGATCATCAGAATGATCTCCAGCTTCCTTTTCAGTTAGATCAGGAATCTGGTTATCAGCTAACAATTCTTCAACAGTTTTACCAACCTGTTTCGCCAAACCTTCAAAGATCTCTTTTGCCATCGCCGCCGAGACTTCACCATCTTCCAAATCTGGATCATCATATTCTAATTCAAACACCCTGTCACGAGATTCAAAGATCTCAGAAAATCTGCTGGTCATGTCAATCGTCTAGACTCGATCAGTAAGCATCTGGCGATACATCTGTTTGTCTTCCTCAGACATAGACTTCAGCCATTCATTCCAGAAGATCGTATCATCATCCACTGATCCTCCAGGGGCTTTTGATCTAGATTTTTCTCCTTTTCTAGATTCTCGCTTCTCATACTTATATCTGTCTGTATCGTCATCATCATTGTCATCATCATCATCATCATCATCATCAGATGCAGAGCTGTTATCATCACCAGATCCATCATTTGAACCATCATCATCATCATCCTTCTTCTTTTTTGGAGCTTTACCAGCATCTTCATCAAGATCTTCATCATCCTCCTCATCATCTTCTGACAGTTCAAAATCAACCTGCTCCTCTTCTAACTCTTTATCTTCTTCACCTACTTTTAGCTGAGGAGCTCGAGAGTATAAATCTTTGATTAGATTATCCATGTTTTTGTTACTCTCTTTCAGCTTCTTGTTTTCTCCAATCAAAGCTATAATCCGTCTGGTGTTTCTCTGCTCATGTTTCAACAACTTTTTATTATCCTTCTGCAACTTTTTGATCTTCTTTTTCAAATCCTCATTATTCTCATGTGAGGTGACAACTACATCAAGCATCTTTGAGTCGTTTTGTCTCAGTTGGGCAATCTCAGTCTGCTGCTTGTTTATCAAATTCATCATTTCAGCAAGTCTCCGGTTAACAGTATCGATGACATCACTATCCACTGTAACCTTTTTAGTGGAGACTTCAGCAACCTCCGGCAGTTTACCCTTCTTTAACTTCTTCAGAACATTATCTAATGCTTCATTGAATGCATCAACAGGTATATCAGCTTCCTGTTTAGTACCTGAAGTTGTAGTGGTTTTCTGCTTCTTTGAGGCTGGAGCAGCAACTGGAGATTTTGAGCTAGAAGTAGGTGGCAACTTCTTTCCTGCTATCAATGATTCAATCTCTCTAGCTTTCTTCACTGCGGGCTTTACAACTTTCTCTTTCATCTTGACCTGGGGTTTCTTTGGTTTCTCCCCCATAACTGGCGAACCAGGAAAGTCTCCTGCTCCCAGACCTAAACTCTCATCCTCTTCGTCCAATCGAATAGGACTCTTCATCCTCTGCTCTTCCACTGATCTATTTAAACTGACAGACTCACCAGACACAGTGGCCATGGGCTTGGTAGTCTTCAACGTTTCGGTCTCTGAATCCCAATGTTCATCTTCTTGCGTCTCTTCAGAATCAATCGACGCTTCATCAACAATGTGCAATCCTTTCTTAGCCATTGTATTATTCCTTCTCGGTGTACTCTTCTTCTTGACAGGTTCAGGAACAACCTCAATTCTTATCTCTTTCTCTTTCCCTTTCTTTGCTCCCACATTAACAACCTGTCGCTTTCGCTTAGCATCTGGATCAATAGGATGTAATGGATTGTCTTCGTCTGAATCACTGTTAGCATGTCTCACTAGACCTTCACCTGGATCCTCATAGTCAATCCTCGCCAAATGTCCAAACAAACGTCTAACAGGTGGACGTTCATTCAATGACAAGCCTTTGTAAGCTTTCATTCTAGCTAGAGTATTGATTGACATATGTTCTTGAACTACAATGTGTTTCGGATCCCTCTTCAACTTTTTATATTTGTGATAAAAAACCATATGAAGGAATCGAGGATATAGCAAAAACTTCAGATTCCTCGTGCCATTGACAGGTTCCAACAGATGTTCCATTAGCATTCCTGATACATTGAATGGTTTGTTAAAAATCAATGCTACCATCATTGAGCTGATACTCTTTCTCATCAAATCATAGCCTCCAGCAGCTGAACCAAAAACGTGAATCAACACATGTGCCAAGTATTTGAATTGTGGACACAGCTTTCCCTTGTGCAACGAGCCATCAGTAATCGGCCCATTGTATTTCATCCTTAGAAAGCACTTTCTTTGTTCCATAAAGCTGAGCTCTCTGGGATCAGTCTTTTCATCTTGAAGATTTATGGCTTCTCTGATATCATTCTCTGATACAATGACCAATTGTCCTTGTATCTTGCTCACCAAAGACGATTCGCATTCCCAGAAATCCATCTTCGCTTCAGTCCAAAATTCTTGTATCATATCTCGGTAGATAATTGTAGGTGTAGCAATTGCATCTATCACCCGACTTCTCTTCAGAAACTCTATGATCTCTATGAACTCCGTATGCTTCTTAACTTCTCCAAGATACGCACAAAAGTTATGTGCATTCTCAAACGGTAAAAGTTCTTCAGTTCCTTTCTTGGCAGGCTGTGAAGATGATCCGGCTTGTTCAGTAGTCTTCTCTTGTTCAGACATGGTTCAATCTGCAAAACAAAACAAATAAACATGTTAAAAATCGACAAAATAATCAAAGTTTGAAACTTTGGTATTTTAACTTCTCATTCGCCCATACGGAGGTGCGAATGAGAGATTATTGGTGCGAATGTGAAATTGTAAAGGTACGAATGTGAAAATTTATAAACAAAAGTTTCATTCGACTGTTTTAACTTCATTCGCCCAGACAAACATCTCCTTCGCCCAAATTATGCTCCTTCGACCATTCAACATGGGCGAAAGAAACTGTCTGCAAATTTAAATTTTCAATTTTGAGAATCATTTGATTTTCACTTGTTATTTTGATTCATTAAGCAAGTAATATCACCGATTAAAGTTTCCAAACCAACAATTTTATCAATCAATCATTATATTAGTGTTTTCTACTTAAAACTAGGGTTCGAATGAAAATGATGATCAAATGATCAAACTGTTGGATTAGAATCCTTAGTTTTTGGATTTTCTCCCCCTAAAACACTGATAGAATGAATCCTAATCAACAATTAAGTCAATGAACATCGTTTATAACAGTTTTTTATTTCTAGGGCTCAAATATGAAAATCAATGATTAATCCTTGAAAATGAGGTGTTAACCTGTAACAAGTAGTACAAAATGATCAGTAAAGTGAGACGAACACAATGGTATGAAGCAAAAATAACAGGGCAAGAAGTGGACTTCAATTCAGAATTTTTGAAAAAATTTTGTAAGGGTTCGAATGAGACAGAACTGGTATATATAGGCATGCTCCTTCGCCCAAATACACCGGTCGAATGAGAAGCTTTTGGCTCCTTCGACCCTATTTAAAGGTTCCAACGAGACAAAAGGGTTCGAATGTGTATATTACTCAAGAACACTCTCATTCGCCCAATTACACTGTACGAAGGAACAACAAAAATTCCACGTTCGACCAAACGAATGGGCGAACGAAAACTGGAATTTTGACAAATATTCCAAATCCCAAAAACGAGTCCCGTTCCAATTATTTTTCAACTTTTAAGCATCCAACATTCATATTTTCACATTTAAAAGATTACAAAGCTCAAATGGTTCATCAAGGTTTAGAAAATCGGCATCAACCACCATCAGCTATCAAAAATAAGATAGAAATGTAAAATCTTTTTGGATTTTCTAAAGTTTATGTTAAAACACACCTAAAATCTTTTTGAGTTTTGTAATTTTTACGAGAAAATAAAATGCAGAAATGTAAATGAAAAACAGTAAATGTTTTGAGATTTCCGGTAAAGGGATCATATCAGTTATTGAGAAATCTGATCACACCGTTGATCTTTTGAATTATTATCATTAAAGACAATGTGTGATCTGGTAACTGCTGATATTGTGATCCACATAAACTCACATGCAGACTTTTGTGCAGTGCTTTAGACTGATACCATTATGTATAGTATAAACAAAATTGTCTGTGGTTCCCACGCACACGACATACTCCCGTATCAAGAAGTAAATGCACAAAGACTCATTGTAAAGCGTGATTATGCTTTCGTCGTCTGTAATTTACAAAGTATGATACACAGAGGTATACAGGTCAGCAAATTAATGCAGCAAAGTAACATATGCACTTTACTAGGTTGAGGACTGATATTAATCATGATTTGCATCAGTGATTAATACGATGTAATAGATAATATTTGATCATCATAAAACATAGAAAGTTCCTCAATTCGGTAACTTTAGGATTTGGCATAAAGCTCTTTTATAAAGACACACTATCTGATCTAGGTCCGTAATGACTTACAGCAGAAGATCAGAGAGGCTATCCCCAGACAACTAATAACATAACGACCCTAAACCTCCGAGTTTTGTACAAATACCCTATCAAACGAAATTACGGTACTAAGACCATATGCCAATGAGGAGTTCATCCACACAACAATTCGTTTGATATGTATGTATCAAACACGCAGTAATAGGTCTACGAAGCCTATCAGCACATCGCACAGACTCAGACACACGCCCTATATAGCATTACATTTCTTAGAATGTGTCAGATCCCCACTGATGTTCTATCATTTCCCTTTTTCTCCAGGAAATCATTTTTGGTTTTTCTGATTTTTTTTTATAAATTTTTGAATTTACTGTTACCAAGGATAAGCTGGAGCATTTCAAATATGTGACTGCCCAGATATCGTTTGTTCACAGAAATCTGACGACATTAATCTAAGGGAAGAAGATATAGCAGTCAGCAAAGAAATTTTCTAATTTTTATGGATTTTGAAATTTTTCAATGTTTTTGGATTTTTGAAATTTTTCTGAAAAGCAGTAAAAATTAAACTAAAAAGCGATAAACTGAGGTGGTGATCAGTCTTGTTTTACTTTAATACCATTTGCTTTTAAAAGATAATCAAATCTTGATTTATCAAAAGCTTTGGTAAAAAGATCTGCACGTTGGTAATCAGTGTGAATTTTGACCATATCGATCAGCTCTTTAGCATAACAATCACGGATAAAATGATATTTAATCCGGATATGTTTAGCCTTTGAGTGATTTACTAAGTCTTTTGTTAATGCGATTGCGGCTTCATTATCACAGTAAATAGGGGTTTTAAGAAATTGCAAACCGTAGTCCACCATCTGTTGTTTGATCCATAGAACCTGTGAGCAGCAACTCGATGCTGAAACGTATTCTGCTTCACATGTGGATAGTGCAACTACGGTCTGTTTCTTGCATTGACAGTCACGAGCCTGCTCCCCATAAACTGACATCCAGCCGTTGTGGATTTGTTGTCTTTGTCACAGCCGCCCCAATCTACATCACTAAAAGCGATTAGGTCAAAATTATCATCATGAGGGTACCAAATTCCTTTCGATGGACAACCCTTCAGATATCTAAGGATACACTTGACAGCTGCAAGATGACTTTGTTTCGGCTTCAACTGATATTGTGCACAAAGACATGTTGCAAACATTATATCTGGTCTAGGCACGGTGAAATACATCAGAGATCCGACGATTGCTCTGTATGTAAATGGATCAGTCAGCTCCCCCTTAGCGTCAACTCCAATCCCGTGATTAGGTTGTATCGGGGTATCCATCGGCTTTGAATCTTCTATCTGGAATCGGCTCAAGACTTCAGAAACGTATTTGGTCTGGTGAATAAAGATCCCCGTTGGTCTTTGCTCCACCTGCAAGCCTAGGAAAAACTGCATTTCTCCCATTGCGCTCATCTCGAACTTTTCCTGCATAACTTTTTCAAATTCCCTGCACAGAAGTTCGTTAGTAGACCCGAATATAATATCATCAACATAAATTTGCACAAGAAGCAAGTCATCTCCTGCTCGTTTCGTGAACAGTGTGCAGTCTACCAATCCGTGTTTGAATCCTTTCGAGAGAAGATACGTGCTCAGCTCCTCATACCATTGTCTCGGAGCTTGGTGCAACTCGTAGAGAGCTTTGTTTAAGACATAGACCTTATCCCGGTGAATAGGGTCCTCAAAGCCTGGTGGTTGACCTACGTAAACTTCCTCTTTAACCACACCGTAAAGAAATGCGCTCTTTACGTCCATCTGAAACACCTTGAATTTCTTCCAGGATGCAAATGCCAGAAACATTCGTATAGCTTCCAAGCGTGCAACAGGTGCATAGATTTCATTGTAGTCGATTCCCTCAACTTGATGAAAACCTTGAACAACCAAACGAGCTTTGTTTCTCACTATAACTCCTCTATCATCCTTTTTGCACTTAAAAACCCATTTGGTTCCTATCTTCTTTCTTCCCGGGGGCAAATCTGTTAGCGTCCAAACCCCAAGTTTTTGAAATTGTAACAACTCTTCTTGCATCGCTTCCACCCAAGCATCATCCAAAAGAGCTTCCTTGTACGTCCGCGGCTCGACCTGCGAAACATAACAAGCGAAAGACCAGTCATTTTGAAAACCAGATTTTTGTATTTTGGCATATAAAGCAAGGTTGCCAATATTCTCTGGTGCATGAGCATTCCTCAATTGCCCTCATGTCATAACACTGCTACCAGGATCACCAATAACCTGTTCAAGCGGGTGTATTCGATGTATCCGAGATTCCGGATAATCAGGTACTTGCACTCCCGTTTGAGTCATCAAATTCTCTGTAGAAACCAGATCATTACCCACATTTGATGAGGAAGCACCATTTAAATTTGGGTTCACTGGTGGTGTCACTGTAGCATTGTCCAGAATAGCTTCACTTGTAGCATCATCGTCTTCATCTTCTGATTCCGATGAATTAAGCGTTGTTGAAGCTTCTTGGAACACTTCTTCTTCCATCACAGGAGCAGTGGTATCATTAAAAGCCGCTTGAGGATTCACGGTGATCGGACGCACTAACAGTGAAGTCACTGCGTTTTCAACCTCGTAATATAAACGGAGTACAGCTTCTTCAACCATGCTATCTAGGTTGAATGATTCAAAGAAATCTTTGTAATCAAACATCCAGTCTGGACCGCCTCCCTGTACATTCTGAGTGTATCTTTGTTCTTCGACGTTAGCCCACTCCTCGACTTTTCTAGTTCTTTTGTTGAATACCCGTTGAGTGGGGTTGCATATCCAACAAAATAGCCTTCTTCAGCCTTTGGTGCGAACTTCTCAGAAGGATTAAGCATTGTACTTCGACGTTAGCTCCAAACGGTTCTAGATACTCTAGATTCGGCTTTCGTCGGTTCAACAACTCATAAGAAGTTTTGCCAAACTTCTTCACTGTCAAAACACGATTGAGAGTATAACAAGCTGCGTAAATTGCTTCGTTCCAGAACATTACTGGAAGATTTGAGTCCGCAAGCATTGTTCTCGCCGTTTCGATTAGAGTCCTGTTTTTACGTTCTGCGACACCGTTCTGTTGGGGTGTATACGGAGCGCTATATTCGTGATGAATTCCCTTGTTTTCACAAAGATCATCTATCTGAGCATTCTTGAACTCCGTCCCATTATCACTCCTGATCCTTTTGATTTTTAGACCATAGATATTCTCCAGACGAGTGAACAGAACTTTCAGGTTGTCAAACGTGTCGCTTTTCTGATGTAAGCACATAACCCATGAGAATCTTGAGTAATCGTCAGTCACCACAAGACAGTACAATTCCCCAGCATGACTTTTACGCTTGACTGGACCTTTTTTACAACTAATACACTTGTCATTCAAATGAAAATGTTTCACATTAACTCCAGTGACAAGTTCATTTTTCACCAACTGGTTCATCTTTCTCAAATGAATGTGTCCCATTCTCCTATGCCACATGATTGATTCTTTTTCTGTAGCCTTGGAGAGGAAACACGTGACTTGGCCATGGGTGGTCATAGCTTTGGACATATCGAGAATATACAAGTTATTTACTCTCAGTGCCTTTAGCATCACCCACTCTTTTGGAAGTTCAAAACCCGGCTTCAGGATGTAGCAAGATTTGTCGTCAAAATAAACAGAGAATTGTTTATCACGGATTTGGCTGACACTGAGTAAATTGTAATCTATCTGCTTCACATACGATATCCGCTCAAATGTCACTACCCCATTGCTAACTGATGTGTGCAAATAAGTATATAAATAAATAGATCAAGTTAAAATCCTAGACTCTTCTAAAACCACACACTATCGGCAAGTGTACCGATCGCAAGTAGCAAGTAGGCAAGACCAGGTATCGAACCTAAGGACTTTATCTAACACTTTTGAGATCACTTTTAATGAATTACCTGATAAAATATTATTATTATTATTATTATTATTATTATTATTATTATTATTATTATTATTATTAAATGGATTGATTGATTGGGGGGTTTAAACTGAAATTAAAATAAACTAATTAAAACTAAATTACTAAATTAAACTAAGAAACTGAAAATAAACGAAAGCTGACGAACTGGGTTGAAACTCTAATGAGGAGAAAACTGGTAACCTGGGTAGAATCCCTAGACTCTGGTTATAAAAGCTGACTTATGTAATCCGGTTGGAGACCCTGTTCTCATCTAATAAACCTCCTGTCAAGGATAGCTGACTAGACTCAAGGCGGGACAAGTATTGAGATGCTAAAATGAAAGTGGATCGCCCCAGCGAAACCAAATCCCACAGTAATCCTTTAATCGACCACTCTTGGATCGAAAACTCCCAAACTGTGAAGCAGACTTAACTAGTACGAATGAAATCCTAGGAAAACTCTAAACACGAATAAGTAACCGGTCTCGCCCCAGCGATAACCAAGCTACCAAACAATGCCTAGTTAGTCAACCTAGCAATCCCGAATTATATTCCTAACCTTCGGGAAGGGATTGCACACCTTAGCTAATTGATTTTAAAAACCTGTTAAACTTGCGCTATTCCTAACTGCAAGAACTAGCTCGACAACAAAAGTTAATCAAACTTGAATGATTTCTAGATCTAGGGGATATTCCTATATACCTAGAACATCAAAACCAACAAACAAGTAATCAAATCAAAAAGCACCAGCACACAAATATTCAAAATCAAACATAAAAATTAAATCATGTAACCCAACACATCCAAAACGGAAAACATAAGTCTTTAATTAAAAACCATAATCTAGTTCATCATCCCAAGTTACCAATAAAGGTCTAGCCAATAATATTTAAAAACATCTTCACAAAATAAATAAATATAGCTTTAACCATGTCTATAGAGAAAATAAATAAAAACTAAACCTAACCCAAGGCTCGTTGGCTCTTGATCTTTACCGTGCCCGTGGCCTTTTCTCCTTCTGTGCCCTTCCGCTCGTCACCGTTCTTGACCGGTCCAATTGGTTCTCTACGATTGAAAGAATGAATTTTTTCTCCTCTTTCAAATTCTGCCGTCAAAACATATGTGTATATGTCACACATATGTGCACCGCCTTTGAATTGTGTTTTTGATTTAGGCTTGGGCTTCGGCCCTAGTCACTTTTTTTTAATTATTATTATTATTATTATTATATACTATTATAACTTCATGTTCCTGGCTCGGTTATTTTTGGTTTGATCAAAGTTTCTCGTTTACGCTCCGATGTCCATGAACACATGATCTTAAGTGTCTGTGTCTCAATTAAAATTCGTTCCTTTTGAGCTCATTTTCCACGAACACCTATAAAATAATAAAATAAATAAATACCTAATAAAAATGACACAAAACGAATAAAAACTTGACCAAATAATATACAAAATACATAGGAAAATAGATGTGTTTTACGACACATCAAACATCCCCACACTTGACTCTTTTTCGTCCCTGAAAAAGACTGCAATGGAATCATAATTAGAATTCTTGGTTTCAAAAACTTTTAGGTTAATTAATTAAGATCTAATTACGCATCAACCAAACTATCGGTATTGTTGTCCACCTAAACCCAACCACTAGCTAATCAGGCCCCAATCATGTAAAGCAATTAAGTTCATATTATTACAATCAATCTATGGGTCTCACACTCAAGATATCCAGCTTCACCTAATCCCACCTCAAGCTTTCGAAGCAAAGGTTAAACCAAATAGATTTACCAACCACTGCAAGCTAAAATCCCTAATGTATTAGAAATTAAATTTATGATGGATGATGGATGAAGTTTATGAGCTTTAGACACATTTTTTTTTCATACCTAACCCAGAGGTTGTCTCAATCAGAGTCACCATCCCCAAGAGCGACAGCATGAGCTTCGGTATTTTTTTTTTCAACTTGACCTCGAGGGAGTTTCGATCAGAGGCTTCAGTTTTTTTTTTTTTTTTTTTTGTCTAGCTCAATTGATGGACATGTGGATTTTTTTTTTTGGGCGCCACTTTTCACCGGATTTATTCTCATAAAAAGGATCAAGTGTGCCATTTAATTAATAATACATATGGGCTTTCAACCCACAGTGGTACCTCTAATTACTATCAGCGGTTTCAGTTCTACCGTTTCTCCTAAGATGAGAACCCACAGGATTTCATGATTTATTAAGGTATATTAAGAACAATCCTAGGACCTTTCAAAGCTAGCTGGGCCTACCGACACATCTTAAGCAAACACGCTTTCAATCTATTTATATTCTCATATATATAATATTTTGAAAACCAAAGATCCCAATTTTACTATCATTTTCCATATAAAATGCACAAAAAATCAGGGACAATTTTTTTTTTTTTTTTTTTTTTTTTTTTTGAAATAAAGACTCAAACTATACTAAAACGCAGTTCCCATCCCCACACTTAAAATTGCACATTGTCCCCAATGTGTAGCGACAAGGAACTAAAAATAAAGAAGATAAAAATAAATACAAGTAAAGTGGAACAGACTCCCCTGGTAATATTGCAGTAACATCCTCGCAAAGCGTGTCTTGAGCTGCCCCATCCAAGTGCAAAACAACTGTATAGCATTTCATTCGCGGCTGCATCAATAAATCTAGCACACAAAAACTAAAACGCCAAAACGTAAAATGAAATAAAAATAGACCGACGACTAGGGATGTCCTTTTACAAATAAAATATTATTGGATTTACCCCGCCTGAATGGAGATTGATTACAGGCAGGACCCCTCCAAATCTGCAATTAATAATACGGGCAATCCCCACACTAGACACAAACCAAAACATAAAAGAAAAATAAAAATAAAATAAAATAGAATCTACAAACTCTACAACTTGGGCGAATCCCCAAGTATGCTCTATTCTTTTCAAAATATATCTGGTGGCTCCCGTTTGCAATCCTTGGCAACCTGATAAGCTGAATTCCTAGCAGTGTGATCCATCACCTCTCCTATACTTTGACCGCCTCCCCATCTAGTCCACCAAACAAAAGCCGCCTCCAAACCAACACCGTACTGTGGTCGTTTTCGTGGATCTCGCACCTCTTTTGTTCTGATTTTGTCTCGTTCATAGTCTAGGTGCACATTAATAGATTTAACCTCCTCTTTCGGCTCCTCATATGAATTCTGCCGAACTCCAAACACAATCTCCTCATCACCTACCCGTAGCCTCAATTTTCCTTCACCCATGTTGACTAGTGCTCTCGATGTTGCCAAGAATGGTCGACCTAAAATGAGCGGCACGGTGTCGTCCTCTTTCATGTCTAGAACCACAAAGTCGACTGGGAACACAAATTTGTCCACCTTCACTAACAAGTTCTCCAATATGCCCTAGGAATTTTCACAGATTTGTCAGGTAGCTGAATACACATCCTAGTTGGTTTTAGCTCCCCAAGATTAAGCATTAAGAATAGAGAGTAGGGCATCAGGTTTATGCTAGCACCTAGGTCGGCTAGCGCATTTCTAGGAGTGAGGTGGCCGATCAAACAGGGAATGGTGAAACTTCCTGGATCGGTCATTTTCTGAGGAAGTGTATTTTGCACGACAGCAAAGCACTCCTCAGAAAGAGTAACGGTGGAGAGCTCCTCAAGTTTCTTTTTATTAGTCAGCAGATCTTTAAGAAACTTGGCATATTTTGGCATTTTGGAAAGAGCCTCTATGAATGGGAGGTTAACGTGGAGTTTCTTCAGCATCTCCACGAACTTAGCATACAACTCAGAATCATCAGCACGCACTAGACGACCAGGGAATGGTGGTTTAGCCTTATAGACACGAACTGGACTCTCTTCTCTCTTCTTCTCACTCGACTCACTCGGTTGTGTTGTACTCTTTGAGACTAGCCTAGGTTGCACTTTAGCAGATGGTGGCTCTAACTCAATTTCCTCTTCAACCGGTTCTTCATCTTCTCCCGGTGATGGACCAACTACATTCCACCCACTCCTAGTACTTACTGCCTTAACTTGAGCATGCCTAAATGTAGAAGTACTTGAGTTAGGATTAGGAATAGTGTTACTAGGAAGGGCTCCCTGAGGTCCTTGACTAACCTGATTAGCTAATTCTCTTACTTTGGCCTCTAGGTTCTAGAAAGCAGCTTGCTGACCTTTCCTGAAAGTGTCCTGCTCATCAAGTTTTGACTGAATGTTATTAAGCATCTGGGACTGCATCTGTAGAATGGTGGTAAGGTCAGACTCAGTACGACTAGTGGGCCCCCCAGAGTTGGGAACTTGGAACAAATTCTGACGAGGTTGGTTTCTAGAAGAGCTACCACCTTGCCAGTTGGAGTTTTGATATCTCCAGTTGGAGTTTGAATCAGGGCTATAGTTTTGATAGGGTGGTTCAAGCCACCCGGAATTAAGAGAATCTCCCTGTTCTCGACTTTGAACTGGACACTCAGATGTGTTATGACCCCCTCTACATATTTCACACCTATCCAACTTCATCTGAAGATCTCTCACTTGCCTAGTTAAATTCTCAATCACCGCAGTCAGACCAGTATCAGGTGCAATCTGATGAACACCTCGGGTAGTAGGACAGGTGTTACTAGTCATGGGAATGGAATTCCCAATAGTATGCTTTGGTGGTCTCTCAGAATAGGCAAAACTCTCAAACAACTCATTAGCTGCATCAATATCCATTTTTCCATGAAATTACCCTGTGCAGCTGTATTAAAACGAACTCGAGTCTCAAAAGTGAGGCCATTGTAGAATTTCTCCACAAGGGCCCAGTCAGAAAGGCCATGCTGAGGGCATCGGCTCAGTAGGGTCTGGAATCGCTCCCAAGCCATGTAGTTTGGCTCATCAGGATCCATACGGAAAGAGTAAATTCTCAATCACCGCAGTCAGACCAGTATCAGGTGCAATCTGATGAACACCTCGGGTAGTAGGACAGGTGTTACTAGTCATGGGAATGGAATTCCCAATAGTATGCTTTGGTGGTCTCTCAGAATAGGCAAAACTCTCAAACAACTCATTAGCTGCATCAATATCCATTTTTTCCATGAAATTACCCTGTGCAGCTGTATTAAAACGAACTCGAGTCTCAAAAGTGAGGCCATTGTAGAATTTCTCCACAAGGGCCCAGTCAGAAAGGCCATGCTGAGGGCATCGGCTCAGTAGGGTCTGGAATCGCTCCCAAGCCATGTAGTATGGCTCATCAGGATCCATACGGAAAGAGTGAATCTGCTCCCTAATGCGGGAATCCTTGGAAGCTGGGTGATATTTTCTTAGGAATTTTCCAAGCATGTCCTCCCAAGTAGCAATGGAACTATTAGGCAGAGTGTCATACCAAGTGGCGGCACGACCAGACAAAGTAAATGGGAACAGACGCAGATAAATGGCTTCCTTAGTGATGTGGGGAAGATTGAAAGTGTCAGAGATACGCACAAATCGGGACAGATGTCCATGAGCATCCTCTTCATCAAGACCATCGAATTGAGTGACATTAATGATAGTGGTCAAGACATGGGATGGGATTTGCCAATTGTTGGCATCAGCAATGGTAGGACGAGTGATGGGAGAATGAATCCCAGTATAGCCCTTAGTAGCACGAGAGTGCACAGTACGTCTGATGTTCGCATCAGCCATATCGAAGGTAGGAAGTGGAATGGTGGTGAATGGAAAGTGAGTGGGTGTTTTAGAATTGGTGAGTTGTGGTGATCCCTGTGAACAAGTATGTGGCATACACTGAAAGTGCAAACCACGCTGGAGTTACTAATGGATAGCAAATAACCTAAGACTAAAAGCACAAGTAGCACAGATAATCGAAGGTAAATCCAGTAAGCAGTAAACAAGTAAAACAAAGCAAGTAAAATCAAAAAGTGCCAATTAAAAGTCCCCGGAAACGGCGCCAAAAACTTGATGTGTGCAAATAAGTATATAAATAAATTGATCAAGTTAAAATCCTAGACTCTTCTAAAACCACACACTATCGGCAAGTGTACCGATCGCAAGTAGCAAGTAGGCAAGACCAGGTATCGAACCTAAGGACTTTATCTAACACTTTTGAGATCACTTTTAATGAATTACCTGATAAAATATTATTATTATTATTATTATTATTATTAAATGGATTGATTGATTGGGGGGTTTAAACTGAAATTAAAATAAACTAATTAAAACTAAATTACTAAATTAAACTAAGAAACTGAAAATAAACGAAAGCTGACGAACTGGGTTGAAACTCTAATGAGGAGAAAACTGGTAACCTGGGTAGAATCCCTAGACTCTGGTTATAAAAGCTGACTTATGTAATCCGGTTGGAGACCCTGTTCTCATCTAATAAACCTCCTGTCAAGGATAGCTGACTAGACTCAAGGCGGGACAAGTATTGAGATGCTAAAATGAAAGTGGATCGCCCCAGCGAAACCAAATCCCACAGTAATCCTTTAATCGACCACTCTTGGATCGAAAACTCCCAAACTGTGAAGCAGACTTAACTAGTACGAATGAAATCCTAGGAAAACTCTAAACACGAATAAGTAACCGGTCTCGCCCCAGCGATAACCAAGCTACCAAACAATGCCTAGTTAATCAACCTAGCAATCCCGAATTATATTCCTAACCTTCGGGAAGGGATTGCACACCTTAGCTAATTGATTTTAAAAACCTGTTAAACTTGCGCTATTCCTAACTGCAAGAACTAGCTCGACAACAAAAGTTAATCAAACTAGAATGATTTCTAGATCTAGGGGATATTCCTATATACCTAGAACATCAAAACCAACAAACAAGTAATCAAATCAAAAAGCACCAGCACACAAATATTCAAAATCAAACATAAAAATTAAATCATGTAACCCAATACATCCAAAACGGAAAACATAAGTCTTTAATTAAAAACCATAATCTAGTTCATCATCCCAAGTTACCAATAAAGGTCTAGCCAATAATATTTAAAAACATCTTCACAAAATAAATAAATATAGCTTTAACCATGTCTATAGAGAAAATAAATAAAAACTAAACCTAACCCAAGGCTCGTTGGCTCTTGATCTTTACCGTGCCCGGGCCTTTTCTCCTTCTGTGCCCTTCCGCTCGTCACCGTTCTTGACCGGTCCAATTGGTTCTCTACGATTGAAAGAATGAATTTTTTCTCCTCTTTCAAATTCTGCCGTCAAAACATATGTGTATATGTCACACATATGTGCACCGCCTTTGAATTGTGTTTTTGATTTAGGCTTGGGCTTCGGCCCAAGTCACTTTTTTTTTTAATTATTATTATTATTATTATTATTATTATTATTATATACTATTATAACTTCATGTTCCTGGCTCGGTTATTCTTGGTTTGATCAAAGTTTCTCGTTTACGCTCCGACGTCCATGAACACATGATCTTAAGTGTCTGTGTCTCAATTAAAATTCGTTCCTTTTGAGCTCATTTTCCACGAACACCTATAAAATAATAAAATAAATAAATACCTAATAAAAATGACACAAAACAAATAAAAATTTGACCAAATAATATACAAAATACATAGGAAAATAGATGTGTTTTACGACACATCACTAACACTACCCTCCATCGTAATGTAGCCTCCTTTATTCCCTGCAAACGCTACGTAACCTCCATTTATGTTCTTGATATCAAAAAGTAGCGTGAGATCCCCTGTCATGTGTCCAGAAGCTCCACTGTCAACAATCCAGAGACTGCTAACAGGGCCAGCTGGAGCTCCCTGCACATATCAAGTAAAACAATTAGATCTTTCGGGGGACCCAAGCTTGTTTGGTCTTGGGTCTTTGAACAACTTGTTTCAAAGAATCATCTTTATCACAAACATCTTGGGTTTTAACAACCTCTTTCTTTTCACACTCAACTTTTGTTTTTTCAGATTTCACATTCTGTGAAGTTGAAGCACCCTCAGACCCCTTTGATGACCAAGACTGTTCAGTTCGTTTCAAGATCCGGATCTGAGATTTTGAGGTCTCAGCCGGTTTCTTTACTTCGTCCTTGAATGCTACCTTCTTGGTTACCTTCTCTGATTTAACAGAGACAGGTCCAACTGCTGGTTTGACATTAGGTTTAGTAGGAACCTTTTTGTTTTCAGCAGTTGTGTTCATCAATGGTTTCTTCAATGGTTTCTCAGTGGCTATTCGGTTGCGTTTATCATAAGTCATCGGACGATTTTCCCTCCTTTTGAAAAAATTGTTTTGGTTATAATAAGCTGCTGGCTGAGGGAAAAACCGTCTTTGTGGATGACTGTAATTATCAACCGGATATTCATATCTTTGCTTCATCTCCACCTCGTGCCTCTTGTGTCATACATACTGGCAGGTGGCAAGTAAATATCCCATTTCCCCGCACTTAAAACACGCACGGTACTCTTCATAGTTTTCCTTGATGTTCGACTTAGAATAACTGGCAATGGGATATTGATCAACCATGCACTGTCTTCTTAAACTCTCAAGAGCTGGGTCCTTTGAGTAAGTCGGTTCAATAAAACTATTTGATTTGTCTGTTTGTTTAGCGAATTGCATGACATTGACCTTTGCGTCTTTAGAATTATCCGAATGAATTTTCTTTAAAATGGCTGGAGGAATATCATTGGTTCGTTCATGTTTTGGAAACCAAATTGTACTCTTCTGCCAGATCTTTTCAATTTTAGAATAGTTTACAAATTGAATCGGATATTCGTCATCAGACATAATCTTATCGGAGCCTTGCATCCGATAGAAAACTTTCACAGGTTTATCACACGATTCGTTGTTCTCTTCATTTGATTTTTCAGTTTTAGTTTCAATTTTCTTTTCAACTGATTTAACCACATTTTTCTCAACTTTCTTAACCACTTTCTTTTCAACATTTTTATCAACAGACTGCTCAACTCTCTTAGCAACATTCTTTGCGGTTTGATTCTTTCTGTGTGCATTCGCCATGGGATGAACAATCTGAGATGGTGAGACTGGTTCAGTAGTGATGATATGATTTTCATCAGGAATATCACCCACTTTCTCAACAACCATCTCAGACTGTTCATCTTCTTCATCAGAATCATCTGCAGCTACCACACCTTCATTGTTCCCCAGAACAGGTCTAACATTAGAATACGGGTCTCCGACTTGGATGTGTTGGACTCGTTATCTGATGTAGAGTCAGTTTTGACTAAGCTCTCCGGTGCTATCGCATGCAAATTATGGTTTTCGAACAACACCGGAGATGGGACAGCTTTGTAGTTTGCACTACTCGACTGTGAAGGTTCTTCTATGATGTGGTCAACTACATAAGCAATGTGCTTATAGCTCTCTAACTTTTTGTTTACTTTTTCAGCGAAGCACTTGATGGTTGCCATTTCTAACTTTGTGTTTTCCATTTCATTGATATAGTTGTTAATGGCAAGTTGCTTTAAAGACAAAGTCTTTTTCAATTCAGAAACATCCTTTTTGTAACCATAAAGTACTTTGTTGAATTCTTTTGCTTCCTTTTGATAAGTTTGACAGTTTATTTTAGCACTCTCAAGTGTACCTTGAGTTTCTTATTTTCTTTTGTCAAACTATCAAAAACGGAACATTTATCACAAACATGAGATTTAGATTGAGATTCAGTACTTACCGGTTTAGGTGGTTCTGTCATTGCCATCAGTGCGAAATGAGCTTCCTTCCCTGCAAAGAATTTTGAGTAGTCCATCTTTGTGCAAGCATCATCCACCATGCACGACTTGCGGGTCATTAGGAAATCTGCTTCAGCTAGCAACTGATCGATGTCATCGTCTAGTGAGTTCACACTAGCTTCCGATTCAGAATCACTCTCCATGTCCGAGTAAGCCGAATCATATTGCTCTCCAACATCTGTAACCGAATCAAGAATCATTCCTGATTTCATGTCTTCACACTCATCATTCACATCCTCATTCAACTCTTCTATTTTCAACTCCGTCAACTTTTCTGTCACAAAATCTTCTTCAATTTCCACATGTTCATCCAAACTCATATTTTGTGCCACACAAGCCACATTTCCTGTAGTAATCTCTTCCACTCCTAATTGCATACCCGTCCAATCAAAACCTTCATCTTTTTGGATCACAAGTGCTTGGTTTTGATTTTTAGTTTGGGTTTGGGTTTGTGTGTTAGGTTTAGAGATGGGAATAATGGTTCGGTTTGAATTCTGTTGAGTTTGATTTTGAGATGTAGATTGTCTAGTATTGGTATTTTGTTGTGTGTTTTGACGGTTCTGGTAGTTGTTTTGAGGTTGAAAGCCAGAAATGTTGGGACTGTTGTATGATACCTGATTTTGGTTTTGGTTCTGTCTGTTTTGATAGCTTGAGTTGAACGGGTTTCGATTACCTTGTTGAGCCGGCTGTGTACACTCTCTCTTGAAATGACCCTTCTCACCACAATTAAAACATGTGACCTTGGCTTTGTTAAAGCCATAAGTGGTGTTTGGAGAAGTCGAAAGGTCAGTTCTCCCTGTTTTCTGGATAAAATCAGTGGCTCTTCTCATGATGCTAGCAAACGCCCACTGTATATCCATAAGCTCTATTTCCTCTTTATCGATTTGTGCATAGTCCTCATTGGTTAGATTGTTGTTCCCAATCTGACTAGCAACTAAACCATTGTATGATGCAACCATTGCAGATACTAATGCTACATGCTGTTGAGCAATCTCAACAGTAACATTATTAAGATTAGAAGTCTCTAACACAATCGGAATTTGGTTTGATTGTGTTTGAGTGATCTGCATTTGGTTCATGTGAGGATTATATGGTTGTTGTTGAAGTTGCCTGGCAGTGTAACAGGCAGCTTGTTGTATAGATGAAAAAGGTGGGATGAAATTAGGTGTTTGATAGGATTGTGGTGTATATGATGAAGTTTGGGCTAGATAGTTAATTGGTGCTTTGGTGGGTTCAACAACATTAGACACACACGCAATATGAGGTGCAACATTTGAAGTAGAGCTGGAAGTAGAAAGGGAAGTAGATGTACCACTAACATACAACTCTGGGTTCTGTGGAAACTGTGCTCTCTTAGCTTTCCTCTTCTCCTCCATCTCTTTGTTCTCCAGTTTTTGTATGAACTCATTGATAGTCCAATACTGGTATGCATCTTTTTCTTTCAATACTTCAATATGTTGGTTCCAATATGGTGGTAAAGCATCAGCAAATTTATCCACCAGTTCAGACATAGGTATGCAAATCTCGTAACTCGAGAGCTCTATGAGCAAGTGGCAATACCTTGGAACCAATTCTTTTAAAGTCTCGTTACCCATGTAACTAAAGTTCTAGAACTCTTTACGAAGCTCTTCCATTCTCAGCTTCCTAGTCTTCTCGTTACCATCATGTCTGCTTTTCAGCATATCCCACAACTGTTTTGAAGTAGTACATGATCCAAATTGGTGCAACAAGTCAGTGTTGATCGCCTGAGATAATTGAGAAAACGCCTTTTTCTCGATCGCGAACTTCTTCTTCTCATCATCACTCAAGTTCTCCAATGGTATAGGTTCACCTGTGTTCTCCAGAATAGGAGCAACATAACCTTTCACTATCATCTGCCATGCCTCGGCTCCCTCTAAGTCTTGTCCTTCCACATGTATCTTGAACTTTGTCTTACATGTGTTATAGTCAATCATATCCATGAGCTTTGGTGTACGATTTCCACTGCCTGATGATAGATCATGAATGAGTGTAGATATGGAATTGGTCGTCTGTGAATGAACGGCAGCTGCTGCTACTCCCCAATAGTAGCCAATTGGTTGCTGTAATGGTTGCACAACTTGCTGAGGAGTAGAACTAGTCATAGCCATGTAGTTGATTGGCTGAGATGGTGGACTAGTCTTCTGAGCTGCAAATGTCCATGGATCTCTTGTTGTCTGCTGCTGTGGTGCTGGATTAGGTCTTGGCGTAGTTGGAAAGTTCCACATCTTAACCTGTAAATGTTCAAACACGAAAAGATTAGAAAAATTTTAAAACAGGTTTTACATTCGCACTAACGTATGGTCGAATGAGGAAAATTCTTCTCCTTCGACCGTTTGTAAAGGTACGAATGTGGACTATGACAACACACAAACTCCTTCGACCGTTGGTTCTCTCTTTCGACCGTTTGTTCCCTCCTTCGACCGTTCGATTGGTCGAATGAAACTCTGATGGTCGAATGTACAACAATCAGCTATGAAACTCTACATTCGACCACAAAATCAAGACCTTCGACCAAAAATTCACTCGTTCGACCAAAATCACTCACACATTCGACCGTTCTCTCTAGGTTCGACCCTGCTATTTCAAAAACGGTTATTCTTTGAAAATCAGTTAATTTTGATCATGTTTATCAAATGATGATAGATTTTGATGATTTTAATCAGGTTTTGATCCGGAATTGATTTGGAACAAGTTTATCAAAGAGAATTATCCATTTTAACCATGAAAACAAGTTCTAATCAATCAAAAACTCATCAAATCAGTTTGTTCTATGAAAACATAAACTTTTTGACCAAAATTGGGTCCAAATCAACTGAGAAACTATCAATTTGTGGTTGTTTGATCCAGAATGGCTCTGATACCACTTTGTATGTGCTAAAAGGATCGATAAATCAACAAAGAAATGATCAAACAAGTTTGATTTAGGTGCGGAAACCCTAAACCAATCACAAAATGATAATCAATCAAATCAAAACAAACAAATCATCATTCAAAGCTTTTCTCATTAATAAACAACTCAATTACACGTTAATATGATCAAAACATTAAACACACAACGTGAATTAAGCTTATCAAAACTCTAGAGAGACACACTGAAAATGGAGGGAACAATAATGACTAAAACTACTTTCAAAAAATCAGCTTGACCTATTTATAGGCTGCACATTCGCCCACCATGTAGGTGCGAATGTGCACATTCGACCAAACAGACTGGTCGAATGAAGCAATACATAACAAACTAAATATTCCTTCGCCTCCTGTCTCTCCTTCGTATGATCTTTCTCCTTTGTACCTCTGAAAACCTTCCTTCGCCCATCATGATGTTCCTTCGCCCATTCGACTCATATTATTAACATGTGTTTATTGTACAATCCAAAGCTTTAGTCGCATAAATGCATCTACATTTTCCAAACTTATTAATAAACCTGTTTTATATCTTTATGTTTACAACCTTATTTGATCGAAGTCACAGTATATCCATAAACTATGAACTTTTGTATCAGCTTGTGCACCCACAATACTCTTAACACAATATATCCTCATTTACCCAATACTAATTTACTGATATAGCAACACCCAGTCTCCTAAGCCATAGCCAACTACCATTAGTTAGCTCCTCTTGGTCAGACTAAATACATACATAAATGCCTTACTCTCTAAAACGATTAACTTGGAAACTTATCCTGTGTTTGTCTTTTCACAAAGCCTATTCGCTAGATTAGTACACATTTTATATACCTTATGCCTTGAAACAAGTAGCCCGCTATGAGCCCAAAGAGATGCCTTAACGATCTTTGCAAACAAACGGTCTTTCAACATATAAATTTCGTAAAACTTTCAAGGTTTCAACTAACATTCGGACTTTCTCAAACATTTCCTAAAAATTGAAAAACAAATTCAACTTTAATGAAATTTTAACTTACAAGTTTAAAAAAAATGCTTAAGTACATGAAAATTCTATTTATTAAAATTCGTCAAGGCATCCGGGATCATTCACAACCTCATACGTGTCCTACCCACACCTTCCAAATATTATCAAGGATAATCAACCCAAACCAAACCAGATTCCCCATTGCCTTCAAACGATTCATAAACTTATACCATATTATCAAAAATTCCAAGCTGATTCACTCAATCAACGCAGCACGAGAAATTTGTGCGTCGTGGACTTTCAACATTGATTTGGGTTTTTGAAGCTAGGTACCAGCTGTTAGTTGAGACTCGAAACATACCCGTTATTCACAATCCTTATCACTTCCCTTGCTGTGACATGATCTTCCTTAAATCTTAAAGTTTATTTGCAGAAATATTATACTTATAAGCTGTTGGGATCAGTATTGCTCTTTGTATGAACTTGCTAGTGAACACTTAAGTGTTTAGCAAGTTCTTTATCAGTTTTAGCATAGCGGAATGTTTTAAGTTAAAGCTACACTTATCAACAGGAGTTATTACTCCCCCTGGATGTTTGAGAAAACTAAAGACAAGTATTTAATGAGAATCTAAGTATTGAATGAGAATGAATACTTAAACAGATTCTCAGTAAATGAAATGGAAATAACAATAATAATCTTTGAAGGATTTCTGTATTAAAAATCAATGTCTAAAACAGAGGGATGAACCCATCTATTTATAGACTTTACATATACATGAACCTTGCCAAAAAGCAAGTTCAGAAACAAGTTGCAACAAGTTGCAATCTTGGAACTCGTACAAAAAGTTAAAGTAATACTAAACTAATAAACTACTGAAACATAAGGCGGTGGAAAGATTCTTGAACAAGTGCTGATGAATGACAAACTACTGATGAGTAGTTTGTCTTCAGTAGTTCTTCAGTGAACTGTCTGGTTTGAACTTCAGAACTTCTGATGCATTTCTTCTTCAGTACTTGTAGAATCCTTATTCAGTACTTTTGTATTCTTTCTTCAGTAGTTCTATACTTAGAATATTTTTGACAGAAGTGAATTAGACTTAGGTTTCCAAAAGTGGTTTCACCAATCCTCTTTGTCCTAACAATCTCCCCCTGGATTGATGAAGCCAAAACCTTTCAAATTCCTTTATTGTCTTCTTCTGTCATTGACAATTTTCCATATTTCCTTGAACATGGAATTCTTCAGTTGATTTAGCTGCTCATCAGTGAGAGATCCTCTTTGGGGTTCAAGATGTTGGATTGTAAGCAGGTCCTGAGTTGATAGTTACTTCAGTTTATTTATCGACTTGTAGGCCTTGCTTGTGAGGTCTCTTCTTGTCACTAATACCGAGTTGTCATCAGTAAAGGACCATCTGATGATCAGCACTTTAGTCTTGTCAAAGTCTGAAGTATAGGGAACCATGCTGGTCCCTTGGGAAGTTCCTAAGTGTTGGATGTTTTCAATTTCAGTGACTCTCAGGTGGGATTCACTTCTTTCTTCTTGTTGCATCACATCAGGTAGTTGGAAAGTTGGTAAGTGATGTTCAGTAACTACCTTAGTGTGCAGTTTGTCTTTGATGGTCTTCTGGATTTGGTAGGCAAATGTAGAAGGATCCCTGAACTGTGTTAACAGAGGCTTTTCTTCAATATAAAAGTCTGAATGGACTACTGTGTTTCCTTCTAGTAGTACCATCTTGAAGTTAGTCTTTGTATTGTCCTCTGTCTTCTTTTTCTTGGTAGTAGGTCTTGTAACACCAGAAGTTCTAACTATTGAAGTTGATACTTCAGAAGTTTTGAACTTCTCTGGATTAGCAGCCTTTGCAACCTTGTATTTTCTGTAGGTGTCTAATAATCTTTCTTCTTTCCACTTAGACACTGAGGCTTTTGAACCATACTCATTTGCTACCAGTTCTTCAATCATTTGGGCTCTCTTGGCTTTCCCATCTTTGTTTGTTGCAAGTTTGTCTGCAACAAGTTGAGCTCTTCTTGTCAGCTCATCCATGGAGAGTCCTTTCAGTGCAAAGGCTTTAGTCTTGCTGTTCTTTGTAATGTAAGACACCAGTTGTTGTCTTTTGTCTTCTTCAACAATTTTTTCAAGGTTAGACTGCCTTTGTAACTCTGCTTCATAAGTCTGTAATTTTTCATTGAGGCTTAAGTCATCCCTTGCTTCCAAAGTATTCCATATCTGATCTTCCTTGGCTTTTCTTTGGGTTGCAACTAAACTCTTCTCAAGAAGTTCCTTTGATTCAGAGATTGGAGAAGGGTTCAGTATAGTCATTGTGGTAGTGGTAATTGTAGGCCTTGGAACAGGAGTTGGTTGAGTTTGTTCAATTGGTTTGGAAGGCTGTTCTGTTGGTTGTATATTGGAAGTGTTAACTTCTGATGTGTTGACAACACAACTACTGAAGGTTTGTCAACAACTGAAGGATTGTCTTCAGTACTTTCTGAGTCATCATCAGAACTTTCATCATCATTAGAAGTTTCTTCATTATGGCCTTGGGATGTTTCAGCTTCTTCAATTTCTTTTTTCAGAGACACCAAATTGTTGAGCCAGTTTTTGTCTTCTGGCTTTGTCTTTGAGTTCTCTTTCTTGGAGAGCCACTCTTGCTCTTATTATGGCTTTGAATGACTCCCTTGGTTCCTTAGTTTTCTCCCCCTTTTTGGATTCATCAAGTTTGAGTTTGGAAGGTTGAGAGAAAGTACCAGTGAGAATGGCGATCTGTTTTGAATTGTGGTCAATTTTGTTGGACAGATCGTTCATTTTTGTCTTGATCACTTCAAATTGGTTCTTGACTGACAGCTCCAAAGCAGTTGTGTAGGTTCTGAAGTTATTGGTTATAAGTGTGTTCATCATATGGTATAAGGGACCATCTGGGCTGCATAGTTGGTTCAAGTCTATGCTTGTTGACCCAGGGAATTGGGTAGGCATTTGTAGTGAGGGGTGTGTTTTGGGGTGATCTTCTTGTTGTACAGAAGATGCCACTTTAGGGAAATCAGGGATCAAGTGGACTTTAACCTGATCTGGTGTGACCAGCTCTTTGAGCTTAGATACACCAGGTGCAGGACCTTCACTAGCAGCCGTTAATTCAATGTTTGGTTGTGAATCATCATCCAAATCAATGGAATCATCTGAATCCCTGATTACATCCTCAATGAGGACAGTATCAGTTACATCATGAGCTGAGCCCAACTCAGTTGTCTCATGTACCTCTTTTTCTTGGTTCAGAGGATTTCCTACCTCAGGCATTAAGCCTTCATCAGTAGTTGCCACAAATGAGGTCTTAGCAATGTTACTTCTTTCCTCAGATCCACCACTGGGTGGTATGTGAGTAGTAGCAGCCTCAAATGTACCTAGAGTTTCTAAGTTTGGGCTTAGAGACCCTGGTTCATCCTCATCTCTTGGGTTAGGGCTTTGAGTGTCCACATCGATGTCAAGTTCTGAAGCTATGTCCCCTATTTGATGCGGTTGTTGGGGACTAACATGTTCGGATGGGATTATCTCTTTTAGCCCAGAGAGAAGCTTGGCAATTTCAATTTCTGGTTCAGAAGTTTGGGGTGCTGGTTCAATAGTTTGGGCTCTGGGTTCAGCAGTTTCAAAAGAAGGGTCTATTGGGATTGTTTTCTTGAATTTCTTTCTTTTGAAAAGGATTGTTATTGGTGCTCTTGGTGGGGTTTGAGATGGATGAGACTGAGATGATGTTTCAGTCACATCTTTATCAAGTGCAGATTGCACATTAGCAAGTTCAGGCATCTCAACCTCCTCAACTGCCTTTCTTTTTGGGTTGGTGGGTTTTTGTTTTTGTTGCTTGGGTTTCTTGGCCTTTGGGGGTGAAGGTTTGGAAGATGAGGGTTCCATGCGGATTGTTTCTGGTTCTCCTTGGTCATCTTCTGGCCAGGTAGCCGTTTTATTGTGCCTTGAGTATGCTTGTGAGGACAAAGGGTTTAAAGTTGTAGTTTTACCCACAAGCACCTCTTCTCTAAGTTCTTTTATTATGCATTGCATAATAAATCTTGGGTACAACAAAAACTTCTTTTTAGTATTGAGATGATGTAACACCAACTCATTAAAGAAAAGTGATGATGCCCTAAATTTTGTTTCATTCACTATGGAATGAAAAATAGGTTGAAAAGTTGAGGGCATCTGATCATAAGATCCACTTTTTGGACTCAAACACATAATAATATAATGAAACAACAGTTTATACTTTGGTTCAAAATATTTCTTAAAAATTGTAGCATGTGAGAGAGTACCTTGGTAACCACACTCTGTCATGGTTAAGTGAATCTCAGAGTTTGGAAATTGGTCTTGGGCGTTTACATCATCCAAACCCAGCCTAATCGCCAAAGTAGCCGGTGTGATTGCCATTCTTCTCCCTTGGATGGTTGAGTTGAGGGAGATCACTTTGTCGTTCACCGTCACCGTCTCTGCGTTTGCCCAAAACTCATTTAGAGTTTCAGTGTGGATTGGAGGGTCGATGGTGAGGGCGGTGAAGTATTGGGATTTGACGACCAAATCAATGATATCATCGTATTGGGACCAGGCTTCAAGTTTTTCGAAGTATCCTCTTTGATTGTGTCCCTATTTCAGTATTAGAGCCATGTGGTTTGTGTGTGTGTGGATTGAACAGTGCTTTTGCAGGTTTAGGTCTTGAGAGTGTTTTGTGAGAGAGACGGAGGGAATTTTTGTTTTTTGAAAGGCTAAGTGTTGGAAAAGGTATTTATCAGAAGTTTATAACCGCCTAGGTCAAACTTCTGATGTGGGAAAAGTCTGATTTACCGTTTTTGACCAAACTGCTGATGAAGAACAATTATCATCAGTAGTTCCCACTTTCTCTTCAGTAGTTTGTTAACAACTGATGAGCATGTTTTATAAATACTTTATTCATAACTTCTTAAGGTTATTTTATCAGAAGTTAATCATTTTTCAGAAAATATTCCCATACTGATGTTTTGTTCATCAGTAGTTTCTCTCTTTTTGTTTTTCAGAAGTTTTCAGACTTAAAAACAGATGTAAGTGAAAAATGAAAATATGTGCAGAAAAATAAATAGAAACACTTACAAATTTAGCATCCCAAGCATGGATACTAACTTCTGAAATGTTGATGTGTCAAGGGGTTTAGTGAATATGTCAGCTATTTGATTAGCTGTTGCTACATGTTTCACTTCAATCTTGCCTTTTTCATAGCAATCTCTTATGAAATGATACCTGATTTCAATATGTTTAGTTTTTGAAAACTGAACAGGATTTTGAATGATGCTAATGGCAGATTTGCTGTCTACAAGCAATGGTGTCTTGGTCTCTTTGATTCCATAATCAAGAAGTTGATACTGGAGCCATTGTATCTGTGATGTACAACTTGCAGCTGCAATGTATTCAGCTTCAGCAGTTGAAGTTGCAACAGATGTTTGTTTCTTTGATTGCCAGGACACTAGACAGTTTCCCAAGAATTGACAACCACCAGATGTTGATTTTCTTGACATTTTACACCCTGCATAGTCACTATCTGAAAAAGCTGATAACTTGGTATTGCTTGAAGCAGGATACCAAATTCCAAGTGTTGGAGTTCCTTTCAGATATCTGAAGATTCTTTTGACTGCAATGAGGTGTGATTCCCTAGGAGCTGATTGATATCTAGCACAGACACATGTTGAAAACATAATATCTGGTCTAGAAGCCGTTAGATATAAAAGGGAACCTATCATACATCTATACATGGTTTGATCAACCTGTTTTCCTTCATCATCTGGTTCAACTTGTGTGGTTGGTGTCATGGGAGTGGAACATGATTTACAGTCTTGTAAAGAAAATTTGTTCAATAATTTTTTAACATATTTTAATTGATGTATAAACGTTCCATTTGTTTGTTGTTTAATCTGCAGTCCCAGAAAGTACTGCAGTTCTCCCATTGTACTCATCTCAAATTTTGATTGCATGAGTTTCTTAAATTCATCACACAGTTTTGTGTTTGTTGAACCAAATATGATATCATCAACATATATTTGAACAAGTAAGACATGATTTCCAACATGTTTTATGAAAATAGTTTTATCGAGCCTCTTGTGAAGTTATTTTTGAGCAAAAAGTTAGAAAGTGTTTCATACCAGGCTCTTGGAGCCTGTTTGAGCCCATAAAGAGCTTTGTCTAGCTTGTACACCCACTCAGGATGAGAAGCATCCTCAAACCCAGGTGGCTGACAGACATACACTTCCTCTTTTATTTTTCCATACAAAAATGCACTTTTAACGTCCATTTGAAAAACTTTGATTTTGTTGGAAATGGCATAGGCCAGAAATAACCTGATGGCTTCAAGCCTTGCAACTGGAGCAAAGGTTTCATCATAATCAATTCCTTCTTCTTGAGAGTAACCTTGTACTACCAGTCTTGCCTTGTTCTTTATAATCATACCAGCCTCATCTTGTTTGTTCCTAAAAACCCATCTTATGCCAATTGGTTGCTTGTTTGGTGGTAAGGGACATATTTCCTAAACCTGTTGCTTTTTGAATTGAAGCAACTCATCTGCATGGCTTGCACCCAGTTGTTGTCTTTAAGGGCTTCTTGGTACTTTTTAGGTTCCAACTGAGAAATGAATGCTGAGAAGAGGCAAAAGTTGGAAAGGTGGTTTCTTGTAAGAACACCTGATGCAATATCACCCATGATTTTTTCAAGTGGATGATCTTTGTGTTCAATCAGTTGTTGTAAACCAGTAACAGATGTAGGTGGCTCTTGTACTTCATCAAACAAACCACTGAGGTTAATAATGTCTGGTTCAGCAGTTTCAGTGTCTTCAGTAGTTGTAGGTGCTGAAGCAGATGTTTGAGTTTGTACATCAGCAGTTGTTGAATCAGAAGTTTGTAAAACTTCTGATGGTTTGAAAGTTGACTTAATGACTGTATTAGGAATCCATGGTGCTGGATCCTCATCATCAAACCTTTGATCACCATAATAAGTAGGTTTAGATGAAGTAACAGTCTTTTCAGGTCCAAAATGGAAGCTGTCAAGGTCAAAAAGTTCAGCAGGATGTGCTGGAATAAGAGTGTGTTTTAACTCATTGAACTTGACATTCAGTGTTTCTTCTACTATCCTGGTTCTTGAGTTAAAAACCTTGTAGACTTTTCTAGTGGAAGAGTAACCAAGAAAGTAACCTGAATCAACTTTAGCAGCAAACTTTGAAATAGAGTCTTTGATGTTTAGAATGAAACATGGACATCCAAAAGCCCTGAAAAAGGAGATAAGGGGCTTTATGCCATGAAGAACTTCATAGGCAGTTTTGGAGTGTCTCTTGTTGACAAGGACTCTATTTTGAACATAACATGTAGTGTTAACTGCTTCAGCCCAGAAATACAATGGTAGGCCTGAATCAGCTAACATAGTTCTTGCTGCTTCAATCAGTGTTCTGTTCTTCCTTTCTACCACACCATTTTGTTCAGGAGTTCTGGGAACACTAAATTATCTAATAATCCCTATAGACAAACAGAATTCATCCAGAGTTTTGTTCCTGAACTCTGTTCCATTATCACTTCTAATGGTTTTGACAAATAGAGAATATTGTTTCTCTACCTGTAGAATGAAGAACTTGATGATTTCAGCTGCCTCATCCTTGGAGAATAAGAAGAATACCCATGTGAATCTTGAATAGTCATCAATGATGACCAGGCAATACTTCTTCTTACCAAGGCTCATGATTTTTACAGGCCCAAATAAGTCCATATGGAGTAGTTGAAGACATGCAGTTGTTTTTTATTCTTCAATAGACTTATAGGAGGACTTATGCTGTTTTCCCTTCAAACAGGATACACAGTGTTCTTGACACTGGTATACTTTCAAAGGTAGACCTCTGACCAAGCCCATTTTTGTGACTTTATTTATGGTTTTAAAATTCACATGGCCAAGTCTCCTGTGCCAGAGATCAGTCTCTGAACTTTGAGAAGAAACAGGCAGTGTTGTTCAGTACTTTGTCCTTTTCAATGTCCACTGCATAGACATTGCCACATCTTTTGGCTATCAACAAAGTATGATCTTCAATGATCTTCTCTATCAACTTCTGGCCTTCTGGTGATATGATCTTGCATGTTGTCTTTGTGAAAAAGGAAGAATATCCTTTATCACACATTTGAGACACACTTAGCAAGTTGTACTCAAGGTTTTCAACCAGATTGACCTTGTCAAACTGTATTTTGCCAGAGGAGACATTGCCATGTCCTAGCACATATCCCTTAGCATTGTTCCCAAAGGATACAGATCCTTTTCTTTGACTGATAAAATTTTTTATCAGGTATCTGCATCCTATCATGTGCATTGAGCCTCCACTGTCCACATACCAAATGCTATTTAAGCCTCTGGAAACTCTCTACACAAAATAGCAAATTAGTTAGATTTGGGAACCCAAGCCAGTTTGGCTTTGGGTTTGCTCTTGAGAACATTTACAGTTTGTTCTTGACCAAGTTGAGGAATCCATGTCTTTTTGGCAATGGATTTTTCATTAAGAGCAATGGTGGTATCCTTTTGAGGACCACCATCAACTTTGGTCATCAGTAGTTGTACCATGTTCATGAGATCTTTAATCTCAGCAGTTTGTGAAACTGCTGATGATTTAGGTCTAACTACTGAAAGAGAATTTTGAGAAAAAGATTTTTGTTGAGATTTTGTCTTTTTCTGAGAAAAGGTGTTTTCTGGTTGTTGTTTCTTGGGATAAAAAGTTTCTTCATAATCATTTCTGATTTGTTTTCCCACAACCAGTTGTTGAATTTTCTTGTTGTACTAAATACCTTTTCTGTATCTGCAAAATTTTGTCTTGTGGTTGAACAGACCACAGATTTCACATTCTTTTGCCTTTTCTTTTTGATTTAAAGACACATTTCTGACTGTCATGATTGGTTTTAGGTCATCAGTAGTTTTCAGGTTCTCAACTCCTGATGTAGATGAAACTACTGATGGCTTAATGTCAGATTTTATCAGTACTTCTGAAGAACTTTCATTGTTTGTTTTTAGAAAGTTTTCATGGAAAGATGTGCATACTTTCTCTTCAGAAGTTTCACATGAAACAATTTTCCTCCCATCTTTAGTAGTTTTGGGGGAAAAATCTGTTGGTGTTTCAGTGTGATTGTACCCTATGCCAAACCTAACATTTGAAGCACTTTGTTTGTTTAGCAATAGTTGGTACCCTATACAAGATTCAACCCATTTTTCACAAGTGACCTTGGTGTCAGGAAGCTCTTTTCTGACATTTCATCGGTCATTTATCATGATTTTAATTTGTGCTTGGGTTTCAATAGCAGTGTTAGTTAATTTAGAAACTTCTTTTGTTTTTGCAGCAAGTTTTCTTTCTAAATCACATTTCATCTGAGTGAATTTTCTCTCAGAGTCATTTGCTTTACCTTGTAAGTGCACATTAGTCTCTCTTATGAGAGCAAAAGATTCTTTACAAGAAGTTGAACAAAGTTTTGTCAAAGATTCTTTTGATACCTGTGACAAGGCAGATTTTGAGGTGCATCCCTCAAATGCCATCAAGGCAAAGTTCTTTCTGCCATTGTCAGGCTCTCCCCAGTTGATGTCAAACATCTTGTTGTCTGCATCAGGGTTACACTCAGTAGTGTCAAAAGGAAGACTGCTCCCAGTCAACTTACCCTTAAGTAAATAAACTTTGTTGTGAGGGTTGCTGAGTCTGTGGAGGTTGTTGAGCAGCTGGAAAGGGAGGGATTGATTGTTGGCTCTACATCTGTTGAGCAGGCATTTGTACATATTGTACTTGTGGCACATATTGGTGTTGTGGAGCTTGTGCCTGTACAAAATGTGCACTCCCCTGTGTTCCATTATTCCTGTTATAACTGGGGTTAAAATTATTTCCAGACTGAGATTGGTTAAAGCTAGAGCTTCTACACTCTCTAGCAAAGTGTCCCAACTTTTGACACTTGTGACATCTAAGTTTAGATTTGCAAAACCAATTTTTGTGGAACTGTTGAGTCCTGGAAATTTCCTTCCTGACCTTTTGTAAAATTTGTTTGTTTTTATACTCAACATGGCCAGTTGGTGTAGAATATCCATTTCTTCCAAGTCATCACTGCTGAAAGTTTTTAAATCATCCATGATAAAACACATGTTATTAGTAGTTTGACTAAAATCATCATTGTCATAACCTGGGAATGATCTTTCAGATGAGATCCCAGCAGTTATGTCAATATGGTCAAAATATCCAAAACTATTTGAACAAGTTGGTGAGTTTTGTCCTAATAGTGTTGTACTACTAGGTAGATAGTCATCCGCTGTTTTACCAGAACTTTGTAACTTTTTCTTTTGATCAATTTCTCTTTCAAAAGTAAGTAATCTCCCATGTAGTTTTGTAAGAGTGAGGGAGCTAAAGTCTGGTGAAGATCTTAAGACTATAGAGTATGTTTCCCATTTCTCAGGTAAAGACCTCCAAATCTATGAAGCATAGATACAGTTGTGTAGGTCTGACCATTTAATTTTAGCTTAGATATTAATGAGAAGAATCTTTCAAATTGTTGAGTTAAAGTTTCCCCATTTATGTGAGAAAAAGTTTCATATTGTTGAGCCAGGATTTCTCTGGTGTTGGCAATCACCTCTTCAGTTCCTCCAAACTGTTCTTTGAGGTAGTCCCAAAGCTCTTTGGCACTATCACAATGTAATAGGCCAGAGTAGATTTCATTTGGGAGTGCCATTGCCAACATAGAGAAAGCTTTAGCATCAAGCTCAAGTTTTAGGAAATCATCATCTGTATAGTCTTTTGGGTCTTTTGTTATTTCTTCTTTAGTTTTAAGATTGATATTTACTGGTTTGTGAGGACCATATATCACAGATTTCCAGCAACCAGTGTTGGTCTGTGATAATGTATGTGCCATTCTCCTTTGCCAGATGTTGTATTCATTTCTTACTAGCATAGCAGGTTTATTGGCAGAACCAGTATTATGAGGATCCATTTTAAAGAGTATTGATTTGTCAAATATCTCTTAAAGTGATGGATGTTGATAAAAGTGAACTTTTAATCCTTTATTGAATATCAATAAGAGCCTGTGTCTGATTCTCAATGTGTTAGATTGATATGTGATCAGATAAACCAATGCTCTGATACCAATTGTTGGGATCAGTATTGCTCTTTGTATGAACTTGCTAGTGAACACTTAAGTGTTTAGCAAGTTCTTTATCAGTTTTAGCATAGCGGAATGTTTTAAGTTAAAGCTACACTTATCAGAAAGACAAGTATTTAATGAGAATCTAAGTATTGAATGAGAATGAATACTTAAACAGATTCTCAGTAAATGAAATGGAAATAACAGTGATAAGCTTTGAAGGATTTCTGTATTAAAAATCAATGCCTAAAACAGAGGGATGAACCCATCTATTTATTGACTTTACATATACATGAACCTTGCCAAAAAGCAAGTTCAGAAACAAGTTGCAATAAGTTGCAATCTTGGAACTCGTACAAAAAGTTAAAGTAATACTAAACTAATAAACTACTGAAACATAAGGCGGTGGAAAGATTCTTGAACAACTGCTGATGAATGACAAACTACTGATGAGTAGTTTGTCTTCAGTAGTTCTTCAGCTGACTTGTCTGGTTTGACTTCAGAACTTCTGATCTTTACTCTTCAGTACTTGTTGAATCCTTCTTCATCAGTTTCTTCTTCTTTCTTCCGTAGTTTCATACTTAGGAAATCATCATCTGTATAGTCTTTTGGGTCTTTTGTTATTTCTTCTTTAGTTTTAAGATTGATATTTACTGGTTTGTGAGGACCATATATCACAGATTTCCAGCAACCAGTGTTGGTCTGTGATAATGTATGTGCCATTCTCCTTTGCCAGATATTGTATTCATTTCTTACTAGCATAGCAGGTTTATTGGCAGAACCAGTATTATGAGGATCCATTTTAAAGAGTATTGATTTGTCAAATATCTCTTAAAGTGATGGATGTTGATAAAAGTGAACTTTTAATCCTTTATTGAATATCAATAAGAGCCTGTGTCTGATTCTCAATGTGTTAGATTGATATGTGATCAGATAAACCAGTGCTCTGATACCAATTGTTGGGATCAGTATTGCTCTTTGTATGAACTTGCTAGTGAACACTTAAGTGCTTAGCAAGTTCTTTATCAGTTTTAGCATAGCGGAATGTTTTAAGTTAAAGCTACACTTATCAGAAAGACAAGTATTTAATGAGAATCTAAGTATTGAATGAGAATGAATACTTAAACAGATTCTCAGTAAATGAAATGGAAATAACAATAATAAGCTTTGAAGGATTTCTGTATTAAAAATCAATGTCTAAAACAGAGGGATGAACCCATCTATTTATAGACTTTACATATACATGAACCTTGCAAAAAAGCAAGTTCAGAAACAAGTTGCAATAAGTTGCAATCTTGGAACTCGTACAAAAAGTTAAAGTAATACTAAACTAATAAACTACTGAAACATAAGGCGGTGGAAAGATTCTTGAACAAGTGCTGATGAATGACAAACTACTGATGAGTAGTTTGTCTTCAGTAGTTCTTCAGTGAACTGTCTGGTTTGAACTTCAGAACTTCTGATGCATTTCTTCTTCAGTACTTGTAGAATCCTTATTCAGTACTTTTGTCTTCTTTCTTCAGTAGTTCTATACTTAGAATATTTTTGACAGAAGTGAATTAGACTTAGGTTTCCAAAAGTGGTTTCACCAATCCTCTTTGTCCTAACATAAGCTTTTCACATCCACGTTATTTTGAAGGCACAAACTTTCTTAAATATTGGAAATCTATTCGTGTCGTATACGTTGGCTTTTATCATTTATGCCATTTTAAATCTTGGTCTTTTATAATACATTTGATTTATACATACTTCATGAAATGGTTTCCGCATGCATCTTATAACTTGTTTTGCATATTCACAAGTCAAGTGTAAACCTTCTTGTATTCCATATAAGAGATCCAATACATGTTTTCGGGTTAAAGAAAATGAGAAAACTTGCGACTAATAATACACTTTATAAAATTTTTTAACTCGACTTCTCGTAAACACATGAAAGTGTGTACTTGCGAAGTCCTTATATGCAAACTTGTTTTGATATCTAAAAACATTCTTCGACCTTTAAATAGCTATTTTTTTCACGGTGCATTACTACTATTCTTTTAACTTTATCGCAAGGTTCGGGGTATCCATGTTTTATAAACAAAAATTTATCTTTTTACACTTATACTTTCCAAATCGCTAAACTTTTGACTGACATATCTCTATAAATATGTTGCTGAAGGTCTTCTATCGTCTAGTACATATATGCAAAACTACTAAATTTTAACTCACATGCCAGTAGGCTATACGCCTGTTCTGTACACTCTCATTTGCAGTAAATTACATTATTTTATTCTTGCACCATTTTATTTGCAGTTATTCTCGCGCATTATCTTATTTGTGGTTATTCTCGTATTGTTTATGGCTACGTTCACATGTTATTTGCACACTACTTGTTAGCGGTTATTCTCACATCACTGATTTGAGCATTAGTTCAACTTGTTTACTCTCGTGTGTGCCATTGTGCGATTTACTCAATTTATGCTCTTTCGAATCGATATTTCATGCTATACTTATATACTTTTCATGAACGCATACTTGAACGTATATTTTAAACGCATATTTTGCACGCATACTTTCCTATTTTGAGCAAAACCCTGTTATATTTTTTCATTACTTTGTTCATCCTCATGGTCAATGAACATACTGATTGATAACTCGCATGAGGTTTAAGCCAGTGCCCACGTACGACTCGGGTCGGAGTACTCCTCTAACCCGAGGGAAACGGTGTAATCCTTAGAGTTTATCAATATGGGTATTTAGAGCCAAACGATTTGAAAAAAAAAATTGACCGGTTATTTGTGCGGGTAAACCCGAAAGGGGAAGGACCGCTAACCATGCTTGATACTGACATATTATACTCATTTCGGTTAACAGGTGAACCCTTGAGGGGAAGAACCTTTAACCATGTCATGCTTACACATTATTTCATCACAGTATCTATTATTTAACATGTTTTGGTTGCGTACACTGTTTCTTATATCACTTATGTTAGTGTCGTGGAAGAGTATAACACCCTAGTGTAAGGTAAACCAGTACGGTCCGGAACGTAATCATAGGTTTACAGGTACATGGGAGTGGTGTGTGATTTCTATTGGTAGACAATCAGTACGAGTCCAAAGTATTGGTAGTGTGGTGGGTTAGCTGCGGTACACCCTATATATAAGCACGAATGATACTGCGGGGGCGGACTAGGAGTCTGACCAAGAACCTACCCATTATTTTCCATTGTACATTTTGGACTATTTAATAGCATTGGACCCGACCTCTTTTAATAGGTCGTTGATCAACGACTATCATTTTAGTTAAATTTTTACACAAGCTTCAATTCGTCTTCCTAGAATCTATTGACCGCACTCACAAAAGTCAGTTCCTGCACACTCTCACCCTCTCTGTTTAGTTCGAATGTTGTTGCTACCTCAAACAAAGTCCTGGTCAGAAACTTTCTAAAGTAGGGGAGACTGCAGCAACAACGCCCTTACACGTATGCACATTTCAAACATTCCTTTTCCCAAACTTTTATGTTGTAAACCCTTGTTTATTTTGGATCAAACGTTAAAAATTATGAAACTTTACTTTTGGTTTTAAACAAACATTTAAACGTTGCCAAATCACAATTCCACATTTTCCCTTCACTTCTAAACCTTATTTATCCTTTCTTTTATGATGCCTTACTTTTCATAGTTATCTCCAATCGAAATGAATTTCGGGACTAAATTCTCTAAAGTAGGGGAGACTGTAACATCCCATTACTTTCAAATATTAAAAATATATTAATAATAATAAATTATATTTTTTCTTCGCATAACGATTTTAATTCATTACCAATAATATCTCATCGTGAAAAGATACGTTTCTATTCATTGATGAGATAAATCATTTAAATACGCTTATAGCATCAAAAATATTAATAACATATTGTGAGTAATAACGTGCTAGCTAGCAAACATCTAGTTGAACCTTATAAGTTTTAATCGTGGCTATAAACATATACTTATATATATATACACACACACACACACACATATAAACTTATTTTCTTAGCATTATGTTCAAGATTATAACCGAGCTTAAACGAAATCGCTAGAACCTTAACCAAATCACTTTAAGACTAGGCCGAACCTGGACATAAACCCATATCGGATCCAACACGTACAAATGAACAGCCTAAAGGTTGACACAAAAGGTAAAAGCAATTAAATGCTCATCATCTCCACGCAATAATCACCTCTACTTTCCAACTAAAGGCAACCAATGTGGAAATCATGGTCAATTACATTTAAAACATGGAGATAAAAAAAAGGAAATGATTATTCTTTAATTGAGATAATAGAAGAAGCACCATCACCTCCTTAAATTGAGGACCAAGGATCGGATTTTCCTTCCTCATTTTTGGCCGTTCAACTTATTTGTATTTCATTTATTTCTATATATGATTAAACTTTTCAGTGTGGCAATTATCAAGAAAATATTCAATATATGACTCAACCTCCGAGCGAAACAACTACCATCTCCAACCACTACTCTGTTCCCTCGCCGCCACCAATGATGGTTGTTCCTTTATTTGGTGTTGGAACGCCACATTTTGGTGGATCGAAGCAAATATTTGCTAGCTATGTTTCGTCCTAACCCGTAAGCGTCGCGTACATCTTTTCTTTATGGAAAACACAAACCATTCATTGCACCGCTGTTGCACCAATGACGGCAACTAACAAACTTGATTGTTGTCGTTTGTTCATGCCGCCATCTATTCGTGTTATACCCTATCAACTAATCGTCTTCGCGAAACTAATCTGTTTGTCCGCTTATCTTTGAGGTAATATTTAACCACTCTCTTGATTATCATAGGATTAGGCTTTGGTCCAATTTATTCCGGCGACTAAGAACGATTAGCTTACGTTGAAACTTTGCATTGCTTAGGTTGTTCTACTTTTTCTAGAAACTAAAAATGGATTTTGTTCAAAAGTTGAATGATACAAGCGTTTATACAAATAGCGATCGATGGTTATAAGTGCTATTCAGTAGGGTTTATAATTTAAATTCATAATAATAATTCATAATATGACTTTCATACTACATAATACGTAGCTGTTAGTTTTAGAAAATAAGTTAAATACTATTATTCATAAAGCAAATTTATAAATCATAGTATGTGATTTTTATTTTTATTTTTTTGGGAATCTATTGTACTCATGGGACTAATAAATTGAATGGTAATAAGCTTATTTCGAAAATATGTTCAAAAATTAGTTGGGTTAGTTTCGTGTCATCTACCAATTAACCATATACATGAAGTAAACCTTCATACGTACTCTTGTAGATACGAAACTCAAGACACACTGTTTCATCGATAGAATATAATAAAACATAATAGATAGTTTTTGTAAGTAAGAACTCGAATATGTCTAAAAATCAAAGGGCTAAATATTTATTATGTATATATAATTGTCACTTTGCTAAATAAACACATATTTTCTTTGTGATGAACACCTATTTTCGCCTATTATAATAACTAGTCAAAAAAATTGTATGGTCTCTATCTCGCTGGATAATCGAAAAGCCAAAGAATCATATAGTCGAACTATTTCTCATAATCTTTAATAATGAAAACATAGGTTGATCAAGCTTAATTTACTTATTTCTGATTAAATTCTTGCAAGTCCATTATCACAAATCACTGATAGTATTTCCTATCCCCTTTTTGCTTTTATTCACTTTTGGGGTGTTACATGTACACTTATACAAATTACATATATAAGTTCACATTTTTACAATACAATTATAGTACTATGTGCATTTGCTTACAAACGTGCTTTATGCTTAGACATTACATGTAGAATACATTTGTACTTAGTGAAATCATTAACATTGTACAAGCCGACCTTAACATTGGATAGCGCTATTAGATTGACAACCCACCTAGGTGATTCTCCCCCTTTTTCATCTGAGAATCCATGGTCATTGTTAAGTTATTATCCATTTATTGGATAAGTACACCGCCGTTCATTTTAGTACATTTATACAGTCACAGGATTGATTTCGCTCATTTGTATGATACATAGTTTACATAAATGCACTGTAGCATTGCACTTGAATTGTATAGCATTTTCCAACTTACTATATGTATTAAAACTAGGAATGCTCACCAACATTTCATATGTTGACAAAACTTATTTTGTACATGTTTCAGGTGCAGTTTAATCTTAGTTCCATAGCATTGGATTTTAGTGCTTGCTTTTAATAATTTATTTCAAATTTCATGTTTTGTTCAGACTTTTGTATTTTTCCCATTTCATCCATGTAAGACAATTTGAATTATTCAATAATCTATTTACATTTTAGTACCATGTGCTTTCGAACAATCGTCACTACGTGACACCTCGATGATTCCGCCATCGGTTGGGGTGTTACAACCTGACCTTGTCATATTCCATATAAGTTCTTCTCATCATCAGGATGGTCTCCATTATCTTGAGGATGTCCCTAGTTTCTTCTTCATTTTTGAGATAGTGTTTAGTTCCTTTTCCATCCTTGGGATGGTCTCGCATTCTGAGGATGTCCCCAGTGTGATATCTTCAGAATATGTTTTGATAATATCTTGCAAAGGAAGACTTATGTTTTGATAATATCTTGCAAAGGAAGATTTTGTTATTATCCTGGCGACAAGGCCTTTGGTTTAATTCTGGTCAAAATCCCTTTTTTGAAATAATCTTGGTGACAAGACCAATATGTAACATCTTGAGAATAACTGGCGACAAGTCCTTTAGCAATAACCGGCGACAAGGCCCTTAGGAATAACTGGCGACAAGGCCCGAAGAGACGTTGAAAAACGTCTAACCATTTGAGACATTGAAAAATGTCTAAACCTTGAGAGCTCCATCGTATACCTCAAAGATGATGAAATTGTCAGCCACTTTTACATGAACTGGTCCCACCATCCTGAGAATATACATGGGCATCGTGCGCTCCAGGCGAGGGTTGCTAACCCAATGTGAAAGGTGAAAACCTTTAAACCTTAGGAAGGTGTCGGACACCTTAACGGAGGAGAGGGTGGCCAGCCCCCTAGTCTTCTAAGTATTCCATCTTCAGGATGGTACTGCAAAATTCTCAGGATGGACTATTTCTAGACCATGTTTAGTAAAAAATATAATCGATCGAAATAAATCAAGGATACGTACTTACATATGGAGATGATTCATCTCTATCAGCCTTCACCTTCATCCCATCTGTGATTCGGATCATGGTTTCTCAAATGCATCCTTAAGCATGGTAGTATTTCAAGTGTATAGCATTCCAAGCTCTTGATAGAATCTCTCCTTCCATTATTGACATCCAATATGCTCCTTTTCCTGCTTCAGAATCGATTAAGTATGGACCTTCCCACTTGGGAGCCAACTTGCCATCACTTGGTTTTGTTGTATTTTGGAAGGCTTTTCTCAAAACCATGTCTCCTACTTGAAATCTTCTTATCCTGATATTTTTGTTGTATGCTTTAGCAATCCTTTGTTGATATGCTGCCATCTTGTAGTAATGCTTTAGAATTAGTAGTTGCATCCTGAAGATGCTTCCTTGCTGTAGGCATGACCATCTCTATTGGGAGCATTGCTTCTGTTCGAAAGACCAAAGAGAAAGGTGTCTGACCAGTAGCATTCTTCAAAGTAGTCCTATCAGCCCAAAGTGCAAATGGAAGTTCTTCTACCCATTTTCCTTAATTTTCCCCAAGCTTCTTCTTCAAGTTGTTGACGATGATTTTGTTTGAGGATCCCGCTTGTCCATTAGCTTGAGGATGGACTGGTGTTGAAGTTACCATCTTGATTCCCCAACTTTCACAAAAGTCAGTTGTTCTTTTGCTAATGAATTGAGAACCATTGTCACAAATGATTTCAGATGGTACTCCAAATCGTGTCAGGATTATGTTGCTATGTCTTTGGAATGCATCACACTTTTGGGAATACAGCATGGCATCCTTCTTCATAGTAGGCCAATAGTATCCCGTCCTTAGAGTCTTCGAGTAGAGAGATCTTCCTCTTGCATAATTTCCACAATCTCCTTCGTGGATGTCTTTGAGTACTTCGTTTGCTTCAACCTTGTTGAGACATCTCAAATATGGACCTGCAAGAGACTTTCTATACAAAATATTGTCTATAATTGTTAATTTAGATACCTTTATCCTGAAAGCCTTTGGATTTTCTTCATCGGGAATGACATCTTCTTGTAAATATTTGATTATGTGAGTCATCCATGATGAGTCATCTTGTTTCTGAGCGGCCAACACAGTGATATCCTCAGGATGGTCTGCTTTTTCCTCAGGATGTGCCTGGCCATCCTCAGGATGCCACTCTTCGATTGCCGGTTTCAAGATGTGAATGATAGGAATCTTGGATCCTTCTGGTAAATTAAAGGAGGATCCCAGATTTGCTAGGGCGTCAGCTTCAGCATTTTCTTCCCTAGGTACCTGTGTTAGTGAAAATTCTACAAAAGAAGTAGCTAAATTTTTAACGATTTCAAGATAAATGGCTAACTTTTGTCCTTTTACTGCATATGATCCATTGAAATGGTTAGTAATTAACAAAGAATCAACAAAGACTTCAATTTTAACAATAAGTAAATCTCTAGCAAGCTGTAAACCAGCAATGAGAGCTTCATATTCAGCTTCATTATTGGTTGTTTGAAATGCACATCTAATGGCATGGGGTATATTGTCCCCTTGTGGCGATTTTAGTAGTATTCCCAGACCTGTGCCTCTTGCATTCGAAGCACCATCAGTGTATAGAGTCCATTTTCCTAAATTTTCATTTAGTTGTTGAACTTCAGACGCCACTTCACTCAGGATATCACTACTGAAATTAGCCATAAAGTCTGCTAGGGCCTATGACTTGATTGCATTTCTAGGCTCATACTCTAAATCAAAGGCACTTAATTTCACTGACCATTTTGCCATTCTTCCAGACATTTCAGGTTTTCTTAATACATTTTTAATGGGATAGTTAGTTTGAACATATATTTTATGTGTTTCAAAATAATGTCTTAACTTAGTAGAAGCCATTATTAAAGCCAAAATGAGTTTTTTGAGATGTGAATACCTGGTTTCAGCATCTAGGATGGTTTTACTTACATAATAGACAGGATGTTGTTGCCCTTCAAAGTCCATTACCAATACGGCACTTATTGCATTCCCAGAAACTGCAAGATATAACTTGAGAGGTTTTCCATCCTAAGGCTTCATCAACAATGGAGCTACTGCAAGATAATCTTTGAGCTTCTTTAATGCTTCTTCATGTCTCTGTCACCAGTCGAACTTGTTATTCTTTTTCAGGATGTCACAGAATTCTTTACATCTCTCTGAGGATTTCGAGATGAATCTATTTAGGGCTACTATCCTGCCAGTCAGCATTTGCACTTCCTTAATATTTCTTAGGGATTTGAGATCAAGGATGGCTTTTATTTGTTCAGGGTTGGCTTCTATCCCTCTTTTTGTTACCAAATATATAAGAAACTTCCCAGCTCCAACCCCAAAATGGCACTTTGCTGGGTTTAACTTCATGTTGTAAGCATCCAGGATGTCAAAAGCTTCTTTGAGATCCCGAAGATGATCTTCTGCTTTCTTGGAATTTACTACCATGTCATCAATGTAGACCTCCATTGTGTCCCCAATCTTTTCTTTGAACATCATGTTCACTAGCCTCTGATAAGTGGCACCTGCATTTTTTAATCCAAATGGCATGGCTATATAACAATATATACCTGACGGAGTCATGAATGTTGTGTCCTCCTGATCATCTGGTTCCATTTGTATCTGTTGGAATCCTGAGGATGCATCCATGAATGTCAGCATCTCATAGCCTGCTGTAGCATCTACCATTGAATCTATGTGTGGTAGCAGGAATGGATTATTTGGACAGGCCTTATTAAGGTCTGTGTAGTCCACACACACTTTCCATTTCCCATTTTTCTTTTGGACTACCACAACATTCACCAGCCATCTCGGGAATTTTACTTCCCTTATCATCTTAGACTTCAGCAGCCTGTCTACTTCTTCTTGGATGATGACATTTCTTTCTGGAGCAAACTTCCTTCTTTTTTGCTGAATGGGCTTGAAACTTTTATCAATCCCAAGTTTGTTAGTGATGTTATCCTTTGATAGGCCGGTCATATCTTCATGTTTCCAAGCAAAAGTAGACATCCTACATTTAAGAAAAGATATTAGTGATTGTTCAATATCATGTGGGATATTCTTACCGACTTGCACAGTGATATCCTCGTTGTTGTCATCAAGGTAGATAGCTTTTACATCCTGATCTGGATGTGCTTTAACATTCTGAGGATGGCACTGTGCATTCTGCTGTAATTGCTATGCTTTTCGGGATGAGGACTTCATTGATGTCGTGTAGCAATCCTTGGCTTCTTGTTGATCGCCGTTGACCTTCACAACTCCCCAAGGTGTGGGTAGTTTCACACATTGGTGATATGTTGAAGGCAGGGCCTTCATATCATGTATCCAGGGTCTCCCTAGGATGACATTGTAGCAGGATAGGGAATCTATCAGACAAAATATTTGGATCGAGTTCACCCCTTCTACATATACTGGTAGTTTGATGTCACCCACTATGCTCTTGTTTTCTCCACTGAAGCCCACCAAAACTGATGACCTGGAAACTATCTCTGATCTCGGGATGTTCATCCTCTTGAGGGCCTCAAGCTGGATGATGTTTACTGAGCTTCCTCTATCTATAAGAATCCTGCGAACAAAGTGGTTAGCAATATATAAAGTAATAACCAAACCATCATGTCGAGGGTCAAGGATGTTTTCTCTGTCTTCTTCCTCAAAACTTATCACTTTTGAGGTTGTCAGGATGGTCGTCTTCGTTGGTTTTCTCCTTTTTCAGATTTTGCTTCCCTCGCATGTCTTTCAGCAGCTGAGTATGGGGTTCCCAAATATCTGACCCTCCTGAAATGAAGTTGATAATGCCAGCATCCTTAGGTGTAGATGCTGCTCTTTCCGAGATGTTTGCACCATCCTGAGATCTTGATTTCTTTTTGCCCAGGAGATCCTTAAGGTGACCCTTGCTTAAGAGATATGCTATCTCCTTTCTTAGTGCAATGCAATCTTCAGTGATATGGCCAAAATCTTCTTGAAAGGCACACCATTTGGATTTGTCTTTCCATCCTGCCTTGTTGTCCTTCCTTGGCCATCTCGCTTTGTCCCATAGATCCTTCATGGCATACATTAAACCATTTAGATCGACAGAAAAACAATATTCTGATAATTTAAGGCAGTCATCCTCATCGTCATCCTCTACCACATTGACCTTCTTATTATCAGGCCTAGCATATGGTTTATGCTTATATGGCTCGTATGTGGGAGTGGATTTTCGATTGGGATTGTTATATTTTGAGGATGATTCCATCCTCTCTTGTATCTTCTTATCATCCTCAAGTCGGATGAATCTCAAACCTCTGTTCCTGACTTCATCCAAGTTCCTGCATGGATTCATCACCAATTCCTGGTAGAATGGTGAATCTCTCTGCAGCCCCATCTTGAATGCCTGTACTGCTGTAGTGACATCCAGGTTCGGGATGTCAAGTGCATCCTTTCCAAACCTGGTAATATATTCTCTTATGATTCCCCCTGTGGTTGAGTTACCCTGTACAGATCACTTGTCAAATGTTTGAACGTTCGACTGCAAGAAAACTGGTTATTAAACATGTTAATTAAATATGCAAAAGAAGTAATAGAATACGGTGGAACACTTAGGAGCCATTTCAGGGCTGGACCGGTGAGAGTTGAACCAAATATCTTGCATAAACATGCTTCTTTCAGATTAGTAGGGATTGGATTTATTTCCATCCTTTCCCTATATTGAGCCACATGCTCTTCAGGATCTGTAGATCCATCATAAAGCTTCATGCTTGGAGTTTGAAATCGTTTTGGAATCTTCGCATCACATATGGGAGGTGAAAATCTTGACACTCTATGGCATGCCGAGGATACTTTAGGGATGGGCTGTACTATCCCCGGAACACTCGATACCATATCCTTGATCTTCTGAAGTTCCCTTGCTAGCTGAGGGCTTATTCCTGTATCCTGCAAAGAAACAACCTCATTAGTAGTAAAAGTACTAGAGCTTAAATTGTTACCGTTGGTACTATATCCTTGGGATGGCACAGGTGCATATCCTGTATCCCTGGTGGTCGCCATCCTAGGAGTAGTAATCATTTCTGGGGCAAAGAATCCAGAACTCCTGGGGATGAAATCTCCTTGATGTACTCCTCCAGAGATGCTAGAACTAAAATCTAATGCCCTGGGTTGCAATGGTGTCCCCATGTCTTCACTTGGCCTCCTTGAGGATGATTTAAGAGCTTGTATTTCTCTTATCAACATCCGGTTTGTGTCTTGTTGTTGATGTATCGAATCCTTCATCAATGCAAACATAGAAAGTAATTTATCATTAGATACAAAAACAGGAGGAGTAGATCCAGATGGTCTAAGTGGGATTTGGGAAGTGGAACTTCTTGGAAGTGCGGGTGGAGGTGGTAAGGCAGTGTTTCTGGCAGAGGTTGTAGATAGCATGGATGTTGAAACAGATTTTTTTGAAGAAGCCATAGTTGTCAAATTTTGTAAAAAATTGAATAAAAGAGAGTTTTAACAAAGTTTTTTTGTTAAAATAGCACCACTTGCCCCACGGTGGGCGCCAAATTGTTTTGGTCAAAAATTATCTAATAAAAATAACTTTGTATTCCAAATTAGTTTATGTGAGGTAGGGTGCTAAATGTGTAGAAATATGTTTGTAAACCAATAATATTCTTGAGATGGTGTATCAGGATGTTTAATAAGTAAAAATATGGCAACTACGATCGGGATGGCTTAGGTTAGTTTCGGGATGAACAGTTATATCCTCAGGATGGACAGTTATATCCTTAAGATGAAACTGTTAGAAATAGACAAATAAAGCAAATAACAAGAAGGACAACACACGATCTACGAGGAAAGCCCTTATCAGTTATAGATCACCGGCATAAAACCTCGAGAGGAGTCTAGGCCCCTACCTTGTTTGTTAATATTAAAAATGGTAAAAAGATACAACTTTGGATGAGTAAGTGGACGAGTGTACTATGATTACAATGATTGTGTGAGTGTTTGTGATCAACTAAGTGTATCTGTGTAGCTATAGTGCAAGCAGTGTGTCTGTAAGTGTCCTATACTCGTCCAATACTCCCCTTTATATAGTACATGAAGTAAACAAATGATCCAATGAAAGTCGCTAAGTAGTTATATTCTTTGAAGTCTTCTTATGACCGTTGTGGTTGTTTCATCTCAAGTGACCGTTGTAGCTACGGTTTCTCCTTAGCTGGTTTAATCTTTCAGCTGTTTCCTCTTTTGTTGCCAACATTTAATGTATATCGGTTACAGTTTTGACTATGTCTTCCATCTTGACCATATCTTCCATCTTGACCATGAGTTGTATCTCTATCATTGACTTCTTTAATTGAAGGTGATAATATAGATGTTACTAAGCACGCAAATCCATATTATAACTTATTTGTACCTGCAATCATACATAGGAGAATCAACTCGTTAGCTTATTCTCAGGATGTGCACATGCTGAGGTACTGTCACATCCTGAAGTTTAGTCAAGTCCTTCAGCATCCTGGGGATGGCATATTAGGGATGTGAGGTAAAATCATCCTGAGGATATTCACTCACAACACTTAGTATTTCATATACATTCCTTTTATGACTTCTATTTTATCTGTTAGACTTGAGAATTGTTTGACTTATGTTTGGATTTTATTACTATTAATCGACTACTTTATTCTATTCTCGCGCATGTTACCTAAGTTATATTCTAGTTTACTTGTACTATGTGAATGATTGTATGTGGGACATATTATTGTTCTCTCATGAGAATAGTGTAAATGTTGAATTACTATGGTGGGAAGAGGACACGGGAGAGGAAACATTAACATGACCCAAGCAGAGCTGAACGAGCTCATGAACGACAGGGTGGTTGAAGCCCTCGCAGCTTTTCAAGCTGGCCAACCTGCGCATCACCCTCCACTTTGTACCTACAAATCCTTCATGGACTGCAAGCCGCAGAACTTTGGAGGATCTGAAGGGGCTGTCAGGCTACTAAGGTGGTTCAAAAAACTGGAATCTTGCTTCGCTATGTGTAACTGTCCACCAGCTAACATGGTGAAATATGCCACTGCTACTCTCGAGAATTTGGCATTATCTTGGTGGAACTCTCAGGTGCAGATGCTAGGTGTTGACGTGGCTAATGCTACGCCTTGGGTGGATTTCAAGGAACTGATGAAGGAGGAGTACTGTCATCGAGATGAGATTCACAAGCTAGAGACTGAGTATCTCAATATAAAGATGGTGGGATCGGAGATTGAGAGCTATACCACTAGATCACATGAGTGGGCGGCAATGTGCCCAAATTACTCCAACCCGCCCTACAAAAGGATTGAGTTATACATCAAGGGCTTGGTGCCCCAAATCAAGAGTGTGGTTAGTGCTGCTAACCTCAACGACATTCAGTGGGTTATTTGTATGGCTCACCAGCTGACTGATCAGAAGATGGAAGAGGGATTGTTACCCCCTCGTGGTGCTTCATCTTCTGGTACTAATGATAACAAGATGAAGTGGGAGAATGCATCTAGCAAGCCCCCATTAATGGCAGTCAGCAGCAACAGCAGAATAAGAGGCATGACAACTGTTGAGGGTGAAAATCCTCAAGATGATTTTACCTCACATCCCTAATATACCATCCCCAGGATGTTAAAAGGACTTATCTGACTTTAGGATGTAACAGTGTTTCGGCATGTGCACATCCTGAGAATGAACTAACAAATTATCTTGTACTTATGTTATTGTAGGTGTAATTAATGCATAAGTAGGACTTGTAACTCCCTTTTAACGGCTACAAGGTCTTACTAAATCAGAGACATCAAGGATGCATGAGCTGTACGTGTATAAACTTGAAGAATGAGTCAAAGTGTAACCGCCAAAGTGATGAATGCAAGGCGAGAAAGGTGGAAACTGTTATCCAACATCCTTTACAGCTGAAACACCCACAACGGTCACCTGAAACAGTCCACAAGCTTTCAAAGACCTTAACTACTTAGCATATTTCATGGGATTGTTTTGTTTATTCCATGTACTATATAAATGGGGGTATTGGACGAGTATAGGACAAATTGCTCACACTATACCTACACACATACACTTAGCTGATCACAAACACTTACACAATCATTGTATTAATAGTATACTCGTCCACATACGCATCCAGAGTTGTATCTTTTTACCATTTTTAATATTAACAAACAAGGCAGGGGCCTAGACTCCTCCCGAGGTTTTATGCCGGCGATCTACAACTGATCAAGGGCTTTCCTCGTAGATCGTGTGTTGTTCTTCTTGTTATTTCCTTTATTTGTTCATTCACAGCAGTTTAATCCTGAGGATATAACTGTCCATCCTGAGGATATAACTGACCATCCCAAAACTAACCTAAGCCATCCCGATTATAGTTGTTATATTTTTGCTTATTTAACATCCTGATTCACCATCTTGAAAATACTATTGATTTACAAACATATTTCTAAACATTTAGCACTCTACCTCACATAAACTAATTTGGAATACAAAGTTATTTTTACTATATAATTTTTGACCAAAACAACAACCATGGCAGTAGTAACAACCGGAATAACTCCTATGGAGGTTATCAGGGAAACCAACCTAAGTGCAGCAAGTGCAATAGGCATCACACTGGGACATGTAACAATATTAAGTGTGATCGCTGTGGCAGGATGGGACATAAGCAAAAGGACTGTAGGGTGTATATCCCGCGGAATCCGCCAGTAGCACAGCAGTGGCAACAACAGAGAGGTGGTAAAGGTTGTGATCAGTGTGGAAGTGAGAATCATTTCAGGAGGGACTGTCCATAGCTGAATGGTAATGGAAACAATAATAACAGGGGTAATAATAACAACGGTGGTGGTAACAAGACTGGGAACAATAACACTACCAATATTGGAAACAACAACAACCCAATGGTAACAACAACAATGGGGCTCGTGGAAGAGCATTTGTGATGGGCTCTGGGGAAGCTAGGACTGATAACAATGTTGTGACGGGTACGTGTTCCTTGAACGACACTCTTTCTTCTATTTTATATGATACTGGTGCGGACTATAGTTTTGTGTCATCAAACCTTAGCAAACAACTAGGGATGGTTCCTACTCTTCTTGATACCCCATACACCATAGAGTTAGCTGATGGGAAGCCTGTTGAGGTAACCTGTATTCATCGTGACTGTAACCTCAAGCTAGATGGGCAATTGTTTGCCATCAACCTTCTACCTATCACCCTAGGAAGCTTTAATCCCGTAGTTGGCATGGACTGGTTGTCCAAGCAACAAGCTGAAATTCTCTGTCAGGAGAAGATTGTTCGTGTCCCCCTCCCTAGTGGAGAACTAATATCTATTCAGGGTGATCGTGGTGGTGCCATGGTGGGCATCATCTCCTTCTTGAAAGCCCAGAAGTGTATTCGAAAGGGGTGTCCAGCCATTTTGGCCAACATATCTGACACTCGAGCTGAAGCTTAAACTAAGATTGAGGACATCCCAGTAGTTTGAGATTTCCCGGATGTATTCCCTGAGGAGCTACATGGACTTCCACCTGTTCGTCAAGTGGAGTTTCAAATTATTCTTGCGCCTGGAGCAGCCCTAGTTGCACACGCACCATACCGCCTAGCAGCAGGCGAACTTCAAGAACTATCTACCCAACTCCAAGAGCTATTGGATAAGGGTTTCATTAGACCTAGTTATTCACCATGGGGAGCCCCAGTTCTGTTTGTTAAGAATAAGGATGGGAGTTTCCGCATGTGTATTGATTATCGGGAGTTGAACAAAGTGACGGTTAAGAACAGCTACCCTTTGCCTTGTATTGATGACTTGTTCGACCAGCTACAAGGGTTGAGTTTATATTCTAAGATTGACTTAAGGTCAGGATACCATCAACTGAGAGTCCGAGAGGAGGATGTGGCGAAGACAGCCTTTCAAACTCGTTATGGACATTATGAGTTTTTGGTAATGCCATTTGGGCTAACCAATGCACCGGCTGTGTTCATGGATCTTATGAACCGCGTGTGTAAGTCTTATTTGGATAAATTCGTCATAGTGTTCATAGATGACATACTGATTTATTCTAAGAGCAGGGAAGAGCACGAGCAACACTTGCAGCTGATCTTGGAACTCTTGAGAAATGAGCAGCTGTATGCGAAATTCTCTAAATGTGACTTCTGGATTCGAGAAATCCAGTTTCTAGGACATGTGGTTAACCAGGCAGGAATACATGTCGATCCCGCCAAGATTGATGCAATCAAAAAGTGGGAGGTTCCTAAGACTCCTTCAGAGGTGCGCCAGTTTCTTTTTCTTGCGAGATACTATCGCAGATTCATTGAGGGATTCTCTAAGATCGCTCAACCCCTCACTGCTTTGACACAGAAGGGGATTACTTACAAATGGGGAGATGCCCAAGCATCTGCTTTTCAATTATTGAAGTTGAAGCTTTACAGTGCACCTATACTATCACTATTTGAGGGTACAGAGGACTTTGTGGTGTACTATGATGTTTCAATCCAAGGGTTAGGGTGTGTGCTGATGCGGCGTTATAAGGTGATCGCGTATGCTTCATGTCAATTAAAAGTTCATGAGAAGAATTACACCGCCCATGACTTGGAACTAGGAGCAGTGATTTTCGCTCTAAAGATCTGGAGGCATTATCTCTATGGAACAAAGTGTACGATCTTCACTGACCACAAGAGCCTCCAACACATATTCGATCAGAAGGAGCTGAACATGCGACAGCGTCGATGGGTCGAGCTTCTGAATGATTATGACTGTGCCATGAAATATCATCTAGGGAAAGCTAATGTAGTAGCTGATGCCCTTAGTCGTAAGGAAACGAAACCCAAACGGGTGTGAGATTTACAACTCACTATACATTCTAATCTTCCTGATAAGATACGTAAAGCCCAGGGTGAGGCTTTGAAAGAAGAAAACATCAGGCTTGAGACTTTACATGGTGCTGATAAGCACTTGGAACTAAAGACAGATGGTCTTCAATACTTCATGAATCGAGTCTGAATACCACGCTTTGGGGATCTTAGACAACTGGTGCTCGATGAAGCTCACACCTCTCGATATTCGGTACATCCTGGTTCGGATAAGATGTACCAAGATCTCAAAACTTTTTACTAGTGGCTAAACATGAAAGCTAAGATAGCCACTTATGTTAGTAAGTGTCTGACTTGTGCAAAAGTTAAGGTTGAATATCAGAAACCTTCAGGCTTACTCCAGCAACCAGAAATCCCTATGTGGAAATGGGACGGAATTTCCATGGACTACATCACGAAACTCCCTAGAACGCCAACTGGCCATAACATGATTTGGGTTATTATAGATCGTTTAACCAAATCGGCACATTTTCTGGCAATAAAGGAAACTGATTCGCTGGAAAAACTGGCCAATCTCTACATCAAAGAGGTAGTCTCTAGGCATGGGGTGCCTACTTCTATCATATCTGATCACGATGCCCGATTCACTACTCATTTTGGACTACTCTCCAAAACGCTTTGGGGACTCGCTTAGATATGAGCACAGCCTATCACCCACAGACAAATGGACAAAGCGAACGTACCATCCAAATAATGGAAGATCTGCTACGAGCATGCGTGGTAGATTTTGGCAAAAGTTGGGAAAAGCACTTGCCTTTGATTGAATTCTCATATAACAACAGCTACCACACTTCGATTCAGTGTGCGCCTTTTGAGGAACTTTATGGACGCAAGTTTAGGTCTCCCATCTGCTGGACTGAAGTTGGGGATAGCCAGCTAACAGGTCCAGAACTCGTGCACGAAACTTCTGAGAAGATAGCGCAAATCTGAAACCGGATGGTTGCTGCTCATGATCGACAGAAAAGCTACGCTGATAAGCGTAGGAAACCTTTGGAGTTCCAGGTTGGGGACTGATGTGTTGCAAAACACATCTAATTTCCTATGTATTTTGTATATTATTTGGTCAAGTTTGTATTTGTTTCGTGTCAATTTTATTATTTATTTATTTATTTTATTATTTTATAGGTGTTCGTGGAAAATGAGCTCAAAACGAATGATTTCTAATCGGGACACGAACATTTGAGAGCAGGTGTTCATGGACGTTGGAGCGTAAACGAGAAACTTGGGTCAAGTCAAGAACAACCGAGTCTAGAGCACCGAGTATAATACTATCTATTATAATAATAATAATAATAATAATAATAATAATAATAATAATAAAGATGGACTTTATGTCCATTTGGACTTGCGTACAAAAAGCAAGAAACAAAATAAAGCCCAATTGTGATAAAAGTCAAAACCCTTCAAGACAAATATTAATAGAGGGGATCACATCTTGAATAGAGGTCGGCATATTAAATTTTGGACATATTATCAACAGCCGCCAAGAGAGATCACACAGCAGCCTTGAGAGGGTTAATTGAAGGTCAGGAAGGCTCGGGTTCAAGATTGAATGCTCGGGTTCGATCACTAAATATTTTAGTTTTTATATTTATTTACTTCGTGTTCATGAATATTGAGATCGTGATTAATTTTTATGTTGAACCTTTGTTTTTATTGTTTTTCATTATTATGAGTAGCTAAATCTTGAACCACTACCAGGTTGTATGATAACTGAATGTTAAATTTACAGTTCTCAGTTTTGGATTTATTTTTGAATGGTTAATGTTTTGGTAACGATTTGGTTGGTGTTTATTATGATGTGTGTGCGTGCTTAAGTCTAATTTATTATTTTTGAGAGTTCCATAGACGTCTTAGTGAATGTCTTTCATGTTTGGATGTTTATTAGGGTTACCTACTTAGTGCTTGTAGCTTAGTTTGTGGTTTTGGATCCGAAAGCCATAGGAACTTGATTAGAGAATTTAAAGGACTTAAGTATTCTTCCATTCTTGAGACCGGGAGGTGATGGAATGTTGGGTTGTCTAGAGCTTTAGGTGTTAGGTTTTTGGTGAGACCGGGAGGTGATCCTATCTTAGTTGTCTTTAGTTTCTTGCAATTCCAAGTCATGGTTAACCCAATTAAATTACTCCTTTA